>JAKSZU010000025.1:4690348-5290348 GCA_026018925.1 Tupaia tana | reverse complement strand
CTCGCAATTTCCTTTTTTCATTCTGTTTTTCTTTGCTCGTGGGGTGTTGCTTATTCAGTCAATTGAAGGCTCACCTCTCCTTAGAGACAGTGAGGACTTTGGGCCTTCCAGGGTAGTGGCAACAGTTAATGGTAATTGTGAGCAACAGGTAGGCCAACCATAAGGGAAATCATCAATTTTCTAAGCCTGTACAACTTTTAACAATCAGTTAGAAAGAAACATATAGATTACCTGATGACTAGGAACAATCGCAGAGGCTCAAGAAATATGAGCAACCAAGAAAAGGCCTCTCCCCCAAGGGAAATCATCAAGCTTACGTCACCCACAGTTAATACAATGGACGTTGTGGACATGTCTGATAAGGAATTCAGATTATTTGTAGTGACCAAACTAACTGCAATGGAAGAGAAAAGAGACAAGGAGCTCCAGGAGATGAGGAAGTCCTTCAATGACTTGAAAGAAGAAATGGATACCTTAAACAAGAACCAGATGGAACTTTTAGGATTGAAGAATGTGATACAGGAAATCAAAACCTCCCTTGAAAGTATTAAAAGTTAGACCAGGCAGAAGATCGAATCTCTAACATAGAAGACAAAACATTTGACCTTTAGAAAAAAGTATCAAGAAGATTGAGAAAACAACCATGAAAAATGAGGATAATATACGAGGAATACTGGATACTATCAAGCACCCCAACATCCGGATAATTGGTATTCCAGAAGAGGAAGAAAATAATAAGGGCCTAGATAATTTATTCCATGAGATCCTGGAAGAAAACTTCCCAAATCTAGACAGGCATTCAAGTATCCAGACCCAGGAAATACATAGGACCCCGGGTGGAATCAATCCAAGAAGATCTTCTCCAAGACACATCATATCCAGACTGGCAAAAACAACAGACAAAGACAAGATACTGAAGTTGGCAAGAGGGAAATGCCAGGTTACTTACAAAGGTCACCCCATCAGGCTAACATCGGATCTCTCGGCAGAAACAATGCAGGAAAGGAAAGAATGGGGAAGCATAGTAAAAGTGTTGAGTGAAAAATAATTTCAACCAAGAATACTATACCCGGCAAAATTATCTTTCATATGGGAAAAAAAGATAAAAACATTCTCGAATAAACAAAATTTGAAGGAATTTACCAACTCCAGACCTGCTCTTCAAGAGGTTCTGAAGGGAGTATTATACCAGGAAAACTAAAAAATCAGAGACAGTTATACGAGAACAAAAAGCAACCAAGAAAATGGCTCACTTAATGATAGGATCAGGTATGGAAATATCGATAATTACATTGAATGTCAATGGATTAAATTCTCCAGTTAAGAGACATGACTGGCTGAATGGATAAGAAAACAGAAACCCTCTATCTGTTGCCTATAAGAAACTCACCTTATGGATAAAGACATACATAGACTAAAAGTCAAGGGCTGGAAAAAGATACTCCATGCAAATGGAAATAAAAAAAAAAAGCTGGAATAGCGATATTGATCTCAGACAAAATAGATTTCAAGACAAAGACTATAAGAAGAGACAAAGAAGGGCATTGTATAATAGTAAATGGGGTAATCCAGCAAGAAGACATAACCCTTATAAATATCTACGCACCCAACTCAGGTGTGCCTAAATATGTGAAGGAAAGACTGCTGGAGCTAAAAGGAGAGATAGGGAAAAATACTATAATTGTTGGAGATCTCAACACCCCATTATCTCCTATAGACAGGTCTTCTAGACAGAAAATAAATAGAGAGATACAGGACTTAAATGATACTATAAATGGAATGGGCTTGACAGATATCTATAGAACTTTCCACCCTACATCCCCAACATATACATTTTTCTCACCCCGACATGGAACCTTTTCAAAGATAGATCATATATTAGGACACAAATCAAGCCTTTATAGATTCAAAGGCATAGAAACTGTACCCAGCATCTTCTCTGACCATGATGGAATTAAACTCAAGATTAATTTCAAGACACAACCCTGAAAATACACGAACACATGGAAACTGAACAACCTACTTCTGAATGACTTCTTCACTACTGAAGAAATTAAGGCTGAAATAAAAAAAAATTATGGAAACTAATGATGATGAGTACACAAGTGTCCAGAATCTATGGGACACAGCAAAAGCAGTCATAAGAGGGAAATTCATAGCAATTAGTGTGCATAAGAAAACGATAGAAAGATGGCAAGTAGATAACTTATCATAATGCCTCAGAGAATTGGATAAACAACAGCAAACAAACCCCCAAAATGCCAGACAAAAAGAAATAATAAAGGTTCGAGCAGAAATAAATGAAATAGAGAATAAACAAACCATACAGAAAATAAATGAAAGCAAAAGCTGGGTCTTTGAAAAGATTAACAAGATCGACACACCATTGGCTAGACTGATCAAGAAGGAGAAAGAGAGAAACCAGATTAATAAAATATGTGATGAAACAGGCAATATTACCACAGACATAGCAGAAATACAAAATATCATTAGAGGATACTATAAGCAACTTTACGCCAACAAAGAAGATAACCTGGAGGAGATGGACAAATTCCTGGATGCATATAATCTACCAAGATTAGATCAGAAAGACATAGAGGACCTGAATAGACCCATAACAAGCCAGGAGATTGAATCAGTAATAAATAACCTCCCAACAAAGAAAAGTCCAGGCCCAGATGGCTTCACTTGTGAATTCTACAAAACTTTTAAGGAAGAGTTAACCCCTATCCTACTAAAATTATTTCTAAAGATTCAAAAGGAAGGAAACCTTCCAAATTCATTTTATGAAGCCTCCATCATCCTCATCCCCAAAACAGATAAAGATATGACAAAAAAGGAAAACTACAGACCAATATCATTGATGAACATAGACGCGAAAATTCTCAACAAGATACTCGCAAATAGTATCCAACAACATATAACAAAGATCATTCATCACGATCAGGTAGGCTTTATACCAGGGATGCAAGGGTGGTTCAATATATGCAAGACCATAAATGTAATATACCACATTAACAGAAAGAAAGATAAAAACCATATGATCATCTCAATTGATGCAGAGAAAGCATTTGATAAAATACAACATCCTTTTATGATTAAGACTCTCAGTAAGATTGGTATAGAAGGGTCATTTCTGAACACAATAAAAGCAATCTATGAAAAACCTACCGCTAACATTATACTGAATGGGGAAAAGCTGAAAGCTTTTCCTCTGAAAACAGGTACTAGGCAAAGCTGCCCACTTTCTCCACTGCCGTTTTATATAGTACTGGAAGTCTTAGCTGTTGCAATCAAAAAGAGAACAATATTAAAGGCATTCAAATAGGCAAAGAAGAATTGAAAATATCTTTATTTGCAGATGACATGATGGTATACTTAGAAGACCCAAAGGTATCCATGAAAAAACTGCTTGAAGTAATAAGTGAATACAGTAAGGTGGCAGGATACAAAATCAATATCCAAAAATCTATAGCATTTCTATTTATGAACAACAAGTTGAATGAAGCAGAGCTGAAGAAAGGAATCCCTTTCACCATAGCCACAAGGTGTATAAGATACCTAGGGATAAACCTAACTAAGAAAGTCAAAGACCTTTTTTAATGAAAACTACAGAAATCTTAAAAGAGACATTGAAAGTGACATAAAAATGTGGAAGGACATCCCATGCTCCTGGATTGGAAGAATTGACATAATCAAAATGGCAATTCTACCCAAATTAATCTACATGTTTAATGCAATTCCAATCAAAATACCAGAGATATTCTTCAGAGTTCTAGAAAAGATAATCATAGAATTTGTCTGGAACCATATAAGACCTCGTATTGCAAAAGCAATCCTGCACAAGAAGAATGGAGTAGGAGGCATATCACTCCCTGATCCCAAGATATACTATAAAGCTGTGGTCATCAAAACAGCATGGTATTGGCATAAAAACAGACATGGGGACCAATGGAAGAGAATAGAGACCCCAGAAATAACCCCCAAAGCTTACAGCCAACTGATCTTTGAAAAGGAAAACCTCTTTAGTAAATGGTGCTGGAAAAACTGGGTATCCACTTGCAGAAAGATGAAACTGAACCCCCATATTTCACCATTAACAACAGTCAACTCATAATGGATCAAAGATCTGAACCTAAGACCTCAAACAATAAAACTACTGGTGGAAAATGCTGGGGAAACTCTGGGGGACATTGGAGTAGGCAAAGATTTCTTAAATAAGACTCCCAAAGCACAGGCAATAATCCCTAAAATAGACAAGTGGGACTATATTAGACTAAGAAGTTTCTGCACAGCAAAGGACGCAGTAACAAGTGTGAACCGACAACCCTCAGAATGGGAAAATATTTTTGTTAAATATGCCTCAGACAAGGGACTGATAACCAGAATACACAGGGAACTCAAGTGCCTTATGTAAAACAAAAAAAAATGATTAGCCCAATTAAAAGATGGGAAAATGAGCTGAACAAACGTCTCTCTAAGGAAGACGTATGAACAGCCAAAAAGCATATGAGGAAATGCTCAACATCCTTCATCATAAGGGAGATGCAAATAAAAACTCCAATGAGATACCACGTAACCCCTGTCAGAATGGCAAAGATTAAGAATATAAAAAGTGATAAGTGTTGGCGGGGATGTGGTGAAAAGGGAACCCTCCTACACTGTTGGTGGGAATGTAAACTAGTTCAACCACTGTGGAGAACAATATGGAGGTTCCTCAAAGATCTACAAATAGAACTCCCATTTGATTCAGCAATCCCACTTCTGGGTATTTACCCAAAAGACAGGAGAACGCTCAGTCAGAAAAGTGCTTGCACAGCAATGTTTATTTCAGCATTATTCACAATTGCCAAGACATGGAACCAACCTAAATGTCCACAAACTATGAATGGATTGGAAAAGTGTGGCATATATACTCTATGGAATACTACTCAGCCATAAAAAATAACAAGACCCTGGAATTTGATAGAAAGTGGTCAGATACGGAGGATATATTGCTGAGTGAAGTAAGCCAGGCTATGAAAGAAAGATATTGTATGTATCCACTCAATATATACTGACTATCAGCATTCTATGATAGAGAGCAAAAAATTGGAGGACATAAAAGCAGTGAAGGTACTTAATGAGAATAGGACAGTGTGGAATGGGGGAAGTTAAGAAAAGAGGATAGAGAAAGATAACAAGTGAACAATAGAGAGGCAGGACGTTAGTGAGAAACAGATATGGCTTATTAACTGTTGATGTTGACATGTATAGTATTCTCAACTGGATTTGTCTGAGAAGTATTTCATGATGGGCAAAGTATTTGTACAAGCAAAATGAGAAATAGCAATTGACTGTTTTAAAAAATAATTAGAATAATAATAATAATGATTGGGGAAAACATAGAAAAGATATTGAATGTTGAAGAGGGGGGATTAATGTCCCTGTACTGACTGACATGCATGGCATTCCCTTTTGAAAAAGCAATGTAATACACTGTAAAGTTATATGTAATTCAATGTAATATAACGAAGAATATGATGGTAATAAAAAATTTTTAAAAAAAAGTAAAAGTAAAAAAAAAAAAATCAGTTGACAACATGTTTGGGAATTTATTTCTAGGGACTCTATTCTGTTCCATTGGTCCACATGTCTGTTTCTGTACCAGTACCATGCTGTTTTGATTACCACAGCTTTGTAGTATATTTTTGTGTCAGGTAGTGAGATGCCACCCACTCCACTCTTCTCGTGCAGGATTGCTTTGGCAATATGAGGTCTTTTATGATTCCAGACAAATTGCATGACTGTCTTTTTTAGATCTGTGAAGAATGTGTTTGGTGCTTTGATTGGGATTGCACTAAATATGTAGATTTATTTGGGTAGAATTGCCATTTTGGTTATATTCATTCTTCCAATCCAGTAACATGGAATGTTCTTCTATTTTTTTGTGTCATTTTCAATTTCTATTTTTAGCTTCTTGTAGTTTTCCTTGTAGAGGTCTTTAACTTTTTTGGTTAGATTTATTCTTAAGTATATTATACTTTTCATGGCTATGATAAATGCAATTACTTTTTTCAGTTTTATCTCAGTCTGCCTACTATTTTTTATAGAAATGCTATAGATTACTGTATGTTTATTTTTTATCTTGCAAGTTTACTGTCTTCATGTATTACTTCCAGGAATTTTTTGATGGATACCATTGGGTCTTCTATATATACAATCGTGTCATCTGCACATAGAGTTTCACCTCTTCTTTTCCTATTTGAATGCCTTTTGTTTTATTTTTTTTTTTCTGTTTGTGTTGTTGTGGACGTTCAGTACTATCTTGCAAAGGAGTGGAGAAAGTGGGCATCCTTGTCTTGTACCATTTTTGATGGGAAAACTTTCAGCTTTTCTCCATTCAGGATGATGTTCTCTGTGGGTTTTTCATAGAGAGCTTTTATTTTGTTGAGAAATGACCCTTCTATGTCAATTTTGCTGAGATTCTTGATCATAAAGGGATGTTGTATCTTATCAAATGCTTTTCCTGCATTAATTGATATGATCATATGGTTTTTATCTTTCTTTCACAAGGAAACCTTGCAAACATTGGATTTAGGAGTATCTGATCTCGTACACTATTGAGCAAATAATTAGGAGATCAATATAAGATCTTAAAAAATTTTACAAGTAAAAAGTGAAAAAGTAACAATCAATAATAAGTCAATAACCCTGGAAAATTATTGTGAAAAAAGATGACTTCTGTTTCTTTTTTTTTTTTTTTTTTTTTTTTTTTTTTTTTTTTTTTTTTTTTTGAAAGGTTTTTGTTACAGGACTCGTGTGTTCACCAGAAAGACAGAGAGACAGAAAGCGAGAAATCATCCCCCAGGGGTATGGCCATGCTGCAATCCCTTTTCTTCCATTCTCCTCTCAGGATTGTGGGCATGCCCACACACGCACCCAGCATGATTTTAAGCCACCAGATCTGGGACTTGAACTGTGGTTGACTACATGGGAGTTCAGCAACATAGCCATTACACCAACTGCTGGCCCTCAAAAATGATGACTTTTTATAATTTAACAAAGTGACTTTAGCTCTAAAATATTATTTCAAAGTACATACATAAGAATATATAACAATCTAGGAAAGAGGCCCAAACCTGGTGGCAAGCTGCTAAGACACAGTATTCTGTAGGCTGGGCCCACTGAGGGTTCAGATTTTAATTTTGGTTCAACTTAAAGTCTTGACATGATGGCACACACCTCTAATCCCAGGAACTCAGGAAGCTGAGGCGGGGGGGGGGGGGGAGGAATCAGAGTTCAAGGCTTGTCTTAACAATACAGCAAGACCATGTCTGAAAAATGCCAGGTAATATGGTATTTGACTGTAATCTTAGTTGGGAGACTGAGGTAGAAGAATTTAGGAAAGATATGGTGCAATTCAAAGAAGTAGAGAGGCTGGCAGGTGTCATGGTGGTTGGATGGCTGGGCTCTACATAGTTGACTATGGTTTGAATCTTGGACCTGGTGGCTAACTTTCTCACTTTCCCTCCCTCTCTTTCTCTGTCTGTCTCTGGTCAGGTTGAAAATAATAACAACAAATAAATAAAGCTATGATAATCAAAACAGCATAGTATTGACATGAAAACAGACATGTGGATCCATGGAGCAGAATGGAGATCCCAGAAATAAATTCCAAAACAAACAGCCACCTGATTTTTGACAAAGTATATCAGTCAATCCAGGGGAAAAAGGAAAACCTCTTTAGAAATGGTGCTGGAAAGACTAGGTGTCCAAGACTCAAACCATAGTCAAACACATGGGAGTCCAGCGACATAGCCATTACGCCAACTGCTGGTCTCTCAGTATATATTAAGTGGGGACATACAATGCTTGTCTTTTGGTCTGGCTTGCTTCACTTCTCCCAAATTTGTCCATTTTGTATAAAATATCAGGGATTCATTGTTTTTGATGGCTGAGTAGTATTCTATAGTATACATGTGCCACACTTTTTCAATCCATTCACCTGTTCTTGGACATTTGGGTTGAATCCAAGTCTTAGAAATTGTGAATAATGCTTCAATGAACATGATTACATAAGTGTTTTTCTGACTTTTTTTTTTTAAGCATCACATAATAAAAAAGTTCATAGTCCATAATAAAGATGAAAATCTTTCTGGTAAGAAGACTTTTAAAATGAGCTACAGTATTTCTGTCCTTGGTATCCATGCTGAAATATGTGATGGAAAATCACTCTCATGACTGTGTTGTATAATACAACTATAAGGATTTTACAACTACAATGAAGTTTTTTCATCAGTCGTCTTTGAGTTAATAAAAGGGAGACCATCTCATTGAGCCTGACTTGGATCTGTCTGGAGTTTGGAGACAGCAGTCAGAGATCAATGGAGTGAGAATCCCTGAGGAAGGGTCCTGTAGCAGAGACTGCAAACAGCTTCTAGGAGCTGAGAGGTGCCCTCAGCTTCACCCTACAAGAGAACAGGTCTCTCAGTCTGACAGCCCCAAAGAGTGGAATTTTGTCTACAACCTAAATTACCTTAGGAGAAGACCATGAGCCTCAAGTGAGTGTTCCAGTGTACTCCTTAGTTTCAGCTGGTAGACCTCAAACAGTGGATGTACCAGCTGAGACCAAATCTTTGGACTGACAGAAACTGTAAAATAATAAATGAGTGCTTTAAAGCCTTTAAATTTGTGGCTATTTGACACATAACAATGGAAAATTAAAATATCCATAAGCTATATGTCATGTAGCACCAAAGTGATAGAACAAACACAACCATAAGAAAGTTACTGGCTTATAACCTAACACTGTTATAACCTTAGAATGAGATTTTACCTGGGTCAGTATGTCGTCAAGGAGTCAGAAAACAAGACTTTAGGACAGGATGGAAATAGAGACAAAGAGGGCATGTGTGTGAGAGAGGCCCATACATCAGTCTGTATCTTTGAAAACAGAGTATACTCTTTTTCCACCAATGTCCATAGACCAGTTACAAAAGTAATCTTACATTAGGTCAGAATTTCTGTATAAATTCCAAAAAATAAAAATTAGAAGAAATAGTGTCTGATTACAATTTAAAATTTTAGAAACTAGCAATGAATTATTAACCAAATAAGCAAAACAACCCATCATTTAGTCTTAAAGCATTTAGTCGCAAAGCAATTTTTTGATCAAAAAGGAAATTAATAAGAAATTATGAACATTGATGACAATACTTATCAGAACTTGTATTATATAGCCAAAGGAGTGTGGAGAGAAAAAAACCCTTAAGAAAGCCTTTAAAGACCCGCAATCCGGATCGAGCTGGCCAGCAGTTCCGGGCACCAGGCGGACTGAGGCTGCAGGCCCGACCTTTCCGAATCTCCACGCATCCCCACCGTTTCTCCTCCTTGGACCCCAGGTTGGTTGTCTGGGACTTTAAGGCGAACTCCCACCCCACCCCACCCGCAATCCGGATCGAGCCGGCCAGCAGTTCCGGGCACCAGGAGGACTCAGGCTCCAGACCTGACCAACCTGGTCCTGTCACTCATCTTCTGACACTTTCCCACTAGCTTTTGGACTCTGAATTCTGGTGATTTGAATAGCACGTGGCGCGCTTGCGCGCCGCGCGATTTCCTTTTTTCAGTTTGTTTTTCTTTGCTCTTGGGGTGTTGCTTATTCAGTCAATTGTAGGCTCACCTGTCCTTAGAGACAGTGAGGACTTTGGGCCATCCAGGGTAGTGGCAACAGTTAATGGTAATTGTGAGCAACAGGTAAGCCAACCATAAGGGAAATCATCAATTTTCTAAGCCTGTACAACTATTAACAATCAGTTAGGAAGAAACATATAGAATACCTAATGACTAAGAACAATTGCAGAGGCTCCAGAAATATGAGCAACCAACAAAAGGCCTCTCCCTCAAGGGAAATCATCAAGCCTACATCACCCACAGTCAATACAATGGACGTCGTGGACATGTCTGATAAGGAATTCAGATTATTTGTAGTGACCAAACTAACTGAGATGGAAGAGAAAAGAGACAAGGAGCTCCAGGAGATGAGGAAGTCCTTCAATGACTTGAAAGAAGAAATGGATACCTTAAACAAGAACCAGATGGAACTTCTAGGAATGAAGAATGTGATACAGGAAATCAAAACCTCCCTTGAAAGTATTAAAAGTAGGTTAGACCAGGCAGAAGATCGAATATCTAACGTAGAAGACAAAACTTCTGACCTAGAAAAAAGCATCAAGAAGATTGAGAAAACAACCATGAAAAATGAGGATAATATACGAGGAATACTGGATACTATCAAGCGCCCCAACATCCGGATAATAGGTATTCCAGAAGAGGAAGAAAATAATAAGGGCCTAGATAATTTATTCCATGAGATCCTGGAAGAAAACTTTCCAAATCTAGAAAGGCACTCAAATATCCAGACCCAGGAAATACATAGGACCCCGGGTAGAATCAACCCAAGAAGATCCTCTCCAAGGCACATTATAGGCAGACTGGCAAAAACAACAGACAAAGACAAGATACTAAAGTTGGCAAGAGGGAAACGCCAGGTTACTTACAAAGGTCACCCCATCAGGCTAACATCGGATCTTTCGGCGGAAACAATGCAAGAAAGGAAAGAATGGGGAAGCATAGTAAAAGTGTTGAGTGAAAAACAATTCCAACCAAGAATATTATACCCGGCAAAATTATCTTTCATATGGGAAAAAAAGATAAAAACATTCTCAAATAAACAAAATTTGAAGGAATTTACCAACTCCAGACCAGCTCTTCAAGAGGTTCTGAAGGGAGTATTATACCAGGAAAACTAAAAAATCAGAGACAGTTATACGAGAACAAAGAGCAACCAAGAAAATGGCTCACTTAATGATAGGATCAGGTACGGAAATATCGATAATTACATTGAATGTCAATGGATTAAATTCTCCAGTAAAGAGACATAGACTGGCTGACTGGATAAGAAAACAGAAACCCTCTATCTGTTGCCTACAAGAAACTCACCTTATGGATAAAGACATACATAGACTAAAAGTCAAGGGATGGAAAAAGATACTCCATGCAAATGGAAATCGAAAAAAGGCTGGAGTAGCGATATTGATCTCAGACAAAATAGATTTCAAGACAAAGACTGTAAGAAGAGACAAAGAAGGGCATTATATAATAGTAAATGGGGTAATCCAGCAAGAAGACATAACCCTTATAAATATCTATGCACCCAACTCAGGTGCGCCTAAATATGTGAAGGAAAGACTGTTGGAGCTAAAAGGAGAGATAGGAAGAAATACTATAATTGTTGGAGATCTCAACACCCCATTATCTCCTATAGACAGGTCTTCTAGACAGAAAATAAATAGAGAGATACAGGACTTAAATGATACTATAAATGGAATGGGCTTGACAGATATCTATAGAACTTTCCACCCTACATCCACAACATATACATTTTTCTCACCCCGACATGGAACCTTTTCAAAGATAGATCATATATTAGGACACAAATCAAGCCTTTATAGATTCAAAGGCATAGAAACTGTACCCAGCATCTTCTCTGACCATGATGGAATTAAACTCAAGATTAATTTCAAGACACAACCCCGAAAATACACGAACACATGGAAACTGAACAACCTACTTCTGAATGACTTCTTCACTACTGAAGAAATTAAGGCTGAAATAAAAAAATTTATGGAAACTAATGATAATGAGTACACAAGTGTCCAGAATCTATGGGACACAGCAAAAGCAGTCATAAGAGGAAAATTCATAGCAATTAGTGCACATAAGAAAAGGACAGAAAGATGGCAACTAGATAACCTATCATCATGCCTCAGAGAATTGGAAAAACAACAACAAACAAATCCCCAAAATGCCAGGTGAAAAGAAATAATAAAGGTTCGAGCAGAAATAAATGAAATAGAAAATAAACGAACCATACAGAAAATAAATGAAAGCAAAAGCTGGTTCTTTGAAAAGATTAATAAGATTGACACACCATTGGCTAGACTGATTAAGAAGAAGAAAGAAAGAAACCAGATTAATCAAATATGTGATGAAACAGGCAATATTACCACAGACATAGCAGAAATACAAAATATCATTAGAGGATACTATGAGCAACTTTATGCCAACAAACAAGATAACCTGGAGGAGATGGACAAATTCCTGGATGCATATAATCTACCAAGATTGGATCAGGAAGACATAGAGAACCTGAATAGACCTATAACAAGCCAGGAGATTGAATCAGTAATAAATAACCTCCCAACAAAGAAAAGCCCAGGCCCAGATGGCTTCACTTGTGAATTCTACAAAACTTTTAAGGAAGAGTTAACCCCTATCCTACTAAAATTATTTCTAAAGATTCAAAAGGAAGGAAACCTTCCAAATTCATTTTATGAAGCCTCCATCATCCTCATCCCCAAAACAGATAAGGATATGACAAAAAAGGAAAACTACAGACCAATATCATTGATGAATATAGATGCGAAAATTCTCAACAAAATACTCGCAAATCGTATCCAACAACATATAACAAAGATCATTCATCACGATCAGGTAGGCTTTATACCAGGGATGCAAGGATGGTTCAATATACGCAAGACCATAAATGTAATACACCACATTAACAGAAAGAAAGATAAAAACCATATGATCATCTCAATTGATGCGGAGAAAGCATTTGATAAAATACAGCATCCTTTTATGATTAAGACTCTCAGTAAGATTGGTATAGAAGGGTCATTTCTCAACACAATAAAAGCCATCTATGAAAAACCTACAGCTAACATTATACTGAATGGGGAAAAGCTGAAAGCTTTTCCTCTGAAAACAGGTACTAGGCAGGGCTGCCCACTTTCTCCACTGCTCTTTAATATAGTACTGGAAGTCTTAGCTATTGCAATCAGAGAAGAGAACAATATTAAAGGCATTCGAATAGGCAAAGAAGAATTGAAAATATCTTTATTTGCAGATGACATGATGGTATACTTAGAAGACCCAAAGGTATCCATGAAAAAACTGCTTGAAGTAATAAGTGAATACAGTAAGGTGGCAGGATACAAAATCAATATCCAAAAATCTATAGCATTTCTATTTATGAACAACAAGATGAACGAAGCAGAGCTGAAGAAAGGAATCCCTTTCACCGTAGCCACAAGGTGTATAAGATACCTAGGGATAAACCTAACTAAGAAAGTCAAAGATCTTTATAAAGAAAACTACGAAAATCTTAAAAGAGACATTGAAAGTGACATAAAAAAGTGGAAGGATATCCCATGCTCCTGGATTGGAAGAATTAACATAATCAAAATGGCAATTCTACCCAAATTAATCTACATGTTTAATGCAATTCCAATCGAAATACCAGAGATATTCTTCAGAGATCTAGAAAGGGCAATCATAGAATTTGTCTGGAACCATAAAAGACCTTGTATTGCAAAAGCAATCCTGCGCAAGAAGAGTGGAGTAGGAGGCATATCACTCCCTGATCCCAAGATATACTATAAAGCTGTGGTCATCAAAACAGCATGGTATTGGCATAAAAACAGACATGTGGACCAATGGAAGAGAATAGAGACCCCAGAAATAACCCCCAAAGCTTACAGCCAACTGATCTTTGACAAAGGATATCAGTCAATCTATTGGGAAAAGGAAAACATCTTTAGTAAATGGTGCTGGAAAAACTGGGTATCCACCTGCAGAAAGATGAAACTGAACCCCCATCTTTCACCACTAACAACAGTCAACTCAAAATGGATCAAAGATCTTAACCTAAAACCTCAAACAATAAAACTACTGGTGGAAAATGCTGGGGAAACTCTGGGGGACATTGGAGTAGGCAAAGACTTCTTAAATAAGACTCCCAAGGCACAGGCAATAATCCCTAAAATAGACAAGTGGGACTATATTAGACTAAGAAGTTTCTGCACAGCAAAGGACACAGTAACAAGTGTGAACCGACAACCCTCAGAATGGGAAAATATTTTTGTTAAATATGCCTCAGACAAGGGACTGATAACCAGAATACACAGGGAACTCAAGTGCCTTATGCGAAAAAAAATGATTAACCCAATTAAAAGGTGGGAAAATGAGCTGAACAAAAGTCTCTCTAAGGAAGACATACGAATAGCCAAAAAGCATATGAGGAAATGCTCAACATCCCTCATCATAAGGGAAATGCAGATAAAAACTACAATGAGATACCACCTAACCCCTGTCAGAATGGCAAAGATTAAGAATATAAAAAGTGATAAGTGTTGGCGGGGATGTGGTGAAAAGGGAACCCTCCTACACTGTTGGTGGGAATGTAAACTAGTTCAACCACTGTGGAGAACAATATGGAGGTTCCTCAAAGATCTACAAATAGAACTACCATTCGATCCAGTAATCCCACTTCTGGGTATTTACCCAAAAGACAGGAGAACGCTCAGTCAGAAAAGTGCTTGCACATCAATGTTTATTGCAGCATTATTCACAATTGCCAAGACATGGAACCAACCTAAATGTCCACAAACTGATGAATGGATTGGAAAAGTGTGGTATATATACTCTATGGAATACTACTCAGCCATAAAAAATAACAAGGCCCTGGAATTTGATAGAAAGTGGTCAGATACGGAGGATATATTGCTGAGTGAAGTAAGCCAGGATATGAAAGAAAGATATTGTATGTATCCACTCAATATATACCGACTATCAGCATTCTATGATAGTGAAAAAAAAATTGGAGGACATAAAAGCAGTGAAGGTACTTAATGAGAATAGGACAGTGTGGAATGGGGGAAGTGAAGAGAAGAGGATAGAGAAAGATAACAAATGAACAATAGAGAGGCAGGACATTAGTGAGAAACAGATATGGCTTATTAACTGTTGATGTTGACATGTATAGTATTCTCAACTGGAATTGTCTGAGAAGTATTTCATGATGGGCAAAGTATTTGTACAAGCAACATGAGAAATAGCGATGGACTGTCTTAAAAAATAATTAGAATAATAATAATGATTGGGGAAAACATAGAAAAGATATTGAATGTTGAAGCGGGGAGATTAATGTCTCTGTACTGACTGACATGCATGGCATTCCCTTTTGAAAAAGTAATGTAATACAATGTAAAGTTATATGTAATTCAATGTAATATAAAGAAGAATATGATGATAATAAAAAAATAAAAAAATAAAAAATAAAAAAAAGAAAGCCTTTAAAAAAGAATGAAATAATTAAATATTTATAACGAGGCTATTAAAAAAATAAATAAATAAAATAAAATAAGTCCAAAGAAGAAAGAAAGAAAAAACGTCATGAAGAAAGAGTTCATGTAAAGATGTTATTAAATCTGATCCCCTATCTGTCATCATTAATGAAAATAAACTCAAAGTGGATCAAAGATCTAAACCTAAGATCACAAACTATAAAACTACTGGTAGAAAACACTAGGGAAACTCTGGGAGACATTAGGGTAGGCAAAGACTTCTTAAGCAAGATCTCCAAAGCACAGGAGATAATCCCCCAAATAGATAGGTGAGATTACATCAGATTAAGGAGTTTCTGTACAGCAAAGGACACTGTAATTAGTGTTGTTACCGAACTAAAATCAGGTTCGCTTGCCCAAGCCCTATGAAACCAAACCATAGGCACATGGTGTGATGAAGGAAAGTACACCTTTATTGCAAAGCACAAAGAAAGGACAGCGGGCAGCTCGTGCTGAAAGACCTGTCTCCCTGAGATGTTCCCCACATGCATTGTTAAGAGCAAAAATTAGGGACAGAGGTCCTAGGTGCATGATCACTTCAGTGATTGGTTCAAGAGGGAGTGATCATCTTGTGGGCATTCTTGATTGGTGAGGCCTTAGATAATCAAATTTCTCTTCAGGTGTCCGGAACCAGTTCAGCCTGGAGTCTTTGAGTCACAACCAGCAGTTTCCAGCCTTTAAAACATCTTACATATTGAAATGAAAACCTTATATTTCCTTTAAGTGAGAGTTTTAGAGGTCAAATGGCCATCATTTATGGTCCATGTTGGTCATTATCATAACCAAAGTCTGAAGACTTACTCCTTACTCTGGGCCATTACAATGTAAATGGACATTATATGTCAGGAACCCTAGAAAATACATTAGGGGGTCCTTGATTGGTTTCAGTCCTCCTATTTGTAGAAAGACCTCTCAATCCTGAGGGAAAATGGGTGATGATCGATCTGGCTGCTTCTTGCTGAATGATGATGTAGTTCCAAAGGTCAGGTTTGGAGGAAATAGCATGCATTTATTTCAAAATACTCAGAAGTTTTCCTTTAGCTTTTCAATACTGTTATGCTATCACTAGCTTCTATTGTTATATTTTCAAATATGAAAGCACATTTAATTGTGATATAAAACAAGACAGCAAAGTTGCTGATGAAGACAGAAGTCTGACTGCATTTTCCTACTTTACAAAATACTTTCCAAGGGGCCTGGAAGGAGTCATGTCCACAATCATTAACAGACTATTTTGACAGGAGTCTTCCTACATTCCATCCCTGCAGTAGTATCTTTGTGATATATGTATATAAAGTCTCCTCATCTCTGTTAAAATACATTCTTTTCTGATTTCAGCAACCTTCTTTTTAAATCACCAACTTAAAAACTATAAAACCCACCTATAACTTATAAGTCCCCCTCCCATTCTACATGTCCTGTCTTTTAGGTCCAGAATCATAGAAAAACTCTTCACTCTTCACTAAATTTCAAACTTAGTCTCTTACTCCCAAAATCAAATAAAAGGAACTCCTATACCTGATTACCCCAAAAAAGGCATGGTTTGCCTCCTCTCTGGGCCTAGATCACTCATATTTTACTTAGAAATAAACTGCACTATTATTTTCCCAGAGTTGGTTATTTACATCAACACTAGCCTATTTTTATCAGTAGTCAGGTAGCTTAGTACTTTTTTTTAAACCTAAGATTTGTAAGTGCAACATGAAATGTTGTCATCCTGCAAACTCTTCTTTAATAAACCAAGACATAATTCAAAACTATTTTATGCTCTAAGACAAATTTTGCCAGTGAAAATAAAGGGCAGAGGTGATCCGATAGAATTTTCTGTCCTGTTGTTGGCATTTACACTCATTATACACCAGTTATTTTGGTGATTTGGGGGGTCTATCTAATTGATCATCTTCAGCATGTAAAATTTCAAGAAAAACAATTTTAGCTTTAATGAATCAAAACTTAGAAATGTGAAAAAACTTGCTTAAGACTTAAAACCAGGAAATAAAAGATTCTGTCAAAACGGGAGGTAGATACTAAAAACTCAAAAACAAGTATGTACAGAGCTAAAATCTAGTAATAAGTGCACTATAGTTTTTTTAAGAAACATTTCTCTTCTTTCTATTCCCCCTTTTTACCAAAGAAAAGCATAGTAAAATTATTTGCAAAAAAATAAGTTCAGTCTTAATTTGGTCTGTTATTTGCACAAAGTCCAATAAGAATATTAATCAATTTAATTGGCTCTGCTGGAACATTTTATAAGGAATTTCAGATTAGACTCTTCTTCTTTTTTTTTTTTGAGAGGTTTTTCACTATAGGGCACGTGTGCTCGCCAGAAAGACAGAGAGAGACGGAGAGACAGAAAGCGAGAAATCACCCCCCCCCCCCAGGGGGGATGGCCATGCTGCAATCCCTTCTCTTCCACTCTCCTCTCGGGATCTTGGGCACGCACGCACATGCGCCCAGCGTGACCTTAACCTGCTGGTCTGGGACTCGAACCGCGGACGACTATGTGGGAGTCCAGCGACAGAGCCATTACACTAACTGCTGGTCCCCAGATTAGACTCTTTAAGAAGCCTTCCAAGGCTACTGAGCCAAGTGAGGAATACTCTGAGGGTGACTTTAAGTACCTGTACTTGGAAGTTTTGGGGCCAGTCAAGAAGTGACATTCTTGGGACCAGCAGTTAGCATAATGGCTCTGTCACTGGACTCCCACGTAGTCAACAGTGGTTTGAGTCCCAAACCTGGTAGCTTAAAACTCACGCCGGGCACGTGTGTATGTGTGTCCAAGATCCCAAGAGGAGAAGAGATTGTGGTGTGGCCATTCCACCTGGGGGTGATTCCTCGCTTTCCGTCTCTGTCTTTCTCTGTCTGTCTGGTGAGCCCATGTGCCCTATAGCAAAAACCTCTCAAAAAAAAAAAAAAGTGACATTCTTTACTTAACTGCTAGGCAGAACTGCTTGTCATACCAAGCAATCTTTCCAAGAGCAACTGTTGGCTTTGTGGAAATCAACCTTAGTTCCATAGCTTTCTGATCATATCTTCAGATATGGCATGCCGTCAAAGCTCTGGCAATCACCAGTGTTTCCAACTTATGACGTAAGGCAACAAGTATTACTGAACTTATGCAAACAACCAGACTGTCACAAAATAAGAATGCTCACCAATATTCTCCAATTCCAGGGGAGTAAAAAGAGAGAAAGGTTTGTTGTAATTTCAAAAGGAAAAAAAAATTATCAAATTATTGAACCTATCAACAGCTCAAGAAGACAAAAATCCTTAAATCTGGAAAACAAAACATAGAAGAAAATCAATAGCATTTTAGTCAAAAGTCAAAAATTCTATTTCACCAGTTCAGTCTCATAAAATTAATCTCTCTTTTGTTGAGTTTGCAATATTTCTATGGTCCGATCTTTAATTTAAATCCTGGAAATTCAGACATATAATCTCAAAGTTATCAAAAAACCCATATTTAAGAGTACTTAATATAAATAAATAAATAGGTGGACAGCAGGTTACGTGGTGGACAAGGCAATGGACTCCCACATGGCTGACCACAATTTGAGTCCCAAACCTGGTGGCCTGCCTTCTCACTATTCCTACTGAGATAAGGATATCTATATTGATTTGTGTCTATTCAAATTGAATAGTAACGATAATTATAAATAAACCTACATAAACAATTCTTTTTTTTTCTTTTTTTAAACTTATTTATTTATTTTTGTATATACATTCAATCACATTGTTTAGCTTACAATGTGAGCATTTCAATATGTGAACATTTCTCCCCAGTCCCATTGGTCAAAATATCTTAAACTGATAACACTACACCTCCCTATCCCATCAATGCTCTACCTCCATATCCCTTTTCCAAATGTCCTTGGTTAGGCCCCACTCCTCCACACACACCTCATCTGACATTCACACCCATCTCTTGTGTTTGTACAACCGTTAGTCAATCAGTTTCAGACATAGAGTGCAGACATTTGGTATATGTTAAGTGGGGACATACAATGTCTCTCCTTCATATCCTCGCTTGCCTCACTCAGCAGTAAATCTTCCATATTCTTCCACTTTCTGTCAAAAGCCAGTGTTTTGTTGGTTTTTATGGCTGAATAGTATTCCATAGAGTATATGTGCCACAGTTTTTCAATCCATTCATCCGTATGGGGGCATTTGGGTTGGTTCCAAGACTTAGCAATCATAAATAGTGCCGCAATAAACATCGATGTGCAAGCACTTTTCCAATTCTTCTGTCTTTTGGGTAGATACAGAGGAGTGGGATTGCTGGATCATATGGTAGATCTATTTGTAGATTTTTGAGGAATCTCCAAATTATTCTCCACAGTGGCTGGACTAATTTACATTCCCACCAGCAGTGTAAAAGAGTTCCCCTTTCACCACACCCCTGCCAACACATGATTATTATTTTTTTTTAATCTTAGACATTCTGACTGGGGTTAGTGGTACCTCATTGTTGTTTTGATCTGCATTTCCTTTATGATGAGGGATGGTGAACATTTTTTCATATGCCTTTTGGCAATTCATATGTCATCTTTAGAGAGTGTTTTTTTCAACTCTTTCTCCCATCTTTTAATAGGGTTGATCAATTTTTTCCAAACAGCTTCTTTAGTTCCTTGTGTATTCTGGTTATCAGTCCCTTATCTGATGCAAAATTTACAAAAATATTTTCCGATTCTGAGGGCTGTTGATTCACACTAATTACTGTGTCTTTTGTCATACAGAAACTTCTTAGTCTGATGTAATCCCTCTTGTCTATTTTTGGGATGATCGACTGTGCTTTGAGGGTCTTATGTAGGAAGTCTTTTCCTACCTCAGTGTCTCCCAGAGTTTCCCCAATGTTTTCCAGGAGCAGTTTTATAGTTTGAGGTCTTAGATTTAGATCCTTGATCCACCTTGACTTGATTTTTGTCAAAGGTGAGAGGTAGAGGTTCATATTCATCTTTCAGCAAGTTAAAATCCAGTTTTTCTAGCACCACTTGCTGAAGAGGCTTTCCTTTTCTCACTGGATTGACTGGGACCCCTTGTCAAAGATCAGTTGACTGAATGATTGGGAATGTATTCCTGTGGATTCAATTCTGTTCCATTGGTCCACGTGTCTGTTTCTTTGCCAGTACTATGCTGTTTTTTATTTATTTTTTTCACATTATTTATTATTATTATTATTATTATTATTATTATTATCATTATTGTATATACTTTCAATCATAATGTTTGGCTTACAATGAGACCATTTCGATATGTGAACATTTCTCCCCAGACCCATTGATCAAAATATCTTCAACAGATAACACCACACCTCCCTATCCCGTCAATGCTCTACCTCTGTATCCCTTCTCCAAATGTCCTTCGTTAGGCCCCACTCCTCCACATACACTTCATCTGACATTCACACACATCTCTTGTGTTTGTTCAACTGTTAGTCAATCAGTTTCAGTCATAGAATGCAGACAAATGGTATATGTTAAGTGGGGACATACAATGTCTCTCCTTCAAAGCTTGGCTTGCCTCACTCAGCAGTACATCTTCCATATTCTTCCACTTTCTGTCAAAAGCCAGGGTTCTGTTGGTTTTTATGGCTGAGTAGTATTCCATAGAGTATATGTGCACCCTCAAAGCAGAGTCGATCATCCCCAAAATAGACAAATGGGATTACATCAGACTAAGAAGTTTCTGCATGGCCAAAGACACAGTAGTTAGTGTGAATCCACAGCCCTCAGAATGCGAAAATATTTTTGTAAATTATGCTGTTTTGATTACCACAGCTTTGTAGTATATTTTTGGGTTTGGGAGTGAGATGCTGTCCACTCCACTCTTCTTGTGTAGAGTTGCTTTGGCAATACAGGTCTTTTATGATTCCAGACACATTTTATGATTGTTTGTGAAGACTGTGTCTGGTACTTTGATTGGCATTGCAATAGATATGTAGATTTATTTGGGTAGAATTGCCATTTTGATTATATTAATTCTTCCAATCCATGAACATGGGATGTCCTTCCATTTTTTTGTGTCATTTTCAATTTCTTTTTTTAGCTTCTCATAGTTTTCCTTGTGGAGGTCTTTAACTTCTTTGGTTAGATTTGTTCCTATATATCGCATACTTTTGGTGGCTATAGTAAATGGAATAACTTTTTTCACTTCTATCTCAGTCTGTTTGTTATTCATATATAGAAATGCTATCGATTTCTGTATATTGATTTTATATCCTGCAACTTTACTCTAATCATGTATTACTTCCAGTAATTTTTCCATGGAGACCATTGGGTCTTCTATGTATACAATCATGTCGTCTGCGAATAGAGAGAGTTTCGCCTCTTCTTTTCCTTTTCAAATGGCCTTTATTTTTTCCTCTTTTCTGATTGCATTGGCGAAGATTTCCAGTACTATATTAAAAAGGAGTGGAGAAAGTGGGCATCCTTGTCTTGTTCCTGTGTTTAGTGGGAAAGCTTTCAGCTTTTCTCCATTGAGGATGATGTTCCCTATGGGTTTTTCATAGATGGCTTTTATTATATTGAGAAATGGCCCTTCTATGCTGATTTTGCTGAGTCTTGATAATGAAGGGATGTTGTATCTTATCAAATGTTTTTTCTGCATCAATTCTTTAAAAAGAGTACTTATCATAGTCTTTTTCACTAATTTCCTTAAAAGAGGCAATTTTTTTATTATATCTTATTACAAAATGTTTTAGAAAGAGCATCAGAATAAAGCATTTAACTATAGACAACAAAACTTAAAATGGCCCAGGTTCGAGATCTTATTTTACCATAACCCAAAATAGACAAATTTGATCATTTTTGTGACAAGCTACATTAGAACTATTTAGCATTACAAGTATGATTAATAATAAACTAATATATAATAGAAATTTAAGAATCTCATACAATTTTGGAACACCCATTGACACAAATTTGTGTATAGAGAGCTAAACACCATTTCATATTTGACAGTATTTCTTACGTGATTTCAACACGTCAGAAAGTCCAATCTGTCTTTCTCAGACATCCAAGAGCCCTGTTAAGAATTTTAAAACATTAGCTCAAGGTCAGAAAACTGAAACTGGAACTGAAATTTGCTGTGGGATGTTTGTCAAATATCAAAGTTTTACAACACTTGATTAAAAAAGGATCAGGGCACTGTGACTATCTGTTGTTTACTTAACCAACATGACAATTTAATAATTTCAAACTATATCCATAAAAAACTGTTTTTTTATAGACTAGAATCAGCCTTTTTAGCTACAGTATCTAGGTAACCTGATTAAGACAGCACAAGTAGCACATAATTCTTTTTTTCTTAGACCCAAAAGTTTTTTAAAAACTTTACTCATTTTTGTTAGCATTATATAAAAACAAAACAAATTTTAGTCTTTATCAGTATTTTTGAATAGGTTTAAGCAATTCTAGTTAGTTTTACCTTAAGATTCCACATTTCCTTTTTTTCTAACATTTTATACTTATTTAGTTTTATCTATATTTTCTTCATCATTCACTTACTCTAAAACAAATTTCAAACATCCTCCACATTAGACAATACTCTTGAACAAAAACACACCCTCACATCTATTTTAATTTCCTGTTCAGGAAAACATCTTAATTTCCTCTGTATATTTTGAGTGTATAATTATTTCTCTAATTTCTAGCTTTGGCTACCATTATCCTGAAATTTTAACATCCATTTTACAATATCTAGAAATATTTTCTTACAACACAGTTGTTAACAAATTAAATTATATTTCAGACTTATGCCATATAAAACATGGTGTCAAAGTATGTGCAACACTTAAACTTAGAAATGACTCAAGTAATTCATTAAAATAATTTAACATACCATACCTTTAAAATTTAACCACTCAGAAAAATGTAAAAATGATGACACATCCAAACATTACAAATATTTACTCCATTTAAATTTACCCAATTTATTTTTAGCCATTATCTTTGAGTTACTTATGAAAAAAAAAAGGCTATTTATTTAAGGTGCTTTCCTTTGAAGTAAAGGAAAAACAAGCTAGCCCTACATCAGCTAGTCTCATTTTATCTAAAGACTGAATTTCAGACACAAGAGATCTCTCCATTTCCCCAGTTTTTCTGTAATCTAATTGTCCATGTGGCACCAATAATGGCCATTTATGACAGAGGCCATTTGAGCCCTTGATTCACATGGTAACAGTTCTGAAGACATTTTTATTCATATTTAACAATTCTAAATAAGCTTTATCAAAGATTTTATCCAAGTCATGTGAACTTGAATAGCATTTGAGCCTATTTTAATCTCTAAGCATGCATTTAAATCAATTTGGTACCACAGACAAACATATACATAAACATAACATACCACACATATGTGTACACACATATACTACAGAATCAAAGAATTATAGATTTTATTTTAGAATTTTAGTCAAGAGACTGTATAACTCATTAGTTTGAAAGAACAGTATGAGTCAAACTGCATCACTACCTGGAACAAGATAGTTTATCCTCACATCAAATGTCCACTCACCGCATAAATGTAAAACTTGGTATCCCAACAGCCAAAGTGATCAATGGGTTTAATGCAAAAGAGTACAGGCTCCAGACCAGAGAGAAAACATATAAAAAATAAAAAAGTCCTAAAAAGGTCATTGCAGTTAGTGAGAGATTCAAGGAAAAGGATTCAGTTGACTGAAACATGGCCATAAAAAAATAGAATCCAAGAGAGAAACAGAAGCTTCAGAAATGGATGGCCAGCGTATCAGTTTCTAATTAGGCTGACTTATCTACAATGGATCTTCAAGAAAATTATTTTCATATCTATCATCATTAGTTTTTAGCCAGGCAAACAGCAAACATATCTAAATGTCCACACACAAATGTGTGCACACACACACACACACACACACACACACATACACTTTTACCATGTTTAGAATATAAAATAGAATTTAAACCAAGTTATAACTGAACTAAGAAAACAAGATCCAGGTTACTTCCAAAGATAGGGAAAAACAAACAAACAAACACCTGAGAGGCCTCATGCAGAGGTTGCTTGGTGACTGATCTAGGCAGCCTGACCTAGACCCAAAACAAAGGCATTTTCCAGGCACCACCACCTTCCAAAAAAAGGATAAGATAATGGTTTTCATAGCCTAAAGCTTCTAGACAAAGAATCTCCTGACCTTCACACCCACTCCAAAATTAGGAAAGTAACTGGGCCCACCCAGTACGTGCCCCTTTTCACTAGGAGGGGCACAAGCCCCACCTTGAACAGGTCCAGACTAAGCCCTTCCTGACCCAAAGAAAATGTCCTTATCACAATTCTTCCTTGGCAACCCATTTTTGGGAAACTCTCCCTTCTTGGGAGCTCTGTTTTTCCTTCCTTTAATAAACTCCTCACTTTGCCACAGCTACTCTTCTGTGTTCATGAATAATTCTTCCTGAGTGTGGGATAAGAACCCATGTATCACTGCAAGTGTGGGCCTGATCACCCCTGCGCCCCCTTATTCATGCATCACTAAGCCTGTGTTCTGACCTCCTTAGGACAAATTACACAGAAATAGAGACCATATCCAGGTGGGAAGAAACAGCCAGAGTACTCATGCCAGAAAAACACTATGGTGACCAGCAAATGGCACAATGACTACATAAATGGATTCTCACATGCCCACTGTGGTTTGAGTCAGCTTCAAAATCCCACTGGGCTCATGTGCATGTGCATCCTAGATCCCAAGAAGAGAATAGAGAAGGGATTCATTGTGGCCATCCCCCCCGGGGGGGTGATTCCATACTGTCTCTGTTTCTTTCTCTCTCTCTCCAGAGAGTGCATGTTCCCTGAGGCAAAAACTTCTCAGGAAAAAAAAAAATGAAAAGAAAAAACACTATGATCATTATACCTGGGGGGACTATCTCATACAAATCCTTTTCTCCCACTAATCTTCATTTAGAAAAGAAACTAAAGAGTGATCTTTACTATCTATTGAACTGAATTCCACACAAAGCAGGAGTCCAACTGGTAAGAAGTTCTTCCATTTTTGCTGACTTGTCAGGTCCTGAGTTCTCTTGGCTGTGACTTCTGGAAGAGCAGAGCAGCTTTGGTTTACTCTGCTCACCACGCCAAATCTATAGTATCTATGTGCCCTAAGGTTCATTGAAAAATCACTGACACAGGCGGGACCAGCAGTTAGCGTAATGGTTATGTCGCTGGACTCTCATGTAGTCGACTGCGGTTCAAGTCCTGGACTCGGTGGCTTACAACTCATACCGGGTGCGTGTGCATGCGTGCCCAGGATCCCAAGAGGAGAATGGAGGAGAAGGGATTGTGGCGTGGCCATCCTCCCTGGGGGGTGATTTCTCACTTTCTGTCTCTCTGTCTCTCTCTGTCTGTCTGGTGAGCTCATGCGCCCTATGGCAAAAACCTCTCCAAAAAAGAAAAAGAAAAAAAAAAAATCACTGACACAGAGGAAAAGGAAAGACACACAGAGATAAAGGAAAAGGCACACAGACATTTAACTTACACCATGCATATGGGACCCACAAACTACTCCTTTAAGAAAGGCCTATCTACTGGAAGTTGCACACTCCAAAGTGCAAAGGAAGTCTGGAGTTATGTTAAAAGTGTAGGGGGAGAGAATGCAAAGAACCTTGCCTTTCTAGGCCAGAGGTCACACTTCTAATCTCTTTTCCTGCATTTTAATAAAAGGCAGAGGGATAGCATCAGAAAAGACTATACATCTGCTGTTGACTTTACTGTTATAAATGAATCCACATTTCTTTTCATAGAGGATTAGCAGCAGACACTCTAACTAAAGTTCTAAGCATGTTACTTTTATATTTCCCACAAAATGATTAGAAACTTAGTTACCTAATGTAAGTACCCATTCTTTGTTCCCTGTTTCCTGGATCCTAAAGAACACTGGGGCCAGATAATGTTATAAGAGTTATCTTTTTTCCTTCCTTAGAATTATAGTTCAAAGTTCCCAATTGAACAACATATACCCTAAGGGCTACAAGATGGACTAGAGCTCTCTTTCAGTTTCCCATAATGATGTCCTATTCACGGCTGGTTCAAACGAAAAATAAAATCAAATGTACAAGTTACCAAATTTCAAAACAATCTCTCAAGGCTTCTTGACCCTGTATCCAAAGAGGGAGATCACACCAAACAAACATCCAATCAAAGCAAAAACCAAACGTCTAAAGGGAGGCTTATAGCTACTCTTTAGCCAAATGGAGGAAAACCAACCAAAGATCTACAGGGAAAGGTAGGCCTTTGTGTCATCACACATGAGTCCCGCAATTTAACAGACTTCTACCAAATCCAATCCAATCCAATGTCAGGTTTCCTTCACCACAATACTGAAATCTCTGTGGGTCAACAACGCCTGGTTGGCGACCAATCACCCAGGACTGTCCCTGAGACAAGGAGCTCAGGCAGCTGCAGGACAAGTTCTGAGGGTGGCCATCGGCAAAGGTTCAATATACCTTGGGCAAAACGCCCACGCAGGACCTTAGTCCCATATGAGGTGTCAATAAACTGTTACTGAACTCAAATCAGATTCACTGGCCCAAGCCCTATGAAACCAAACTATAGGCACATTGTGTGATGAAGGAAAGTACAGCTTTATTGCAAAGCACAAAACAAGGACAGCAGGCAGCTCATGCTGAAAAGACTCGTACCCCAAGATTTGCCCACATGTATTTTCAAGGGCAAGAAGTAGGGACAAAGGTCCTAGGTGCATGATCAGTTCATTGATTGGGTCAAGAGGGTGTGATCATCTTGTGGGCATTCTTGATTGATGAGGCCTTAGATAATCGAATTTCTCTTCAGGTGTCTGGAACCATTCTTCCTGGAGTCCTTGAGTTCACAGCTAGCAGTTTCCAGCCTATAAAACATCTTACATATTGAAATGAAAACCTTATATTTCCTTTAAGTGAGGGTTTTAGAGGTCAAATGGCCCTCATTTATGGTCCATGCTCATCATTGTCATAACCAAAGTCTGAAGACTTACTCCTTACTCTGGGCCATTACAATATAAATGAACTTTATATTTTAGGAACCCTAGAAAATACATTAAGGGGTCCTTGCTCGGTTTCAGTGTGAATTGACAACCCTCGGAATGGGGGAGAATTTTTGTGAACTGTGCCTCTGATAACCAGAATACACAGGGAACTCAAGCAGTTTACTTGGGAGAAAATAATTAACCCAATTAAAAGATGGGAAAATGAGCTGAATAAACAGCTCTCTAAGGAAGACATAGGAACAGCCAAAAAGTATATGAAAAAATGCTCAACCTCCCTCATTTTAAGGGAGATGCAGATCAAAACTACAAGATACCACATAACCCCAGTCAGAATGTTTAAGATTAAAAAAAAAAAAAACAAATAATGATAAGTGCTGGAGGGGATGTGGTGAAAGGGGAACACTCTTACACTGTTGGTGGGAATGTAAATTGGACCAACCACTGTGGAGAACTTTCAGCGGAAAAATAACCAACTCTAAAAATTAATAATAATTAATGCAGTTTATTTCCAAGGAGAATATGAGTGACCTAGGCCCATAGAGGAGGCATGCATGCCTTTTTCAGGGTGATTATAGACATGGGTTCCTTTTATTTGATTTTGAGATGGACAAAAATAGTGAAGAGATTTCCATTTGTTTGGCCCAAAGAGGCAGAACATATGGAAGCAGGGGCTTGTAGGTTATATGTGGGTTCCACAATTCCTAGGTTGGTGATTGGAAGGGAAGAGTTATGTCCTGGGAAGAGATTCACAAAGAAATGCTTAATCTACATCTCAAGGAAAGGGAAGTTCTGTGCCTTGGGAAGAGGTTAGCAAAAGAACATACTGTAATCAGTTGAATATACATCTCAAAGATACTATGCCAGGGACATGATTTAGGAAGAATCCCATTAAATGGGGAAAAAAAATGGTCTGTTAATGTTTGTGGGCATGACTTTTCCTAGGCCCTCTGGAAATTACTTTGGAAAAATAGAAAAAAGCAGTCAGACTTCTGTCCACAGTTCCCCCTGGTGGCCAAAAATTATTCCTCTGAATGCATGCATTGGCCACAAAATTGACAGGTCCCACGGTGCTAGGAAGGCTCATCCCTAGTAGTCAGGTCCCATTGTTACAGGCAGTGGAGTCCTGGGAGAAGGACATGTCTGACTCAATAGCCACTTGTCTCTGGGAAAAGAAAGAAGTCAGGCCTCAAAGTTTAGTGGGGAGGGAAGCAATTTTCAGAAGTATGAATGACAAAAAAGAAAAATATGTATAAATAACTTGACAGCAGTTCAGTACAATAGAGGTAAATGAGAGAACAATTGTTTTTCTATCATACACAGCAATTTAAGATAAACTTATAACTGTCATTTCAAGAGCTTTAATTTAATAAATTCATGATTTGAACATATTAGTACCAATAATATGTAAAAATAAATAAATGAATAATAAAATTTACAGTGATTCTTACATAAATTGATATATCAGATTAGCTTTTACAAAAATGAGATGCATCTTTTGAGGTTTTCCAGGGGCCCTACTGGAATAAAACCAAAAAATGAACGTTTAGGTCTAAAAAAAAAATGTTTGTAAAAAAAAACTATGTTAAAAACATGTCAAAAACTCAATAAGATATTGGTATACAATAGGATTATAAGTAACTGAGTATATTTAACTAATTTGACAATTATAAAAAAGTTACACAATTAAAAAGTCTATAGCTCTTTAAAGCTCTATTTGTAATCAAATTTCACTATTTGTAATCAAATTAAGCATAAAAGTGTTTTTTATTTTTTTGTGGAGAGGTTTTTGCTATAGGGCGTGTGCGCTCACCAGACAGACAGAGAGAGACAGAGAGACAGAAAGCGAGAAATCACCCCCCAGGGGGGATGGTCATGCCGCAATCCCTCTCCTCCATTCTCCTCTCGGGATCTTGGGCATGCACACACACGCGCCCGGCGTGAGTTCTAAGCCACCGGGTCCAGGATGCGAACCATGGTCGACTATGTGGGAGTCCAGCGACATAGCCATTATGCTAACTGCTAGTTCCCAGCATAAAAGTGTTTCTTATTTCTAAAGCAAGTTACTAAGCTGTAGAGAAATCTTCTGAAGTATATCAGCAGTTTACTGAGAGATTAGTGCTTCAAAAAAAAAGAGAAAAAACAGAACAAAAACTTGGTTTTCAGTACAGGATGAAAAATAACTTTTTTATTTACTTTTTTTAAGGAAAACATATATAGTGCTCTCTTCAATTTTAACCAACTTGTTACATAAAAATCATACTTTTTGTTAATGAAATCTACTTTTAGTCTCTATTTTTGTCCTTTCTACTCAAATTTTAACCCAATATATCTTGACTTAGTATTTGTCCCTTTCTTCTAATTAAAAATTTAAAAATGTATTTGTTTTAGTCATCTGGCTTTAGCACAAAGACTTTACCATACAGTAATTTTTTTACAAACAAAAACAAGAAAAAAATTTTTGAAGAGGTTTTTACTATAGGGTACATGCACTTGCCAGAAAGACAGGAGAGAGACAAACAAACAAAATCAGCCCCCCGGGGGTGACCACAGAACAGTTCCATCCTATTACCACAGAAGGGCCCAGGTCACAATGGCATGTTATTTAATCAAGGTGTCAGCCATTTGTGTAACCCTATCCCTCTACCCATCCCACACTAAGAAAGTCTCTTAGGTAAGATGGACTGAAAGAGTTTTTGGTTTTTAAATCCCTCCTAAGGGTTTTACATAATATATTTTAATATAACCTTAATAATCTTTTATTTAGACCGCCTCCCCACAAAAAAATTCTTAACAAGAATATTTCTATCTATGCCTTACTTGTAGATTTTTACTCAAATTGTAAGAATAAATTTAAACTGTGCCTTTCTGCTCTGTAAAGATAAAATTTAACCTTTGCCTTTTCACTTCTGTACTATTGCTGGCACCGCCCTTGTGATAAACTGCCCCGAGTTTCGACAGACTTAATTATACAAACCTCCAGGAACTGAGCAAACAGAATGTGGACAAGGAACTAGAAAGATAACCCATGCACCTGTGTCACAAGAGCTGCCGCTCTTCCCCCTAGAAATAAATTACCCGTTAAACTTCCTCATACCTTCTCCTGCTTATAAAAAGACTTATATCCCTAGAAACGGGGTCCTCGCTCGGGCCTGCTGAGTCAGGTGTTTGCTTGGACCCCAGCCAGCTGGAAAAATAAAACCTCTTGCATTTTGCATCAAGAACTGACTCTTGTGGTTGATTGGAGGTCGCATATCCTCTGGACAGAAAGCGCGCTGAGCCAGGCGGCCGGCAGTCTTTCAAAACGAGATTTTAATGTTTTGTAACTTTGTATGTGGAATAACATGTACTAACTTCAATTTTTACCCTTTTATAACCTTATTTTTTTTTAAAGAATTATGTAAATACTTTGACCAGAGAGAGAAAGAAAGGAGGCTTCCAGCTCTGGGATTCAAACTAAAGTCAGCCATGTGGGAGCCCTGCATCTTAACAGTTAGCAATTTGGGAGCCCAGTATCTTAACCATAATACCACCTGCCAGCCGCTTAACTTTGATTTTTTTTATAAGTAGGCAATTTGACTTGTCATCTACTTTATTTTATTTATTTTTATTTTATTTATTTATTTTTTGGAGAGGTTTTTGCTATAGGGTGTGTGTGCTCACCAGAAAGACAGAGAGAGAGACAGAGAGACAGAAAGCAAGAAATCACCCTCAGGGGTATGGCCACACTGCAATCCCTTCTCCTCCATTTTCCTCTCGGGATCTTGGGCATGCACGCACACGCGCCCAGTGTGAGTTTAAGCCACTGGGTCCAGGATTCCAACCACAGTCGACTACATGGGAGTTCAGAGACATAGCCATTGCACTAACTGCTGGTATCATCATCTACTTTTTTAAATAAAGTTTTCCATACAACAAAATAACCCTGAGTCAGAAACCAAGTGAAAAGCTTTAGAGTTTATATTAACCAATAGTAATTTAATATAGCATTAATTTTTTTAAGATTTAAAGTTACCTGAAAATTTTATAACATTATACTTACAAGTACCAGATTTATCTTAAAAACCTATGCCTGGACTATCTAAAGACCAGAAAGTCAGTTATTTATTTCTCTATTAACTTTTTATGACATGTTAAATATGTATATCATATGAATATTAGATATTTACCTTAAGTTGCTGATAAGTCTGAAATCTATGTCTACTAAATCAATAATACTAAAATAATATTGTAGTTTGATTAATAAAACCTAGGCTGACAATTATGAAGACATTTTTAACCTTTATTTTTAAATTTGTAGTAGGCTTGTTTAATTAAGTTGCATGAACTTGAAAGCATTTGGAACAAATGCTTTGAGCACTCTTTATTTGGATGTCAAATTTAATAGAATTCCTTAAGGACTTTGTCATATAAACAACATACAACATACACAAGTACAACACAAATGAACATAAAAGAGAATTAAAAAGTATCTCTGTGTTAAACTTACCCTTCATATCTGACTCTTGGAAACAGGAAAGTCATTATTGTCCTCCTGATATCCCAGATATACACATAGAAAATTCCCCTCTGGAATGTTTTTAGGGACAAATAACCAGCTGTAAAAATTAATAATTAATACAGTTTATTTCCAAGCCAAATATGAGTGACCTAGGCCTGGAGAAGAGACATACATGCCTTTCTTGGGTTGATCACATACAGGGGTTTCTTTTATTTGTTTTTGAGATTGACAGACAAAATTTAGTTAAGAGATTTTCCATTGGTCTGGCCCAAAAAGATGGGACATGTGGAAGCAGAGGCTTATAGGTTATAGGTGGGTTCCACAATTCTTAGGCTGGTGATTGGAAGGGAAGATCTGTGTCTTGGGAAAAGATTAGTTAAAGAAAGGTTTAATCTACATCTTAAGGAAAAGGGAAATTCTGTGTCTTGGGAAGAGATAAGCAAAAGGATATACTGTAATCGATTGATTGAAATATACATCTCAAAGATACTATGCCAGGGACAGGATGTAGGAAGAATCCTGTTAATGAAAAATAAATGTTCTGTTAATGTTTGTGGAAATGACTTCCCCAGTCCCTTTTGAAAAGATTTTGGAAAATAGGAAAAGTAGTCAGACTTCTGTCCACAAATGGGACATGGAATCAACATCCAGGAAGTGTGCATCCACATATGGATGCTAATTTCTTCAAAGACTACCCTGGACATATGTGATGAGATTTAACTCCTCAAGTGAGATATGTAAGTGCAGACACAGATAAGAAAAAAAAAAAATCCTCTAAGTTTTCCATTGGCATTCTATTTTCCAGGACTCATTCCCTGCGTGAGAGCTCTAATATTTCTTCTCTCTGTTATCTCTCTACTTCAGTATTTTTTCTGTGACCATGTCTCTATTACCTCATGAGCCTGAGATGAAAGAATTCATTCATTGTTTCTGTACTGGATGCAGGCCCCATGCATCCCAACCTCCTGCATCATTATCTTAAAACTATAAATCCAACTTGAAAAGGGCTAAAACTGAGGTAAAAAACAAACTTTTCTAAGGCACTTAGAATCCAAGGTTCATTTACATTGTAATGACCCACAGTAAAAGAAAAACTTGGGCTTTGGTTATGATAAAAAAAAATGAGACAAAGGCTGAGAGAAGACTACCACTGAAATATAAACACAGGCTTTAATGAATAACAAAATTTTAAGATGTTCGATAAGATAGAAAATTGCTGTCTGCTAGCAAAAGAGAAAACTGATGATTGTGTTCTACTAAAATAGGAAATGTTATCTAAGATTTTGTAAATCAAAGAGGCCCACCAGATGAACACACCCTCTAAAGTTGATTAAGCACATAATCAACTCGGTAGACTTATGCACTTAAACAAAAAAAAAAAAAAAGAAAAAAAAAAAATTAAAGTAAAACAAAACTCTAGCAGAATGATCCCTTTCAGCATGAGTTGTTCTCCTCTTTGCCCCTGCACATAGCAACAAGGCTAGCCTCTTCTTCCTATCAGGTGCTTAAGGTTTGGCTCATAGTAGCCTAGAGAGGGAACTAGATTTTAGTTTGTTGACAATCAACAGTTATAGTGACTAATCTGTTAATGTGCAGCTTTCTCAAGATTATTTCTGGTAAGAAAAGGAATAAGAAAAGACAGAAATGATCTGGACAAGGAGAGTTTTGGGCGCCTTTTTCATTTCAGAAGCAGCTTCTCTTATTTTTCTCAAGATAGCTTCAAATTTATTCTTTTAAATTTCTATAAGGAGTTAATTGTCATTTTTTTAAATGAATTTTTTTTATTATTTAAAGTAGCAACCTCTTTCTTTTTAATGAAAGCTAATGGTGCATCAATTTTCTTTATTTTCTCAAAAAAAAAAAACAAGCTTTTAGCTTTATTTATTTTTCTGCATAGTTCTTTTTTCTCTATTTAATGTTTTTCTGCTTGAATTTTTAATATTTATTTTTTCCTGGTATTTGTTTACTTATTTATTTTTTGTTGTTGCTTTTCCAGTTTCCTGAGATGTGTCATTAGGTTGTCTATTAGTCACCTTTCTATTTTTTTCTTGTGAGCACTAACTGCTGTGAACTTTCCTTGTATGGCTGCTTTTGTTGTGTCCCATACATTATAAACACTCATTTGTTCATTACCACTGATTTAAATAAACCTTTTAAATTCAGTCTTATTTTTTTCCATTGTTGTAAGGTCATTCAAGAGTGGGTTGTTTGTAAGGTCATTCAAGAGTGGATTGATTAGTTCTCATTTGTTTGTGTATTTTCAAGGGTTATTTCTGTAGGTGACTTCAAGTTTGACTCCATTGTGGTCAGAACAGATGCTATATATGTTTTATAGCTTTAAATTTGTAAGGTCTTATTTTGTGCCGTATCATGTAGTTAGTCATTGAAAATGTTCCACGTGGGGTTGTGAAAAATGTGTATTTTTGCTTGTCGGGTGAGATGTTCTATAGATATCTGTCAAATCCATTTGATTTGTGGTATCATTTATTTATTTTAAATTTTTTAAATTTCATTTTCTTTTATACATTCAATCACGTTATTTAGCTTAAAAAGTGAGTATTTCAAAATGTGAACATTTCTCCTTAGTCCAGTTGATAAAACTATAAAATTATCCCCAACAGATAATACCACATTTCTTTGTCCCACTAATGCTTTGCCTCTCTAATTTTCTTCTAAATGTCCTTCCTCAGACTCGACTCTTTCACACACACTATATCTGGTATTCACATCCATTTACTGTGTTTCTATACCCTTTAGTCAATCAGTTTCAGTGATAGAGTGTGGACAGTTTGTATATATTAAGTGTAGACAAACAATGTCTCTCCTTCATAGCCTGGCTTGCTTCACTCAGCAGTAAATCTTCCATATTCTTCCACTTTCTGTCCAAAACCAGGGTCTTGTTTTTTATGGCTGAATAGTTTTCCATAGAGTATATATGCCACAGTTTTCCAATCCATTCATCTGTTTGTGGGCATGTGGGTTGGTTTAATGTCTTAGCAATTGTGAATAGTGCCACAATAAACATCAATGTGCAAGCACTTTTCCAGTTAAGAATTCTTCTGTCCTTTGGTTAGATATCAAGCAGTGGGATTGCTGGATCATATGGTAGTTCTATTTGTAGATTTTTGAGGAATCTCCAAATTGTTCTCTACAGTGGCTGGACAAATTTACATTTCCACCAGCAGTGTAAGAGAGTTCCCCTTTCACCACACCCCAACCAGCACTTGTCATTTTTTGTTTTTTAAATCTTAGTCATTCTGACTGGGGTTAGGTGGTATCTCATTGTTGTTTTGATCTGCATTTCTTTTATAATGAGGGATGTTGAGCATTTTTTCATATGCCTTTTGGCTATTTGTATGTCATCCTTAGAGAGTGTTTTTGTCTTCAACTCATTCTCCCATCTTTTAATAGGGTTGATCATCTTTTTCTGGAACAGCTGCTTGAGTTCCTTGTGTATTCTGGTTATCAGTCCCTTATCTGACACATAGTTTTCAAAAATATTTTTCCATTCTGAGGGCTGTCATTCACACTAATTACTGTGTCTTTTGCCATGCAGAAACTTCTTAGTCTGATGTTATCCCAGTTATTTAATTTGGGGATTATCGACTGTGCTTTGAGGGTCTTACTTAAGAAGTCTTTGCCTACCCCAATGTCTCCCAGAGTTTTCAAAGTGTTTTCCAGGAGCAGTGTTATAGTTTGAGGTCTTAGATTTAGACCTTTGATCCACTTTGACTTGATTTTTTTCAAAAGTGAGAGGTAAGTATTCAGATTCATCTTTCAGCAGGTGGAAATTCCATTTCTCCAGCACCATTTGCCAAAGAGGTTTTTCTTTTCCCACTGGATTGACTGGTATCCCTTATCGAAAATCAGTTGACTGTATGTTTGGGAATTTATTTCTGGGGACTCTATTCTGTTCCATTGGTCCACATGTCTGTTTCTGTGCCAGTACCATGTTGTTTTTATTACCACAGTTTGGTAGTATGTTTTAGGTCTGGGAGAGAGATGTCACCCACTCCATTCTTCTTCTGAAGAATTGCTTTGGCAATAGAAGGTCTTATATGATTCCAGACAAATTTTATAATTGTCTTTTCTATATCTGTAAAGAATGTGTCTGGTACTTTAATTGGGATTGCATTAAATATGTAGATTAATTTGGGTAGAATTCCCATTTTGATATTGATTCTTCCAATCCAGGAATATGGGATACATTTAGATCTTGTATCTCTTTGTTTATTTTTTGTCTAGATGATCTGTCTGGAGACAGTGGGATGTTGAAATCTCCAACAATTATTATGTTACAGTCTATCTCTCCTGTGATGTCTAACAGTCTCTTTTTCATGTATTTGGATGCTCCAGTGTTGGATGCATAGATGTTTACAAGTGTAACATCTTCTTGGTGAATTGCCCCTGTTAGTAATATGTAGTGTTCTTCCTTGTCTCTTACATGTTTTGTCTTGAAGTTGATTTTATCTTATATTAGTATTGCAAGCCTTTTTTTAAAATTTCCATTTGCAGGGAATATGTTTTGTAAGCCCTTCGCCTTCAGTCTAATTACACAATATATTCCTAAACATAAACTGAGTATACTTGAAACAACTTACTGTGTGGAAAGAACTATTCCTATTTTGCTCACCACAGCTTAAGATTCTTCTGCATACTTCTGTACTGTATCTTCAAACTTTATTCAGGTAATAGCCTTTTTCAAAGAAGTTAAGTCTCTCCAAATTATTCCATCTTACTTGTGCATACATTAAAATAAACTCTCCAACTCATTTGACAATAAGACAGATAGATCTCCTGGCACAGCAGCTAAAAGACCTGGGCATCTGGACCTTAGGCTTTACCATTTACAAAGTGATTAAGTTTTCAGTGGTGTCCTGGAACACAGAATAAATTAGGTTCAAGAAACAGCAGTTAGAATTATTTTGGACATGAATAAACAGCACTAGCTAAATTCCTATTGTCTATCAATGCTTAGCCTTGTTCAACCTCTGCTTTGTCAGCTCTGGTATAAACCAGTGTGTGGAACTGACCACAACCTGTGCCCCAAGCTGAAATATTAGTATATTATGAGTTGCTTTAAGATTCTGACCTTCTCTGGCATTGGTAGGAATAGAAGAGTACTTGTACTATTTGGAGAGAGGCAGAAAATACTGCACAGGAAGAGTATCAAAGGATTAAGGAGTGGACTGGGTCAGTCAACACAAGCGTAGTATGCACTTTTCTTAATTGCTTGCAATTATTTCTATAAATAACTCACTACAAAAATATTCTTCAACTTTTAACTTTGTAAATATAAGCATGTTTACATATATGTATGTCTCTGTGTAAAAGTTTCTACTTAACATTTTGAAAAATACTTTATCATTTCATATAGATCTAATTCATTCTGAATATTAGCACATTATCCTCTATTCCCTTACATGATTACTAAAATTAATGTATCTTGTATATTTCATTTTGTTTATAATCATTGTGTATGGCAAATACTTCTTTACATATATATATATATATATAAATATATATATAATATATATAAATATATATATTTACATATATATAAAATATATTAAAATATATTTATATATATTTTTATATTTATATATATATATAAATATATATATATAAATATAAAAATATATATGTATATACATACTCACACATATATATTTTTTTATATATATTTTTATATATTTTTATATATTTATATTTATATATAAATATAAAAATATATATGTATATACATACTCACACACACATATATATATATATTTGAATATGTAGTTTTATATATGTTCATTCCTAAAAGTGTGATTTTGTGGTCAAAGTATTTATGTATTTGAATGTTCTATAATTATTGCCAAAATGCCATTCATGAGGTTGTACAACTTCATTTGTACCCACACTGTGTGAGAATTTCATTGGTCCATATCTCAACAAACAGTGCTAATAAATATTGTGATAAATGACAATTAACACACAAATTAAGTGCATTTAATCTATAATATGATTTATATATGCTAATCATTGTACTTACTCATTACTCTTTATTAAAGTGATCCTATTTTTTATATTTACAGTTCAAAAAGAAATGAAAAATAATTTATTCCCCCACCCCCCAAATTTATTTATTTTCAATGTGATTTGTATTAGGTAGTTTAATTTAAGGAGAGTTTATATGTTTTTAGCTTGAGATTTGCTATCCCTGAAGAGGGTAGGTGTTTTCTTTTAATCCAGTCTTCTTTTATCTTCTTTAGTTATTCTTTATGTTTTCTTTCTGGGTTATGTATTGTTTATAATATGTATGGTTCTTTCTTTATAACCTCTAGCATGCTGACCCTTTCTATGAGAAAAAAAACATCTCTTTAATGGAGTGTATAACAGATGATTTGCTGAGCACCTTCTGATTCTGTTGCAATCATTCCATTTACAGGGATGGTCTGTGATTTCTACTATGTCATGTAATACAGGTGACCATCGTGAATTGATACAGTTGAGGCCATTTCTTAGAAATGACACACTCTGAAGGTTTTGTCCATCAATTCTTCAGTCTTTCAACAATCTTACACTCTGTCTATGGCTCCAAAGTCAGAGACCATTCATGTGACTTATCAGCATAGACCCCCTACACCTTTGTTCTATTGGTTGACTACTGATGACTTCTATGTGGTCATTCTTTATGCTTTCAAATCTCGCAACTCGGAAGGAAGGCTCAACTCTCTCTCCACCTGGATCTCTTACATCATTGTGGCCATCCTGTTCTTTGTTCCCTGCTTATTGTGTGTCTATATTCAGTGACATCTTCATTGACAAACTTCTAATGGTATTTTGTACCATAGCACTTTCTATGTTAAATTCTTTAATCTTGACCCTCAGATATGCAGAGGTGAAAATGTTATGAGGAATCATGGTTAGAAATGCTGCCATTATTGGAGAAATAGCTCAGAAATAAGATAATTTTATCTCTTACATGGTTAAGAGAAAGTAATATAATATCTCAGACTCAGGACCTAGTGAGTACTATATGTTAAAGTATGCTTATGCTTATATAAGTCCTTTGAGAAAGGTTCATAAAAAAATTATCATGACAGAAATATCTCATTTATGTATTGCCTACTTGGTTGTTGTTTTTGATTGTTATTATTTGGTTGTTATTCTTGATACACTATCAGAAGTAGTTAGGCTACTGGTTTGCAAATTCTTGAGACACAGCTCTAGATATTCAAATTCAGAAGAACTATTTCTGTAAAGAAATATCTAGAGTGAAGCTATGCTTTAAACTTCATCTTCTAGACTCTCGAAATATTCACACAAGAAGCCATTTTAAAGCAGAGGTCTATCCTGGCCTGTCCAGTGAAGTTATGCTCTAAACTCTAGCTTCTAGACTCCCTAAATATTCAGACAAGAAGCCATTTAAGGTTGAGGTGTGTCCTGACCTGTTCAGGGAAGCTTTGCTCTAAATTCCATCTTCTAGACTCCTGAAATATTCAGACAAGCAGAGAAGAGATTTTGTCACAGAATGAACAGAAACCACTGCAGAAGGACAAGAAACATGAGAAACCAAGAAAATATCTCTCCTCTAAGGGAAAAGAACAATCCCTCATCATCCACAGACGGTACAGTAGAATTCATGGAAATGTTTGATAGAGAATTCAGACATTGAATCAGAAGTTGGAAATGCTCTTTATTGGACAGGCCTTTTACTGAAATGTGATACCTGAAGGTTAATCAGAAAACTATGGAACTAAGGTGCATCTCAAGTAAGCCAACAGAAGCTCTTAGAAAGATAGCCTGGCACCATAAATAGTTCTTCCTGGCAGAGAGGATTAGAGAAGATACATGAAAGAATGGATAACAGAAACTAACCTGGATTTTTCCAGCCCAGCATTGTAATCAGTAGAGATTGAAAAAGAACAATCACACCAGAGGATTATCTTGAGAAAGTCTTTGAAGGATGAAAAAGAGACTGATCTTTGTTAGCAGATGATATATTATGGAATACTTGATAGGCAGGGCTGAATTGAGAAGGTTTATGTGTGACTTGTGTGCTGGGCATTCGTTTTTCAACAATTTTAGTAGTTGATATGTAAATATTTTCTCAAAACTATTTAAAACCATACTGTCTCTGTTGTTAAGAGTCACAAACAAAATTATACAAAATTATAATAAATATTGTGAATATTATCTTTAAAATTCAGTATTTTGAAATTTTGAAAGTTATGAACTGTCAAGAACTATGGAGTATGAGCATAGTTTTTTTTTTTACGGATATATAAAGTAAATGTGAAAAACTGTAAAAATAAATAAAGTAAAAGACATAAAAAGAATTAGTAAAGATTAGAGATGAAATAAATGAAAGAGAGAATATAAGAACTATACCAAAAATAAATCTGGCTTTTAAACAATTACTTTTCTTGGTGAATAGCTGGTGAAATTAGTTTTCTTTTTCTTATGTCAAGAAGAGGGACCAGCAGTTAGCGTAATGGCTATGTTGCTGGACTCCCACATAGTCGACCGTGGTTCGAGTCCCGGACTCAGTGGCTTAAACTCACGCCGGGCGCGTGTGCGTGCGTGCCCAAGATCCCGAGAGGAGAATGGAGGAGAAGGGATTGCGGCGTGACCATCCCCCCTGGGGGGTGATTTCTCGCTTTCTATCTCTCTGTCTCTCTCTGTCTGTCTGGTGAGCGCACGCGCCCTATAGCAAAAATCTCTCCAAAAAAAAAGAAGAAGAAGAAGAAATGTATACAATCTATCCTTGCTATATTATGATAAAACTTCAAAAAGTTCATGGAAATATCAAATTAAAATATTAGTTTACTTTCATATAAAACATTTTTAAATTCATGTATTTTTTCATAAGAAACATTTTCCTTGAACTTTTTGAAGAACCCTTGTGTTGGACTAAATATAATTGCAACCTTGACTAGATATTCATAGCCTTTTTTTTCATATTTTGGTTTGTTGAGGGAGGTCCTATGTATCATTTATTGTATCCACAGATTTTAGTAATGAATAATTGAGTTTTGTATACTAAAAGGTTAAGAGCATATTGTTTGAATAAGACAGTCCTAAGTTTAAATCTTAGCTTTGCCCCTTACAGTATGAACTTTTGGAAAACATGATGTTTTTGAGTTCCATTTAAAGTAGACATTAAAAATTTATTATCAGGATCAAATAAAATAGTGCCTGTAAGCTCCAAGTAGAATCAAATGCTCATAAGTATTAATTGTTATAAACATTCTTTGCTTCTAGTTTGTATTAAATTATAACTAAAGTATTCAACTAGTCTACAGAGGTTTTGTAATTATTTTTTGGAACTTTAAAGAGTTATGCATTTTTTCTGTTTCTTCTATGAAGAATAATCTGAGAACTGAGTTAATTTGTAGTTATTATTGGTGGCAGGAATGGTTCCCAGCTTCCCTAGCCATGCTTGAGTCACTCCCTCCTTTTTTCGTGATCCTTTATTCCTTAGCTCTGAGAATTTGAAGCTTATTCAGTTATGTGTCTTATTTTCCCTCACTATACTTCTTGTATTTTTACTATGACCTTGATGTCAACATAGTATACAATCAGAATATGTCAACATTTAAAATAAGTGATGATATTGTTCAGAAAAAGTAATGGGACTAAACTTTTCTCAATACCTCATCTTTAGCACCTAGATCATATCTTGGCTCAGAACAAATGCTTAATAATACTTAGTGAATATGAGGAGACTTAAAAAGTTCACATAAAATTTGAATTTAAGCACAAGCTAATTTGCATTTATAAAATATTGATGGGATTTTGATAAGAATGGCATTGAGGGGCCTGCAGACAGTGTAATGGTTACATAGCTGGATTCCCACATAGTCGACTGCGGTTCAAGTCCTGGACACAGTGGATTAAAAAAACTCACACCAAGTGCATATGTGTGTGTGCCCAAGATCATGGGAGGAGAATGGAGGAGGGAGAATGGAGGACAGGTATTTGCCACATGGCCATCTACACTGAAGGGTGATTTCTTGCTTTCTATCTCTCTGTCTCTTAAGTGAGCACACACACTCAATAGGGAAAAAAAACTTACTTAAAAAAAGAATGGCATTGAATTTGTAGATAATTTTAGATAGTACAGACATCTTAACAATATTGTCATTTAGTCAATGAAGAGGAAATGCCTATTTATGAGTGCCTTTTTATTTCAAATATGAATGTTTTGCCTCTTTGTTTGAATTAATACTTAAGTATCTTATTCTTTTTAATGCTGTTATAAATGGAATTGTTTTCTTTCTTTTTTATTTTTAAAACATATTGATTTGTACATAATTGTAGGGTACAATGTGATTTTTCAGTATAAGATTATAGTGTGCTATGATTAAATCTAGGTACTTATTATATACATCCTCTCAACTGTTTGTCGTTTTCTGCTAGAAACATCCAATGTCCTCTTTATAAGTTATTTCATATATACAATAAGTTATTGTTAATTTTATTCATTCTGCTATACTTTATAACAATAAAAAAGCCCCTCTTATCTATCTGCAGGTTTTTTTCCATAAATCATAGCTCCAATATTTTCCCCTTGCTTGTTCTGCCTCTAGAATTCATTTTTCAGATCTTCACTTGATGAACTCATTTCACATTTTCATTTTTTATTTAAATTTGTTTAAGGGCATATGTGTTTGCTGGATAGAGACAGAGAAAAAGTGAAAGAACAAGAGAGAGACATTGAAATGACACTCCACATGGGGGCTAATCATTTGTGATTTATTTTCCTCCACTTCTCCTTTTGGGATTTTGGAAATGCTGGCCCACATGTCCAGCATATTTTTTCAAGTCACTGGGTCTGGGACTCAACTGTGTAGTTGGTTATGTGGGGTCTAGCTGCCTTAACCACCATGCCACTGACTGGCACCAATAACCCTTTTATTTTCAGTTTCTAGTTATGAGTTGAAATATGTTTTTTCTTTCTGTGCCTAGCTTAATTCATCTGATATATATTGTCCAGGCTCACTCATTTTTACCTAAAATGACAGAATTTTATTCTTTTTTAGTGGTTGAATAGTATTCCACATATTTATAACTATATTATATATCTATTTTATGTACCTATTTAACATTTTCCTTATCTGATGGATGGAGGTTGATTCTGTATCTTGGTTATTGGGAATAGTTAATTGGAGTGCAACTATCTTTATGATCTACTGATTTCTTTTACTTTGCATATAAACCTAGAGTGAGATTGCTGGATTATACAACATATCTATTTTTAGATTTCAAACAACCTCCAATCTTCCATATAGACCGTACAAATCTATAATCCTACTGACAGTGTTTTGCTTTTGAGGGTTCTCCTTTCTCTACCTCTTTGCTAGCATTTTTTATAAAAACATTTTTGCTTTTTCTTTTTGTTTTGACTTTTTTTTCTTTTCTTTTCTTTTTTTTTTTCTTTTTTTGAGAGGTTTTTGCTATAGGGCACCTGCGCTCGCCAGACAGAGAGAGACATAGAGACAGAAAGCGAGAAATCACCACCCAGGGGGGATGGTCACGCCGCAATCCCTTCTCCTCCATTCTCCTCTCGGGATCTTGAGTACTCACACACATGCGGCCGGCGTGAGTTTTAAGCCACTGGATCCAGGACGTGAACCGCGGTCGACTACATGGGACTCCAGCGACATAGCCATTACGCTAACTGCTGGTTCCCTTGATTTGACTTTTTGATAATAGCCCTTCTAACTGTGGTAAGATAGTATCTCATCTTGACTTTGATTTTAATTCCTTTGGTGATTAGTAATATTTATTTTTTCATATGCTTATTAGTCATTTTTCTTCTTTTAAAAACTGTTTGTTCAGGCCATTTGTCCATTTTAAAATCAGATTATTTGGTTTTTGAATGCCAAGTTCTCTTAGTTCCTTGTATATTCTTGTTATTAATTCCTTGTTTGATGTATAGTTCGCAAATCTTTTCTTCCATTCTATGGGTTGTAATTCACTCTATTTGCTTGATGTGCAAAAGCTTTGTGGTTTGATATAATCCCATTTATCTATTTTCATTTGGTCGCCTGTGCTTTTGAGGTTTTATTTCAAAATTCTGTCCATGTCAATGTCCTGAAGTATTTTGACTATATTTTCTTCTAGTAAGTTTATGCTTTCAGGATTTGTTCTTAAGTGTTCAATCTGTTTAGAATTCTATTTTTGTTTATAGTAAGAGATAAGTTTTATTCTTCTGCATATATATGTTCAATTTTCCTGGCACCATCTTTAATGAAATTATCCTTTTCTCAAAAGGTATTCTTGGGACTTTTGTAGAAGAACAACTTATTATGCACACTTGCTTTAATTTCTGGGTTCTCTCATACTTTATCAATCTATATGTCTGTTTTTATTGATGCTAGTAATATGCTATTATGGTTACTGTAGCTTTATAGTATAATATATAGTATACTGTAATTTAGCTTATGTTAGCTATTTGGGGTCTTTTGTGATGTTATACAAAAGTTATGAATTTTTTCTCTTTGTGTTTAGTATGTAATTGGTGTTGGGTAGCTACTGCAGTGAATCTATAAATTGCTCTCAGCATTATAGAGTCATTCAAATTTTGGATAAGAAATCTCTCCCCATTTTTTATCTTTTTCAATTTCTTTGAGAGGTGTTTTTACTTTCCATTAGAGAGATCTCTCAGGTTCTTTGTTACTTTCAATCTTATGTACTTTACTGTTTTTGTAAATGGCCTTTTAAATTTTTTTTTGTTATTTCATCATTGGGGCATAATAACATTACTTATTAATGTTGGTTTCATATCCTGGACTTTTAGTGCATTCGTTTATAAGTTCTAAAAGTTTTCTTGTGGACTCATTAGGGTTTTTACTATGTCAGATCATATCATCTGCAAATAGGGACATTTGACTTCTTTCTTTCATATTTAGAAATACCCTATTTCATTCTCTTGGCATATCTTTTGCTTGCTTGGACTTTCAAAACTATGTTAAGTAAGAGACATGAAAGTAGACTTCCTGTCTTGTTCCAGTTCTTAGAGAAAAAGCTCTCAACATTTCTCCCTTCAGTATGATGTTAGTTGTGGGTTTATTATAAATGGCCTTTACTGTGTCCTTTTATGACTTTATTTTAGAGCATTTTTATCACAAAGATATGACAAATTTTATCAGCTTGTTTTCTGCAAGTATTTGCATGATCATATTTGTTCTTCATGTAGTTGATATGTAATATCACATTTATGGACTTACATAAGTTGAACCATCTTTGGATCTCTGGGATAAAACCCATGTTCCTTGTGTATATATATTTTTTTCTTTTTTTGGAGAGGTTTTTGCTATAGAGCACATGCGCTCGCCAGAAAGACAGAGAGAGACAGGGAGACAGAAAGTGATAAATCACCTCCCAGGGGGGATGGCTGCGCAGCAATCCCTTCTCCCTCATTCTCCTCTTGGGATCTTGGGCATGCATGCACAAATGCCCAGCATGAGTTTAAGCCACTGGGTCTGGGACTCAAACTGCGGTTGACTGCATGGGAGTCCAGCCACATAGCCATTACGCTAACTGCTGGTCCCAATTGTGTATATATTTTAATGTGTTATTGGAGTCGAATTTTCTTATCTTGAGAAACTCTTTATCAGTGATTCAATCACAGTAGTTTTTATTGGTCTGTTAATGTCATCTATACAATTTTTGTTCATTCTTGTTAAATCACAACTTGTCTAGAAATTTATTTATTTCTTCGAGATACTTTAGCTTGTGGGCACATAGTTATTTATCATAATCTCTAATTATCTTTTTTATTTTTGTGATACATTTTAATTATCCTTCTTTTGTAAAAAATAAGTTTATTTTGCTTTGTTCTGTGCTTTTGTTTCATAATGTCTCCTAGTGCTACTCCCAGAATATAGTATGCTTTGTTTTTTTATGACACTTTAACTGTTAACTTTGTAAATACATGCATATTTGCATACATTTGTGTGTATAAAGCTTTTCTAATTAACATTTTGAAAATTATGTTCTTATTATTTTATATAGATTTAATTCATTCTAAATTAGTCTCATGTTATACAATACTTCTTATAAGATCGCTAAAATTAATGTATTTGATATCCTTCATGTTTTTTATAATCTATTGGTATTACAAACACTTCTGCTATAAAGATACATTTTTTTGGAATATGTATTCCTAGAAATGTTAGCTCGTAGAAGTGGAATTTTTTAGATCATAGGGTAAATGTTTTTAAAATGTTCATATCATAAATCAGTTGACTATGCATTTTGGGGTTTATTTCTGGGTCTGTACTCTATTACATTGGTCCTCATGGCATCTCACTTGTAGACCCAAAACTATATTACAGACATGAGTAATTGTTTATTAAGATGTTGGGAGTGGCCCAATCTGAGCTAAATAATAGTGACCTTTAAAGATGAGCAGAGCACAGACATTCTTGCTTGGGCCAATTGCTACACAACTGGAGGTGGTTAAAGGAAACAATGTCTCAGCCAGAGAAGGCCAGGTTGGTCTTATTTAGACCAAGGACTGCAAGATGTTCCATAGCTACAGTTGATAATAGAATACATCTAGATTTACCTTCAGTTTCTCCCTTCCCTGATTGTCCTATAAAAGTAAAAACTTAGGAAAGGCACAGGGCTTCAGTGCTCTCCATCAGAGATGTCCAGTTCACCTGATCCCTACTTTTCTCTACTTGTGTGTCTCTGTCTATGTTCTTTCCAAAATCCACCATTGCTCTCACTCTAAAGGGTGGTCTCCTCTGCTTCTTTTTCTTTTTTCTTTTTTTTTTCCTAGCAGGTCTAGGCATTAAGATTATCACCTTTACCATCCTAAATGTACTTATTTGAGAGAGTTGTGATTTAATTTTGACTTTCTTGTGCTATACAGAATTTTTCTGGCCATGAAGAGTTTTCAAAACTTCATTTTATGCAATAGCAGTTACCTTCCTAGACTCCCACATGTCTGACTGTGATTCTAATCTCAGACCCCATGTCTTTCTTCCTTTCTTTTTTTCTTTTTCTTTCTTTTTTATATATATTCAATGACATTGTTTAGCTTATGAAGTGAACATTTCAATATGTGAATATTTCTCCCCAATCCAGTTGATCAAAATATCTTCAACAGATAACAACACACCTCCCCATCCCATCAATGCTCTGCCTCTGTATCCCTCCTCCAAATGTCCTTCCCTAGGCCCCTCTCCTCCACAAATACCACATCTGACATTCACACCCATCTCTTGTGTTTGTATATCTTTTAGTCAATCAGTTTCAGTCATAGAGTGCAGACACTCAGTATACATTAAGTGGGGACATACAATGTCTCTCCTTCATAGCCTGGCTTGCTTCACTCAGCAGTAAATCTTCCATCTTCATCCACTTTTCCACTTTCTGTCAAAACCCAGGGTCTTGCTTTCTTATCGCTGAGTAGTATTCCTTACAGTATATATGCCACACCTTTTTAATCCATTCATCTATTCGTGGGCATTTGGGTTGGTTCCATGTCTTAGCAATTGTGAATAGTGCCGCAAATAAACATCGATGTGCAAGCACTTTTCCTATTAAGAATTCTTCTACCCTTTGGGTAGATACCAAGAAGTGGGATTGCTGGGTCATATGGTAATTCTACTTGTAGATTTTTGAGGAATCTCCAAATTGTTCTCCACAGTGGCTGGACCAATTTACATTCCCACCAGCAGTGTAAAAGAGTTCCCCTTTCACCTCACCCCTGCCAACACTTACCTTTTCTTTTTTTCTTTTTTATTTAATCTTAGACATTATTACCAGGGTTAGGTGGTATCTCAATGATGTTTTGATCTGCATTTCCCTTACAACGAGAGATGTTGAGCATTTTTTCATATGCCTTTTGGCTATTTGTATGTCATCTTTAGAGAGTGTTTTTTTCAACTTCTTCTTCCATCTTTTAATAGGGTTGATCATCTTTTTTTCAAACAGTGGCTTGAGTTTCTTGTGTATTCTGGTTATCAGTCCCTTATCTGATGCATAACTTACAAAAATATTTTCCCATTCTGAGGGCTGTTGATTCACAATAATTACTGTGTCTTTTGCCATGCTGAAACTTCTTAATCTTATGTAATCCCACTTGTCAATTTTGGGGACGATTGACTGTGCTTTGAGGGTCTTATTTAAGAAGTCTTTCCCTATCTCTTTGTAAGTCACTAGTTGTTTCTCTCTTGCCAGTTTTAGTATCTCATCTTTATCTGTGGTTTGGCCAGTCTGGCTAAGATGGGCCTTGGGAAGGATCTTGGGTTGATTCTACTTAGAGTCTTTTCTATCCTTGGTTCTGGATGTTTGAATGCTTCTCTAGACTTGGAAAGTTTTCTTCCAGGATTTCATTAAACAGATTTTCTATGTCCATATTAGTTTCTTCACCTTCTGGGATACCAGATATTCAGATTTTTAATGAAACTTACTATTTCTCTTATATAATCCTTGTGTTTCTTTTTATTTTTGGTTATTTTCTTTATCTTTTTGATGTTTTTTTATGGTCAGAGGTTTTATCTTCTATATTGGAGATTTGATCTTTAGCATGGTCTAATCTTCTTTTAATACTTTTGAAAAGTTTTTGATTTCCTGTATTAAAGACTTCATCTCTAATAGATCCATCTGATTCTTCTTTATGGTATCTATTTCTTCTTTCAAAATGTGGAAAGACTTCCTCATCTCCTGAGTTCATAGTCTCTTTGCTCTTCCTACTTTTATAGTTTTGTCACTATGAATGTTCTGAATTCTTTGACATTTTGGTAACTACTTCTGTTTTTTTTTTTTTTTCAAGAGATGGAGAGGAGTTTTCGTTTCGCGTGCGCTCGCCAGACAGACAGAGAGAGACATAGAGACAGAAAGCGAGAAATCACCCCCCAGGGGGGATGGGCACGCCGCAATCCTTTCTCCTCCATTCTCCTCTCGGGATCTTGGGCACACATGCGCACACGCCCGGCGTGAGTTGTAAGCCACCGGGTCCGAGACGCGAACCGCGGTCGACTACGTGGGAGTCCAGCGACATAGCCATTACGCTAACTGCTGGTTCCCTTTTTGTTTTCTTTTAATGAAGATATATTTCCTGGTTTCTCCAAACCTGAGGATCTTCTACTTATAGACTTTGGGTGATGTTTTCACTTTTGGATACCTTTTTGAAGAATTTTTCTGGCACTGGGAATGAGTTTGCTTTCCTTTTGTTTTGGATTGATGTATGTCAAATTCTGTCTTTTGCTGTGCTTTTCAATGTGAACCACACAGGGGTAGTCTTCTATTTAGGTGTCTGAAGAGCCTTTTCTCCTTTCTAGTAGGGGCTCTGATGATGGGAGAACTGGGCTGGGGCAGGAGGAGCTGGAGCTAGACTGGGAACATTGAAAGGCCCTGCCTCAATTTCCCTGACTGGCAAGGGGATGCAGATGGAACTCAGTTCTGCTTGAGAGCTTGTGGCTGCCCTTTCTGGCAGAGGGGACTCTGAGATAGGGAGAGCAGGGCTGGGGCCAGAGGAGTAGGAACTGGGCCTGGAGTCAGTGAAATCCCCTGCCTCAATTTCCCTGACTGGCCAGGGGGCTGCTGATGGAACTAGGCTCAGGTTGGGATGGCTTGGCTGGGGGCTGCCCTTCTGTTGCTTTCTTGAGAATGGAGAAGGAAAATTCTGGTGGGCCAAAACAAGATGAGGCTAATCATGAGGGGGAAAGCAAAAATCCTAGCTTTATAATTGGATTAATTATGTAGATTTCTTAACCTTGGAAGGAAGCAACTGTAAAATTGACTTTTGCTCATCTCAGAAACTACCCAGATGGTATACTGGAAAAGTTCAGGGAATTCAATTCTCTGATTTCAACTTGCCATTTCATACACCTGAAATGCTTTAGGTTGCTCAGTTCAGCAAACATTTTACTCAGTTCTCCTTTTAGTATATTTAGAATGGAATGACCCTGTTCTATTCTCCTGTAACCATATTAGTTGGAAAGTTATTAAGTGCTGAAGTTGATGCATAGAGGTATTGGTACTGATAGCACCTAGCACATCCACAAGGGATGATCAACATTTAGCAGAGCCTTTTATGTGTGGAAGAGTCCCATTCTTTAGACCCTTGTCATGCATAGGTATGCCCTCAAGTACAGTTTTTGTAAACACTGGCATCTTTCATTGTTGTTCCTCTTGCTCCACATATTTCTATCCATTGGGAGCCTTTCTGAGATTCACTCACTTTCATCTGATGGGGCAGACCTTTACCATCCTCCTGTTAAAAATCTCACCTGTCTCATTATCGCAAGATGAAAAATTTACCTTACAGTTTGGCTTATGGAAGATGTTATAGTTACCCTCACCAGAGCCACTGATAATGTGGCCAGAAGGCACTAGTGTGCAAAGCTAGTTTTAAGTCAATTTTTAATGTCCTTTTCAGAAATTTTTTTTTTAATTCAGGAGGCTGGCTAAGACACTCTTATATTTGGTCTTCTCTGGGAGAAATAAGGTTATTAGTTTCATCTGAGTTGTATGATCATTAGCTTGAAACCTAAATTTTGCTAGGAAGCAATCTTGAACCTATATTTCCAAGTTTTAGAAAAGTATACGTTTATTCTTTATATTTCTTTGATCACTTTGTCTTTTGAATTGGTTAGGTAAATAAAACTCTGTTTTCTTAGAGTGACTTAGTACAAGTGAACTGCCTTTCAGACTACAAAAGATCCAGAAAATAGGATTAAGGATTAAGGCAACAAATAATCTTTCAGGTAGGTTCATTCGCCCAAGTGCTCATTGGGCATGCTAGGAATTATTATTAAAAAGTAGTGCATTTTCTCTCTCTTGAGTTTCTCCCTACAATCCTCAACTGTGCACCTCCTTCTGTATAGTCTATGGTATCTTTCCTTGCTGTTTTTGCTATTATGCATTCCAGTCTTTCAGTTTCTGTCATAAAGTCTATCTTTCGTAGTCTGGCTTCCTTTGCTTAGCATTAAATCTTCTATATTTGCCTACTTTGTATCAAATAATAGGATCTCTTTTTTCTGACTAAGTAGTATTTCATAGAGTATATGTGCCATGTTTAACAGACACAAGAAGTGTAACATATTGCCTATCATAACATCTTTGACTTGCTTGTCATGTCATGCATTCATACTTTAAGAACCTATATCATATGTTATAAAAATGTACAATGATGGGACCAGCAGTTAGCATAATGGCTATGTCACTGGACTCCCACATAGTCGACCGTGGTTCGTGTCCCAGACCCGGTGGCTTAAACTCACGCTGGGCGCATGTGTGTGTGTGTGCCCAAGATTCCGAGAGGAGAATGGAGGAGAAGGGATTGCGGCGTGGCCATCCCCACTGGGCGGTGATTTCTCGCTTTCTGTCTCTCTGTCTCTCTCTGTCTGTCTGGCGAGCGCACGTGCCCTATAGCAAAAACCTCTCAAAAAAAAGTACAATGATTAAATATACTTAACAATTAGAGCTTATTTTTTGAGACTAGATACCTGTCTCCAATGTACTTTTGCCTCTGTGTTTTTTATAGGACCCTCTCTCCCCAAATACAGTGTTACTGTAACTTTAAATAGATGTATCAGCAGATGAAAGATTTGGGAATCACATCAAAAACACTTATTTATAGCTACTGTGTTCCCATCTATGTACAAGATGCTATAGTGGCTGTAAGAGATTCATTAACATCCTTCAAAAGCTTACATTCTCACTGGTGAGACCTGACCAATGTTTGTGAAACAGCTAAAGGATAATTAACCCTAGGTGACAAAGTGCTAGATCTATGCTCTAACATGCGCAAGGCAAATTTGCAACAGCTTTTTTCTCTTGCAGCCCAGTTTGGCTGAGTCCTGAAACATCTTCTCCTCTCTAGGACTTCTATGGGCTACACAGGCTGTCTGGGCAGAAATAATACCTTAGGAAAAATTGTAGCTAGGTCAGACCATATTATTTTCTTACTGTTGTTTATTTTTTGTTTTACTCTTCTGCTTAGCTCTGCCTTTGCTGATTTTCTTCTCTCTATATATTCTCTATTCTGAAAGCCATATTTGGATAAATAGCAGGGGGAGAAGTCAGTAGATGAGATGAGTGAGTGTGGAGGGGAGACTGTGAAATCTTATCCTTGTTGATGCTCCAGACCAGCTAGCTGTGCAATTACAGGGCCCAGATTCCTCTTCTGTTAGTCAAGGAATACACAAGCATTACAAGGGAACTTCATAAAGATCATGGGAAATGTGTACCATGGTAAAACTATGCAAGATTTCAGCATTTTTTTGGAGCAAAATAAACACTCTAATTGCATTTTGCCATAAAATTGTTGAAGACTCTATATAACAGTTTATAGTTACTCAGTAGAGAAATACTAGAAAGAAAAGGCTCCTACATCTGAATTTGCTGGTGATGAAGCAAGCCAGGCTATGAAATAGAGACACTGTATGTCCCCACTTAATATATACCAAATGTCCACACTCTATAACTGAAACTGATGGGCTAAAGAATGTACAAACACAAGAGGTGGATGTGGATGCCAAATGTGGGGTGTGTGGAGGAGTGGGGCCTGGGGAAGAACATTTGGAGGAGGGATACGGAGACAGCATGGCTGAGACAGAGAGGTAGTGTTGTTATATTCTGATCAACTCGACCGGGGAGAAATGTTCATATATTGAAATGATCACCTTGTAAGCTAAATAATGTAATTGAATGTATTAAAAAATGTAAATAAAAAAATTGTAAACTAAAAAATAAATATTAAAACAAAAGCAGTTTCAACCGAGAATAGTATATACAATGAGATTATCCTTCATATAAGACAAACAAAAGTATTATCAGGTAAACAAAAACAGAATTTACCAATACCTGACCACCTCTACAAGATGTACTGAGGAGAGTATTTGTATGAGGATAGCTAAAAAGAGACAAGAAGAAATAAGAGAAATAAAACAACTGAGAAAATAACTAACAAGAGGGCAAGGATAAGTCTGCAAATATCAATAATAATGTAGAATGTTAATGGATTAAATTATTCCATTAAAAGACAGACTGACTAAATGGATTATAAAAACAGAAGACATCTTTATGCTGCTTCCAAGATACACACCTCACTGATAAAAACATACATAGACTGAAAGTGAAGGACTAGAAAAAGATATTCCATGCAAATGGAAACCATTTGTCTAGTTTTGAAACTCTATTGTTCCAAAGAAGTCTTTGCCTACCCCAAGGTCTCCAAGAGGTTTTTGTTTTGTTTTGTTTTGTTTTGTTTTGTTTTCTGTTTTCCACCAGTATTTTTATAGTTTGAGGTTTTTATGTTTAGATTCTCAATCCATTTTGAGTCAATTTTTGTTAACTGTGAGAGATACTTCTGCAGGTTGATATCTAGTTCTCCCAGCACCATATGATAAAGAGATTTTTCTTTTCCACTAGATTGTCTTGTGTCCTTTGTGAAGGATCAGTAGGCTGTATGTTTGAGGGTTTATTTGTGGGTTCAAAATTCTGTTATCTTGGTCTACCTGTCTGTTTTTGCACTAATGCCATGCTGTTTTAATTATGACAGCTCTTTAATACGTTTTGAGGTCAGTCAGTCAGATGCCTCCTACTTTATTTCCTATGCACAGTATTGCTTTAGTGATATAGAACCTTTTATGACTGTTTTATCTATATCTGTGAAGAATCTGTCTGGTAATTTTATTGGAGTTGCATTTAATTTGGGTAGGATTGAAACCTTGATTGTATTAATTCTTCCGAACAGGAACTAGGGATGTTTTTGTATAATTTTTAATTTATTTTATAGTGTTTCCAAGTTTTCTTTAAAGTAATCTTTGACTTTTGTGAGTAACGTTTATTCCTAGATATCTTATTGTTTTTTGATTATTATTATTATTTTGGAGAGGTTTTTGCTATAGAGCATGTGTGCTCACCAGAAAGAGCAAGACAGAGACAGAAAGCAAGAAATCATTCTCCAGGTGGGATAGCTATACTGCCGGAAGTCCTGATCCAGCCGGGGTGGGTACACAGGAAGGTGACACGGGTAAACAAAATCAGGCTGAGGCCTCAGTGCCCCTTAGCATGTTCTCAGCTGGCTACAGCCAGAGTAAACTCAAGATTGCAGCCCTGATGGCCATGAGCCATGCATATTTATTATTGAAGGAGTTTTACAGGAGTAGGATGGGTGAGGGGAAGTAAGTGAAAGATTTTACTCCAAAAGGTAAAGCATTCAAAGTATAGGAACAATAATCATAAAACATGATGTCTGTTTTGTTTAGGTATAAACAGTCATAATTCTTAGATGAGGAAGTCCATTTGTCTGGTGCATTCTCTCCTTAGATCTTGATTACCGGAAAGGGTCTTTTGGATGAGAGGGCTCCTAGGAATCTTAATAACCTCAGTCCCAGGCCAGCTTGATAACTTCAGTCCCAGATCGCCTTGAGAACTTGAGCCTCAGGTTAGCTTGAGAACTTCAGCCTCAAGCTAGGGTGGCAACAACTTGCTGGTTACAAGGACCTAGAAATAAATCCTGTCTGGTTAAGTAAAGACAAGGTTAATATATACTAAAGTGGAATACCTATGTTATCTCTGGGGTAATCCACAGCTAAGAGGGTGAGTCTAATGTTTACATGGGAAAGGAATGTGGTCTTATGAGCAGCTTAATGACTGACCTAGAGGTTACTGTGTACTTGGGACCCTCTACATGTTGCTCTATACAATGGCTGTGGCTTGGGGAATGGCAATCTTCCCTTGTCCTGTGATTAAAGGTGGCTCATGGTCTTTGTTTGGGGTATCAGCACCTCATGGATGAGTCCCTGAGCCCCTCCCAGCTACTGAGATCATTTCACTAATTTAGTAGCTTTAACCTAAACCTTCCTAATGCTTATCTATGTAATCCCTAGTAGGAGAAGTGAATGCAGCATTGTTTATTGACATTTTCCAGGAGGATGGGGTGAATCTAATGGGAATAATTCCCATTCGCAGCCACCATCTCAGTGGATCTGCATTTTTTCAGGATTATTGTAAAAGTTATAGTAAGGCTGAGGGTGCCTTTATGGGGTACCTGGGTACAGCATAAGGCCCATGGCAGAGAAATTGAATGAAGTTCAGTACAGCAACACAGTGGAGAGTTGGGACTCATAAACTGCCGACCTTGTTCACTGTTTCTTCCCAGCCTAGTCCTTGCATTTGGCATGCGAGGCAGCCCCTTTATCAACCTGTGTTGTCTGTCTGGTCCCGACACTATATTGCAATCCCTTCTCCTCCATTCTCCTCTTGGGATCTTGGGCACACATGGACATGCACTTGCTATGAGTTTAAGCCACTGGGTCTGGGACCTGAACCATGGTTGACTACATGGGAGTCCAGCAATAGCCATTACACCAACTGCTGGTCCCAGATTTTGTGATTTTATAAATAGTATTTCTTTCTTCAACTCTGTCTCAGTTTGTCTATTGTTGGTGTACAAAAATGCTATACATTTTTGTATGTTGATTTTTGTATCCTGTCACATTACTATATTCATTGATCACTTCCAGGAGGTTTTTCATATCATCTACAAATACAGATAATTTCACTTCTCCTCCGATTTGGATGCCTTTTATTTTACTCTTTTGTATAATTGCATTGGCTAGAACTTCCAGTACTATGTTACAAAGGAGTAGAGGAAGTGGGTAGCCTTGTTTTGTTCCAGTTTTGAGTGGAAAGGCTTTCAGCTTTTCCTTACTCAGTACTGTTGGTTATGGTTTTTTCATAGATGGCTTTCATTGTGTTAAGGAATGCCCCTTCTATGCCAATTTTGCTGAAAGTTTTAATCATGAAATTTAGGTGTTCCAGTGTTGGGTACACAATTATTTGCAAGTGTTATATGTGCTAGGTGAACAAGTCCTTTTAGTACTATATAATATCCTTCTTTGTTTCTACTTACATCTTTCATCTTAAATCTACTTTGTCAGATATCAGGATCACAACCTCAGACATTTTTTTGTTTTCCATTTGCATGGATTAATTTTCCCAGCACTTCATTTTCAGTTTATTTAAGTACTTATCTGTGAGATGTGTTTCTTGTAAGCAGCATATAGATTACTTCTCTTTTTGTATCCATTCAACCAATCAGTGTCTTTAAAAAAAAAAAAAGATTTCTGCTATACAGTGTGTGCGCTCACCAGAGATACAGGGAGAGATAGAGAGACAGAAAGTGAAAAATCACCCTCCAGGTGGGGTGGTAGGCTGCAATCTATTCTCCTCCATTCTCCTCTTGAGATTTAGGGCACGCATGCACATGCACCCAATGTGAATTTTTAACTGTTGGGTCTGGGACTTGAACTGTGATTGACTATGTGGGAGTCCAGTGATGTAATCATTATGCCTTCTGCTGGCCCCCAATCTGTGTCTTTTAATGGGAGAATTTAATCCAATAATATTCAAGATTATTATTGATAATTATAAACATACCTGTCATTTTGTTAACCATTCTCTTAGATTTTTTGTTGTCATTGTCGTCTTATTTCTGTTTGTCTTTCTTTAGTTTTCACCATACACTATTCCCCTCAGTACATCCTGTAGAGATGATCTAGTTGGTAAATTCTTTCAGTTTTTGTTTTTCTGAGAATACTTTTATTTCTTCATACATTTGAAGGATAATCTTTCTGGATATATTATTCTTGGTTGAAATTGTATTTCTTTAATGTCTTGAGTACATGTTTCTTTTCTTTCCTTGCCTGCATTATTTTTGTTGAGAGGTCCAATGTTGGTCTAATGGGATAACCTTTATGAGTAACTTGACATTTTCCTCCTGTTATTTTTAAAATATTTTCTTTATCTTTAATTTTTATCAGTCTGGCTATGATGTGCTGGTATAAGGATCTTTTTCTGTTGATTCTATTTGGGGTCCCTTTTATTTCTTGGGTCTGAATTTCTCCATATTTGGAAAATTATCAGGTAATTTTTCATGAAAGAGATTTTCCATGCCTTTAGCAGATTCTTTACCTCCTGGAATTTCCATCATATAAATATTTGAATGTTTGATGATGTCTGTTAACTTCCTGTATGCTGTCCCTTGTTTGTTTGTTTTTTTGGTTTTTTTGTTTGTTTTGTTTTGTTTTGTTTTGTTTTTACTTTTTGTAGTTTGGCCTATGTTGGAGACTTTGACTTCAGGGTCAGAAATTCTTTCTTCAGCTTGGTCCAATCTGCTATTAATGCTTTCTAGGGAAATTTTCATTTCTTGTATTGTATTCTTTATTTCTAGAAGTTTGGTTTCAGTCTTTTTTAAGGTGTCTATTTCTTTATGAAATTCTTCTTTCATGTCTTGGAATGGTAGTCTCATTTCCAGGAACTGTCTGTTTTTTCTTGCATCTCATTGAGTTATTTTTGTTTGTTTGTTTGTTTGTTTTTGGAGAGGTTTTTTGCTATAGGGCACGTGTGCTCGCCAGACAGACAGAGAGAGACATAGAGACAGAAAGTGAGAAATCACCCCCCAGGGGGGATGGTCACGCCGCAATCCCTTTTCCTCCATTCTTCTCTCGGGATCTTGGGCATGCATGCACATGCGCCCAGTGTGAATTTTAAGCCACTGGGTCCGGGACGCGAACCACGGTCGACTACGTGGGAGTCCAGCGACATAGCCATTACGCTAACTGCTGGTTCCTCTCATTGAGTTTTATCACTATGAATATTTGGAATTTTTTGTGACATTTCTGTTTAATCCCCTGTGCTGTCCATTGTTTATGAGGGGCTTCTGCACTCACCCCCTTGTTTTCTCACATTTCTTTGAGATCTGTGCTGGTTTTGATCATCTGTTGAAGTATTCACTTTTTCCTATTTATTAGAGTAGATTCTGTAGCTATGTAGAATTCATTAATAAAGCTGTATATGATAGAAGTTGCTTGTGTGTGGGTTAGTGGGGGAGTGCAGTGGGAGAAGGATTTTAAAGAACATATGGCCAGCAGTAAAGGCTCAGCTGTAATGCAGCATTCCACAACAATGCTAGGGTTACACTGGGTCCTATGTTAATGTCCTGACATCTCTCTCTGCCATGGTGGACATCCATGGACATATCCTAGTCCCATCTGGCTGAGGTTGGAGGTGGCTTATTGTGTGAAGACTCTCTAAGCTATGCCTGTCTGCATGTCTCTATTTCTCTGTCTCTTTCCATTACTCTCTTTCATATAGAAAGTAAATAGATAAAATTCAAAATAATAGTAATAGTAAATAGTAATAGTAAATAAATAAAATTCAAAAATAATATTTTACTTAACATGTGTTAGAATAATCTGGCTTTGTATTTTAATTTTTTAAAATTTTTTACTTCAATTTCTTTATACATTCAATCATATATGTCACTTAGCTTGCAAAGTGGATATTCCAACATGTAAACATTTATCACCGATCCACCTGAGAATACTATACATATCTTCAACAGATAATAACCCATTTTTTTGTCCCATAATTCCTTGCCTATTTTTTTCCTTAATGTCCTTAAGTGTTGGCACATCAATATTTATTGCAGCATTATTCACAATTACTAAGACATGAAACCAACACAAATATCCATGAACAGATGAATGGATTGAAAAAGTGTTGCACATATACCCTATGGAATACTACTCAAACGTAAAAAACAACAAGACCCTGGCTTTTGACAGAAAGTGGATGAATATGAAAGATTTACTGCTGAATGAAGTAAGCCAGGCTATGAAGGAGAGACATTGTATGTCTCCACTTAATACATACCAACTGTCTGTACTATATAGCCGAAACTATTTTCATTTCTAACCTGTTGTGCTTAAAAAACTGTTTTTGTCAGAATAATTTTTTTTGTTGGTTTATTTCCTCTCAGGTGACAAATTAAAAAGTTACTGGCATAACTTTTAATAATATTACTTTCATATTTTTAAAGATCTTTCAATTCTGCACTGATGAATTATTTTCATTCATGATTCTGATTTATTGTTTATTTTTGTTTTTCTTTACCATTTTACTAGAATCATATATTTTTTCTTTCTTTTTCAAATAATTTCTATTTCAATAATTTCTATCTTATATTTGTTACTTCCATTCTACACTGTTTTATTTGAGAGATTTTTTGCTACATGTCTCATGTGCTCACTAGAGAAACAGAGAGAGACAGAGACAGAGAGATAGAAAGCGAGAAATCACCCCCCAGGGGGGATGGCCACACCACAAACCCTTCTCCTCCACTCTCCTCTCGGGATCTTGGGTACACATGCACATGTGACTGGCATGAGTTTAAGCCACCGGGTCCGGGACTCAAACCACAGTCGACTACATGGGAATCCAGCGACATAGCCATTACGCTTATTGCTGATCCCATTACACTGTTTTCTGAATTTATTTTTCTGTTTTTTTTTTCATTTTCTTAAGGTGAAAATTTAGCTAATTTCTTGTAATCTTTTTCAGTTTTAATGCTTCCATATAACCCTGTAATATTCTCTCCAAAAATGTTTTTACCTTTATCATTTTAATGTTTTTTTTTTAAATTTTCTGTTGAAAGTTAAAGTTTTCATTAATTTAATTTTTAGTCCATGGATAATCTAGTACTTGATTAATTTGTAAGCACTGGGGAATATTTAGTATACTTTTGTTATCCAGTTTTAACTGATTTCTATTATCATCAGATAAGCATTCTATATGATTTAAGTACATTGAAGTATATCACAATATGTGTTATAGTCCAGCTTATAGTCTATTTTTGGTGAATGTTCCATGAGCTCATTGAGATAAATAGAATAATCCACATCTGTTTTCTCTTTCCTCATTCTCATATTAATACACATTCTGCCAATTTGCCTGCTTTGAATTATGTGAAAAACTCAGACATTGCCTCTTAGAGGAGAACTTGCTTTATCTTCATTGGAATCATTTTCAACAACTTTGTTGTTGCTGTTGTTGTTTTGGTTTGGTTTTTTGGAGAGGCTTTTTGCTATAGGGCACATGCATTCACCAGAAAGAGACAGAGAGACAAAAAGCAAAAAATCATCCCCCAGGGGGGATGGCCATGTCACAATCCCTTCTCTTCCATTCTCCTCTCAGGATCTTGGGCATGCGCACACATGTGCCTGGTGTGTTTAAGCCAATGGGTCTGTGGCTCAAACCGCGGTCAACTACATGGGAGTCCCAGCGACATAGCCATTACACCAACTGCTGGTCCCAACCACTTGTTCTAAAATTGTCTGTTCTCACCTATTGTAGAGAGTTCAGATAGTATCTGGAAAGGCACATTTTACACTTAAAATGCTCAACATGATTGCCTACTTTCATATCATATTTTAAATGAGAGAGTGTTTACCCATTTCATTGTTGCCCAGACTGGAATTTCCATTTGCATAACTTGACCTCAAATTGTACTTTCATGATTTTTTTTCCCCAATGGGCACAGTTTTATAAATCTTGTATTACTAAGTTATTACCCTTCTGGCTCTGGAGATGTAGAGTCTATCTTCAGAATTACGATTATGGTCCCAATGAATTTAATGAGAGAAAATCACCCTTGCAGGTGCACCAATTGAATAGCTCAACAACATGTAAAAAAAGTGCCCACAGACTTTTGCCTTTTCTTCAGAGAGTGTTTGTCTGTATCAGTATTAACATGATTGACTTTTTCGGGAATTAAAATGATCAACTCCAGATATGATAAAAGAGAGATTTAAATTAGTCTCCCTTTTTCAAACAACCCAAAGCTCAACTATGTAATATGAAAACAGAGCAGTATAACTGATTGAAAATCAAAATATTATGAAGCCTATATAAGTTGATTAATTAATTTCTTCCATGAGAGTGAATGACAAGCACCCCAAGTAGTGTCCTGTACACTGCAGTATACCCATGTCTTGCAGGGTATTCTTGATAATTCATTTTGAGAATTCACAATTTAAAATGTAACTTTAATTTTTTTACTTAAAGACTGGGATGAATCCACCCTCTGTAGCATGGGATGAGCTGATCATTTGGAAACATCTCAAAGTCCAGTGCTGATACCTGTGTTACTTTGTTCCCTGCATTCACAGAGATGGTGTGAATGGATGAAGCTGTTGTCTTTAGGACAAGAGAGTAGGTACCACAGTTCAGTATTTGTACTGAATGACTATGTCCTCGTGCAGGTGACCCAGGAAGCATATTTAGGTGTAAGACTATGGACAAGGCAATACATTATACAACAGTACATTGGTACTGTAGGGATTCAGTGTTTTAAAAGGTCTCCTATGTGATTTTGATAATCAGCCACATTATAAGTACTTAGTTATTGCTAAAATATAGGAAATTGGCTCGGTTTTTTAATGTTTTTTGAATATCCATAACAATTTACATCTCTAATAAGGGTTCTTATGTATAACTATTTAGGGATATTTTAATGAGCTCATGTTTGTAAATCTCTTGATAGAATTAATTAATGTGTTCTCTAAGTATTGTTTAATATGTTCAAAGTTGGAAGATGAAGTAACATTTGTAGAATTTGAATGAGTGGCTTTCTTTTTTTAAAAATGTATTTATTTAATTCTATTTATTATTATTTAATTTGTTCAGAGAGAGAAAGGGAAAGTGAGAAAGCAAGCCACCAGGTCCAGGACTCAAATCATGGTTGGCCATGTGGGAATCCAAAACCTTTAACTACCATGCCACCTGCCGTCTTCAGATGAGTGCATTTGAAAAATGTAAGGTAATAATTAAGTTAGCTTTTACTTGATTTCAGAAGAATGGAAGTTAAGTAAGTAGTGGACTGAAGTTGACCACTGGAGTTATTAAAATGAAAGTGTTTTCATAAAAAAGAACACAGAATTGAACAAGGGTGCTTTCTTGAAAAATATGTGGGGTCAAAGGATAGATTTTTTTTAATATGGAGATATGCCATATAGACATGCTGACAGTATGATGCAAGATAAGCAGAAGTAATGATGTAAGGAAAGGAGCAGAAAATTGCAGGAGCACTGTATTTATGAGTGATAAAGAGGTTGGAATCTAGAGCACAGCGGGGATGTGGGCTATAGTTTGGAACACAGATATTGTGAAGAGCAGGTAAGGCCAAATGAATGAGAGCAGATTGGAGAGAATGCTAACAGAGACTCAGAGAGTAACTGGTTGTCAGTACTGGAATTATGTTAAGAAACAGCTGGGCTGAATATGGATACTATTTATAATTTCATTTTTATTTGTATGGGTCTTCTTTTTCTGTTTCTTTTTTTCCTTTCTTTTGGCTTATATTCATCCCTTCCTTTATTTACATTCTTATTTTATTTTACTTCCACATAAACACCTTGCCTCTCCTTGCATCACCAGCCAAATGTAAACCATATTTATAAGAATGAAATGTATATCATTTTATATTTTCCCATGTTTACATAATCTCATGTAATCATTTATCAAAGCATATGTGAATGGTATTTTTATTTTTTAAAATAATATTATTGTATTACAAATAGTGTTTTATGCTTACTTATTACTCAATAGTACCTTATAGAAATTAATTACATCACATCATAGCTGTAATTTTGAAATGATTTTATTTTCATAGATTTTATATTCTATTTAACCATTTGCTTGTTAATTATTTTATTTTGCTTTTGTTGCTTAATGACATAAAAATTAAGATACAAAAATATGCCATGCATATGTCCTTGTGGTCTAGAGCATTAATTTCTATAAGAAAGAAAGATTACACACACATACACACACACACACACACACACACACACACATATTTACTCTCAACAGAGATTGCTAAATTCCATTCCAAAACTATTATAAAAGTCAATTTTCAGTAGGAATTTAAATTAATTAATTTTTCTCAGTAGTAGCTATTATCACTTTAAAACTTTTTTGTCAGTCTAATGGACATAAAGTAATTTTCTTTTGCATTTTTCTGTTTATATCTGATTTTCAGCAACTTAGTGTATATTTTTTGGTCTTTCGGCATATTTTTTCTTTAGTTGCTTATTTATGTTATTGTACACTTTGCTATAGATTTGTCTTTTATATATTAATTGACTAACACTTTCTGTATATTTTAGATATTGAACCTATAATTTCCTCTAATGTAAGTGTTCATTTAAACTATTTTTTCTAAAACATAATGATATTCTTTCCTAAATTCTTAAAACATTTCAAAATGATTGAATATGTTTGTTTGTGATTTTAATTATTAGTTAATAAGATTTTTCTACCCCTAGACCATGGAAAGTCATATCATTAATTAATTTGAAAGTAAATATAAAGTAAATCCTACTTTAATTTTACAATAAATCTTTACTCCATATTTACTTCATTTTTATTTAAAGTATTAGCTACATGGAAAATGTTTAGCTTCTAGATTGAGAATACTTGTTACAGACTCCCTTATTTAACAATCTATTATTTTTCCACATATTTCGTGAATTACTTCTCTCTATGTATTTGTAAAACCATTGAGATTGTATTCTTATAATCTCTTATAGTTCTAGAATATGTTATATCATAATGCCTATTTGTTGGATAAATAAGCATATTGTCCTAAAATTTCATGGACTTACAAGTAACGATTATATTTGCAGGTAATTTTGTACTGAATATTAAAATAAGAACATAGAGAAGGACATATGGAACAAAGAAACAATGTGACAGAATTTGTCCTCTTGGGGCTCACTCAGAGCCTCGAGGGTCAACACATATTATTCATTGTGTTCTTGCTAATCTACATTGTGACAAAGGTAGGAAATGTACTTATTGTCATTACTGTTGTGGTCAGCCCAACTTTGGTGCTCCTATGTACTACTTTCTTGACTACTTATCATTTATGGATGCTGTTTATTCTACTACAGTTACCCCAAATATGATAATTGATGTACTCCATGAGAAAAAACAATTTCCTTCCAAGCTTGCATGACCCAACTTTTTATAGGACACTTATTGGGTGGTGCTGAGATTTTACTTCTGGAAGTCATGGCCTATGACCTAAACGTGGCCATCTGCAAACCCCTGCATTATTTGATAGTCATGAACAAAAGAGCCGGTGTCCTGCTGGTGCTGCTGGCCTGGGTTGGAGGCTTTGTGCATGCTGTAGTTCAGTTTCTCTTTGTTTACAACCTTCCCTTCTGTGGCCCCAACGTCATTGGCCACTTCATCTGTGACATGTACCCCTTATTAAAACTTGCCTGCACTGACACCTATGTTATTGGCCTCAGTGTGGTGGCCAATGATGGGGCAATTTGTGTGGTCATCTTTATATTCTTACTCATCTCTTATGGGGTCATTCTGCACTCCCTGAAGAATCTTAGTCAGGAAGGGAGGAGCAAAGCATTTCTCCACCTGTGGCTCCCACATCACTGTGGTGGTACTCTATTTTGTATTTTCATGTATGTGATACCTCCTTCTACATTTCCCATTGATAAATCTTTAACTGTGTTTTACTCTGTTATCACCCCTATGCTAAACCCCCTAATCTATACTCTGAGAAATGCAGAGATGAAAAATGCCATAAAAAACTATGGACCAGAAAAAGAAAATAAGGTATTAAAGAAATGAATTAGTAATTTTTTATCACTAAAGAGTTATTTCTGTAAGGAAAACTGTGTAATTGTGTTAACAATTTCTCAGATTTAATGACTTATGCATGGTGAAAAACATTTATAATGTGAATACTTCCAATGATCATAATATATTTAAGGTTTTCATAATTTCCTTGGAAAATGTATATTATTTTTAGGGAACATAAAAAGGTTTTTTTGAAACTATATGTATTTATGACCAAGCTTAATATTGTAAATTATTTTTAGTTAATGGAGAAATTTCTCATGTTTCTGTCTTAAATAAAGTTAATCTTTTTCAAAACTAACAGTGCTCATTTTAGATTTTGGAAAAAATAAAATAAATGGGACCAGAAGTTAGCGTAATGGGTATGTTGCTGAGCTCCCAAGTAGTAGACTGAGGTTCAAGTACTGGATGGACCCAGTGGCTTACACTCACACCGGGTGCATGTGCATGCGTGCCCAAGATCCCCAGAGGAGAATGGAGGAGAAGGGATTGCGGCATGGCCATCCCCCCTGGGGGGTGATTTCTCCCTTTCCATCTCTCTGTCTCTCTAGCAAGCACACACGTCATGTAGCAAAAACCTCTCCCCCCAAAAAAAAGAAAGAAAATAAATACTAAGATGTAAAACTTGGTCTCTTGCACCCTACACATGTACACATATTGCTATTTGAAGTATGCATTTTATTATTATTATTATTATTATTATTATTATTAATTATTTTGCTATAGGGCGCCAGCAGGACAGAGAGAGAGAGAGATAGAAAGAGAAAAATCACCCCCAAGGGGGATGGCCATGCTGCAATCCCTTCTCCTCCACTCTCCTCTTAGGATCTTGGGCATGCATGCACACGCGCCTGGCGTGAGTTTTAAGCCATTGGGTCTGGCACTTGAACTGTGGTTGGCAACATGGGAGTTCAGCGACATAGCCATTATGCTATGTAAATGTAATCCCTTAAAACTAATCCCTTAGTTTTGTATTTTTAAGATATTTTAAATAAATAGTATTGATTGTATTGTTTAGCATATCAATATTAAGGAGGATTAATGCTTCAGAGTTTAATGTAATTCATAAAGGTTCTAACCATTTTTCAAAAAGCATCTGAATGACCAATGGAGATATAAAGTAAAATGAATCTTTCGTATTTTCTCAATTGAGAAATTATATTAGCTTCACAGGTAGGGTAACTTTGTTTGGTGCCATGTTTTTGTAAAAACGATCCATTGTCCTTCCAGATAGTTTAGAATTTCTGGTAATAGTGCCATACTTTTTCTAAAAATTAGCTGTTAATCTTCATGGATAGTTTGAAATATCTATAATTCCTTTCTATGTATTTAATATGTCTATCCCCTTCTTACTTACCATGTTCATGGCCATCTAAAAGAGGGCCAGGCTTTTACCACAATCCATACTCCAGGGGCCACAAATATGCAATGTAGAGGTTAATCCCAGACATTTGGGGAAATGCCACTGACAAGAAAAATGCTGGCTATATATATATATAATTTGTCTCTTCATAGGGCATGTGTGCTTGTTGCCAGAGACAGAGACAGAGAGAATGAGAAAGTACACTCCAGGAGGGATAGCTGCCTTGTAATTCTTCTCCTCCATTCTTCTCTTGATTTTAGGCATGCATGCTACCACACCTGCCATGATTTTTAAGCTGTCAGGTTCAGGACTTGAATCGCACTGTTGGCCACATGGAATCTAGCTGCTTTAACCTCCACACCAACTTCTAGTCCAATATATGCTCTTTAGTTTTATACACACACACACACACACACACACACACACACACACACATACATAGAATGCAGATTATTAGATCATAAAGACACCAGAATACATTGCCTCATTTGAGAGATGCTTCATTCGTGACATCTTTGTGAAAGTTTCTCTATGCATCAGACTTGAAATAGTTACCTTGAATGTGGTAGAAAGCATGTGATCAAGAAACTTATTTTCCCTGCTTTCCCTGTTGAGTCTATATTCATATGGGACTAAAGCTATGCAGAAATGAATCCATTTTATATTAGTAACTCAATACTATAAGCATAAATATGTCATGATTTTCACTTCTATTATTATTAATGAAAATTTCTTATATCATTTTAATTTCTTCTTAAACAATATCATATCATCTACCAAATAATGTCAAAACTTTGATTATGCAGGAACCAGCAGTTAGCATAATGGCTATGTCGCTGAACTCCCACGTAGTCGACCATGGTTCGCATCCCAGACCCGGTGGCTTAAAACTCACGCCAGGCGCATGTGCGTGTGTGCCCAAGATCCCGAGAGGAGAATGGAGGAGAAGGGATTGCAGCATGACCATCCCCCCTGGGGGGTGATTTCTCGCATTCTGTCTCTATGTCTCTCTCTGTTTGTCTGGCAAGCGCACGCGCCCTATAGCAAAAACCTCTCCAAAAAAAAAAAAAAATTGATCATGCTAGAGGTCACTGGTAACTAAGTCCTCCACTTTTGCACACATAATTAATTTTCAACTTTATATAATCTATTTATGTTCGTTGGTCTATGAGTTCCCTGAAATAAGGGCAAATTACTTAGTTGTTCTTTAACTCTGTTCTTTGCACAATGTCAAAGACATAGAATCCACTCCATGAACTTTGTCAATTATTTTTATTCTTAATTTTTTTTGCCATAGGGCATCTGTACTCTCCAGACAGAGACAGAGACAGTGAGAGAGAAATTGAGAAATTACCCCTGCCATGGGGGATGACATACTGCAATTTTTTCTCCTCCATTCTACTCCTAGGATTTTGGACACACATGCACCTGGTGTAATTTTCAAGTTTCCAGGTCTGGTACTTGAGCCACAGTTGCCTATGTGAGAGTCCAGCACTTTAATCAGTATGCCACTTGCTGGCTCCTATTCTTGAATTACTAATCTATTAGAATACAATTTTTTACTGTTAAGTTTGATATACATATATATATATATATATATATATATATATATGTGTGTGTGCATATATATACACACACACACACACACACACACATATATATATATACATACACGCATAAATACATACACACACACACACAAACCACTCTTCTGTGATATTTGTTGGAAATATTTACCTTGTCATTTATAGCTATAGATTTTTTTATATTTCAATTTAATTTAGCTTTTTTTATTTCTTTCATCATGTCACAACTGGGAAAATTTTGTTTTTTTCCAAAATTATCATTTTGACATATTACTTTAAAATGTACTTTAAAAAATTGTTTTCATAGTTTAACATCTTATTTTTAAATAAGTTTTCAAAACTTTCTTTCCCAATCCACTGATAATATTTTTTGTGTGACAAGAAACTAAGCTTATTCTCTCCATATAGCTAAAATAGTATGCCAACATAATTTATTAGTTATTCATTATTATTAATATTATTTTGAATGTGAAATTTCTCCATTTACACTATCAATATTTTTACACGTAAAAGGTAAATCTTTATTAAATTATTTATTTATTTATTAATTTTTTGAAGACTTATGAGATTTTAATTTTTGTTTAACCATAAGCTTGCCAACTTCTTTATGAACAGCATTACTCTTCTGCTCAATACCCAGCCACACCCACATTAGAAATTTTGTGAAAACTACATAATGATTTCAATTTGAAGTTTTACCCATAGGCTAACATGCTTTGACCAAAAGCCTAACCATTTACCAGATAAACTTCTTAGAAGAAATTCTTTCTTAATAAGGAATTCTTACTGTCTCTTCTTTTAAAGAAACACTACCTTTATCCTGATGTATTAATAGTTAGATTGATCAAGAAAATTAAAGGCTAAGGGTCATCAAGCTAACTTCCTTAAAGGAGAAAATGGAGTAAAAGCTTTTCCAGCTATCTTTGTATGAAGACAATATGAAAATGAGTAAATAGAATAATTCAAATGCAGACCAAAATAAAGTGACATTTATAATGTATTTGGAAATAAATATGAAATTATATATTTAAATTTTAATTCACATATGTAAGATCATAGCCAAGAAGGTTAGTCACAATTTAAAACTTTATCACCACCTATTTTTACCATCTTCTCATAATTATGAATTTATTTATGACTTTATGACTTTACTTCCAATCTTGATGTATGTATTTGTTTAAATGTAATAATTAAGTGCCTTTTCTCTTTTGGGGGGTATAATTTAAAAAAAATAACATATAGAAGATATTACTAAAGATGGTTCACATTTTAATTATGGCATCTACAATGGATATCTATAGGAATTTTTTGAATTAACTTTGAAATCTTCCCACAACCTCCCTGTTTAAAGAAATGTTATCTCTGAAATAATCTGACTGAGTACTTTAACAATTAGAAACTTATTCACAAGATCCTCTTTCCATAATAAAATATTTTAACAAATTTCTTAAATTTGCTCTGTATAAATTTTCTTGATTATAAGATGTCAAGAATATGGAAACATTTACTATAACAGGAAATTTAGTTACATCAATTTCCCAACCAACCCACCAAAGTTATTTAATATGATTATATCAGCCATTTCCACTGGTTAGCAGGAGGTTCTTCCACTAATAGCTCCATGGTTTCCATTTTATCATTTTTCTCACTAGACTTAGTTCATTTTCTGTCTGAAGAATTGCCTCTTCTATTTGACCAACCTGAAATTGATCTTCTAGTTTTTTAACATCTGTTTCCACTTTCACCATACCAATCTGTCATTTGTTATCTGCTCTGTATATTTTCTATATGTTGAATTTTTAGGCATTTGCTGAAGAATAACAAGAATCTTTGCATACAATATTCTCAGGCACTCATGTGTACTTTAGGACAAAGCCAACTCCACAAGACCCGTGGTCTTCTTCAGCAAACCCGCCATGACAGTGTGGACCTTAGTTTTTATTTTTAAAGTTTCATTCATGTTTATTCTACTATTAATGCACTGTTTCAGTGGTTGAGTACTTTCAACGTTCATTTATACTTTGTAGAAATTGTGTTTTCTATTTTCCTTTTTCAAAAGTTTCTTTCAATTCCCAAGTATTTTTTCTTTCTCATAAACTTCAGGACTATTTTGCAAAGCTTCAAAGTGTCATTTATAATTATATTTAGAATTTTATGACTCTACTTCTTTATTTTGAAGAAAATTATTTCTCATAAAGTGTTGTTTGCCCATCCCGAATAAGACACCTTTTATAAAGACTTGATTGATGTCTCAGTCTAATTTGTAACCATCTTTATAGAATCCTTATACATCCTGCCTTTTTATTTTCTTGTTTAAAAAGAGATTTTCTTATTTACGTTTATTAGCATTTTTAAGAGAGATTTTTGTTACAGGGCATGTGCACTTGCCAGAGAAACAGGGAGAAAGTGAGAAATCACCCCCAAGGGTGTTGGCCACACAGCAATCACTTCTCCACTCTCCTTGGAATTCTGGGCATACATGCATATGTTCCCAGCATGAGTTTTAAGCCTCCGTGTACAGAACTCGAACTGCAGTTGACTACATGGGAGTCCAGCAATATAACCAAATGCTGATCTCCATTTATTAAAATTTATAAAGAGCTCATTAGAAAGGATTCAATGCTTCTTGCTGGCATGAATTACAACATAAGTCCCTGGTAAAGGTCTGTATCCAGACACACATATCTGACCACTAAGGATCTCCATCTCCATATTATTACATTGAAGTCTGTATTCAACCACATACCAGGAACTGTATCTGACCATGTATGGGACTGCTTGACCACACATAGGAGTGTGTCCAATGACACATAAGTTGCTATACAACTAAACATATTCATTAAGACACATGAATCTATATTTGACAATATAGGTAAATGTCAAATTATCTAAGTGATAATATACATTACATATGATCTCACAGAGGCTGGTATCTGTCTACACATGGGGCTGTGTCTTTCCATATGCTGATCTGTGTTCAACCACACATGGGTTATATCTTCCCAGACAAGGACCTAAATCTGGACAGTCACAGGTCTTTATCCAAAAGCACATGGGTTGCATGTTTGTAGTTACATGGCTATTATGATGTACGGTAAAGATTAATTGAATAAGTACCACAGAATTTTTCAGTTGTAAAATTTTATACTTTCATCAGTGATACCAGAGAGTTCCTTTTGTTCCACATCCTCACCAACATTTTTATGGGTTTGATTTCCATTTCCCAAATGATTAAGATGTTGAACAGCTTTTCATGTAGTTTATGGCTAGTCTATTCAGCAGCTTGTCTTTGGAACATTTTTTAAAATGCATGATTTTTAAAAATAATGTGGCTTATCTTAATTTGTAACAATTCTTTACATATTTTAGAGACAAGTCTTCAGTCAGATAAATGTATTGTATTTACTCAAACTATGGTTTGACTTTTCAGTTATTATGAGCCAAAAGCTTATATAAATTTTTGACAGGGATGTTTAATTTGCCAAAGTTTTCTTTTGTATCCTGGAGAAATTTTTGTCAACTCTAGATTGGCAAAGATATTTTATCTGTTTACTTATGGAAGTTTTATAATTTATGCTATTTTTCCTTTAAAGTCCATGATTAAATCTTGACATTTCTTGTGTGTGGTATGAGGTTAAGGCATTCTTTTCCTTTAAATCTAAAATCCATTTGTTCTAGCACCTGTTCATTAAAAGACTTTCCTTTCGCTAATGAATTGAATTAAAAACTTTGATGAATACATACACACATATATATATATATATATATATATATATATATGTGTGTATATATATTATATATGTGTATATATATAATATATGTGTGTGTATATATATATAATATACATGTGTATATCCAAAAACATGAGTTATATTTTTGTTTCTTTTTTTCATTTCTAAATTTTTATCTTTTATTTCTCTTTCTCAGATCAATTAAATTCACATTTTACATAAAGTCCCCATTATGATGTATACAATATATATATGTATATATATATTGTATACAAAACTATATATATATATATAGTTTTCAACAGAGAACTCTACATTTTTTTGGTGTTAAATGTTTCTTCCCTTTGCCCCTCACGCCCACACTCCACCACCCACTCTCCTCCCCTGCAGCCTCTGGCATCCACATTCATCCTTTCCACTATCATATCTTCAGATCTTTCTCCCTTTGCCAGAGTGCTTTTTTTTTTTTTATCATTGCACATCTTTACAGTGTACAACATGGTTTTTCCCAGCATGAGTACAGTGTACATCAGTCAAGACAATATTACCATATACATTATCAACAGACAACTTTTCATTTTTGTGTCTATTAAGTGTGTTGTTTGCTCCCTGAATCCCTCCCCTCCGCCCTCCATCATTCACCCCCATCACCTCTCCCACACTGTCTCCAGCATCTGCAGCTGCCATCCCTGCCACCATACCCTCCAGTTCCCTCAGTTCTTTCTTTTTCTTTTTTTTTTTTTTTCAATTATCAGCTCATACAGTCTTCAACAACAGGGAACACAGATTCTACTCAGGGTTGGATCAAGGGTGGGTCCCGTGCAGTTCCGCAACGGCAGGTGAGTCTCCATGGAACACAGTTTCAGGAAAGCAGTTCTGTTAAGCAGAGATGGTTATCAGTTGATGTGGCACAGCATCCAATCTGTGACCACCGGGAATGGTGCTGTGGGGATCTGCATTGCAAGTCATCCTCGGGCATCTGGCCTCCCCAAGAATGGCAGAATAGTTCCTGTTCTTCCCTGAGGTAATGCAGGGCTGGCAACCATCATGCTCTCACTGTCCATAGGCAGAGACAATCCTCCCATACAATATATTTCTCAATTGGTTTAAGACAGCTTAAGTTTCTTTCTGTTGTTTATAGTTGCAAGTTCTTAATTCTTGTTTTTGGCTTCAGCTTGCTGCCCGCGGCCGGCGGCCACATGCAGGCGCAGGCCCGGCAGCCACGCGCAGGCCCAGCGGTAACGTGCTGGCCCGGCAGCCACGCACAGGCCCGGCAGCCACGCTCAGGCACGGCGGCCACTCGCAGGCGCAGGCCCAGCTGCCATGCACAGGTCCGGGGGCAACACGCAGGCGCAGGCCCAGCAGCCACGCTCAGGCCCGGCGGCCACACACAGGCTCAGGCCAGGTGGCCACGCGCGGGCTCGGCAGCCACGCTCAGGCCCGGCGGCCACACACAGGCTCAGGCCAGGTGGCCACGCGCGGGCTCGGCAGCCACGCTCAGGCCCAGCGGCCACCCGCAGGCCTGGGGGCCACGCACAGGCCCAGCAGCCAAGCGCAGGCCCGGCGGCCACGCACAGGCCCAGCGGCCACGCGCAAGCACAGACCCAGCAGCCATGCTCAGGCCTGGAGGACACGCTCAGGCCCGGCGGACACTCGCAGGCGTAGGCCCGGCTGCCATGCGCAGGTCCGGGGGCCACGCACAGGCCCGGCGGCCATGTACAGGCACAGGCCCAGCGGCCACGTGCAGGCACAGGCCCGGCAGCCACACGCAGGCCCAGCGGCCATGCACAGGCCCAGGGGCCGCGCTCAGGCCCGGCGGCCACTCACAGGCCCGGGGGCCACACGCCAGCCCGGCGGCCATGCGCAGGCCTGGCAGCCACTCGCAGGCCCGGGGGCCATGTACAGGCCCGGCGGCCACACACAGGCGCAGGCCCAGGGGCCATGCACACAGGCCCAGTGGCCCCGCACCGGCCCAGGGGCCACACGCCGGCCCTGGGGCCACACGCCTGCCTGGCGACCACACGCCGGCCTGGCGACCACACGCCGGCTCGGCGACCACACTCAGGCCCAGCGGCCACACACAGGGGCAGGCCCAGCTGCTGCGTGCAGGCGCCGGCCCGGCAGCCATGCGCCGGCCCGGCAGCCACATGCCAGCCCCCAGCGCGCAAATGCACGCAGGTCCCCACGCGCAGGTCTCCGCGCCACCTCCCGCCCACCCGCCCAGCCAAAGAAAGGAAGGACGGCGACCTCGGCCGATCCACGCTGCCGGCCCGCGTCGGTGCCGAGCGCGGGACACACCCAGCGCCGGAGAGGCAGCGGGGGCCGGGCGGTCCGGGCCGCGGCACGCGGAGCAGAGCCCCGGCGGGGCCAGCACACAAAGCAGAGCCCCAGCCGCACAAGCCAGGCCACACAAGCCCGGCCAGCACGCAAAGCAGAGCCCCGCGTCCTGGGCCGCCCAGCGCACACGTCCTGGGCCACCCGGCACACCTGCGCCATGAGTTATATTTTTGTAGATATATGGTTATTATGAAGTAGGGTAAAGAATAATTGCATAAGTACCGCAGAATTTTCCGTTGTAAAATTTTATACTTTCACCAGTGACACCAATGTTTGTGTGCATGTGTGCACATGTGTGTGTATATGTATACACACACATATATACACACACATATATATACACATATACACACACACACATATATATATACTTACATATATCAAAGTTTCTAATTCAACTCATTAGAGAAAGTCTTACATATACAGACATATACATACATACATATATATATTAAGTAATTAATTTCTGTGTTCTGTATTCTATTTTTTTAAGGGAGGTTTTTCTATAGACCATGTGCATTCTTCAGAAAGTCAGAGAGACAGGGAACAAGAAAATGAAAATCACCCCTCCCCCTCAGGGGGATGGCCATGCCACAATCCCTTCTCCACAATCCCTTCTCCATTCTTCTCTCAGGATCATGGGCATGCACGCACATGTACCCGGCATGCGTTTCAAGTCACTGGGTCTGGGACTTGAACCATGGTTGACCATGTGGGAGTCCAGTGACATAACCATTACACTATCTGTTGGTCTCTATTTCATCATCTAGTCATCCAACCTTTCACCAGCACTGCAGAGTCTTGATTGGAGTAGGTTTATAATAAATTCTAAGACCACATAGTCTGATCTTACAACCTTTTTAAAAAATATTTTGCTATAGGGCACAGAGAGAGAGATCAATTTCCTTTACCAGAACTTCAGAAAAACTCAGGGGTGTGCTTCATAAACTCTCAACTAGACAAAAACATTTCTAACATTAAGGGCATTTTCTTACTACACGCAGACTTTCAACCCAACCTTTACAGGGATAACCTGTATTTAATTAAATCTCAGTTTTGGGGGGTTAGATATTTAGGCAGAATTTGACTGAACAACTCTTCTACTCCAAGTTGCATCAGCAGAAGTCATTTCCTGGTACTCAGATAATGGCTGTACTTTTTTCTAGGGTCCAGTAGGACTTAACTCATATGAATAGGGCTTTGGTGGGGATGTCCAGAGAATTGAGCTCTCCTGGATCCATCTCCTCCCCATGTAGGTGCAGGGATATCTAGACAAGGTCTTTCCAATGAGGTTTTCAAGCCTTCTGAAATAGCAAGTCAGGGATTCTAAGGTTTTAGAACCTTCCAAGTCAGTTCAGATCTCATCTAGTCATGGCATTAGTATAAAGCCCAGGATCTCAGCTTTTAAATCTAGACTGAATGTGGATGAGTCTCCTTGGGAGCAGTTCCTATTGTACAGCTCCTTAATTATGGCTTTGTCCATGAAAAGCTCTGTGAACTAGGGACACGTTATTCTTCCAGATGCCGAGATACAATGGGGATGGGTGGGTGGTGATAACCAAAATAGGCACTTCTGTTCATAGAAGGAGGCTATGATGTTTCATTTAGTGTAATTTCTTTAAGAAGTTTTTAAAACTTCTATTTAAAAAAATGGAATTTGCTCCATTATGCAAAAAGCATACCTACATACATATTTGAAACTGGCCAGAAAAAAGGCTTGGGGTTAAGTCTGTGTAGTAAGAAAATACCTTTAATGTTAGAAATGTTTTTGTCTAGTAGAAAGTGTTTATGAAGCACACCCGAGTTTTTCTGAAGTTTCGATAAAGGAAATTACATCCAGAACTTTAAGGGGATATTAATTCTGATTATATTTTTTTCTTTTACATATGGATTTTTTTTGCCTTAGGGCATGTATGCTCACTGGAGAGAAAGAGACAGAGACAGTGAGAGGGAAAGTGAAAAATCATCCCCCAGGGAGACACCATGCCTCAATCCCTTCTCCTCCACTCTCTTCCCAGGACCTTGGGGAAGCATAAATGCACCTGGTATGAGTTTGAAGCTATTGAGTCAAGGACTTGAATCATGTTGGAGTCCAACAACATAACCACTATGCCACCTGCTGGCCTTGTGATTATATTTTTGCAATGCGAGTTTCTGGCTCTCTGGAAAGGGTGAGAATAACTAGTCTTATTTCTGAAAGGGTGAGAATAGCCTTATTTCTGAAACCAACAAGTTCTGTCTCCTTTATCATTCTTCCAAACTCTACTTATAAACTTAGCAGTTACTCTTTTAAATTCTCTTTATGCACACCTTATCATACCATACACTCTAAAAAGAAATAGCTGGCACTTTCAATATCATATCTGGAAATCTTAGCCTAAAATCTCTTTAAAACTTTTTTTTATAATTATTTATTTAATTTTATTAATTATTATCATTTCTTAATTTTGCTATAGGGTACATGTGCTCACCACAGAGAGACAGAGAGAGAGAGAGAGGAAAAGTGAGAAAGCAAGCCTCCAGGTCCAGGACTTGAACTATGGGCGGCTATGGGAGTCCAGCACCTTAACCACCACATTGATTGCTGACCCTCTTAGCCTAAGATTTAAGTAAATTTTCTTTTTTCTTTAAGTGTCTAACTTCAGTTGAACTCAAATCTTTATTTTATTTATTTATTTATTTGAGAGGTTTTTGCTATAGGGTGCGTGTGCTCACCAGAAAGACAGAGAGAGGGAGACAGAAAGTGAGGAATCAGCCCCCCAGTGGGGATGGCCACACGGCATTCCCTTCTCTTCCATTCTCCTCTCAGGATCTTGAGCACACATGCACATGTGCCCAGTGTGAGTTTAAGCCACCAGGTCTGGGACTCAAACCACAGTTGACTACGTGGGAATTGTGACATATCCATTACGCCAACTGCTGGTCCCAGATTTAAGTAAATTGTCTAAATTAATATAGGTAGGTACACTGCCAAACTTTCCTAGCACTGGATAGAGTGAGTCACTCTTCTTTCTCCTCAAACCTCAGTTCCTCCAGTCTTTTTCAGCCTTTGTCCTTAAGACCCTGCTAATTACCATCTAACTTCTGCTACTAAAGCCATTACCACATGTTTTAAATTTTTGTTATGAAAGCACTCTGTTTTAAGTTTTCACTTTTTATTCTAATTATCTCTTGCTGTATGGTATAAGACTCTAATTTTATATGACTTAAACATTGTTTTATTTTATCTTAAAAATTTGTGGGCTTGGGACCAGCAGTTAGCATAATGACTTTGTCACTGGACTCCCATGTACTCAGCCATGGTTCAAGTCCTGGATCTGGTGGCTTAAAACTCACTCCGGGCGTGTGTGCATGCGTGCCCAAGATCCCGAGAGGAGAATGGAGGAGAAGGGATTGCAGCGTGATCATCCCCCCCGGGGGTGATTTTTTGCTTTCTGTCTCTCAGTGTCTCTCTGTCTGTCTGGCGAGCATGTGCCCTATAGCAAAAACCTCTCCAAAAAAAAAAATTGTGGGTTTGAAATTTGGGCTGGGGTTGGCAAGATACTCTCTTCAGCTTCATGTACTTTTATGGGCTGAAGTCACTATGTTATTCACCTAAAAATGGGATAGTCTGTAGGGTTCAGGATAGCTTAATTGACTCTAATGTCTTCCTGGAAATGACAACTAGAAGGGATCCACTGTAAGAAATCCCTGTTTATTTATAGAAAGGAGGACAAGGTCTTTCTAGCAGAAGAATCAGACTTTATAGGGTGCTCAGGGATCTCAGTGGTAGAAAGTAATGATTAAGGGCTACTTCTAAGAGGGTTACATTGTCAATTGCACACTCTTCTATAGGTCAAAACATTTATATGACTACCCTAGATTTGAGGGGCTGGAGAAATACCTTTATGGGAGTATAGCAAAGGTACATTGCAGAACAGCATGTAGAGCAATTGTTCACATCTCAAAAGAGCATGCTGATTCTCTGAGAAGATTCCTCATGGAAACTGGGAACTAGATATTTCAGGGCACAGGAGAAATGAAGATTTTCTACTCATAATTCAGCCTCCAGCAAGCAAAGCTAGTGTGGTAGGGAGCCCCTCTGGCCTTCTATCTCTGTCTCTGTGTCTCTGAGGTCTCTGTCTCTCTCTGCTCCTGTCTCCTCATTTTTTTTTTTTTGGTAATTTTTCCTTTTTACGATTTTTTTAAAGGTAGAGTTTCTCTCTGGCTCTCAGCTCCATCTTTTGTTTTGTTAATAATCCCTTCTGCTCCTTTCTCCCAGGCAGGAGAGTTGAGCCATTCTCTGAGAAGAATCCACATGGATACTGGGAACTAGATATTTCAGGCACAGGAGAAATGAAGATTTTCTACTCATAATTCAGCCTCCAGCAAGCAAAGCTAGTGTGGTAGGGAGCCCCTCTGGCCTTCTATCCCTGTCCCTGTGTCTCTGAGGTCTCTGTGTCTCTCTGCTCCTGTCTCCTCATTTTTTTTTTTTGGTAATTTTTCCTTTTTACGATTTTTTTAAAGGTAGAGTTTCTCTCTGGCTCTCAGCTCCATCTTTTGTTTTGTTAATAATCCCTTCTGCTCCTTTCTCCCAGGCAGGAGAGTTGAGCCATTCTCTGAGAAGATTCCTCATGGAAACTGGGAACTAGATATTTTGCGCGGCGCACTTGCGCACTGCACGATTTTCTATTTTGTGATTTTTTTCTTTAAAAAAAAAAAGAAAAGCAATTATAATTTTTTTATTTTTTTGTCTTTTTTCTCTCTTTTTGTTGTTGTTTCTCTCTCTCTTTTTCATTTTCCTTTTTCTTGTCTCTCCATCTAATATCTACTGAATCTGCTGCACCAGCGATCACAACAGAATGGCAATCAGATTCTAGAACACCTCTGTCTGCTTGCTCCTGAACATTGAGGCTTAACTTCAAGAATTTGAAAGAAACACGCCATTCATCAGATGACAAGAAATCACCGTCGGATCACGAGAAATATGGGAAAACGAGAAAATACCTCTCCTCCAATGGAAAAGAGTAACTCTCCTTCATCCACAAGCAGTTCGGTGAAAGTCATGGAAATGTCTGATAAGGAATTTAGAACATTCGTAATGTCGAAGCTAACAGAGATGGAAGAAAAGAGAGATAATGAACTGCTAAAGAGAAAGGAGAAAGAAGTTGCCGAGTTCCAGGAGATGAGGAAATTCTTGCAAGATCTAAAAGAGGAATTACACACTTTACAAAAGACTCAAACGGAACTGCTAGAGATGAAGTCTATAATACAAGAAGTCAAAATCTCCCTTGAAAGTATTAAAAGCAGACTAGATCATTCAGAAAATAGAATCTCACATGTAGAAGAGAAAATGGCTGGCTTAGAAAAGTCCACCACGAAGACTGAGAAAATGGCTCAAAAATTTGAGAATGATATGCGAGAAGTACTGGATACCATCAAATGTCCAAATATCCGGATAATTGGCATTCCAGAAGGTGAAGAGACCCATAAGGGCATTGATAATCTATTCCATGAAATCCTGCAAGAAAACTTTCCAAACCTAGAGAGGCATTTGAAGATCCAGTCCCAGGAAATACAAAGGACCAATAGAATCAACCCAAGGAGATCTTCTCCAAGACACATTATAGCCAGGTTGACCAAAACCGCAGACAAAGACAAGATACTAAGATTAGCAAGAGAGAAACATCAAGTTACCTACAAAGGACATCCCATCAGGCTAACAGCAGATCTCTCATCAGAAACAATGCGAGCGAGGAGAGAATGGGAAAATATATTCAAAGTGTTACGAGAGAAGCAATTTCAGCCAAGAATACTGTACCCGGCAAGATTATCTTTCAGGTGGGAAGAAAAGACAAGAACATTCTCAGATAAACAAAACCTGAAAGAATTTACCAGCACCAGACCAGATCTCCAAGAAGTTCTCAAGGGTGTGCTGTATCAAGAAAATTAAACACAGACACACGGAAATAAGAGTCAAAAAACTATGAAAGTGGCCAACTTAATCAGAGGGACAAGTCTGGAGTTGAATACTATATCCCAGAATTTAATCAGGAAAATTGAACCAGAACAGAAGATAAAAGTACATGAGACTGATAGGTTCATGCACCTTCCATTTGAACAGAATCCTAACTTGTTTCCTGGCTTTAAGCAAAGTTCCTTGGCATTTCTTTGAGTTAAGTTAAAACTGGTTTTCTTAGTAGTAATGAGTGAACTCACCATTGAAAGTAGTTAGATTATGTAGGAAATTGTGTGATCAATGCAACGTGGGTGGGGAGGGAATGAAGGACAATTGTAGACACCGGAGGTGGTGTGAGAGGAGGGTGGGAAGGGACAGAGGGTCAGAAAGAGGGGTGGAAGTAATTCTAGGAACTAGTAATGGAAAATTTTTTGTAATGTGCATGATTGTATTACTATGCAGTGTGTACTGGATGGGAGATTGCATTTTGTATGCTGTGATGAAGCTTAGGGAAGGAATGTAAATTGAGTTACAAAAAAAAAGTTTCAGAAAAAAAAATATATATCTATTCAATGACTGCAGTAGGATATGTAGCCACAGCTAGGTACTACTTTATAGGATGCGTAAAGTAAGACTTGTGTTCATGGAAATGTGGGTATCACCTGTGTTTGCTATGAGGGTATTTGGATTGATTAGGGTCTTTGGCGTTACAATAAAATGTGAGGAGAAAACAGTATAGAAAGCAAACATAGTTACCAGAGACTGTGGGAGGAGAGTGGGAGATGGCAGAGGGCAAGAGATAGAGAATCTAGGATGGGGGGAAAAAAGCAAAACATACAGAAGACAAGAAATGGAAAATCATTTGCTGACAATAACATGTTTGTTGATGTGCTTGATTGAGACAATATATAGTGTAATTTGGATGGAAAAAAAAAAAAAAAAAAAAGAAGAAACTTCCCCGAAAGCATATTTGGAAATTTGTGTATGTTTTAAAATTGTTACACAAAATTAAGCTTATAAAAATAATACCCAAAGATCAAAAGAAAAAATGAAATAAATGAATATGGCTGAAAAAAAAAAGTTATATGGAAATATTACATGATATCCTTGAGTTGAATGGATAGAATTACTGAACACATTCTATTTTTTTTTTTTTTATGATCATACACGTGCACTCACCAGAGAGGGACAGATAGAGAAAGAAAGTGAGAAATCACCCCCCGGGGGGATGGGCAGGCCAACGTCACTTCACGTCCAGTCTCCTCTCTGGATTTTAGGCATACATGTACACATACCTGGCATGTGTCACAAGCCACCACGTCCAAGACTCAAAACACAAAGTCAACCATGTGGAATCCAGCACCCCAAACACCATGCCACCTACTGACCCTGAACAATTTTTTTTTAAGTGATTATACTAGTGTTCCTTTTCTAAAAGAACTTTGGCAAGTTTCTTATGAAAAGCTTAAAAACATTATCTAATTTTATTAGCATATGTATTTATATTTGTCAAAATACTTCAGAAAAATGTGTCATACTGTATCACTAAACACTTGAAATAAATTGCCATATTTGGTCTTGTGACAACCACACACACAAAAAAAAAAAAAAAAAAACAAAAAAAAAGAGCATGCTGTGAGTTTTGGTCAACCTGATTTGGATCTATAGATTATTTTAGACTGAATTAACATTTATCAATATTGAATTTTCTAATTCTTGAACATGTTACATTTATTTATTTAATGGTTTAAAATGTTTCATAGTTGGGGCTTGCAAGTGGTGTGGTGGTTAAAGGTACTGGATTCCCACATGGCCAAGTCCCAGACCTGGTGGCTTGTTTTCTCAACTCTCTCTCTCTCTCTCTCACTCTGACCCTCTCTGGTCAAATTGAAATAAACAAATGAATAAATAAAGTTAAATAAAATAATTCTAAAAAAAACGCTTCATAGTTTTTAATTGTCTTCAGATCTTGCTTAACTATTCTTAATTTTTTATTGACTTATATGCTGTTGGTGGTGTAGTGGTTAAGGCACTGGACTCTCACATGTTTGACCACAGTTCAAATCTCGAACCTGGATTTTCTCTATTTTATGTTTTCTATTTTATTGATTTTTTTATCTTGTTTTACTGTGTCCTTCCTTTTTCCTTACTTTGGCTTTCATTTACTCTTCTTGTTCCAGCTTTTATAAGAAAAAAAATCTCAACTAGATGCTTTTAGACTTATGCATTTAAGGCTATCAATTTACATCAGTATTATTTTGGTTGCATCTCATACATTTTGATATTTTTTGTTATTTCATTCTAAATATTTACTTACAATTATTATGATTTCTCTGACTCACATTTTTTAAAAAATATGTATTACTAAGTTTACAAATATTTGGAGGGTTTCTAGAAAACTATATTACTTACTTATTTCTGCATAATGAATTACCCCCAACACTTAGAGGGTTGAAACAATATGAACTTACTATGTCACAGTTCCTGTTGGTCAGGGAAGTGGGTGCACTTCAGTTGATTCCTCTTCTGCAGGGAGAATATAAGGATTATACTTTTTACAAGGGTTAGGTACTATTATGTTCTCAAAGTTATGTTTATTTTTTATTTTTAAAATTTATTTATTATTTATTTATTTATTTTTATACTTTCAATCACATTATTTAACTTACAAAGTGAACATTTTAATATGTGAATGTTTCTCCCCAATCTAGTTGATCAAAATATCTTCAACAGATAACCCCACTACCAAAGTTATGTTTATAAATGTGATGTATTTCCTCTCAGCCACATTGTATAACAAGTTTTTGTATATACTACTTTCATTTTATTTAGGAATTTTGTTATGCTGCTTTATCCTTTAGTGACTGACCCTCTGACATTACCCATGCCATAAAGGGCACTCATGATACTATTAAGTTGTCTCTCTATGCTAGTTCGTAACTTCTCAGTAAGTGTCTTCCAAATGGTCTATATCTGACCACAATTTTAGGAGATGATTATATCCAAAATCCCAGTTTTCATCATGTGCTGGAAGTATTAAGTTTCTGCAGGAGATTCTAGCTGCATATCTTCATATGGTAGACACTTCCAAAAACATTTGAGTACTAGTTCCAATGATATTGCATTGGTAACATACTATTAGAAATCTCCTAGAACCAGTGTCATTTGTTTTTGTTATTAGGATGTGAAAGAGTAACGTATTTGGTAAGGTTTATGGAATATCTCTAATTATTTTAGACCCTGTTATTCCTAATCTTCAGAAACTTATTTTATTATTCTGGGCTCTATATTCTGGATAGATTGATTTATTACACTTGACTAATGATTACTATAGTTTCTACATTCTCCAAAATGCTTATAACAAGAAATTATAATATTATCAAAGTACTGCATTAACTCACTTTGGGTATTGACATATCTAAATTTCATACCCTAAATTTATATTTTAATTCTATATTAACATAGTAAAAAGGGCTGGATTTTAAATTATATAATGACTATTAAGTAATTTCTACATTGCTGGTTCTCACACACTAGCCTGTATCTAAATCACCAGGAGGCCTGTTTAAACCAAAAACTGTGGATCTCACCTTAGAATTTTGATTCAGAATGTCAGTGATGGGGCTGAGGAATTTACAATCTTTAAAAATTTCCAGGTAATGTTATCACTGCTAGTTTGGGACTCATACTGTGAGAATCACTGTCAGAAACAGTGAAACTCTCTGTTTTCTATTTCTTCTTTCTATTCAGCTCTGCTTTTCAGAAATAACTTTTGTCTTTTTTGCCTTTTCATTTTTTATGCCAACAGGAATTATGATGTCATTTGGAGTAATTCAAAGCAGCATATCCACTTATTCTCTTGGGTTTTTTAGAATACCCAAAATTCCAGGTTTCACTTTTTCTTTCTTTCTTTTTCTTTTCTTTTTTTTTTTTTCTTTTCTCTTTCTATCCATTTATACTATCACTGTGGTGGGAAACTTGGGCATTACAATAATCATTAAGATCAATCCCAAACCCTACACAATCATGACTGTTTTTATAGTCACCTATCCTTTGTAGATTTCTGTTATTCCATGGTAGTTACACCCAAACTGTTGGAGAACTTGGTTGTGGAGGACAAAACCATCTCTTTCTCATATTGCATCATGCAATCTTGTTTAGCATTTTTGGAGTGACAGAAACTTTTATGTTGGCAGCAGTGGTCTATGATGGCTTTGTAGCAGTTCATAACCTTTTGCTCTGTGTCAAAACTCTGTCTCAGGAACTTTGTGCTCTTCTGGTGGCCGAATCTTATACATGGGGTATAGTGTGTTCTCTGACACGCACATAGTTTCTTCTTGCACTGCCCTATTGTGAGTCTAGCACCATAGATCATTTTATCTGTGATCAATCCATAATTGTTTCTGTCTCCCTCTCAGACCCTTATGTGAGCCAGATGCTATGTCTAATTATTGCTGTATTCAGTGAGGGGAGCAGTCTGATGACTATTCTCACATCATATATATTCATTTTTATCACTATTATAAAGAGGTCTTCGCAAGTGGGCACTAAAATACCTCCACCTGCACATCCCCCCTGACTGCCATCACCATATTCCATCGAATCATCCTTCTCCTTTACTGTGCTCCTAGTCATAAAACTTCTTGGCTCATAGCTAAAGTCACTTCTGTGTTATACACAGTGGAGATCCCATGCTGATCCCTTTTATCTATGGCCTTAAAAGCAAAGATGTGAAGGGCATGTTTCAGAAATTAGTTGCCAGAAAATTGTTTGTTCACTCAATATAATATTCCTAGATATATTATTTTACTTCTGTATAATAAACAATTTATAACTTACTACACTACAGATTACCCAACTCTAATTATTTAATCAATAAGCTATCAGTTAATGTATCTATAGCAGAACATTCTATAATTAATGACTTTTGTATACATCAAATCAGTGTTCAGTGAAATTACTCTAAACTACAAAATGTGAACCAAAAATTTAAAAAAATAAAATTCTTGAGACCAACAGATGGTGTTATGGTTACGTCACAGGACTCCCACTTGGACAACCACGATTTAAGTGTGGAGTCTGGAGGATTGAAACATGCTGGGCACGTGTGTGGGTACACGTCCAAAATCCTGACAGAAAAAGGGGGAGAAGGGATTGTGTTGTGGCCATCTCCCCTTGGGGATAATTTCTTACTTTTTATCTCTCTGTCTTTCTCTGTCTCTTTTGTTTCTCTGTCTTTCTCTATCTCTCTGGTAAATGCATGCACCCTATAGCAAAAATCTCTCTGAAAAAAATAAATAAATAAAATTATTGAATGACATGTTATATTTAAAAATTATTTTAAATGCTTTATTATTTATACTATAATTTTTAGATGTATATCCAAAATAAAAATAATTCCCAGCTCATCGACATGTGCAGATTTTGGTGGTCTCCTAAAATTGTGATTAGGAAGCCCATACTCCCAAGATGGTTTTAAAAAGTGCTTCAGCTTACTGTGTCTTGTACATAAATTACCCTTTGCTTTTTATTGTTTTAAATAGTGGAAGTTGATATTTTTTTTAATTTTTGAGAGTTTTTTTTTTTTTTTTCTATAAAGTGCGTGCACTGGCCAGAAAGACATAGAGATACAGAGAGATAGAAAAAGAGAAATCACACCCCAGGGGGGATGGCCACACTGCAATCCTTTCTCCTCCATTCTCCTCTCAGGATCTTGGGCATGCATGCACACAGGCCCAGCCTGAGTTTAAGCCACCTGGTCTGGGACTCGAACTGTGGTTGGCTACATGGGAGTTAAGCAACATAGCCATTACACTAACTGCTGGCAATAGTGGAAGTTGATTTTTCACATGAAAATTATAGCCAACTGACTAGCAAACAAAATTGAATAAAATATTGTTCTGCTTTCTTTAAAAGTATGTCTTATTTCATTCCAAATATTTGAATATTCAAGAAGTGGTTTGTTGGAGTAATACAGTCACAAAATGAACCCACCCCTACCTTTCCCATTCTCCACCTCCACCCTATGAATGATTTCTCACTTTCTGTCTTTCTGTCTCTCTCCAGTGAATGCCCATGCCCTATGGCAAAATAAATAATAAAGTAAATAAATTTTAGAAAAAGAAAAATAAATGGCTAAATATTTGAGCAGACACTTGACCAAATAAGATATTTCCTTGACCAAATAAGATATTATTGATAAAAATATTGAAAGATACAAAGTATTATTAATAATCAGTGAAAGTCATATAAAAATCATGCACTAGATGAGTGAAGAAAGGTCATTACAAGTTTTCATAAGATTTAGCTGCTCCATAATTTATACATATTTCTTGAATATGACTTTCTAAGGGTTTTGACTGAGGCCTGATATGTTTGCCTCCCCCAGATCTGAAAGACTGATAAAGGTTGCTCGCTGGACCAGCAGATGGTGTAATCGTTATGGCACTGGATTCCCACATAGTTGACAGCAGTTTGAGTCCTGGATCTGATGTCTTAAAACTCACACTGGGGGAACCAGCAGTTAGCGTAATGGCTATGTTGCTGGACTCCCATGTAGTCGACCGCGGTTCGCGTCCCGGACCCGGTGGCTTAAAACTCACACTGGGCACGTGTGCGTGCATGCCCAAGATCCCAAGAGGAGAATGGAGGAGAAGGGATTGCGGCATGACCATCCCCCTTGGGGGATTATTTCTCGCTTTCTGTCTCTATGTCTCTCTCTGTCTGTCTGGCGAGCGCACGCACCCTATAGCGAAAAAAACATCTCCAAAAAAAAAAAAAAAAAACAAAAAAACAAAAACAAAAAACCTCGCACTGGGAGTGTGTGTGTTCTAAGAGGAGAATGGAGGAGAAGGGATTGTGGTCTTCCATTCCCCCTTGGGGTAAATTTCTTGCTTTCTGTCTCTCCAGTGAGTCCACATGCCCTATAGAAAAAAACTAAGGAAAAACAAAAGATTACGCTCTACCATACTGAAGTTTATCAGTTGTTCTCCTGCTCATCAATACAGCTTAAAGCCCAGATATTGTAAAGGGGAGATGATCAAGATTTTGTAGAATGTACTCCTTCACTAGTTAGATTTTATTCTAAATACCATAAAATGTATGCAAAAACTATTAATCTGCCTTCATGTTTCAGATCTCCTGCCTCCCTTGTCATGCCAGAATTCAAACAAAAGGTAACAAGGACTCTTTTTTCTTCATGCCCTTGCCAGTTCCTGTTATCATTGACTTTTTGATAATAGCAAAACCTACAAGTATAAAGTGATATTTTGGATATTTGATGGTATCTAGTATTTCTTGTATATTATTCTCAAATTTTTGGGCAATTTTCTCAGTCCTTGTGGTGGATTTTTCTAGGCCAGCAATTTTCTCTTCTATGTCTGAGATTCTATTTTCTGTAGGATCTAGTCTTCTTTTAATACTTTCAATGAAGATTTTTACTTCCTGTATGATAACCTTCATCTCTTACAGTTCCATTTAATTCTTTTGTAAAGAGTGTAATTCCTTTTTTAGATCTTGCAAGAATTTCCTCACCTTCTGAAACTTGTTAACTCCCTTCTTTCTCTTCTGCAGTTCATTGTCTCTCTTCTCTTCCATCTCTGTTATGAATGTTCCATCTTGCCACTATAAATGTTCTAAATTCTTTATCAGACATTTCCATGATTTCCATTGAACTGTCTGTGGATGAAGAGGAGTTATTCTTTTCCCTCAGATGAGAGGTATTTTCTTGCTTTCCCATATTTCTTGTGGCCCTGCAGTGATTTCTAGTCATCTGATGGATGGTGTGTTTCTTCCCAAATCTGAAGTTCAATCATTCAAGTTTGTGGGTTGGAAGCTGAATTATCAGTGGAAAATCTTCATTTCTCTTCTTCCCCTGAAATCACTAGTTCTCAGGAGCCATGAAGGTGTCTTCTGAAAGCCTGCTCCCTTGCTGCTTTGCTTCTAGGCTTTGTTGTCTGGTTTTAAGAGTTTTTGTCCTATCTTGAGCTGTCTATAGGTTCATGTACCTACTATTTGAACAGAATACTAACCTGTTTCCAGGCTTTAAGTTTTAAGCAAATTCCCTTACCAATTCAAAACTGCTTTTCTTGAAATTACCAGCTGACCTGACTATTGAAAGTAGTTAAATTACTTAAGAAATTGTGTGATCAATAAAATGTGGGGTAAAAGGAATAGAAGACAACTGTAGACACCAGAGATAGTGTGAGAAGAGGATGGGAAAGGGCAGAGGTCAGACATAGGGGTAAATTATATATATATATATATATTATATATATATATATATATATATATATATATAATATATATATATATAACATATATATATTATATATATCACATATATTATATATTATATATAAATTATATATATATATGAAACTAGAAATGGAAAATTATTGATGATAACATGCATGATTAAGCCACTATGCAGTATATTCTGGATGGGAAACCACATTTTGTATGCTGTGATGATACTTAGGGGATAAATGATAAATGTAAATTAATTCATTAAAATGCTATGACTGAAACTGATTGACTAAAAGATATACAAATATAAGAGATGGGTGTGAATGCCAGATGTGGTGTGTGTGGAAGAGTGGGGCCTAGGGAAGGACATTTGGAGGAGGGATACAGAGGCAGAGCATTGACGGGATGGGGAGGTGTGGTGTTATCTGTTGAAGATATTTTGATCAACTGGACTGGGGAGAAATGTTCACATATTGAAATGTTCACTTCATAAGCTAAACAATGTCATTGAATGTATATGAAAAATAATAACAAAATATTTTTGGAGAAAAAAGAACACGAAAACTGTTTTTTTTAATTAAAAAAATGCATATTTGATGACTGCAATAAGCTATATAGCTCCAGCTAGGTGCTACTTTATAGTATGTTCATTGAGGTTTATGCCTAAAGTCATACTTGTGTTCGTGGATATGTATATATCAGCTGTTCTTGCAATTGGAAATATTTAGATTAATTAAGTTCATTAACAAATCAATAAAATGGGGGGAAAAAGCATAGAAAGCAACCATGGATACCAGAGACAGTGTAGGAGGAAAGTGGGACATAGCAGAGGGTGAGAGATAGGAAATCAAGGATGACAAAAAAAAGACATATATATATATATATATATATATATATATATATATATATATATACACACACACACACACACACACATACAGGAAACAGGAAATGGAAAATTATTTGTTGATGATAACACATATGTTGATGTTGATGTGCTTGATTGAGCCAACATACAATGTATTCTGGATGGGAAATCTCATTTTGTATGCTGTAATGATGTATACTGAATAAATGTAAATAAATTTAAATAAAAAAATAAAGTGACATTTTGTCATGGTTTCGATTTGCACTTTTCTGATGATTATTGACGCTGAATATATTTCATATTCTTGTTGGCCATTTCAATGTCTTTTTTAGGAAAATGCCTACTCCTGTCCTTTTCCCATTTTTTTTTTTAATTCAGGTTATTGAGGCCAGCAGATGGCCTGACAGTCATGTCACTGAACTCCCATATAGTCAACCATGGTTCAAGTCTCAGACCCGGTGGCTTCAAACTCATGTAAGGTGTGTGTGCATGCATACCCAAAATCCTGAGGGGAGAGTGGAAGAGAAGGGATTGTAGCTTGGCCATTCCCCATGGTGGGTGATTTCTCACTTTCTGGCTCTCTGTCTCTCTCGCAAGTGCATGTGCCCTATAGCAAACATCTATAAAAAAAAAGTCAAGTTATTTGTTGTTTTAGATATTGAATTGTTTGCTTTCCTTATGTAATTTGAATATTAACCCCTTAACAAAAATATAGTTTACAAATATTTTCTCCCATCTTGTAGGTTGTCTTTTTATTTTGTTGTTTCTTTGCTGTGCAGAAACATTTTAGTTTGATGTAATCTTACTTGTTCTCATATATGATCTCTGTGTTTCTCATGTCAAATAAAAATTATGTGTATATTGCCAATTCCTATGTTAAATGCTTTATTTCTTATGCTTTTCTTTATTTCTTATGCTTTTTTCTTACATTTTACAGATTCAGGGCTTACATTTAGGGCTTTAATCCATTTTGTATTGATTTTTGTGTATGATACAAAAGAAAGGTTGCATTCCTTTAAGCACAAAGGGCATGTTTTCCAAAACATATAATATTTTAGGTCACAAAACAAGTCAGTAAATTTAAAAAGATTAAAATCATATTGAGTAAAAACCAATAGAAGAGAGAAGTGTAAAAATCACAGATATGTGGAAATTGAACCACATCTTCCTGAGCAATCAATGGGTCAAAGAAGTCAAAAAAATTTTAAAAAATAACTTGAGACAAACATATATGAAAACACAACATACCAAAACTTATAGAATCCAGAAAAAAATCAGTTCTTAGCGGAAAGTTTATAGTAATTAATGCCTACATTAAAGAACAAAAAGAAAGATCTCAAACAATCTAAATTTACAACTGAAGAAACTAGAAAAAAAGAACAAACTAAATTTGGGGTTTCTTTAGTTTTCAATTTATCAGTAAAATTTTGTTAAATGCAAAACACTGTTGGATTCACTGTTTTCCCAATAGTGACAGTTTGCAAAGGTCAGTCCTGAAAATCAACCGTTCCATAGAAACATAAAATATGTGCAGTGAGTGACTACCTGATGGCAAAATGATTATGTCACTGGACACCCACGTAGTTGACCACAGTTTGAGTCTCCGACCCAGCAGTTTCAAATTCATGCCGGATACGTGTGCATATACTCCCAAAATTATGAGAGGAGAATGGAGGAGAAGGGATTGCAGCATAGCCATCCCCCCAGAAGGTGATTTCTGACTTTCTGTCTCTCTGTCTTTCTCTGTTTTTTTCAGCAAGGGTGAGCATGTTATAGCAAATATCTCTCTCTAAAAAAAATAGAAATGTACAGTGACAAATACAGCTAAGGATTACCAGTTACAAAAAAAAAAAAAAAAAAAAAAAAAAAAAAGCTTCCTTCTTTAGAATTTTAATGATCTATTTCTAGTTGCTTCCAGGGTTCTTTTTAAAATATATAATTTTTGTACCCTTTAATCAACATTTTTCCTTTCCCCTTCCTCCTTCTCTCTCAGTACCTGATAACCACTAGTCAACTCTCTGCTCTGAGAGTTTGACATTTTTAGGTCCCACATCCAAATGAGATTGCACAATTTTTAGGGGAGTCTTTGTACATTAGTAGTGGGGTTATAAATAATAAAAGTCATTCTGGAAAACAATATGGAAGTTTTTAAAAAAATAAAATTGTCATATAATCTAGGAATTTTATTTCTGGGTACATACAAAAATAATGATGATTGGTATGAAGATATCTGCACTCCCATGTTTATTGGACCATTGTTTACAATAGCCAATATATAGATGAATAAAGAAAATGTGATATATACACAATGGAAAACTATCCAACCTTGAAAGAGTAGACGACTATATCATTTGTGACAACATATTTGGACCTGGAGGATACTATGTAATTTACTTTTTACAAATGATTTTCCAGGAGAAATGTTGGTCTGTACCGATCTTCTATATCTTATCTAATGTAAAATACCATGGCTGGTTCTTTGGTGAAAAAATATAATTTAGAGAACAGTAGTAGATAGTGTTAAATTGCTTAAGAAAATAATTGTAGATTTATATTTTTAAATATTAAAAATATAAAGATTGAACAAAGACTTTTCAGACCAAAAAAAAATAAAATAAAATAAAATAAAACCCTGAAAACAACAACAAAAAGAAGTCTTTAATGGACTTAGGGTAAAAGAAACATAAGAGGAGTACTTCAAACAGAAGGAAGCCAAATAGATTTTGAAGAATGACAGGACTATGGCAAACTTGACTAAGTCAGAGCCCTTAAGTAGATAAATAAAGCTTAAAACATAGCAACAGCCATTAACATAGTAAATGTATCATTTGCTTCTCCAATTATAAAAAGGAAATTAGAAATAATTTATAATCTCATAGGGTAGATAAAAGTATTTCTTTAATTTTTTTCCAAGAGCTATATTAACTCTCTGTCAAAATATAGTTTGAGAGACCAGCAGTTGGAGTAATGGCTATGTCTCTGGACACCCATGTAGTCGACTGTGGTTCGAGTCCCGCCAGGAACTGGTGGCTTAAACACGTTGGGCACATGTAGATGTGTGCCCAAGATCCCGGGAGGAGAATGGAGGAGAAGGTATTGCAGCATGGCCATCTCCCTGGGGCTGATTTCTTGCTTTCTGTCTCTCTGTCTCTTTTTGGAGAGTGTATGTGCAACAAAAACTATAGCAAAAACCTCTAAACTATACTCCAAATTGTGTGTATATATATATATATATATATATATATATATATATATATATACATATATATATATGTGTGTGTGTGTGTGTGTGTGTGTGTGTGTGTGTGTATAGTTTGAAGAGCTATGGACCACATGAATGTGATACAAAATACCACATCAGTCTATTACATTGATAGCATCACACTTATTATGCAGGATAAACTAAAGGTGGTAAGTATGCTAACAACCTCAGTAAGACATAAAGATAGATGAAATCCAGGGACCTTCTACTTTAATTATGTGTTTAGGGGTGGAATAATCAGAAACATTCCAGAAAATCTTCTCTGAAATAAAAGATATATTGTATTTTGTGAACTCTACCAAAGTGAGGATACAGTTTTTGGATTACCACTTTAAAGTTCCAGAGGCAACACCTTCCACACCTAGTAATACTGATCCAGCTCTTACAGTGAGTGACAAATAGACTTAACTGAAGGTAATGACTACCATTTTCTGATGTGTATCCCTTTATGTGTAGTGAGAACTGTGACTTTCTTCTAAGCAATACACTCTATTAAAGTAATGGTAGTCTATTTCCTTGATTACATTATGTTACATAACAGGGTGATGAATTTTGCATATAAAATTCAGAAGCAAAATCAGTTAATTTTTACTTAATCGGGTGGGACTTTTTACTAGAAAACACAGAAAAAAGGGACTGACTCAGCCTAAAGTTGGAAAGGCCATCTACATTTTGACTAGAAGAAGCAAGCTGCCCTGCTGTGAGAGGGCCTATAGAGAGGGCCATGCAACAAGAAACTTCAGGTGGCTTCAGGATCTGAGTAGCTTCTGACCAATAGCCACCAAGAATAGGGGACTTTAATCCAACACCTGGAAGAACAATCATTCAGAAAACCATTTGAGGAGGTTAGAAGGTTATATTTTCTGACTCTGGTGTCTGATGAAACTGGAGCTCTGGCTTGCAGCTTATTAGCTTAGTCAAATCCTGAAAATTACTGAAAACCCGACTAATCTGGGCCATATTTTCTGCCTTACAGAAATAGATATAAAAATATGTCACTGGGTGGGTGATAATTTGTTATGAAGCATTTAAATATTTAAAAATTAAAAAATATAAAGTACACAGATATTTATTATAGACTAAATCCCTTATTTTACACACATATATAATCCTGTTTTGCATATATATACATGTAAAACATGCATATGTAAATATATATATGTGTATTTAAAACATGTTTTTCATATGTATACATGTAAACAAGAGATTTATTATAGAAATCTTTTATATATTATAGAAATCATATATAAATATATATGCTGTTTTTCTATATATTTTGTTGTTTCTGTTTCTTTGAAGAACTGAGTGGTTTAAAGGACAGTAATTATTGAGTTATGTGAAAGAGCCAGAATGCATGTTTTATTGTTTATACATCTCAAGACACATACACGAAGTGAAAAAAAAAGAAAAAAATAACATTAACATCAATTATCTCTAATTGTTGCATTCTCACTGGTTTATTTTCCTTTGTGTTTTACTATGGTAACTATGTTTAATGTCAATTTGTGTATTTTCTTTTTTCTTTCTTTTTTTTTTTTTTTTTTTTTTTTGAGAGGTTTTTGCTGTAGGGTGCATGCACTCACCAGAAAGACAGAGAGAGACAGAAAGACAGAAAGCGAGAAATCATCCCCCCCGAAGGGAGATGGCCACACTGCAATCCCTTCTCTTTCATTCTCTTCTCAGGATCTTGGGCATGCACACACACATGCCCATTGTGAATTTAAGCCACTGGGTCCGGGCCCCAAACCGTAGTCGACTACATGGGAGTCTAGTGACATAGCCATTACGCTAACTGTTGGTAAATTTCAAAATTAATTAACAAAGGTAACATGATGATGCATCATCCCTAGTAATATAGAAGAAATTACATTCTTGCAAAATGACACATAAGAAAACATTTAATCTAACTTCTGAGTTTGTGTTATAAAAATAAGTAGTTCAGTAATGATTCTCTAAGGTCTAAATCCCTAGTCATAAAAGCATACATAAGGCCTGCACTTTTCCCCCTTAGAGTCAGAATCAGATTCCAAACTTTTCTTTCTCTTTCTTTTTCTCTTTTTTTTTTTTTTTTCATCTCTTTCTCCTTTCCCTGAGATTTTCTGGATATAAGGAGAGAAATAAATTCTTGAGCATTGCTTGAAATTTATAAGAAACTTCTACTCTATTGACCAACCTTTTATGCTCTAGGTAATGTTTGACTTCTGAATCAAACTTTACTTGGAAACTATTAATAGATAAGAAACGGGAATACGGGTGAGTTGGTTTCAGTTTGGTGCTGTAGCTTACATAACCTGTCACTCATATGAGGGGTACTGAGACCTGTAACCGCTGAACTAGGAAGCTCTCCCTTACTCTAAATGCCATATTTACTGAGTTCATTTTCCAATGTCTCTGATGCTTTATCTCTGATGTTTTCCTCTCTGGGGAATCAATCCTAAATTTACTTTAAGGGTATGTAATAATGCCATATATATACACACACACACACACACACACACACACACACACATACATTTCCAATATATGTAATGATATTGGAAAATGTTCTCAACAACTCCAAAGTGTGGAGAAAGAAAAAAAGAATAATATGCTTCAAAGAATAGTGACCACAATATATCATGACATTTTGATTTCCTGATATTAATGCCTATAGGCATATCACTAAGGTAGAAGATACTACTGGAGTAAAAATGAAACATCACTTTATAATCAAAATGCTTTATATATTGTCATACTGTATCAGTAGAAAAAAAAGAAAAAAGAAAAGAAATTACAAGTAAAATAAAAGGTGAATTAAATAAATAAATAAATAAATGAGCATACGGTGTTCATTATAAACTGAAAATATTGTCATGATTAATAAAGGATGAATTATAGGGAAGAGCTAATGTTAGGATTTAGGTAAACCTAAGCAGATAAATTTAGATTTGATAAGTTAAGAAACAAAGAGCAAATGAAGTTTTCAAAACATACATTGTTGTAATAACCACAAAGAATCTAAGGATACAATATTTATAATCTCAAAGTGCACATTTGGAGCACTGCCGAGAAGTTGGCTGTGCCTCTGTTACCGTAATCAACCCCAGAGGTGATTGCAGTTTGGTAAACCTTCTATAGGCACAAACACAATATGAGAAAGGGGACAGAAAAGTAGGATAAGAATAACAGAATGATACATAGTGATTGAACATGAAATAAAGAATAATGAAGTAACTGGAAAAAAACAGAAGACAATTTACTGAAGGATGATTATGAGTAAATTAGGACTAAAGTAGGTGGGTGAAAAGAGAATCAGGCAAGAGAGAAAACTAATCTTTCATGTTTTTAGCTACCCACTGTGGCCCTTTATCTGATTCCTAGATGTTTAATAAGATTAAGAGATGTAGGGACCAGCAGTAGGCATAATGGCTGTGTCGCTGGACTCCCATGTAGTCGATCACGGTTCAAGTCCCAGACCCGGTGGCTTAAATTCATGCCGGGCACATGTGTGTGCATGCCCAAGATCCTGAGAGGAGAATGGAGGAGAAGGGATTGTGGCATGGCCATTCCCCCTGGGGGGTGATTTCTTACTTTCTGTCTCTCTGTCTCTCTCTGTCTTTCTGGCGAGCGCACGTGCCCTATAACAAAAAACCTCTCCAAAGGAAAAAAAAAAAAAAGATTAAGAGTTATCAGACTTGGGGCTAAGTGCATTAACATCATTTATTAATTTCATACTGATGTGTCTATGAAATAATTACTATTCTATCATTATTTTCATATTACTGATAAAGAAATTGAAAAAAATCAATTAGTTTAGAAATGTTGTACATGCCAAAGCCTGGAATTAAAATAAATCTGTTTCCCAAACTCATATTTTTCTTTTCTCTCCTCTTCTCTTCTCTTCTCTTCTCTTCTCTTCTCTTCTCTTCTCTTCTCTTCTCTTCTCTTCTCTTTCTTTTCTTTTTTCTTTTCTTTTCTTTCTTTTTCTTTTCTCTTTTCTTTTCTTTCTCTTTCTTTTTTAAATTACGCTGGTCTCCCATGAGCTGTGTATCACTGTCCTTCCCAGTCCCTTTTCCTTATGGAAGAGGAAAGGTTTAGAAATAGTATTAAGCTACAAAGGAAAAAAATAGTTACATTTTACCCTGGAGCTGGTCAGACAAAAATAAAATTGTATCTTTGTTTATACTACTTAATGGTAATTTTTTTATTGTAGTTTCTGATTTATATGTCATGTTACTGGCTCAACTTATTTTCAAATAATTTGTAAGTGATTACACTTTTGTTTTATGAAATGCTTCTGTGTTCAAGATGTTTCTGCTGTCTCAAAATAACACTCACAAACATATCAAAGATTGCATTACACAAAACAAGGTAATTACATAGGTAGTTTTAATCAAAACCGTTTCATAATATTTAGAGTCACAGTAATCCTATACACAGAAATCTTGAAGGCGAGTTTGTAAATTTGTTTTTTACCATGTTCTCTAGCTTGTTCAAGATTCAGCATTGGCATTTTACCAGATTACTGCACAAAGGCAGTGATTACAATAAGAATGGAATCAAAAGAAGGCTTGAAGTTGTAAATGGTGTAATTCCTTCAACATCCAAATATACACAATGAACATCCTTAGTCTGAAAATCCAAAACTGCAAACACTTCTGGTCCCAGTCATTTCAGATAAGGCAGTGATTCCCACCCTTTTGGGTACAAGCACTGGCCTCATGGAATATAATCCCTTTGTGGATGGGTGGGGGCGAGTTGGTCCCAAGATGATTCAAGCATACCGCATTCACCATGCTTCCCATTTCCACCACTATGGCATTGCAATACACAATGAAACAATCGCACCATAATAGGTCTCAGGCTATCATGAGAACCCAATACCACCTCCGCTGACCCAGTAGTAGGAGGCCAGGCAGCAAAGCCAGAAATAGGGAACAGCTGCAAACATAGAGACCTCCGTGCCTGTCCCCTTCTCTACTCTCCTATGTCCCCATCAACTATGTGTTGAGGTGCAGGGGTTTGGGAAGGGAGGCCCACAAAAGGCCACAGACAAGTCTGTGGGCTGGGAATTGGACACTCCTGAGATAAGGGATATTCAACCTACATGTTCAAAATTCAGAAATTATTGTGCTGACTCCTAAAAGCTGCCTTTGCTATGATTCTCAGATTATAATGTTTTACCTATCCTGATGCTCTTTTTATAATTTTTAGAGCTAAATTTATATTCATTATTATTTTCATGTTCTTAAAGAGCACAGATATTCAATACAATGGAACTGTAAAAATCACGTTTTCTACCATACTTTAGAAGGATTTCCTGATTTAATCTAAAATGAACTGCTTCATTCAACTCGTTACCTAGAATCAACTTAAAAATCTAGTTCAACACTAACTTGCTGTCAAACCACAAACAAGTTTCTTAAAATTCGTTTTTATCTCAGTTTCCTTATATAAAAAATATTGGGCAACTTATTTTTTAATTCATTGTGCTATTTAGAGATTCAAATTAATATACTTTAACGTTCCAGCATGCCTGATACATGGCAAATAGGATATAAATAATGTAGATAATTATAATTATTCATTTTATTGGGGCTAACAGCTAGCATAATGGCTATGTCGCTGGACTCCCATGTAGTCGACCACAGTTCGAGTCCAGGCTCCATTGGCTTAAACTCATGCCGGGCGCGTGTGCGTGTGTGCCCAAGATCCTGAGAGGAGAATGGAAGAGAAGGGATTGTGATGTGGCCATCCCTCCTGGGGGGTGATTTCTTGTTTTTTGTCTCTCTGTCTCTCTCTGTCTGCCTGGCAAACACATGCGCCCTATAGCAAAAACCTCTCCAAAAAAACACATTTGTTTTATTATCATTATTTCAAATTTTCTCTAATAACAGTCCCGATGTTAGCTGAAGGAAATCAGAGTTCTGGAGCCACATTCATCCTCTTGGGCTTCTCAGAATATCCAGACCCCCAGCTGCCCTTGTTCCTGGTCTTCCTGACCATCTACACAGTCACAGTGCTGGGGAACTTGGGCATGATCATCATCATCAGGATGAACCCCAAACTCCACACCCCCATGTACTTTTTTCTCAGCCACTTATCCTTTGTTGATTTCTGTTTATCCACAGTAGTGACACCCAGACTATTGGAAAACCTGATTGTGGAAGACAGAACCATTTCCTTTACAGGATGTATCATGCAATTCTTCTTGGCTTGTATATTTGAAGTAGCAGAAACATTCATGTTGGTTATGATGGCCTATGAACGATTCATGGCTGTTTGTAACCCTGTGCTCTACACAGTTGTCATGTCCCCAAACCTCTGTGCACTACCAGTAGCCAAACCTTACACATTGGGTGTAGTTTCTTCCCTGACGCTCACCTATTTTCTCTTGGCATTATTAACATCATCAACAATTTTGTCTGTGAACACTCTGTCATTGTCTCTGTCTCCTGCTCTGACTCCTGTATAAGTCAAGCGCTTTGTTTTGTCATAGCCATATTCAATTTAGTGAACAGTCTGGCCATCATCCTTATATAATCATCTTTGCCATGGTCATAAAAGTGCCTTCCTCTGGTGGGCGCCAAAAAGCTTTTGCTACCTGTGCCTCCCACCTAACCACCATTACCATTTTCCATGGGACTGTCTTGTTCCTTTATTGTGTACCCCACTCCCAAAACTCATGGCTTATAATCAAAGTAGGCTCTTTATTTTATACAATGGTCATACTCATGCTGAACCCTTTGATTTTTATCCTTAGAAACAAAGATGTGAAGGAGAATGTTAGAAAGTTAATGAATCATCAAACACAATTTTGTTGAAGATTGATATTTCCATAAGGAATTGGATTTATTATATTAAGATTCACTGCTTCTAGTAGACATGATGTTTCAAATTATTTACTTAATTCACAGTATAATTTTTAAGCCTATTGAAATAATCCTGTTATTGGATCATTTGATTTCTGTTCACTTCTGTGTTTAGCAAAATATCTGTGAATAATATGTGAAATAATGCAATGAGTATGGGTTGACTAGTGTTCCTTGTAAAATATTTATGTCCACCTGGAACCTCAGAAGTGGCCTCGTTTAGAAGTAAGATCTTTGAAAATGTAAAGAAAGCAAGAATTGAAATGAGATAGGATCATAGTGGTTTAACATGTGCTCTCTAAATAGTGACAGTGTTCTTGTAAGAGACAGTAAAAGACAACAAAGACACAGGGACCAAGACATGTGAATATGAAAGCAGATTGGTGTTTTGCTGTCACAGACCAGTGGCGATTAGGAATACCTGGTATGTGGAAGAGGCAAGGAAGTATTCTCTCCTAGTGCCTTCAGTGGGAGCATAGCACTCATCCCCTGGACTTCAGACTTCTGATCTCAAGAACTCTGAGTAAGTAAATATCTGGTGCATTATGCTACCAAATGTGTGGTAATTTGTTGTGGAAGTCCTTGGAAATTCATACAAGAAGTAAGTACCAGAACGTAAAATAAAAATATCATTCCCTTATCTCAGGCATGGTTGCAAATATATTCTCTCATTATAAGGATTCACTCTAATTATTGGTGGGAAATAGAAAAGGGTGATAAGGAGGGAATCAAGGTGAAAAAGGAAGAAATGAAATATGTAAGGGATATAAAAATGGAAAATTATCTGTTGATGACAATATGTATGGCAATACTTTTGACTAAACCAATATACAGAGTATTCAGGATGGGAAAATGCATTTGGTATGCTATAATGATACACAGTGATAATAATAATAATAACAATAATTAATAAATAAATAGAAAAACTATCATGACACTTTTTTAAATTTTCTAGAAGGCACATGCATTTATGAGAGAGTGTGGGTGAAGGTGAGAAATCATGCCCCTCCCCAATATGGGATGGTCACATTGCAATCCCTTCTCCATTTCTCCTTTTGGGATTTTGGGCATGCATAACATTGCCTCCAGTGTGTTTTTCAACCTGCCATGATCAAGACTACTACTGCATGGTTGGCCATATGGGATCCAGTTGCCTTAATGACCATGCCATCAGCTGGTCACAAAATTTAAAAAAAAAAAATTAAAAAATTTTTTAAAAAGTCCAGAAATTAATTTTCTCACAGTCCCAGATTGATGCCATCAGTTTTGATGTCTGCTATGGTCTTATAAATGGCACTCTTTTCACTGTGTCCTCACTTGAGCTCTTCTATGTGCATGGATGGTGTCCCTTCTTCTTATAAAGACACCAATCCTATAGGTTTAAGGCACTAGCCTGCAACCTCATTTAACCTTTATTACCTCCCTGTAGGCCCTGTCTCTACATACAACTACATTGGTAGTTGAGGCATTGTGAGTGATTTTTAAAAATATTCTTTAAGTATATTTTGGCAATGAGAATGTCAAGGTTACAAAGGAAATGTGAAAAGCCGTAAGTGAGTAGGTCTGTGCTTATGAATGAATTAATAATGAGAGACTGGTAGCTTCTAAGATTCCACCGAGTTCTACATACCTTTCTACTCCAGAGCCCCTTGCATTTTTGTTACAGTATAAGAAGTAATGTTAAACATGATGACTGATAATAGCAAGTGAGCATGTTGATTTTTATGTGAAGTACCTGAAATATTGTCTAGGGAACACAAAATGAAAAACTCAGTTATTAATCTTACAAATCTCACAAACTGTTGTGCTAAACTTGATTCTGTAAACTCTGTTTAATAACAGAGTGGATATCATGATAAAATATTCAGAAATATTTGCATAATTCTATTTTTTTTACATTTTAAAGTTAATCTTTACTTGATTATATATTTAACCATCATGAAATAATTTTGTCCACCAGACAAATATGGCATGGTTTCAAAGTTTTGATGAAAATGGTTTAACTCTCTTATTCTGATGCTTAGTTTAAACTGATGAAAGTCTGAATTAGGAAAAAAAATAAAAATGTTATCTTAGTATATATCTTGCTAATATGGTTTGTATCATCTTGCTTTCATAACAACTTGCTCTTATGAGAAATAACTCCTGCTTGAGAGAACAAGAATCCCCTTCCTCAAACAGTGCAGTGTTCATCTGTTCATGAGGGTGATGCTTTCATGATCCAAACACCAACTACTAGGCCAATCTCCCATAATACTTGGGACCAAGCTTTCAGCCCATGAGGTTTTTTTGTTTTCTTTTGTTTTGCTTTGTTTTTTCCCCCACACTCACTGGTGAGAGAGGAGAGAGAGAGAGAGAGAGAGAGAGAGAGAGAGAGAGAGAGAAAGAGAGAGAGAGAGAGACAAAGTGAGAAAGCACCCCTCACTGGGGAAGAGGGAGTGGGGTGTGATCATGCTGCAATTCCTTCTTCTCCTTCCTCTAGGTATTGGGGCACTCAGGCACATACTTCTAGCCTGTTTTTCAAGTCACTGGTGAGGGACCCAAATCATGTGATCAGCTCTATGGGATCCCTCTACCTTGACCTCATGACACTTGGCTAGCCCAGCACATGATGCTTTTGGGGACAAAGCACTACCATAACCATAGAACCAGAGAGCTTAGTATAGTGTGATAGTCTCTCCTTACCCCCTAATGTGATTGCTGTTTTTTCCCTATATTAGAGGATATTTTTAATTTCTGTAATAAATTACTTGTTATTTGTTCCTCTCAATAGAATATGAACTCCAAGAGGAGAGATATTTATTTATTTATTCTTGTATCATCTACAATACTTAGAAAAATGCCTAGAAAACATATTTGACATTCAGAGAATATTTATGAGGTAAATAACAAAGAAAGAATGCTAAAATTTCAGACTAAATTAATAATATTTAAGATTATATCCAATTTACCTGGATAGGACTTCTGGCAGTGTCTCTTCAATAAATATAGTTCCTGTCATAGACCTAAAGAGTGAAAAGAACAGGGATACTATAACCAATGATCATTGTTTATTTACTGAATGCTTCTGCTGCTGATTACTATAGCATAGAAAAATTTCTTTTTACAATTTTAAGTATTAGTTTTAGCTAAATATTCTATAATTACTTGTCTATCTACATTTGTTAGCATCACATAAAAGAAAATGGGGAAAAAGTTAAGGATTACTATGGAAGGATGAATTATAACTCCCAAAGATGTCTAGATCCTAATCCTTGGATTAGTGAATGTTAACTTATATCAACTTAAAGATTTCGAGATGGGAAAATTATCCAATAGGTTGTAATTGCAAATATTCTTAAAAGAGAAAGGTAAAGGAAGGAGGAAAAGGCAGTAGAGCACTGGAAACAGAGATGGGAGTGATGTTTCTATAAGTCAAGGAACACTGACTGTCACCAGACATGGGAAGAATCAAGAAAGAAACTCTCCCCTGTATCCTTCAGAAAGAACCAGCTCTGCAGACATCTTGATTTAACCTGTTAGGATTCATTTTGAGGGCAGTTGAAATTGTGCTGCAATTTAAAGTTCAAGGGACAAAAATAGATATATTTATTTTGGACTTCAAAACTATAAAATAATATATTTGTATTTATTTAAACCAGTAATTTATTACAATGTATGCATTAACAATAGAAAACTAATATAATTACCTTTAGAAAAAATTAAACTTTAAAAAGGTATATGAGTCAGGCATAGAAACTACATCCAACATTTTCTCTGATCATTATGGAATTAAACTTGATATTAACTTTAGGAAAAAGTCTCAAAAATACACTAACACATGAGAACTTACAACTTACTCCTGAATGATTTCACAGTTATGCAAGGAATTAAGAGTGAAATAAATAGAATCATGGAACTTAATAACAATGAATACCTGAGTCTCCACAATCTAGGAACACAGCAAAAGTAGTCATAAGAGGGAAGTTTATAGCGATCAGTGCACATAAGAAAAAGATGGAGAGATGACAAATGGACAACTGAAATGAACATCACACCTCAGGGAATTGGAAAAACATATCAAAAAATGTGAGGATAAAAGAAATAATAAGGATTCAAGAAGAAATAAATAGAAAATAAACCATACAGAAAATAAATAAAAGCAAAAGCAGGTTCTTTGAAAAGATAAACAATATTGACACACCATTAACACGATTAATTAAGAAGACAGAAAACAACGAGATAAATCAAATTCTCAATGATACAGGCAATATTAAAACAGATGCAATAGAAATATAAAACATCATTAGAGATTACTATGAGCATATGCCAACTAAAAAGAAAATCTGGATAAGATGGACAAATTTCTGGACAAATATGATCTACCAAGATTGAATCAGGAGGACATAGAAAGCCTGACTAGACCCATAACAAGCAATGAAATTGAATTAGCAATAAAAAGCTCCCAACAAAATAGAGCCCAGGTCCTGATGGGTTTACTTCTGAATTCTACAAAACTTTTAGAGAAGAGTTGACCCCCATTCTACTCAAGTTATTTCTAAAGAATTCAAAAGGAAGGAACCCTACCAAATTTATTTTATGAAGCCTCCATTTCCCTCATCCCCAAAACAGATAAGGACATGGCAAGAAAGGAAAACTACAGACCAATATTTCTGATGAATATAGATGCAAAAATTCTCAACAAGATTCCAGCAAAATGTATCCAACAACTTATAAAAAATATTATCACAACCAGGTAGGCTTTATTCCAGGGATGCAAGGGTGGTTCCAACATACACAAAACCATAAACGTAATACACCATATTAACAGAAAGAAATTGACACAGAAAAAGCATTTGATAAACTACAGCATCTCGTCATGATTAAGACAACAAAATTGGCATAGAAGGGTCATTTCTCAACACAATAAAATTTATTTTTCAAAACCCTATACCTAACATTGTACTGAATGGGGAAAAATTCAAAGCTTTTCCACTAAAAAACTGGTACAAGACAAAGCTGCCCACTCTCTGCATTCCTTTTCAATATAGTGCTAGAAGTCCTAGTCAATGTAATCATAAAAGAGAATAAAATAATGGACATTCAAATAGAGAAAGAAGAGGAGAAATTATCTCTATAGATAATATGATTCTATATTTGGAAGACCCAAAGGAATCCATGAAAAACTTCTGGAAGTAGTAAATGAATACAGTATAATGGCAAGATGAAAATCAACATACAAAAATCTATAGCATTTTTATATATGAACAACAAGCAACTGAGGTAGAACTGAAGTAACCTTGTTTACCATAGCCACAAAGTATAAGATACCTAGGAATAAATCTAACCAAAAAGTCAAAGACTTCTACAAGGAAAACTATGAAAACCTAAAAAAAGATAGAAAATGACAAAAAAAGTGGAAGGATATTCCTTGCTCCTGATCAGAAGAATTAATATAGTCAAGGTGGCATTTCTACCTAAATTAATCTACATATTTAAGCAAATTTCAATCAAAATATCAGAGGCATTCTTCACAGATTTAGAATAAACAATCGTAAATTTGTCTGGAATCATAAAAGATTGCCAAAGCAATTCTGTGCAAGAAAAGTGGAATAGGAGGCATCTTGATACCTTACCCTAAAATATATTACAAAGCTGTGGTAAGTGGAACAGCATGGTATTGGCACAAAAATAGACATGTGGACCAATGGAACAGAATAGACTCCAGAGTTAAATCCCAAAACATACAGACAACTATTTTTTTTTTTACTTTATTAAAATACTGAGTTTATTTCAAGTGTATATTTTTGTCTCCCCACCATTTCCATGTCTGACCACCACTACTACTGTGTCCTATCATAACATTCCATACATATTTAAAACCAAGCAAAGGGTGGAGTTCCATCTTTAAAAACTAAACAGGCATTTTGGACAACACATTCTTGGCCATAGAACCTGGACAACATTTATCAAACATGATAGGGAAAGTTCTCACTCTGCATTATAAAAAGGACAGCCAGATATCAACTCTTACAGAAATGAAATAAGATGGAAAATTTTAACAAACTGTTTAAACTGTTTTCTTAAAGAGACTTCCTCCACTGCCAGAGATCTTGAATAGCCTCCTGATCAGTCATCTGGAAGCAATTCTTGACATAATTGATAAACTTGGCTTCCACTTTGGGAAGAGAACCACCTTTTTCTATACTTGCTTGTATTTTTGCTTTACTGTCTTCTACAGAACTAGGTCCTTTTGGTGTTTTGGTTGTTTTTTCCTGTTTTCTGAATGATTCTTGACCTTTTGATCTTGGTGTTGATGGTTTTGAGTCTTTTACGTTTTGGTTTGATTTTTGAGCATTTTTACCAGGAGTATCTTGTATAGATTTCTTCACTGTAGTTTTTTCTTCTGTTTCCTCATCTTCAAAATCACCATCATCATCATCATCATCATCATCATCTTTCATCGTCATCATCTTCATCAGCAGCAAGTTTTATTTTTTTCTGTGGAACCTTGCTACCACCTCCAGGGGCAGATTGCTTTCCAGATATACTTAAGAGTTTCACGTCCTCTTCCTCCTCTTCTTCTGACTCTGCATCTTCCTCCACAGCTACTAAGTGCTGACCACTAATATGCACAGGCCCTGAACCACACTTCAACCTTAAGACCACAGATGGTGTTATTTCAAAGCCCCCAAGGGAAACCGTTGGCTGTACAGACATTTTCAGTGTTGCCAGTGTTACTTTAATTGGACTGCCTTCATAATTCATTGCCTCTGCTTCAACAATGTGCAATTCATCCTTTGCACCAGCCCCTAAACTAACCGTTCTTAAAGATAACTGGTGTTCATTTTCATCATTATCTACTTTAAAGTGATAATCTTTGTCGGCCTTTAGTTCACAACTGAAAAGATAGTTCTGGGGCCTCAGGGGACTCATGTGCATGTCCAACGAATCTTCCATGGGGTGGTGGCATGCACTTGGGTGGGCTAGAAGGCTGACAGAAGTAAATGACTACAGCTCCCGAAAACAGCCGTGCAGGACGGAATCACTCCAGGGCCAGACAACTAATATCTGACAAAGGCTATAAGACAATCCAATGGGAAAAGAAAAATCTCTTTAGCAAATGGTGCTGGAAAAACTGGATAGCCACTTATAGAAAGATGAACCTGGAACCGTATCTCTCACCATATACAAATATCAACTCAAAGTGGATCAAAGATCTGAACCTAAGACCTCAAAGTATAAAACTACTGGTGGAAAACACTGAGAAAACTTTGAGAGACATTGGAGTAGGCAAAAACTTCTTAAATAAGACCCCTAAAGCACAGGCAATAATACATAAAATAGACAAATGGGATTACATCAGATTTAAAATTTCCTGCACAGCAAAAGACACAGTAATTAATGTAAATTGACAACCCTCAGAATGGGAGAGTATTTTTGTATCTATGCCTCATAGAAGGGACTGATAACCAGTATATATAGGGAACTCAAGCAACTTACCTGAAAAAAAATAAAAAGATCAACCCAATTAAGACATGGGAAAATGAGCTGAACACAAATCTCTCTAAAGAAAACATATGAATAATAAAAATCATAAGGAAAAAATGTTCAATATCCTTCATTAGAAAGGAGATGTAGATCAAAACACAATGAGATACCACCTAACCTCAGTCAGAATGGCAAAGATTAAAAAAAAAAAGTAAGTGCTGGAGGGGCCATAGTGAAAGGGAAACTCTCCTACACTGTTAGTGGGAATGTAAATTAATAAAGCAACTATGGAAAACAATATGGAGGTTCCTCAATAATTGACAAATAGAACTACCATATGATCCAGCACATCCACTCCTGGGTAGCTACCCAAAGGATAAGAGAACAACACTCAGTCAGAAAAGTGCTTGGATATCTATTTTTATTGCAGCATTATTCACAATTATTAATTGAATAGAACTAACCTAAATGTTCATGAACCGATGAATGGGTTGAAAAAGTGTGGCACATACACTCTATGGAATACTACTCATCCATAAAAAAGCAACAACAACAACAACAAAAAAAAAACAAGATTCTGTCATTTGACAGAAAGTGGACGAATATGGAAGATTTACTGCTGAGTGAAACAAGCCATGGTATGAAGGAGAGACATTGGAGTTTCCACTTAAATGTACCAACTGTCCATACTCTATGGCAGAAACTGAAAGACTAGAGGATATAGAAGCATATAAATGGTTAAGGACACTGAATACCATGTGGGAGGAGTGTGGGAGAAAAGGGAGAGTAAGAGGAAAGAAATTAAGGCGACAAATAGAGAAGCAAAATATTTATTGGACACAGAAATGGATTATTGTCTGTTGATGATTAAGTATGTAATATCCTGAACTGAACTGGTGTGAAGTGTATTCAGGTTGGGTTAATTCACTTTACAGCTAAGTAATGTATACTAGATAAATGTATAAAATAAATTAAAATAAATATAAAATACAACTTTAAAATGTTATGTGAGCAAAGACTAAATTATGTTCATAATTTAAGAAAAGAATAATACATTACGTGAAGAGAATGGGAAAAGAACACTAGAAGACAATTAGAAAAGCTGGATAGGGACTGGCAGGTGGTGCGGTGGGAAAGGGCATTGAACTCTCATATGGCTGACCAAGGTTTGAGTCCTGCACCCAACAGCTTGCTTTCTCACTCTGTCTTTCTCACATTCTTGCTCTCACTCTGTCCCTCTCTGGTCACATTAAAAAAATAAAGTTAAATAACAAAAATAATTCTTTATAAAAAAGTTGAATAAAGAAATAAGAGTAATGTATGATCCCATTTATTCAAGAATATTAGATTTTCTTTTTTCTAGAGGGCATTGTGCTTGCAAAAGAGAGAAGGAGAGGAGAAAGCACCCTCAGTCTATGTGAAATGATCATGATGCAGTTTCTTCCCTTCTCTTTTTTCCTTCTTTTGCGATTTTGGGAAGGCACACATACTTGCCTGGCATGTTTATCGAGCTGCTTTTCCCAGTACTCAAGTTGCATAGTCAGTCGTGTGGGAATCAAGTGTCTTAACCACCAGGCCACACAAATGGCCCGAGAACATTAGGATTTTTAAAATATTTCTTTGTTACTAAGACTGACTAATTCCTAGGACAAGTATGGGGAAAAATGGAGAGTGCTCATCTTGTAGAGAGGCTTGTAGAACTAGTCCATGCTCTTATGAAGGGAAGGAGGCTGGAGCTGTACCAGAGATGCACGATTATACTTTTTCAGAAAACTGGAGGAAGCAAATCTACATTTCTATATTCACAGCATCAATCTAAATTGGTATTAACTTTTTCTGAAATGTGAAAGAAATGCATGTTTGAATATTATTCAAAACCTAGAAAAACTTTAAAAAATAAGTTGACCCAAAAAAAGTGAAAAGAGCTAAGATTTTATAGCTTTGGCAATAATTTTGTAAACTATGTAGAAAGTGAATTTTTTAAAAGATATTTGATATGAACTATATAAAAGAACAGATCAACAATGTATTCAAACATGAATTGAGAGAATAGTAGTAGTTGTTGTTTCTAGATACCACTAGAAGGAAATTGACTTTTAGTGGTCTTGAAACATGTGATTGCTCTAGACACAGACTGGCTTAGTATGAACTGCCTGTGTGTTATTTGTTTTAACTCATGCACAAGCAACATATCTCTGATCAAATGTTTTTGATGAAAACATAACTATATCAGCAAATACACTGGGTATAAAAGATATTTTTCCATCCATGTTTTGAAAAATTATACCTGAGTTGTTCATATTTGGGTAATGATATCAGATAAATCTAGAAGAGATGCAGAGATCATTTATATGCATTTTTGATATATGTACATATACATGCACACACATATATAACAAAGTTTAATCTTCCTTATAGTCTGATGTAATCTTATATTCTGATGTATGTTTATTTCATATATATATTTATATATAGTGTCATATATGTATGTATAAAATTATATCAATATATCTGTCTATCTAGTTGTTACTATCATATTAAATCAGCCACATACCCTCTGAGCGTGTGGATATTGTTTTACAGGGAAAAAAAGGATATTAAAACTAATTTTATAAATAATCAATCTATTAAAATTGTAACAGAGTATATTTTTTGAGAGTATCTTTCGCTTAGGAAAAATTACCCAAAAATTATTAGTTTAAGAACAGTTTGTCATTTCTCACCATCCTTTGGACTTATGAGCCAATCTCATTCATGCTCACTGACACTGATCAATTAATGTGGGAATTCTGCAAGTCCTAAAAGCTGTCTGTTGGCTGAAGGGGGGGCCTCAGTATTTTTCCACAGAATTTTTCTTCTGCTAGTAGGTTACACTGCAACCTGATGTGGTGATAGTGAAATAGTGTTTGAAAAGAATGAAAGTAGAATCTGTAAGGGATTTTGGTGCCTCAACTTCAGAATCTGCACATCACTTCTACCACATTTCCTTGATGTAGCAAATCACAATTCCATCTTAATGGATCCATTGATGTGTCCCCTAGTGGAAGACCATTCCCTTGGGAGATTAAAACCTCTAAAGTATTGTACTAGTGCTTATGGTTTTACTTATGGGAGCAGGGATTTTGCTAGTGCTTCATTAAAGGTGATAGGTTGATGATTTTTTGGCATTTACACATTGGATACATAAATTCTGGGTCTTATAAATTATTGGAGAAATGACAATGTATATTGGCTACAGATTTAGAGTATATAGCACACTCTGGAGGATATTAGTCTATCTCAAAGTATTGCTACTATACTTTGTATTACATGCTCTGTAACAAAGTTTCAAAAGGTGACCTCAATGATCTGAGCAGACTGAATTTCTAAATAAATGCTAGAAGAATTTTTTGTTCCCAGATGTTTGTCAAGGCTACTCCAGAGCAAGATTATAGTGCTGCAACTATCTACTTTTGCATGGTGTTGGCATATTAGGTAGATTCACCTAAAAATAAAATTCAAATGCTTTCTTCCATATTCAAGTTGTCATAGTGTATACTCCATGAAGCCATAAGTTCAGACAGAGAAGGAGGAATCAAGGGACCACCAGTTAGAATAATGGCTATGTCACTGAGCTCCCATATAGCCGACCGTGGTTTGAGTCGCAGATCTGGTGGCTTAAAATCATGCCAGGCACATGTGTATGAGTGCCCAAGATGCCAATAGGAAAATGGAGGAGGAGGGACTGCAGTGTGGCTATCCCGCCTGTGTGGTGATTTCTCACTTTCTACCTCTCTGTCTTTCTGGTGAGCATGCACGTCCTATAGCAAAAACTGCTCAAAAAATTAAATAAAAATTTTTTTTAAAAAAAGGAAATCAATAGAGCAAGATAATAAACTTTGGCATTTTTACCACTTGCTTATGTGATTTACTTGTGTCTTAGGGAGTAGGAGTGCTGTTGGTTGCATTGCATGCTTAATTTTATAAGTTAGTAGAACAAATAACACCCATTCATTATTGGACATGGAAGTTGTATGGTAACATTTTAGCCTATTCCTAAATCATTTAGTCTCCATTAAGGTCCACTAAAATTTCAGACATTATTTCTCAGAAGATTTTCTGCATAGGAAATTGCCTTTCCATTAAATCCTATGAGTCTGATCTGTCATTCATTATAGGAGTCTGTGCAAAGTTTAAAAAATCTTTGCTGCCAAATCTGTCATCAAGGATAATCACATATACTGGTTCACTTGGCCAAACAACACAGCAGCTGGAAGGATAGACTGGGCTGGTTATAGAGATTTTTTTTTTTTGGCCCCACTTAAAACAGATACCCTTTAAGTGTAAGTTTGTAAATAAGTTTGAGTAACTTGCCTAAAATTGATATATGCTTCCTCCAAAATCCAGAGTCCTAATGAATTTTGGTATACATGAAGCAGTATTTGAGTGTTATTTTATTTTTCTTAATTGATGGGATATTTTAATTATGTGAAAAAAAAACCCTGACAGTCAACTTCATGAGTGTAATTTCATGGAAATTTCAATAATTAAAGATGATATCTTAGACCTGGAATTGGTATTAATTGATGTTTGTAATAAATGGGTTGGTAATGACTCTCCAAGGCTTGACTCCCCAGAGCTATCGCATTAGATGTAAGAGTCTTGGTGCTCTAGTTAGCTCTGCAGAGAAATGGGAGAACGGTGGCCTGTTTCTCTTTAACAGGTAAGTTTCTTTGAAACTGTGACAATATTATATTTCTGATATGGCAACAGGGATTTTTAAATTTTTTTCTTGTAAAATTTTGACTATAAATACTATTCAATTCAGAGCCCAGTAATGCTAAAGAAAGAAGTTAACACTCATGCACATATTTGTCTCAGGTCTAACAATAACCATCTCACAAAGAAGAGAGAAAACTCGCTACTTTAGAAATGGATAATTATCCATACTCTCTTCGTATGCATCTTAAACGGTTATATAACTTTTACAGGAATGAAAACTAGTCAGTCTTGAGAGAACTATTAACTCTAATTCTTGGGACCCTTAAGAGATAGATATCTATGCAATGCCTGGGCTATACTACAAGCTAACATTTTGGCCATAAATCATAATTAAGTGTATATTCCACTCAGAGGTTAAAAGTGGGACATTTAATTGCTTTGTGTATATCAGCATAATATCCTAGCAATGTGTGCTTATGTGTTTACATACAGTTATTAGATTGTTGGAAAGGCATGACACATTTTTTTCATAGAACAATACATCACAACATTTCTGAAAAATAATATTTTCCATCATTATTTGTACATGGTGCTACTAGCTACTGCATGGATGTACATACTATATTATAATACATATTTATATGCAAATACAAAGCACAATGGAAATGCAAAGACATTTAAGAGACTCAAATTATTTGATTAATACATAGCAGCTATCTGCATGAGACAAGTTGTTCATGGAGAAAAATAGGACCACCATTCCTTCTTATTCCTCATTATTTTTCTCTATTATACAGACTTATGAAGTAGTTGTCACTAACCCCTATAAATCTTCTCTTTGGCAGGAAAGTCTCTTTAACCACACCCTCCCACTGAAGGAATTATGGTGATGGCTACAAGAAATCTAAGTACAGAGACCATCTTTGCACAACTAGGTTTCACAGATTACCCATTTAAAAGTGAAGTGCACTCTTAAGCCCAAAAGTCATCTTGCAGCTACAACAAAGATCTTTACATATTAAAATCAGTTCCATGAGTGGAACCATTCTGCCAAAGATCTTTCTGATATTCCAAGAAAAAGTACAGATTTTGTCTAACAAACGATATGCTTATCTTATGAAATAAGCTTCATTTCAAAACATCCATTGAAAAACAGTGTAAAACTGCTTGCCAAACTATCTGTTGAAGGAGAGCAACACTGAAAATCACAAGTTGTTCAACTTCAAAAGGTAAGTAAGTGGAAAAAAAAAGTTTGTGTGAGTTCATTTTTAACTTTTTGTTGGAAGAGGTTTCATTAGTATTAGTTTGCTTTGAAAGTGTAGTACATTCATTCTTAGGCACAAAACTCAACTTTCAGCTACACCAAAGATCTTTAGGTATGAAAATCAGTTCCATGAGTGGAGTGATTCTGCCAAAGATCTTTCTGATAATCCAAGAAAAAGTACAGATTTTGACTAAAAAACTACATGCTTATCTTACGAACTAAGCTTCATTTCAAAACGTCCATTGAAAAATGGTGTAAAGCTGCTTCCAAAACCAAATGTTGAAGTAGAGCAACACTGAACATCAGAAGTTGTTCAACTTTCAAAGTTAAGTAAGTGGAACAAACAAGTTTGTGTTAGTTCACTCTTGACATTTCATTGGAAGAGGGTTTCTATAGTTTTCATTTGCTTTGAAAGTATATTGCATTTTTAGGCCCCAAACTCAACTTACAGCTACAACAAAGATCTTTAGGTACAAAAATCACCTCCATGAGTGGAGTCATTCTGACAAATATTTTTCTGATATTCCAAGAAAAAGTACAGATTTTGGCTGACGAACTACATGTTTATCTCGCAAAGTAAGCTTCAATTCAAAACGTCCATTGAAAAACAGTGTAAAATTGCTTCCAAAACCAAATGTTGAAGTAGAGCAACACTGAACATCACAAGTTGTTCAACTTCCAAAGGTACGGAAGTGGAACAAACAAATTTGTGTTACTTCTTTCTTAACATTTCATTGGAAGAGGGTTTCTTTAGTCTTAGTTTGTTTTGAAAGTGTAGTTCATTCTTAGGCCCAAAATTCAACTTATAGCTACAACACAGATCTTAAGGTATGAAAATCATCTCCATGAGTGGAGTCATTCTGCCAAATATCTTTTTGATACTCGAAGAAAAAGTACAGATATTGGGTGAAAAACTACACGCTTATCTTGTGAAGTAAGTTTCATTACAAAAATGTCCATTGAAAAACAGTATAAAACTGATTCCAAAACCAAATGTTGAAGTAGAACAACACTGAACTTCACAAGTTGTTCAACTCCCAAAGTTAAATAAGTGTAGCAATCAAGTTTGTGTTAGTTCATTTTTAACATTTAATTGGAAAAGGATTTCTTTAGTCTTAGTTTGCTTAGAAAACATAGTGAATTCTAAGGCCCAAAACACAACTTCCAGCTATAAGAAAAAACTTTAGGTATGAAAATCAGCTCCATGTGTGGAGTCTTACTGCCAAAGATCTTTCTGATATTCCAAGAAAAAGTACAGATTTATTCAGCAAAACTACATGCTTATCTCACAAAGTAAGCTTCATTTCGAAATGTCCATTGAAAAACAGTGTAAAGCTGCTTCCCAAACCAAATGTTGAAGTAGAGCAACCCTGAACATCACATGTTTTTCAGCTTCCAAAGTTACGTAAGCGGAACAAACAAGTTTGTGTTAGTTCATTCTTAACATTTCGTTGGAAGAGGGTTTCTTTATTCTTAGTTTCCTTTGAAAATGTAGTGCATTCTTAGGCCAAAAAGTCAGCTTGCAGCTACAACAAAGATCTTTAAGTATGAAAATCAGTTCCATGAGTGGAGTCATTCTGCCAAAGATCTTTCTGATATTCCAAGAATAAGTACAGATTTAGGCTGAAAACCTACATGCTTATCTCGTGAAGAAAGCTTCATTTCAAAACGTCCATTGAAAATCAGTGTAAAACTGCTTCCCAAACCAAATATTAAAGTAGAGCAACACTGAACATCACAAGTTTTTCAGCTTCCAAAGTTAAGTAAGTGGAACAAACTAGTTTGTTAGTTCATTCATTTTTTTTATTTTTATTTATTTATTTATTTATTTTTTGGAGAGGTTTTTGCTATAGGGTGCGTGCGCTCGCCAGACAGACAGAGAGAGACTTAGAGACAGAAAGTGAGAAATCACCCACCATAGGGGATGGTCACGCCACAATCCCTTCTCCTCCATTCTCCTCTTGGGATCTTGGGCACGCATGCACACGTGCCCGGCGTGAGTTTTAAGCCACCGGGTCTGGGACGTGAACCGCGCTCGACTAGGTGGGAGTACAACGACATAGCCATTACGCTAACTGCTGGTTCCCAGTTCATTCTTAACATTTCATTGGAAAAGGATTTCTTTACTCTTTGTTTGCTTTGAAAGTATAGTGCATTCTTAGGCCCAAAACTAAACTTGCAGGTACAGCAAATATCTTGAGGTATAAAAATCAGCTCCATGAGTGGAGTCTTTCTGCCAAAGTTATTTCTGATATTCCAAGAAAGAGTACAGATTTTGGCTGAAAAACTACATGCTTAGCTCACAAAAGTAAGCTTCATTTCAAAACATCCATTGAAATACAGTGTAAAACTGCTTCCAAAACTGAAAGTTTAATTAGAGCAATACTGAACATCACAAGTTGTTCAACTTCCAAAGTTAAGTAAGTGGAACAAACAAGTTTGTGTTAGTTCTTTCTTAACATTTTGTTGGAAGAGGGTTTCTTTAGTCTTAGTTTGCTTTGAAAGTGTAGTGCATTCTTAGGCTCAAAACTCAACTTTCAGCTACAACAAAGATTTTGAGATATGAAACTAGCAACTGCAGAAGGAAAACCGTCAGTAAGTTTCCCCCATCAAGCCGAGGTCCCAGAAATGCCTGCACAGATGGCAAGAGAGCAGCCTCCTTGGTTTCAGCAACCAACTTGGTTTATAATTTTTTCCAGGTTTTTACTGTTTTGGTAATATGAAATGAAATTAATATTAATACCACATGGAGAGAACCCCAACCAAAGAAGTCTGAAATATATAGCAAATGCATTTTTTTCCCATTTTTTTTTTGTTCATTTTGGATGCTGGTGATAAAATTCCAAGTGTCATGATTTAAAAAAAGAAATTTTATGCCCTTATTTATTTCTAGGATGGGGGAGGATAATATTTTTGCTTACGTGACTCTCTTTGAAAATGGACAGTAAAAAAGTTCCTCAGAAATAAAACTTTGACCCTTCAAAGGAAAATAAAAAAAAGAAAATCAGTTCCATGAATGGAGTCTTTCTGCAAAAGATCGTTCTGATATTCCAAGAAAAAGGACAGTTTTTAGCTGAAAAACTACATGCTTATCTCATGAAAATAAGCTTCATTTCAAAATGTCCATTGAAAAACAGTGTAAAACTGCTTCCAAAACCAAATGTTGAAGTAAAGCAATACTGAACATCACAAGTTGATCAACTTCTAAAGTTAAGTAATTAGAACAAACAGGTTTGTGTTAGTACTTTTTAAACATTTGGTTGGAAGAGAATTTCTTTAGTCTTAGTTTGCTTTGAAAGTACAGTACATTCTTAGGCCCAACCCTCAACTTCCAGCTACCACAGAGATCTTTAGGTATGAAAACCAGCTCCATGAGTGGAGCCTTTCTGCCAAAGCTCTTTCTGATATTCGAAGAAAAACTACAGATTTTGGCTGTAAAACTACATGCTTATCTGACAAAAATAAGCTACATTTCAAAACGTCCATTGAAAAACAGTGTAAAACTGCTTCCAAACCAAATATTGAAGAAGAGCCACACTGAAAAAAAAAACAAGCTGTTCAAATTCCAAAGTTTAGTAAGTGGAACAAAAAAGTTTGTGTTCGTTCATTCTTAACATATTTTTGGAAGAGTGTTATTTACTATTAGTTTGCTTTGAAAGTGTGCATTCTTAGGCCCAAAACTCAAATTGCAGTGACAACAAAGATTTTAGGTATGAAAATCAGCCTCATGAGTGTAGTCATTCTGCCAAAGATCTTTCTGATATTCCAAGAAAAAGTACAGATTTTGGCTGAAAAACTACATGCTTATCTTGTGAAAGAAAGCTTCATTTCAAAACATCCTTTGAAATACAGTGTAAAACTGTTTCCAAAACTAAAAGCTGAAGTAGAGCAACACTGAACATCACAAAATGTTCAACTTCCAATGTTAAGGTAGTGGAACAAATAAGTTGGTGTAGTTCGTTCTTAACATTTCGTTGGAAGAGGTTTTCTTTAATCTTAGTTTGCTGTGAAAGTGTAGTGCATTCTTAGGCCCAAAACTCAACTTGCAGCTACCACAAATATCTTTAGGTATGAAAATCAGCTCTATGAGTGGAGTCATTCTGCCAAGTATCTTTCTGGTACTCTTTCTGGTTCAGATTTTGGCTGAAAAAATACATGCTTAGCTCAAAAAAATAAGCTTCATTTCAAAATATCCATTGAAATACAGTGTAAAACTGCTTCCAAAACTGAAAGTTAAAGTAGAGCAACACTGAACATCACAAATTGTTCAACTTCCATAGTTAAGGAAGTGGAACAAACAAGTTTGTGTACTTCTTTCTTAAGATTATGTTGGAAGAGGGTTTTTTTAGTCTAATTTTGCTTTGAAAGTGCAGTGCATTCTTCGGCCCCAAACTCAACTTGCACCTACCACAAGATCTTTCAGCATGAAAATCAGCTCGATGATTGAATTCATTCTGCCAAAGATCTTTCTGATACTCCAAGAAAAAGTACAAATTTTGGCTGAGAAACTACTTGCTTATCTCACGAAATTAAGCTACATTTCAAAACGTGCACTGAAATACTATGTAAAACTGCTTCCAAAACTGAAAGTTGAAGCAGAGCAACACTGAACATCACAAGTTGTTCAATTTCAAAGTTAAGGAAGTGGAACAAACAAGTTTGTGTAGTTCTTTATTATGATTTCGTTTGAACAGGGTTTCTTTAGTCTTAGTTTGTTTGAAAGTGTAGTGCATTCTTAGGCCCAAAACTCAACTTGCAGCTACCACAAAGATCTATAGGTGTGAAAATCAGCTCCATGAGTGGAGTCATTCTGCCAAAGATCTTTCTGATACTCCAAGGAAAATTTCAGATTTTGGCTGAAAACCTTCATGCTTATCTCAGGAAAGAAAGCTTCATTTCAAAACGTCCATTGAAATACAGTGTAAAACTGCTACCAAAACTGAAAGTTGAAGTAGAGCAACATTGAACATCACAAGTTGTTCAACTTCCATAGTTAAGGAAGTGGAACAAACAAGTTTGCATAGTTCTTTCTTAAGATTTCATTGGAAGAGGCTTTCTTTAGTCTTAGTTTGCTTTGAAAGTGTAGTGCATTCTTAGGCCCGAAACTCAACTTGCAACTACCACAAAGATCTTTAGGTATGAAAATCAGCTCCATGAGTGGAGTCATTCTGCCAAAGATCTTTCTGATACTCCAAGGAAAAGTACAAATTTTGGCTGAAAAACTACATTCTTATCGCACCAAAGTAAACTTCATTTCAAAACGTCCATTGAAATACAGTGTAAAACTGATTCCAAAATTTAAGTTGAAGTAAAGCAACACTGAACATCACAAGTTGTTCAACTTCCAAAGTTAAGGAATGGGTACAAACAAGTTTGTGTAGTTCTTTCTTAAGATTTCGTTGGAAGAGTGTTTCTTTAGTCTTAGATTGCTTTGAAAGTGTAGTGCATTCTCATGTCCAAAACTCAACTTGCAGCTACCAAATACATCTTTAGGTATGAAATGCAGCCCCATGAGTGGAGACTTTCTGCACAAAATCTTTCTGAAATTCCAAAATAAAGTGCAGATTTTGGCTGAAAAACTACTTGTGCTCCTTCCCCTTTCTCTCTCCACATACTGCAACTTTGGCTGCAGTAGCCAGCAGCATGGTACATCTAAAGACACTTGGAAACCAAGGGGACACTGGCCCCACTGACTCCCATCCAGATCCCCTTGTCCAGGATTCACAAAGACCTCAAGACACAACCTAACCTAAACCCTAACCCTAACCCTAACCCTAACCATAAACCTTAACCCTAACCCTATTCCTAAAACTTAACCCTAACCCTAAACCCTAACCCCAACCCTAACCCTATCCCTAAAACCTAAACCTATCCCTAAACCCTAACACTAACCCTATCCCTAAACCCTAACCCTAACTATCCCTAAACACTAAACCAACCCTATCCATAAACCCTAACCCTAACACCATCCCTAAACCCTAAACATAACACTATCCCTAAATCCTAACCCTAATCCTATTTCTAAACCCTAAACCTAACCCTAACACTATTCCCCAAACCTAACCCTAACACTAACCTCTAAACCTAATCCCTAACCCTAACCCTAACTCTAAACCCTAACCCCAACCCTAACCCTATCCCTAAAACCTAACCCTAACCCTAAACACTATCCCTAAACCCTAACCCTAACCCTATCCCTAAACCATAACCCTAACACTATCCCTAAACCCTAAACATAACACTATCCCTAAATCCTAACCCTAATCCTATTTCTAAACCCTAAACCAAACCCTAAAACTATTCCCCAACCCAAACCCTAACCCTAACCTCTAAATCTAATCACTAACCCTAACCATAACCTTAACATAACCCTTATCCTAACCCCAACTCTTAACCCTAAACCTAAACCCTAACCCTAACCCGAATGCGAACCCTAACTCGAACCTGAACCTGGACCCTAACCCTAACCCGAAACCTAACCCTAACCCTAACCCCAAAACGAACCCCAACCCTAAGCCGAACACTAACCCTTACCCTAACCCTAATGCTAACCTGAACACTAACCCTAACCGATCCCGAACCCTAACCCTAAACCTACCCCGAAACCGAAACCTAACCCCTAACCCTAATAATAACCCTAAACCTAAACCCTAACTATAACCCTAACCCCTAACAATAACCATAACCCTAACACCTAACCCTAACCCTAACCCTACCCCTAACCCTAACCCTAACCGTAACCCCTAACCCTAACCCTAACGCCTAAACCTAACTTTAACCTAACCCCCTAACCTTAACCTTAACCCTACCCCTAACCGGAACGCGAACCCTAAACCAAACCCGAACCCTAACCCTAACCCGAAACCTAACCCTAACATGAACCCTAAACCAAACCCGAATGCGAACCCGAACCCTAACCCTAACCCTAAACCCTAATCCTAACCCTAACCCGAACACTAACCCTAAACCCTAACCCTAACCTGAACCGAACCCTAACCCTAAACCCTAACACTAAACCCTAACACTAACCCTAACCCTAAACCAAACCCTAACCCCTAACCATAACCATAACCCTAATACTTAAAACTAACCGTAATCCTAACACTAACCCCTAACCCTAACCCTAATTCTAACCATAACCCTATCCCCTAATGTTAACCCTAACCCTAACCCCTAACACTAACATTAACACTAACCCTAATACCTAACACTAACCCTAACACTAACATTAACCCCTAACCCTAATCCTAATTCTCAACCTAACCCTATACCCAAACCCTAAGCCTAAACTAAACTCCTAACCCTAACACTAACCCTAACCCTAACCCGAACCCTAACCCGAACCCGAACCCTAACCCTAACCCCTAACCCTAATCCCTAACCGCTAACCGCTAACCCTAACCCTAATTCTAACATAACCCTTACCCTAACCCTAACCCTTAAGCCTAAACCTAAACCCTAACCCTAACACTAACCCTACACCTAACCCGAAGGTGAACCCTAACCCGAAACCGAAACATAACCCTAATCCTAACATGAAACCTAAACCTAACCTGAACAGGAACCCTCACCTTAACCCTAACCATAACACAAACCCGAAACTGATACCGAACCCTAAAACTACCCTGAACACGAAACCTAACCCATAACACTAACACTAATCCTAAGCCTAAACACTAACTCATACCCTAACCATAACCCAAACCCCTAACACTAACCTTAACCCTATCACTTAACCCTAACCCTACCCCTAAACCTAACCCTTAACCCTAATGGTAACCCTAACCCTAACCCCTAAACCTAAACCTACCCCTAACCCCTACCCCTAACCCTAACCCTAACCCCTAACCCTAACCCTAACCCTAACACTAAACCTAACCCCCTAACTCTAACCCTAACACTAACCCTTAACCATAACCCTAACCCTGACTCTAACCCTAACACTAACCCAAAAGCTAAACCCTAACACTTACCCTAACACTAACCCTAACCCTAAACACTAACCCTTATCCTAACCCCTAACCCTAAAGCTAAACCTAACCCCTAACCCTAACCCTAACCCTGACCCTAAACCTAACCCTAACCCTAACCCTAGACCTAGCCCAAACCCTAACCCTAACACTAACCCTAACCATAGCCCTAGCCCTAGCCCTAAACCTAACCCTAACCCTAACCCTAACCCTAACCATAACCATAAACCCTAACCCTAAACCTAAACCTAACCCTAAACCCTAAAACTAACCTTTACCCTAACCCAAAACCCTAAGCCCTAACACAAAACCAAACCCTAAGACCTAACCATAACCCTGACACCTAACCCTAACTCTAACCCTAACACTAACCGAAACACTAACCCCTAACACTTACCCTATCCCTAACCCTAACCCCTAACCCTAAAACTAACCCTAAACCCTAACCCTAATCCTAAACCCGAACCCTAAACCATAACCTAATCCCTAACTCTAACCCCAACCCTAACTATTACTCCTAACCCCAACCCTAAACCCTAACCCTAAGCCTAACACTACCCCTCACCAGAACGTGAACCCTAACCCTAACCCGAACCCAAAACCAAACCCCAACCCTAACCCTAACCATAAATCCTATCACTAACCCTAACCCGAACACAAACCATAACACCTAACCGTAACCCTAACACTAATAGCTAACCCTATCCCTAACACTAACCCCTAACCCTAACCCTAATTCTAAACCTAACCCTATACCCTAACACTAAACCCTAACCCTAACAATAACCCTAACCCTAACCCGAACCAGAACCCTAACCCTAACCCCTAACCCTAAACATAACACTAACCTAACCCTTACCCTAAACCTAACCCCTAACCATAACCCTAGCCCTAACCCGAACGCGAACCCTAACCCGAACCCGAACCTGAACCCTAACCCTAATCCGAAACCAAATGCTAACCCTAACCCTAACCTGAACCCTAACCCTATACTGAATGTGAACACTCACCCTAACCCTAACCCTAACCCTAACCCGAACAAAAACCCTAACACTAACCTTATCCACTACCCCTAAGCCTAAAACCTAACCCTAACCCTAAATCAAAACCTATCACTAACCCTAACCCCTAACCCTAACCCTAAACCCTAAACCTAACCCTAACACCTTACTCTAAACCTATCCCTAAACCCTAACCCTAATCGTAAAACTAACACCTAACCCTAACCCTAACCCAAACAACTAACCCTAACCCTAACACTCACCCCCTAACACTAACCCTAACCTTAATCCTAACCCCTAACCCTAACCATAACCCTAACCCAAACCCGAACCCTAAACCTACCCCTAACCAGAACCCAAACCCTAATCTGAACCCTAACCCCAACTCTAACCCTAAAACTAACCCTAACATTAACCCTAACCCGAAACCAAACCCTAACGTGAAAACTAATACCTAAACCTAACCCCTAACCCAAACCCTAATCCCTAACCCTAACACTAATCCTAACCTGAACACTAACAATAAACGCTAACCCTAAAAGAAACCAGAACCCTAACCCTAACCAGAACCCGAACCCTAACCCTAACCCTAAACCTAAGCCTAACCCCTAACACTAAAACTAACCCTAACCCAAACCGTACCCCTAAACCTAACCCTAAACCTAACCCTAACCCTAACCTAACCCTTACCCTAACCCTAAACACTAACCCTAACACTAAACCCTAACCCTAACACTAACACTACCCCTAACCCGAAAGTGAACCCTAACCCGAACCTGAAACCTAACCCTAACCCGAAACCTAAACCTAACCCTAACCCTAACCTGAACACTAACCCTAACCTGAATGCGAACCCTCACCCTAACCCTAACCCTAACCTGAACCCGAACCAAAACCCTAACCATAACACTAACCCCTAAACATAACTCTAAACCCTAAGCCTAACACTAACACCTTAACCTAACCCTATCCCTAACCCTAACCCAAAAACGAACCCTAACCCTAACCAGAACCCTAACCCTAATCCAAACCCTAACCCTAACTCTAACCATAAACCTAACCCTAAACCTAACCCAAACCCTAACCCAAACCCGTACCCAAACACTAACCCTAACCCTAACCCTATCCAGTACCGGAACACTAACCTTAACCCGAACCCAAACCCTAACCCTAACCCCTAACCCTAACACTAACGCTAACCCTAACCTGTACAAGAACACTAACCCTAACCCGAACCCAAACCCTAACCCTAACCCCTAACACTAACACTAACCCTAACCCTAACCCGTACCAGAACCCTAACCCTAACCTGAACCTGAACCCTAACCCTAACCCTAACCCCTAACCCTAACACTAACCCCAACCCGAACCTGAACCTTAAAGCTAACCCCTAACCCTAACCCCTACACCTAACCCTAACCCTAACATAACCCTTACCCTAATCCCTAACCCTAACCTAACCCCTAACCCTAAAGTGAACCCGAACCCTAACCCAAACCCGAACCCTAACACTAACCTGAAACCAAACCCTACGCTCTAACCCTAACGTGAACCCTAAGCCTAACCTGAACGCGAACACTCAACCTAACCATAACCCTAACACTAACACTAACCCGAGCCAAAAACGTAACCCTAACCCTTACCCCTAAACCTAACCATAAACCTAAACCAAACCCTAAACCCAAACCCTAACCCTAACCCTAACTCTAAACCCTAACCCCTAACACTAACCCTAAACCTAAGACCTAACCATGACCCTGACCCCTAACCCTAACCCTAACTCTAACCCTAACCCAAACCCAAACGCTAAACCCTAACACTTACCCTAAACCTAAACCTAACCCCTAACCCTAAACCTAACCCTAAACCCTAACTCTAACCCTAACCCAAAACCTGAACCCTAAACCATAACCCTATCACTAACCATAACCCTAAACCCTAACCCTAAACCTAACCAGAACCCTAAACCTAAACCATAACGCTAACCTAAACCCGAACCCTAACCCTAACCCAAACCCTAAGACCAACCTTAACACTAACCATAAACCTTAACACTAACCCTAACCTTAAACCAAACCCTAACCCCTAACTGTAACCCTAACACTAATACCTAACCCTAACCCATAACCCTAACCCTAATTCTAAACCTAACCCTATCCCCTAACCTTAACCCTAACCCATAACCCTAACACTAACCCGAACCCGAACTTGAATCCTAACTCTAACCCCTAACCATAACCCCTAACCATAACCATAACCCTAACACTTACCCTAACCCTAACCCCTAATCCTAAACCCTAACACTAACACTAACCCTACCCCTAACCCAAACGCGAATACTAACCCTAACCCAAACCTGAACCCAAACCCTAACCCGAAACCAAACCCTAACACTAACCCTAACATGAACCCTAACCCTAACCCAAAAGTGAACCCTCACCCTAACCCGAACCCTAACACTAACCCGAACCTGAACCAAAACCCTAACCCTAACCCCTAACCCCTAATCCTAACCCTAAATCTAAACCTAACACTAACCCTAACCCTTAACCGTAACCCTAAACCTTAAGCCTAATGCTAACACCTTAACCTAACCCTAATTCTAAACCCTAACACTAACCGTAAAACTAACACCTAACCCTAAACTTAACCCTAACCCTAACCCTAACCCTAAAACCTAACACTAACCCTAAACCTAACCCAAACCCGAACCCTAACCCTAACCAGATCCCTAACCCTATTCTGAACCCTAAACCTAACTCTAACCGTAAACCTAAACCTAAACCTAACCCTAACACTAACCCTAATCTGACCTGAACCCTAACCCTAACCCCTATTCCCAACCCTAAACCCTAACCCTAATCCTACCCCTCAACCGAACGTGAACCCTAACCCGAACCCGATACCAAAACCCAACCCTAACCCTAAACATAAACCCTAACATGAACTCTAACCCTAACCCAAACCCTAACGCCTAACCATAACCCTAACACTAATACCTAACCCTAAGCCTAACACTAACCCCTAACCCTAACCCTAATTCTAAACTTAACCCTATCCCCTAACCCTAACCAGTAATCCTAACACTAATACTAAACCAAACCCGAACAAGAACCCTAACCCTAGCCCCTAACACTAACACCTAAGTCTAACCATAATCCTAACCAAGCCCTTACCCTAACCCGAACCCCTAACCATAACCGTACCCCTAACCCGAACGCGAACCCTAACCCGAGCCCGAACCCTAACCCTAACCTGAAACCAAATCATAACCCAAAACCTAACCTGAACCCTAACCCTAAACCGAATGCGAAACCTCACCCTAACCCTAACCCTAAGCCGAACAAAAATCCTAACCCTAACAGTAACCCCTACTCCTAACCCCTAAACCTAACCCTAAATCTAAACCTAACACTAACCCTAACCCCTAACCCCTAACCCAAACCCTAAACCCTAAACCTAACCCCAACACCTTACCCTAACCCTAACTGTAAAACTAACACCTAACCCTAACCCTAACCCAAACACCTAACCCTAACCCTAACACTCACCCCCTAACACTAAACCTAACCCTAACCACTAACCCTAACCCTAACCCGAACCTGAACCGGAACCCTAACCCTAACCAGAACCCTAACCCTAACCAGAACCCAAACCCTAATCTGAACCCTAACCCTAAATCTAACGCTAAAACTAACCCTAACCAGAACCTGAACCTGAACCCTAACCCGGAAACTAACCCCTAACACTAACCCTAACCCCTAACCGTAACCCTAAATCTAACCCTAACCCTAAAGCTAACCCATAACCCTAACCATAAGTCTAAGCCTAACCCTAACCCCTAACTCTAAACCTAATCCTAACCTGAACCCTAACAATAAACGATAACCCTAACCGAAACCAGAACCCTAACCCTAACCCTAACCCTAACCCTAATCAGAAACCAAACCCTAAGCCTAAACCGAACCCGTACCCGGATCCAAACACTAACGCTAACCCTATCCCATACCCGAACCATAAACCTAACCCGAACCCTAACCCCAACCCGAACCCGAACCTGAACCCTAACCCTAACCCGAACCCGAACCCTAACCCTAAACCTAAACCAAACCCGAAACCTAATCATAACCCGAACCCAAACCCTAACCAGAAAACTAACCCCTAACCCTAACCCCTAACCCTAACCCTAACTCTAACCCTAACCCTAATCCTAATCCTAACCTTAACCTAACCCTAAACCCTAACCTTAACCGTAAAACTAACACCTAACCCTAACCCTAACACCTAACCCTAACTCTAAGCCTAACCTAAATCCTAACCCTAACCCTAACACCTAACCGTAACCCTAAACATAACCCCTAACCCTAACACTAACCCTCACCCCCTAACCCTAACCCCTAAACCTAATCCTAACACTAACCCCTAACCCTAATCCCAATGCCTAACCCTAACCCTAACCCTAACCCTAAACCCTAACCCTAACCCTAACCCTAAATCTAAACCCTAACCCTAAACCCAAACCCTAACCCTAAACCCTAACCCTAAACCTAAACCCTAACTCTAACCTCTACCCCTAACCCTAAACCCTAACCCTCTATCCCTATCCCTAACCCTAACCCTCTTATCCCTAACCCTAACCCTCTATCCCTAACCCTAACCACTAACCCTATCCCTCTATCCCTAACCCTTACCTAACTGTAATTTGCCCTAATGCTTAGTGTATCCCTTACCTTACCCTCACCATTTCCCTTACCCTTATGTCTATCCTTACCCTAACCTTTACTCTAACCCTTACTATACCCCAACCCTAACCCTTACCTAACTGTAATTATCCCTAATGTTTACTGTATCTGTAACCTTACCCTAACCATATCTTTTACCCTTATGTCCATCCTTACCCTAACCTTTACTCTAACCCTTACCAAACCCAACCCTAACCCTAATCCTTAACCCTAAACCTAACCGCTAAGCCAAACCCTGTCCATAACAATGACCCTAACCCAAGCCTCCTTTAACCTAACCCTAACTTTATTCTAATCTGACCCTAACCATACCATAACACAACCCTTTCCCTAACCCTCACCCTTAACCCTAACTCTAACCCTAACCGTAAAACCTAGCTCCTAACTCTAACCCTAACCTTAACTCCTAACCTTACCCCTAGCCCTGAATGCACTTTAAGACAGAAATCCTGGATCTTTGAGACAGAAATCCTGTATCTTTTTATTTCGGTTCAGTTTCATTATCACTGCCCCATAATGTGCTGGCTTTGTTGACATTTTGAATTAATTGAATGATATATAATTTGTGAAGTATTTTATGTAGTATTTATTTCTTTACATTATGTTGTTTTGGTCTTAAGCAAAAGATATGCATTTCCATCTAGTGAAATTTTTTTTTAGAGTTTTTTGTAATAAGGTGTTTGTGCTCGCCAGAGAAAGTCATACACACCCCAGGGATATGGCCACACTGGAAACGTTTTTCAATTCTTCTCTAATCTCTTTAGGCACACACACACATGCCCAGTATGTGTTTCAGTCTATCATGTCTGAGATTTAAACTGTGGTCAGCTATGCATTATTCCTGCAATGTACCTGCTGGTCCCCTGAAAGCTTTTGCTCCTTAAGAACGTTTGAATTTTTTTTTTTTATATGTGTTTTGCCTATTTCTTTTAAAATTTATTTACTGGTATTTTTCTTTTGGTTGTTATCAACAACCTTTTAATATCCCACAGAGAGAAATATTCTTTAAAATAAAATTGTATTTATTCAGGAATGGAATTGCAAGATGTATTATGCTTGCCATAGTGCCCTACAGTGTGTACAGAAACATAAGGGAAGACAGAGAGTTTTAAAAGAAAAATTAAAAGGAATTACATAAACTGTTTTGGGACAATTATCTTTGGCTACCAGGATCAATAAAAAGAGTTATATAAATCCAAGGTTGGACAGGGAATTATAGGCAGATATCTTGTTTTTGTGTCAGGCCTCAGTGTCCTTTGTACAAAGGTGTGGTTCTGGTGGTCTTTGTGAGGGTTCTGGTAATCAGAAATACTTTTATGTGAACCACCCCTCTGGGAACTCCTTGATTCCATTTATGTATTTATTTGTCAGAATTTTGGTGTCAGGAACTCTATTTTGATTCTGACAACTTTCCAATAATAGATTTTATTTTTATCTTCATATTTTTTTATGTAAAATTAGCTAAAAGTTTTTAGCCTAAATTCCTCCTGAATTTTTATTTCATTGTTAATAGTCTTTCACTTTGCACTTTGAAATAGTCCATGATTATCCTAACTTTTGAAAGTGATTTTAATTTAATTTAATATTTTTAAGTATTTTGTCATAGGGCTTATGCACTTACCAGAGAGTGAGAGAGAGAGAGAGAAATAACTTCCCAGAGGTTATGAAAATGGTATAATCCCTTTCCCTTCATTTTCCTCTGGGACTTTGGGCATATACACACATACACCCAGGGTGATTTTCAAGCCACTTGGGTCAGAAATTAAACCATGGTTTGCCATGTGGGAGACCAGAGCTTTATCCTCCAAGCCACCTGCTGATTACCTTTTTTCCATATTTAAAAGTCCCTTTCTCCCTATTTTCTTTAATGAGAAAAATCACAGTGTGGCTAAGTAAGTGAATTTTTACATTCTTGTCTTGTCCTTTTACCAAACATTTTTGCCAACACATTTCTTCCATTTTCCCCCAGATACAAAATATAGTAGCAAGTAAAATCTAGGCCTAAAATTAAAAGAAAAATTAAAAGGAATTACATAAACTGTTAGCAATGGTTACTGGCCCAAGATAACATTGAGGTGTGTAAGGGATATCTGGTGGGAAGTGTGGAATTGTGATTTGTTCTTAATGTGGGGACTGTGATTTGTTCTTTAATGTGTACATTGGGGTTGCACAACCCAATACCATTATTAAGTGAAGTCAATATGCTTCAGCTTAGTCAATGCCTTCTCAGAGCAATGTTTATCCTAAGGTATTGGCAGGCAAACTGAATTAGCAAAAATTGAAATGCATTTAATAGGAAAAATGGGTTCGTTGATTACTGGAGCGAGATATAGACTGAAACCATGGGACATACACACACTCTGGCCCTCTGCTGAGATTGATTCTAAGAAGAAATTTGAAGTCATTCCTTCAGACCAATATTCAGGAAAATAATTTTCTATTAAACAAAAAAAAAAAAAAAAAAACTGTGGGGTTTATTTTATTTCATTTTTAAAATTTTTTTTAAAATTTATTACATTAAATCACTGAGCATCATTACAGTATACCAAATAAACTTTCTCATTATGAATAAATACACTGCATATCATTTCAGTCAAAGACATTACCATATTGAGACCACCAGAGAAATGGTTACATTGTTGGACTCCCATATACTCAGCAGTGGTTCAAGTCCCGGACTCTGCAGCTCAATACTCACACCTGATAGATACCAGAAAACACATGGGTTACCAGAAAAATAATACTAAACCAAATTAAAAGATGAGGAAATAAGCTGAAAAAAAATCTCTAAGGAAGATATATGAACATCCAGAAAGCTTATGAAAAAATATTTTACCTCTCTATTTTTGCTCTCAGATTTCCTTCCCTACACTCCCCCACACTCCATCTCCCTTCTACTTTGTCCCCAGTGTCATTAGCTATTTTCAATGCTTTTATGTCCTCCAACCTTTCTGTCTCTACCATAGAGTGCAGTCAGTATATGTTAAGTGGAAACATACAATGTCTCTCTTCTCCTGGCTTGCTTCACTCAGAAATAAATCTTCCACATTCATCCACTTTCTAGCATATATCAGGGTCTTGATATTTTTCAGGGCTGAATAGTAATCCATGAGGTATATTTGCCACATTTTTTCAGTCCATTCATCTGTTTGTGGACATTTTGGTTGGTACCATGGCTTAGAAACTATGAATAAAGCTGCAATTAAAATATATTTGCCAGCATTTTTGCAACTGAGCATTTTTTTCATCTATGGGTAGTTACCCAAGAGTGGAATTGATGAATCCTAAGGTAGTTCTAGTTGAAGGTTTTTGAGGAACCTCCATATGGTTGTCCACAGAAAATGAACAAATTTACATTCCCATCAACAGTGCAGGAGAATTCCCCTTTCAACATATTCCTACCAGCAATTATCATTTTTTATAATATTAGTAATTTTGACTGGGGTTAGATGGTATCTCATTGTCTTTATCTGCAACTCCCTTACGATGAGGTATGTTGAGCATTTCTTCATATGCCTTTTGACTGTTCATATGTCTTTCTTAGAAAGCTGTTTATTCAGATAATTTTCCCATTTTTTTACTGGGTTATTTTTTTCTGAGTAAGATACTTGAGTTCCCTATGTATTCTGGCTATCCATTCCTTATCTGAGGCATAGTTTACAAAAATGTTCTCCCATTCCATGGGTTGTTGATTCATACTAATTATCATGTCCTTGGCTGTGCAGAAACTTCTTAACATGATGTAATCCCACTTGTCTATTTTTGTGATTCATTCCTGTGCTTTAAAGGTCTTAATTAAGAAGACTTTTCCTTCCCCAGTGTCTCCTTAGAGTTTTTCTAGTGGTTTTCCACCAATAGTTTTATAGTTTCAAGTCTTAGGTTTAGATCTCTAGTACATTTTGAATTGATTTTCATTAATAGGGAAAGATGAGTGTTCAGTTTCATCTTTCTGTAGGTGGATACCCAGCTTTTCCAGCATAATTTGCTAAATATATTTTCCTTTTCCCACTGGACCGACTTTGTCAAAAATCAATTGGCTGTATGGTTTGGGGTTTATCCCTGGGGTGTCTATTCCATTCTATTGATCCTCAGGTCTGTTTTTGTGTCAATACCATATTTTTATTACCACAACTTTGTAATATATTTGGTGTCAGGAAATGAGATACTGCCCACTCCACTCTTCTTACATAGGATAGCTTTGGCAATACAGAGCCTTTTAGATTCCAGATAAATTCTACGATTGTCTTTTCTAAAAATGTGTAGAATGTCTCAAAATTTTTTAAGGATTTCATTAAATGTATAGATTGATTTGGCTACTCAAATTGCCATTTTCATTATAATAATTCTCCCAATCCAGGAACAGAGGATGCCATTCCACTTTTTTGTGCTATGTTCAACTTCTTTTTTAAACGTTTCATAGCTTTCCTTGCAGAGCTCTTTTACTTCTTTGGTTGTATTTGATCCTAGGTATCTTATATTTTTGTGGCTATGATAATGAGATTATAATTGCTTTCTTCAGTTTTGACTATGTCTGCTTAAAGTTTGTACAAACAAATGCTATAGATATTTTGCACACTTTTGTATTTCAACTGCTTATATACATTTAATTACATTATATAGCTTGTAAAGTGAATATTACAACATGCATATATTTCTCACCAGTCCAGTTGACAGCACTGTAAAGTTATCTTCAACAGATAATAACCCACTTTTTTGTTCCATAAATGCTTTGACTCTATTTTTCTCCTAAATGTCCTTCCTCAGAATCTACTCTTTCACCCACACTCTTACCACACTATATCTGGTATTCACAACCATTTACTATATTTCTATATCATTTAGTCATTCAGTTTCGGCCATAGAGTGCAGACACTTGGTATATACCAAGTGGAGACAAACAGTGGCTCTCCTTCATAGCCTGGCTTGCTTCACTCAGCAGTAAATCTTCCATACTCATCCACATTCTGTCAAAAGCCAGGTCTTGTTGCTTTTTATAGCTGAGTAGTATTCCATGGAGTGTATGTGCCAGTTTTTGTTATCTATTAATCTGGACATGGGCATTTGGGTTGGTTCCATGTCTTATCAATTGTGAATAATGCTGCAATAAAGATCAATGTGCAAGCACTTTTACAATTAAGAAATTCTCTCCTTTGAGTAGATACAAAAATGTGGTATTACTGGATCATATGGTAGTTCTATTTGTAGATTCTTGAAAAATCTTCAAATTGTTTTCTACAGTGGCTAGACCAATTTGCATTCCCAACAGCAGTGTAAGAGAGTTCCTATTTCACCACATGCCTGTCACCACTTATCAATTTTTGTTTTATTAGTCACTCTGACCGGGGATAGGTGATATCACTGTAGTTTTGAACTGCATCACCTTTGCAATGAGGGATGTTGAACATTTTCTCATATGCCTTTTGGCAACTAGTATGTCATCCTTAGAGAGTGAATTTCCAACTCATTTTTCCATCTTTTAATAGGGTTGGTGATCGTTTTTTGGGACAGCTGCTTAAGTTCCTTGTGTATTCTGGTTATTAGTCTGATACACAGTTTACAAAAATATTTTCCCAATCTGAGGGCTGTTGTTCCACACTAATTACTGTGTCTTTTGCCATGCAGAAACTTCTTAATCTGATGTAATCTCACTTGTCTATTTTTGGGATTATTTACTATGCTTTGGTGTGGGAGGCTGCGCACCAGCGAGTCTGCTGAGGCCATTTTTCATGAGTCTCTTACTATTGCCATCTTAGGCTCAGAGAGCAAACAATTACCTCACCTTCAAAATCACACTCTGATTGGCCACTTCCCATAGCAAATCGGTGAGCTTAGAATCCCTCAGATTTGCATATCCGGGTACCTCATGATTGGTCCACAAAGCAACCAATCATAACCCACCTTTACTATCCATCATTCAACCAATCACGGCCCACCAATGTGTATATAACCACGGTCCCTGGGCCATAATCGCCAGACGACACTGAAGACCCTGAAGAGCTGTGACACCGCATCATCTCCGGACGACCCTGAGCTGTGACACCGCGCCATCTCCGGACGACCCTGAGCTGTGACACCGCGCCGTCTCCGGACGACCCTGAGCTGTGACGCTGCGTTGTCTCTGGACGACCCAGAGCTGTGATGCCGTGTCATTTCCGGATGACCCTGAATACTGTGTCGTCTCCGTGCTGCCCACAATAAAGAGACGACCCTGAAGAGACACTGTGTCGTCTCCGTGCTGTGACGGTGCGCCGTTCGTCCCGTCTCTCACTCCTTCCCTCAGGGAACCTGTTCGACTGTCCCGCGGGTCGGGACACGTGGCGCCCGAACAGGGACTTGAGTACGAAGGATACAGTGAAGAGCTCCCGAGGAAGCTCCAGTGCAGAGCAAACCAGAAAAGCCGGCAGAAAACAGAGGGACAAAGAGAAGACGTCCTGGTAAGTATTTACTTACGTTTTATTTTAAGTACAGGTAATAATGGGACAAAAGCTTAGTCAGCACGAAATATCCGTTCAGAGCTTAATAGAAGCCCTTGCCGTTATGGTTGTTAAGGGAGAGCAGATCATGCAAAATGATCAACCCCAGGAGGAGGCTATAGCCACCTCAGATCTAACCAGGGGTTCTAAAATTGAAAAAGAACAGGGAGAGGATCTTATTTCTGAAAAAGAACAGGGAGAGGATCTTATTTCCCTAGATAGTGAGGAAGAAGTTAAAAGCCCCGAAAGAGAGACAAAACTCAAAAAATCTAAAAAACTAAAAAAGAAAAACAACCTTAAGGCTCTCCAAGAGCCAAAGAAAAACGAGTCATTATCTAGTTCAGAGGATGAAATCTTAGAGGCCAAGACTGCCATGTGCAGTAACCCAAAATGGCCGTCTGAACAAAAAACTTTAGAAACAAAGACTGTCACGTGCAGTAACCCAAAATGGCCATCTGAACAAAAAACTTCAGCAATGAAGACAGGCAAATACCATAATTTAAAATGGCCACCTTTCAAAAAACGACCGCCATCTAACAACCCGGTTGCATCCACGCCATTTTTGGCGATGCCCGTTATTGATCCTAAGGCAAAAGTTCAGACTACAAAACTTAAGCCAGTTCAAAAACTTCAATCATTGATAGATTTTGAGGGGCAGGAAGCCTTCCCGGTAACAGAAACCATAGATCCACAAGGACAAGCATGGCGCCACATACGTGGCTTTGATTTTAGATTGGCAAACATTGGCCCGTGCTGTGCTCTCTGGAGAGGATTTCAAGCAGCAATCAGGCCATATAGAAAAAAGACAGATTTATCAGGATATATTCGCCTATGTTCTGATATTGGGTCAGCATACCAACAGGGATTGGCTCTGGCTGCTGCTCTTAAAGGATATACTGTTCGCCAGTTCCTTAACCTTAATAATGGAGGCAATTGCTTCAATTGTGGTCAGCCTGGACATATGGCAAAGATCCTGATACAATCATCCAGCCGTATACTAAGGATCGAGTTAATTGGCTTTTCCAACAAACAGATTTCTGGCTTATTGCATGTGCTTCCTTTACTGGAACTATTGATAACCATTTTCCTCCAGATAAATTTTTATATTTTTTATCTGCCCATGATTTTGTTTTATGTTCATGTTTCTGTTGATACCTTTAGTGGTTTCATTTTTGCCATGGCACAAACTGGTAAGGTCGGCAAACATGTTATTTCCCATGTACTTGTCGCACTTTCTGTTACGGGCAAACCTCAGCAAATTAAGACAGATAATGGCCCAGGTTACACAGGAAACAATTTTGCCTCTTTTTGTAAACAACTTCACATTAAACATGTTACGGGAATTCCATACAATCCCCAGGGACAAGGCATTGTTGAACGTGCTCATCTTTCCTTGAAAAATACTCTCCAAAAGCTAAAAAAGGGAGAGCTTTTACAGACTAAGGGCTCACCAAAAAACCTTCTGGCACATGCTCTTTTTGTCCTAAATTTCCTGTCTCTTGATAAAGATGGAGACTCAGATGCTGAGTGCTTCTGGCATTCTACTACCAAAACAAAATTTGCCTCAGTTTTGTGGAAAGATCCTCTGGACAATATATGGAATGGTCCGGACCCTGTCCTCATTTGGGGCAGAGGGTCTGTCTGCATTTGTTCTCAAAAAATGGTTGCTGCTCGTTGGCTACCAGAAAGATTAATCAAACAGATTGATTCTAACAAGCCATCCAGGGACGATGAAAGCCCTGAGATATCTCTCTCTCCTTCCACAGATCAACAAAATGAAGATACCTGATCTTGTTACACTACCGCTGCTGGTTTATCCTGGTGCCGCTCCTCCTGGCAGAACAGGGGGGGGGGGGTCTCTCCTCCCTTTCCTGCTCCCCCTACTTTGCCCATTCAATTGGCCTTTTAGTTGCTTGCTCACTGGGACCTGTTATATTTAATAGGCTCATGACATTCCTCAAACAACAAATTGACTCGCTTACTATGCGGCCTATCCAGGTCCACTATACTAGATTGGAGATGAAAGATCAACACCCCTACACTGGTCTCACCTGAGGCGCTGAATCGGTTAGCCAAAGACGGGTAAGAGAGTCTGATGAACCCAGTAACTGTTCAGTCCTTCCACCTAAGACAGGAATCCCATCATAGCTATGGGACTCTCCAATGATGGGTAAGGATGGACATATGGTTCCATAAACGGCTCCAACCTAAGACAGGCACGATTCCCCCAGGCCTTTTCCTCATCTCTCAAATTTAAACAGAAAAGGGGGACATGTGGGAGGCTGCGCACCAGCGAGTCTGCTGAGGCCATTTTTCATGAGTCTCTTACTATTGCCATCTTAGGCTCAGAGAGCAAACAATTACCTCACCTTCAAAATCACACTCTGATTGGCCACTTCCCATAGCAAATCGGTGAGCTTAGAATCCCTCAGATTTGCATATCCGGGTACCTCATGATTGGTCCACAAAGCAACCAATCATAACCCACCTTTACTATCCATCATTCAACCAATCACGGCCCACCAATGTGTATATAACCACGGTCCCTGGGCCATAATCGCCAGACGACACTGAAGACCCTGAAGAGCTGTGACACCGCATCATCTCCGGACGACCCTGAGCTGTGACACCGCGCCGTCTCCGGACGACCCTGAGCTGTGACACCGCGCCGTCTCCGGACGACCCTGAGCTGTGACGCTGCGTTGTCTCCGGACGACCCAGAGCTGTGATGCCGTGTCATTTCCGGATGACCCTGAATACTGTGTCGTCTCCGTGCTGCCCACAATAAAGAGACGACCCTGAAGAGACACTGTGTCGTCTCCGTGCTGTGACGGTGCGCCGTTCGTCCCGTCTCTCACTCCTTCCCTCAGGGAACCTGTTCGACTGTCCCGCGGGTCGGGACACTTTGGGGCCTTGTTTAAGAAGTTTTTCCTACACCAATGTCTCCCAGAGTTTCCCTGAAGGTTTCCAGCAGCAGTTTTAGAGTTTGAGGTCTTAGGTTTCAAACTTTGATCCACCTTGAGCATATTTTTGTAAATGGATAGAGGTAGGGGTTCAGATTCATATTTCTGCAGTAGGATATCCAATTTTTCCAGCACCATTCACTAAATAATTTTTCCTTTTCCCACTGGATTTACTGGTACCCCATGTCAAAAATAAGTTGGCTGTGTGCTTGGGAGTTCATTTCTGAGGACTCTATTCTGTTGAGTTATTCCATCTGTCTGTTTCTGTGCCAATACCAAGCTGTTTTGATTACCACAGCTTTGTAGTATATTTTTGGGTTAGGGAGTGAGATGCCACCCACTTCACTCTTCTTGTGCAGGATTGTTTTGCAATAACAGGTCTTTTACTATTCTAGGCAAATTTTATGATTGCCTTTTCTATATCTGTGAAGAATGTGTCTGGTACTTTGATTGGAATTTCCTTAAAAATGTACATTAATTTGGGTAGAATTGCCATTTTTATTATATTAGTTCTTTCAATTCTGGAACATGGGATGTCTTTACACTTTTTTGTGTCATTTTCAATTTTTTTTTAATATTCTCGTAGTTTTCCTTGTGGAGATCTTTAACTTTTTGGTTAGATTTTTTTCATAGGTATCTTATATTTTTTGTGGCTATGATAAATGGAATTACTTTTTTCAGTTCTATCTCAGTCTGTCTGCTTTTTGTATATAGAAATGCTATACATTTCTATATGTTGATTTTGTATTCTGCAACTTTATTGTATTCATGTATTAATTACAGAAACTTTTTTTAAAGAGATTTTTGCTATAGGGCACATGCAATCACCAGAAAGGCAGAGAGAGACAGAAAGTGAGAAATCACTGCCCCGGGGGATGACCATGCCCCAATCCCTTTCTCCTCCATTCTCCTCTTGAGATCTTGGGCACACACGCATACGCACGTGGCATGAGTTTAAGCCACTGGGTCTGGGACTAAAGCCACGGCCGACTACATGGGAGTTCAGTGACATAGCCATTACACTAACTGCTGGTCCCAATTACATGGGACTTTTTCATGGATATCATTCGGACTTCTATGTATGGAATAATGTGATCTGCAAATAGAGTTACACTTACTCTCTTCCTATTTGAATACCTTTTATTTTATTCTCTTTTCTGATTGCATTGGCAAGGACTTCCAGTACTATATTGAAAAGGAGTAGAGAAAGACTGCATCCTTGTCTTGTATCATTATTTACTGGTAAAGTTTTCAGATTTTCTCCATTCAGAATGATGTTTGCTATCAGTTCTGTTGAGAAATGACCCTTCTATGCCAATTTGCTGAGAGTTTTGATCATGAAGGGATGTTGTATCTTATCAAATGTTTTTTCTGCATCAATTGGTATAATCATATTGTTTTTATCTTTGTTTCTGTTTATACGGTGTATTACATTTGTGGTCTTTTGTATGTTGAACCAACTTTGCATTCCTAGAATAAAGCCTACCTGGTCATGATGTGTAATCTTTTATGTAAGTTGTTGAAAATAATCTGCTAGTATCTTGTTGAGAATCTTTGCATCTATATTCATCAGAGATATTGGTCTGTAGTTTTCCTTCCTTGTCCTGTCCTTATCTGTTTTAAGGATAAAGGTATTGGAAGCTTCATAAAATGAATTAGGGAAAGATTCACCCTTTGGAATCTTTAGAAATAACTTGAGCAGAATGGGGGTTAACACTTCTTTAAAAGTTTTGTAGAATTCAGAGGTGAAGCCATCAGGACTAGACCTTTTCTTTGTTGGGAGATTATTTATTACTGATTTGATCTCCTGGCTTGTTATGGGCCTATTCAGACTTTCTATATCCTCCTGGCTCTATCTGGGTAGGTTATATGTGTCCAGGAATTTGTTCATCTCATCCAGACTATCTTGTTTCTTGGCATATAACTGTTTATAATATCCTCTAATGATGTTTTGTATTTCTACTATGTCTGTTTTTATATTGCCTACTTCGATGCACATTTGATTCACCTGGTTCCTTTCTCTCCTTAATAAGTCTTCCTAGTGGTGTATCATTTTGCTTATCTTTTTAAAAAAACAGCTTTTACTTTCATTTATTTTCTGTATATTGTTTATTTTCTACTTTATTTATTTATGCTAGTATCTTTATTATTTTCTTTCTCCTGGAGTTTTTTGGATTTTTTTGCTGACGCTTTTCCAGTTGTCTGAGGCAAGATGTTAGTTCATCCATTTGCTTTCTTCTCTTCTTCTTATGTGCACTAATTGCTATGAACTTCTCTCTCATGACTGCTTTTGCAGTGTTTCAAAGATTATAGAATATCGTGGCTTCATTTTCATTGACTTCCATGAATCTTTTTATTTCAGTCTTTATTTTTACAGTACTTGTAAGATCATTCAGGAGTAAATTATTTAGTTTCCATGTATTTGTGTATTTTTGAGTATTTATCTTGAAATTAAAATCAAGTTCAATTTCTGGACCAGCAGTTAGTGTCCAATTAGTTATCTGGACGTTTAATGTAATCTAGTATCTGTCATATACTATCCCCGCGGGTTTTTTTTGTCATTTTCTCTAACTTTTTGGTGTTTTTTTTTTCTAGGTCAGACATTTTACTTCTACATTGGAGATTCGATCTTCAGCATGGTCTAATTGACTTTTAATACTTTGGAAAGAGTTTTAATTTTTCTGTATTACAGACTTCATCTCTAATAGTTTTATCTGATTCTTTCTAATAGTGTCCACTTCTACTTTCATATTGTGTAAGGACTTCCTAATCTGATGAGGCCATGCAGCCAACACAGGCTGAACATAAAGAGCTGTCTCTCATGTCTAAGCAAGGATTGGGTGAGAAAAGCTGCAGGCAAGGACCACAGCTGGGAGCTCAGACTTTCAAACTGTGTTTGCTGTATTTCTCTGTCATGGTCTTTACTGTCATTATGGTACCCCGGTACCCCGTAAGAGTAAAATAACACCCCCAGCCTTACTGTAACTTCTACAATAATCCTGAAGGAATGTGGACCCCTAAAGTGGCAGTGATTGGGAATTGAGAATCACCCCACCTGCCTGGAAAATAACAAAAAATACTGAAGCTCCTCTCAGAGACACATGTACACAATAACCTTTAGGACAGTCATTAAGCTGCTCACAAGATCACATTCCTTTCCCATGTAGACATTAGGCTCACCCTCTTAGCTGTAGATTACCCCAAAGACAATATAGATGTTCCACTATAGTATATAATAACCATGTTTTTACTTAACCAAATAAGATTTCTATTCAGGCCTCTGGCCTGAGGCTAAAGTTATCAAGTGGGCCTGGGACTGAAGTTATCAAGCTTGCTGAAAACCCCCTCACCCAAAATACTCTGCCCAGTAATCAAGATCTAAGAAGACAAATGGACTTTCTTGCCCAAAGGACTGTGGCTGTTTATACCTGATCGAACAGAACAGATATCATGTTTTATGATTATGTTTTGAATATCCTATTTTTTGCCCTGAGAACTGTAACTGTTTATACCTGATCAAACAAAACAGACATCATGTTTTTGTTATTGTCATGTTTTGAACACCCTGTTTTTTACAGTAAATTTTTTTACTTCCCCCTTCACCCTTTCTGCTTCTGTAAAACATCCCTCAATAAATACGTATGTTTGATAGCCACTGACACTGCAGTCTTGAGCTTGCTCTGACTGTAGTCAGCTGAGAACATACTGAAGGACATTGAGGTCTCAGTCTGATTCCTGCTCGCCCGCGTGGCCTTCTTGTGTACAACCTCAACCCACCCCAACTGGAGCAGGTCTCCAGCACTAATCTGTAGTTCTTTGTCTCTTTTCTGTTCCAGCTCATAGAGCTTTATCACCATGAATGTTCTAAATTCGTTCTCTTACATTTTGGTAACTTCCTAGATTTTTTTGAGAGATGGAGGGGAGTTATTGTGCTCTTGTACTGGAGATATATTTTCTGGTTTATTCACATGTAAGGATCTTCTACTTATCGCCATTGGGAGATGTATTTATTTTTGGATACCTTTTAGAAGAATGTTTCTTCTACTGGGAACAATTGTGTTTCCCTTTTACTATTGGCTAATGTGTGCTGAAGTCTCTCTTCTGCTGTGTTTTGCAATGTGATCTCCACAGGAGGAGCCTTCTATTCAGGTGTCTGAGGAGCACTATCTCCTTTATCACAGATGGTTCAATAAAAGGAAGGATCTCAGGGAGACTCACAGTACTAGGGTATTTGAGAACTGTAATTCTAGACCTGTCTAGTCCTAATAGTAGGGTGGAGGATGAAGAGGAGACAACAAAATAAGAGGGAAAAAAGTGTAAAGAATAGAGAAAATAGTTGCACTCTGCCTGCTAGGGCATGGTGTGTGGTTTTACCAGGGTTCTAGGGTTGGAACTGTGGCTCTGCTGAAGACATGTGGGGTAAGGAGGAGTAGGAAATTAACAAAAAGAAAGAAGAGAAAAAAACTGCATACCTTCCTGAGAAGGATGTCTCTGGCGCTTAGGGACCTGAACTAGGACTGGTACCAGAGGCTAGCTCTTCCTCAGGGTCCCTTGCTAACCAGGGGTCTGGGGATGGAGCTGGGGCTCTGCTGGACAGCTGAAGCCTGTCCTTCCTGATAGGGGTGTCTCTGGGGTTTTGGGGAGTTGGAGCTGGGGCTGAGACTAGCCCTGCCTTGGGGTCTCTTGCTGGCCAGGGGCCTGAGTGAAATGCTATAAATTTTCGTAAGTTGATTTTGTGTCCTGCCACTTTACTATATTCATTTTTTACTTCGTTTTTCCATAGATATAATTGAATCTTTTATGTATACAATCATATCATCTGCAAATGGAGATAATCTTAACTCTTCTTTTCCTATTTTAATGCATTTTATTTTATTCTCTTGTCTGATAGCATTGGCTAAGACTTCCAGTACTATATAGATTAGGAGGGGAGAGAGTGGGCAGCCTTGTCTTTTTTTTTTTTTTTTTTTTTTTTTGAGAGATTTTCGCTATAAGGCACGTGTGCTCGCCAGACAGACAGAGAGAGACATAGAGACATAAAGCAAGAAATCACCCCCCAGAGGGGATGGTCACGCCGCAATCCCTTCTCCTCCATTCTCCTCTGGGATCTTGGGCACGCACACACACACGTGCCTGGCATAAGTTTTAAGCCACCGGGTCTGGGACATGAACCGTGGTTGACTACGTGGGAGTCCAGCGACATAGCCATTACACTAACTGCTGGTTCCCAAGGGCAGCCTTGTCTTGTACCAGTTTTTATTGGAAAAGCTTTCAGCATTTCCCCATTTAGTATAATGTTAGCTATAAATTTTTATAGGTGGATTTTTATCATATTGAAAAACAATTCTTGTATGTTGTTTTTAAAATATTAATTAATTAATTAATTTGCATTCATTCACTGAGCATCGTCACAGCATACAAAATATGATTTCCCATCCAGAATATACTGCATAATGGCGTAATCATACATGTTATCTTCGATAATTTTCCATTTCTAGTTTCATATGAAACTAGATATATGAGATATCCTTTGTAGGTAACTTGACATTTCTCTCTTGCCAGTCTGAGTATCTTTTCTTTGTCTGTGGTTTTGGTCAATCTAGCTATTATGTGTCTTGGAGAAGATCTTCTTGGGTTGATTCTATTTGGAGTCCTTTGTATTTCTTGGGACTAGATCTTTGAATGCCTCTCTAAGTTTGGAAAGTTTTCTTCCAGGGTTTCATGTAATAAATTTTCAATGCTTTATGACTCTTTTCATTTTCTGGAATACCAGACGTTTAGACATTTGATTGTATCTAGTATTTCTTGTATATTATTCTCATTTTGAGAAGCAATTTTCTCAGTCTTTGTAGTAGATTTTTCTAGGCCAGCTATAATATGGGAAGTTGAAAACTCCCTTGAAATGATTAAAACCAGACTAGATCATACAGAAAATTGAATCTCATATGTAGAAGATAGAATCGCTGGCTTAGAAAAATTCACCTCGAAGATTGTATACTGATTTTACTGAGAGTCTTAATCATGAAGTGATGTTGTATTTGTCAAATGTTTTTACTGCATCGATTGAAAGGATCATATGTTTTTATCTTTCCTTACATTAATATGATATATTACATTTATATTATTGCATATGTTGAACCACCCTTGAATCCCTGGAATAAAGCCTACCTGGTCATGATGAATAATATTTTTATATAATGTTGGATACAATTTTCAAGTATCTTGTTGAGAATTTTTGAATGCACATTCATCAGAGTTATCCATCTGTAGTTTTTCTTTCTTGTATCTTTATCAGTTTTGAGAATGAGGGTTATGGAGGCTTTCTAGAATGAACTTGAGAGGGTTTCTTCCTTTTTGATTTAGGAATAGTTTCAGTAGATGGGGGTTACCTCTTTTTAAAAGTTTTGTAGAAATCAGAAGTGAAGTCATCAGAACCTGGACGTTTCTTTGTTGGCAGGTTGTTTATTAGATTCAATCTAATTGCTTGTATGGGTCTATTCAGACTTTCTATGTCCTCCTGAGTCAACCTTGGTAGATTTTATGTGTCCTGGAATTTGTCCATCTCATTCAGGGTTTTTTATTTGTTGGCATATAGTTGCTTATAGTATCCTGTAATGATGCTTTGCATTTCTATTATGTGTGTTTTAATATTGCCTGTTTCATTGCAAATTTGATCTGGTTCCTTTCTCTCTTTTTCTTAATTAGTCTAGATATTAATATGTTAATCTTGTTTATCTTTTCTTTTTATGGAGAGGTTTTTGCTATAGGTTGCATATGCCCGCCAGAAAGACAGAGAGAGAGAGACAGAAAGTGAGAAATCACCCCCAGGGGGAATGACAACACCATAATCCTTTCTCCTCCATTCTCCTCTTATGATCTTGGGCACACACCCACAGTGCCTTGTGTGAGTTTAAGTCACTGGGTCCAGGACTCGAACCACAGTCAACTACATGGGAGTCCAGCAACGTAACTATTACACCATCTGCTGGTCCCTCTTGTTTATCTTTTTAATAAGCCAGATTTTGCTTTAATTTATTTTCTCTTTATTTAATTTTTTAAATTTCACTTATTTCTGCTCTAGCCATTTTTATGTCTTTTGTCCTTTTTTTTTTTTTTTTGGTGTTTTTTCCAATTTCATGAGGGATGATATTATGTTGTCCTTTTACTAGCTTTCCATTTATTTCTTGTATGCACTAATTATTATGAACTTCCCTCTTGTGATTGCTTTTGCAGTGTTCCATAGATTATGGAAACTCATGCACTCATTATATTTTGTTTCCATGAATCTTCTGATTTCAGTCTTAATTTCCTCAGTTTTTGTGAAGTAATTCAGGAGTAGGTTATTTAGTTTCCATGTATTTGTGTATTTTCAAGGGTTTTTCCTGAAATTGATAACAAGTTTTATTCCATCATGGTTAGATTAGATGCTGGATATAGTTTCTATGCCTTTGAATCTGTAAGGGCTGGTTTTGGTACCTACCATGTCTTTGAGAAGGTACCATACAGGGATGAGATGGTGTAAAGTTTTATAGATGGCTGTCAAGTACTTCTGATTTATGGTATTGTTTAGGTCCTGAATATCTTTTCCTTCTCATAGTTATGTCTAATGGAGACAAAGGAGTGTTGGGATCCTCAACAATTAGTGTATTGCGGTCTATCTCTCCTTTTAGATAGAGCAGTCTTTCCATCAATTGTTTGGGTGCTCCTGTATCGGGTTCATAGATATTTATAAGCATTGTATCTTCTTTATGAATTAGCCCTTTTACTAATATATAATACCCTTTTTGTCTCTTCTTACAGTTTTTGTCTTATAGCCTCTTTTGTCTGATATCAGTATAGCAACTCCCACGGTTGTTTACATTTTCAAGGAATACTTTTTCCAGCCCTTGACTTTTAGTCTATGCATATTTTTTTCCATTACTTCGGTTTCTTGTATGCAGCAGATGGAGGGTTTCTAATTTTTTAATCCATTCAGCCAGTCTGTGTCTCTTGATCAGGGAATTTAACCCATTAACAGTCAACATTATTATCAATATTTCCAAACTTGTCCCTACCCTTAAGTTGGCCATATTTCTGGTTGTTTTTTGTTCTCTTATTTCTGTCTGCTTCTCTTTAGTTTTCTTGTTATAGTACTACCTTATGAACTTCTTTTTTTTTTTTTTTTTTTGGAGAGGTTTTTCACTATAGGGCACATGCACTTGCCAGCCAGACAGAGAGAGACATAGAGACAGAAAGCAAGAAATCACCCCCCAGGTGGGATGTTCACGCCACAATCCCTTCTCCTCCATTCTCCTCTCGGGATCTTGGGCATGCATGCACACGTGCCCAGCGTGAGTTTTAAGCCACCGGGTTCGGGACGTGAACCATGGTCGACTACGTGGGAGTCCAGTGACATAGCCATTACGCTAACTGCTGGTTTCCGACCTTATGAACTTCTTGAATTGGTATGGAGTTGGTAAATTTTTTCAAGTTTTGTTTATCTGAGAACATTTTTATCATTTTTTCCCATATGAAGAATAATCTTGCTGGGTATAGCAATCTTGGTTGATAATGCTTTTCACTTATCACTTTGAATACATTTCCCCCTTCTTTCTTTGCCTGCATTGTTACCTAAGAGAGGTACGATGTTAGCCTGATGGGATAGCCTTGGTAAGTAACTTGACATTTCTCTCTTGCCAATTTTAGTATCTGTCTTCATCTGTGGTTTTGGCCAATCTGGCTATGAGGTACCATGGAGAGGATCTTCTTGGATTGATTCTGTTTGGGGCTCTTGGTATTTCTTGGGTCTGAATGTTTGAGTGATTCTCTAGACATGGAAAGTTTACTTCAAGGATTTCATGGAATAGATCATCAATGCCCTTGTTAGTTTCTTCACCTTGTGGGATACTTATTATCAAGATTTTGAGGTATTTAAAGGAATCTAGTATTTCTTATATATTGTCCTCATGTTTTGGCTACTTTTTCAGTCTTTGTGGTCATTTTTTTCTAAGTCAGAGGTTTTGTCTTCTACTTTTTTTTGGAGAGGTTTTTGCTATAGGGCACAAGCACTCACCAGAAAGACAGTGAGAGAGACAGAGTGACAGAAATCGAGAAATTACCCCCTGGAGGAATGGCCACACTGCAATCCCTTATCCTCCATTCTCCTCTTGGGATCTTGGGCATGCACACACATGCACCCGGCATGAGTTTAAGCCACTGCATCCAGGACTCGAACCACGGTCAATTACATGGGAGTTCAGCAACATAGCCATTACACTAACTGCTGGTCCCTTGTCTTCTACCTCTGAGATTCAATCTTCTGCATGTTCTAATCTGCTTTTAATATTTAAAAGGGAGGCTTTCACTTCCGATATTACAGCCTTGATATCTAACAGTTTCATCAGATTCTTTTTAATGGTGTTTAATTTTTCTTTCACATCATGGAAGAGCTTCCTCACTTCTTGGAATTCAGTGTCTCTTTTCTCTTGCATCTTCTGGAGTTTGTTGTCTCTTTTCTCTTACATCTTATTTAGTTTTTCCGTTATAAATCTTCTGAATTGTTTGTCTGACATTTCCATGAGTTCCACAGTATTGTCTGTGGTGATGAGGAATTGATGTTATACCTTGGTAAAGAGATATTTTGTTGTTTTTTCATATTTATTATGACTTTTAGTCATCAATTGAATTATACATTTCTTCCTAAATTCTTCAAGTTAATTCTGAACAGGAGGAGATGATTAGCGATCTCTCTGCCACTTTACCTCCCTGATGCTCCCCCAGAAACCTGCATTATTGTCTCTAGACTTTCAATGATAATTCAATGTTTGAGCTTCAATTAAGGAAAAGTGATGGTGTCATTCCACATGCTTTTAGAAATGTCAAAGTCTAAGAATTCAAAGGTGTGTGGCAGGGGATGTGCTACAGCCTCTCTGTAACTCAGTGTCCTTGCCACTCAGTCCTTCCAAGTCCATCAGTGGGGTGGATGTCATGATGGCATTGGGAGCAGGGAAAGAAGGGCTTCTTCAAGTCCCAATTAACACACCTGAGATTTCAAAGGCATGTGAGAAAATAAATGAGCCATGGTCTGCAGCACAACCCCCCATCCATAAATGGCTCCCTATTCAGAAAGGCCAATGCTCTCGTGGATGCCCCCTTTTAAACTTTTTGATTTTTTTTCACCAAGTACATGTATAGTCTTAAGATGGTGAGCCATGCATTCTCACCATTTCCAGTTTTGAATATAACTCTTCCAACCCATGTTCCAGAAGAGGTTAATTGAAGCAGAACTTGAGCAGATATGTTGCCTGTCTTATCAATTGTGAATAATGCCCCAATAAACATGGATGTGCAAGTGTTTTTCTTACTAACTGTTTTCCTATTCTTTAGGTAGATATCAAGGAATGTGAGTGCTGGATCATATGGTAATCCTATTATTAGGTCTTTGAGAAACATCCATATCATTCTCTACAGTGGTTGTGTTAATTTACATTCCCACCAATAGTATAGGAGAGTTTTCTTTTCACCACAGCCTCTACAACACTTATTCATTATTTTTTTTAATCTTAGCTATCCTGACTGGGGTTAGGTGGTATCTAATTGTAGTTTTGATCTGCATCTCCCTTATTATAACAGACATTGAGCAGTTTTTTTATATGCTTTTTGGTCATTTGTAAGTCTCCCTTAGACAGTTGTATCTTTTAACCCTAACTCAATTGCCCATCTTTTGACTGGGCTGATCATTATTTTTGGGGGGGAGGGTAAGCTGGTTGTGTTCCCTGGATATCCTGGATCAGTCTTTTATCTGAGAGAGTTTGTAATTATGTCCCCCTTTCTGAGGATTCTCAATTCACTATAATTATTATTATTATTATTTTTGCTGTGCCAAAGTTTTTCAGTAATCCCCAAAATAGACAAGTGGAATTCTATCAGATTACAAATATGAACAGAAAGATAAACGTGTGTGTGTGTGTGTGTGTGTGTGTTTTCTTGAGTGGAGCACATCTTTCCTCAATCATAGGGTTGATGAGTGTGGTCACTGCCAGGATAGTCGCTTCACTCTAAACTCTTTAGAAATCATGGTATGAGACAAACATGACTAACATCTCTGTTAAAATGCCATTGTGTCGCTGTGAGGATTGCTGAGAAATTTTTACCTTATCCAGAGGTATGACTGGAGCCAATCTGTCTGGAATGACTTGTACTTTTGCAATCAGCAGCAGCATCAACAAGCATAATAATGTCGCATTATTTGGAATACAGGGTAAGAGTCCATGTCTTTATAGGTGGACTGTGTGTATCTTCCTGGCCCTTCATGACTAATATTAAAAATTTCCTAGAGTTTAAATATTTGTTTTTTTTTCCTGTTTTCCATCTGTCAAGGTCTCTTTGTGGCCTGAATTGTTGCTAACATGTGTACACCACATTTTTCTTCCCCCCTCCTGGTTACCATGTGTATGAAAAGCTGGACAGTTGGTGTCCTTTTCTAGTTTGGGAGCAGTTTCCCAGAGCTATTCTATTGTGTGCTATTTTTTTTTTTTTTTACATATTGCAAGAAGATACTGAATTTTGATTAAGAGAATAATTTTATACACATTTCACAATTTGTTGTTTTATTTATTTACTGGATGTTAGTGGTCATGGAGAATGTATTAAGAGAAGTAAGAGGGACCATCAGTTAGCGTAATGGCTATGTCGCTGGACTCCCGCGTAGTCGACTGCGGTTTGCGTCCCAGACCCGGTGGCTTAAACTCACACTGGGTGCGTGTGCATGCGTGCCCAAGATCCTGAGAGGAGAATGGAGGAGAAGGGATTGCGGCATGGCCATCCCCCCTGGGGGGTGATTTCCTGCTTTCTGTCTCTCTGTCTCTCTCTCTCTGTTGGGCGAGCGCACGCGCCCTATAGCAAAAACCTCTCCAAAAAAAAAAAAAAAAAAAAAAAAAAAAGAGAAGTAAGAAAGGGGAAGGAATTATTCTATAGCATGGCCTGTAGAGATGCCAAGTTTTAGCTTTTTTAAAGAGATTTTTGCATTTTTCGACCCCTGGGCCAGGATCTTCGAGGGAGGACTGCCCCCCAGTAGCTCCAGCCCCGGGACCCCAAGCCAGACTCCCCTCTTTCAGCCAGGTACATTTTTTTCCCTTTTTTTTCCCTGTCCTTTTACCCACGTCTTTCATTTGTAAATTTCTCTCTTCTGATTAACATATAGGAATGCCCTCAGTTCATCCACACCACACTCCCATCTTTCGACCCCTGGCGAAATCGCGCACTAGCGCGGCTCATGACTTTTTCTTTATTCTACATATTATTTTCTTCCCAGTTTCTCAATCCTCACTTCCTTTATCTGCACCATCCCAGGATGTCCAGATAGGTCTAGAATTACAATTCTGAAACATTCTAGCATTTTAAGACTCTCTAGAATCCTCCATTTCCCTGAAACACCTGTGAAGAAGGAGATACATTTCTTTGGACACCTGAAGAGAATACTTTTTCTTGGATTACATTACTAAACACAATTGAAGGTAGACTTTGGCTGTCTCCATTCAACATCAGAAAGGAAACACACTTGCTTCTATTAGAAGAAACCTTCTCGTAAAAGGCTTTTCAAAGGGAACACATCTCCCAATGGTTAGAAGTACAAGAACCTCAGGCCTGAATAAAGTAGGAAATATGTCTCCATCAAAGGAACACAGTAACTCCCTTCCTGCTCCTGAAAAAATAGAGGACGTTACCAAAATGTCCGAGATAGAGTTTAGAACATTCATGTTGAACAAGTACTATGAGCTGGAACAGAAAAAAGACAATGAATTACAGGAGATGAGAAAGTCTTTCAACGATATGAAGGAAGAAATTCTGAGGAAGAATAATACTGAACTATTAGAGGTGAAGTCTGAAATACAGGAAATCAAAAACTCTCTTGAAAGTATTAAAAGTCGATTAGACCATGCTGAAGGTCGAATCTCTGATGTAGAAGATAAAACTTCTGACCTAGAGAAAACCACCAAAAAGATAGAGAAAATAACAAAAAAAAAACATGAAGATAACATACGAGAATTACTAGATTCCATTAGACGTCCTAACGTCCAAATAATTGGTATCCCAGAAGGTGAAGAAACTAATAAGATCATGGAAAACCTATTCTGTTGGCGTCCGCCCCCGGACTTGGCACTACTATGGAAGAAGCATAAAAAATGAGACAAAAGATAGAGTAGAAACGGACACAGGCAGCCTGAGTCTAGGTAGCCCAAGCACCTTGTGCCACCTGGATGAACTGGACGTCTTTATTTATAGAACAAGGAGACATTACACACGTATGTTTTACGACACTTCATACATTGGTTGCCAGGTCACAGACAATAAGAAGCAGTTAACAAATCTATGAGGGCTTAGTCACACCAGGCCAGGTGTATTCCTTGGTGATAATCCCATCAAGAGAAAATCTCATCTTCCTTTCTAATGCAAAGAACTAGCTGTTAGGTGTGGGGAGGGAGCTAAAGATCTTCTTGCACCACCACACCCAGAGTAGGCTAAGGAACCTTTCAGATGCAGAGCAGGGATTGGATTTTACCAAGATGTTTCTTGAAGTCTATCACATGTGTCTGTTGGAACGCCCCTAGCAATTTCCACCCTTGCTCTGTCTGCAGCCAAGGTCAAGGAAAGACAAGTTACAAGGTTCTGCCAAACCCCAAAAGAGCATGTGGTGTTTGCTCAGAGCATGTCCCCACACCTCAGACTCTCTCTCTTAAACGTGTCCCCACACTATTCCATGAAATCTTGGAAGAAAATTTCCCAAGCATAGAGAGGCACTCCAACATCCAGACCCAAGAAATACAAAGGACACCAAATAGAATCAACCCAAGATCTTCTCCAAGGCATATCATAGCCAGACTGGCTAAGACCACAGATAGAGATAAGATACTAAAACTGGCAAGAGAGAAACGACAAGTGACTTACAAAGGTCACCCCATCAGGCTAACACCGGACTTCTCAACGGAAACAATGCAAGCAAGGAAAGAATGGGAAGATGTATGGAAAGTGTTAAGAGAGAAACAATTTCAATCAAGACTATTGTATCCTGCAAGATTATCCTTCATATGGGAAAAAAAGATTAAAATCCTCTCAGACAAACAAAACCTGAAAGAATTTGCCAGCACCAGGCCAGCTCTCCATGAAACCCTGAAGAAAGTACTGTTCCAGGAAAACTAAAGAAGTAACAGCCAGAAACAAAAGAGTAAAAGGCAACTAAGACAATGGCCAACTTAAATGCCAGGACAGATCCATTAACATCAATAATAGCATTGAATGTTAATGGATTAATCTCTCCAATCAAGAGACACAGACTGGCTGAATGGGTTAAAAAACAAAAACCCTCTATCTGCTGCCTACAGGAAACCCACTTCATGGATAAAGATATACATAGACTGAAAGTGAAGGGTTGGAAAAAGATTTTCCATGCAAATGGGAACCAAAAAAGAGCTGGAGTCGCAATACTGATCTCTGACAAAATAGGCTTTAAAACAAAAACTGTTTGAAGAGACAAAGAAGGGCACTATATTGTAGTAAAAGGATCAATCAATCAAGAAGATATAACGCTTATTAATATCTATGCGCCCAACACAGGAGCACCCAAATATGTGAAGGAAAGACTGCTAGATCTAAAAAGGAAGATAGACTGCAACACACTAATTGTTGGAGACCTCAACACTGCACTATCCCCCCTGGATAGATCATCTAGACAAAAAATAGGTAAAGACATAAAAGATCTAAATGATATCATAAATCAAATGGACTTAACAGACATCTATAGAACTTTCCATCCTAAAACCTCAAGATACACTTTTTTCTCACTGCCACATGGAACATTCTCAAAGATTGACCACATCATTGGGCACAAAGCAAGCCTCTACAGATTCAAAAGCATAGAAACTATACCCAGCATCTTCATCGACCATGATGGAATTAAACTTGAGTTTAATTTCAAGAGAAATCCTCAAAAATACTCAAATACATGGAAACTTAATAACCTACTCCTGAATGACTCCACAACTACTGAAGATATAAAGACTGAAATCGAAATGTTCATGGAAGCCAATGACAATGAGGACACGAGTTTCCATAATCTTTGGGACACTGCTAAAGCAGTCATAAGAGGGAAGTTCATAGCAATTAGTGCACATAAGAGGAGCATGGAAAGAAGGCAAATGGATCACCTAACATCATGCCTCACAGAATTGGAAAAGCAACAGCAAAAAGATTCTCAACAAGGCACTAGCAAATCGTATACAACAACTTATCAAAAAGATTATACATCATGATCAGGTAGGCTTTATCCCAGGAATGCAAGGTTGGTTCAACATACGCAAAACCATAAATGTAATACACCATATTAATAGGAAGAAAGATAAAAACCATATGGTCATATCAATTGATGCAGAAAAAGCATTTGATAAAATACAACATCCCTTCATGATCAAGACTCTCCGCAAAATGGGCATAGAAGGGCCATTTCTCAACACAATAAAAGCTATCTATGAAAAACCCATAGCGAACATCATCCTCAATGGAGAAAAGCTGAAAGCTTTTCCACTAAAAACAGGTACAAGACAAGGATGTCCACTTTCTCCACTCCTCTTCAATATCGTACTAGAAGTCTTGGCCATTGCAATCAGAAAAGAGGAAAAAATAAAAGGCATTCAAATAGGAAAAGAAGAGGTGAAACTCTCTCTATTTGCAGATGACATGATTGTATACATAGAACACCCAATTGTTTCCATAAAAAAAATTTCTGGAAGTAATACATGAATACAGTAACATTGCAGGATACAAAATTAATATCCAGAAATCTATAGCATTTCTGTATACGAACAACAGGCAGACTGAGATGGAACTGAAAAAAGTTGTTCCATTTACCATAGCCACAAAAAGTATAAGATACTTAGGGATAAATCTAACTAAAGAAGTTAAAGACCTCCATAAGGAAAACTATGAGAAGATAAAAAAAATAAATTGAAAATGACACAAAAAAGTGGAAGGACATCCCATGTTCCTGGATTGGAAGAATTAATATAATCAAAATGGCAATTTTACCCAAATTAATCTACCTATTTAATGCAATGCCAATCAAAGTACCAGACACATTCTTCACAGATCTAGGAAAGACAATCATAACGTTTGTCTGGAATCATAAAAGACCCCGTATTGCCAAAGCAGTTTTGCACAAGAAGAATGGAGTGGGCGGCATCTCACTCCCTGACCCAAAAATACACTACAAAGCTGTGGTAATCAAAACAGCATGGTACTGGCACAGGAACATACAGGTGGACCAATGGAACAGAATAGAGTCCCCAGAAATGAATGCTCAAATATACAGCCAACTGATTTTTGACAAGGGGCACCAGTCAATCCTGTGGGAAAAGGAAAACCTCTTCAGCAAATGGTGCTGGAAAAACTGGATCTCCACTTGCAGAAAGATGAATCTGAACCCCTACCTCTCACCTCTGACAAAAATAAAGTCAAGGTGGATCAACGATCTAAATCTAAGACCTCAAACTATAAAACTGCTCCTTGAAAACACCGGGGAAACTCTGGGAGACATTGGGGTACAGAAAAACTTCTTAAATAAGACACCCAATGCACAGTCTATGATCCCTAAAATAGACAAGTGGGATTACATCAGACTAAGAAGTTTCTGCATGGCAAAAGACACAGTGATTAGTGTGAACCGACAGCCCTCAGAATGGGAAAATATTTTTGTAAACTCTGCATCAGACAAGGGACTGATAACCAGAATCCACAAGGAACTCAAGCGGCTGTTCCGAAAAAAGACAATCAATCCTATTAAAAGATGGGAGAATGAGTTGAAAAAACCACTTTCTAAAGATGACATACGAATAGCTAAAAGGCATATGAAAAAATGCTCAACATCCCTCATTGTAAGAGAAATGCAGATCAAAACAACAATGAGATATCACCTAACCCCAGTCAGAATGTCTAAGATTAAAAAAACAAAAAATGATAAGTGCTGGAGGGGGTGTGGTGAAAAGGGAACTCTCTTACACTGCTGGTGGGACTGTAAATTGGTACAACCACTGTGGAGAACAATTTGGAGATTCCTCCAAAATCTACAAATAGAACTACCATATGATCCAGCAATCCCACTCCTTGGTATCTACCCGAAGGACAGAAGAATACTTAATCGAAAAAGTGCTTGCACATCGATGTTTATTGTGGCACTTTTCATGATTGCTAAGTCATGGAGACAACCTAAATGCCCACGAACTGATGAATGGTTAGAAAAACTGTGGCACATATACTCAATGGAATACTATTCATCCATAAAAAAACAACAAATCCCTGGCTTTTGAAAGGAAGTGGATGAATATGGAAGACTTACTGTTGAGTGAAGCAAGGCATTGAAGGAAAGGCATTGTATGTCCCCACTTAATATATACCGAGTGTCTGCACTCTAAATGTGTATATATATATATATATATGTATATATATATATATATGTACACATATATATTTGTATATATATGTATATATATATTTTTGAAACCATTCTGCTTCTGTTGTTATAGAGTTTTAAAATTATACAAAATTATAAGACATATTTTGAACATTATCTTTAAAATTCAGTATTTTGAGATCTTGAAAGTTGTTTTTAAACTGTCAAGAATTATGGAGTATGAGCTAAAATTTTTTGCTATGTAAAGTAAATGTTTGTGAAAAAATGTAAAAATAAATGGGAAAAAAAAAGAGATTTTTGCAATAGGGAGCATGCGCTCACCAGAGATACAGAGACAGAAAGTGTAAAATCACCCCCCAGGGGGATGGCCCTGCCCCAATCACTTCTCCTATATTCTCGTTGTGGAATTTTGAGCACACATGCACATTTTTCCAGCCTTAGTTTTAAGCTGCTGGGTCCAGGACATGAGCTACAATTGACTACATGGGAGTCCAGCAACATAACCATGATACCATCTCTTGATCTTAGTTTTAGCTTTTTTAAATGAAACTGGGTCAATTCTGAGTTTTCTAGATTGCTCTCTTTTCTTGATCCATTTTCTGTATTTAACATCTCAGAGACAACAGACTGCTTGACAAGAGGAGGAATTGAAGTAAGAGAGTGTTACTCCTAGATATTCAATAGCCCCAAATTCTAAACACAGCCTTCAAGGGCTGTCGTGTGGTCAGGTGCCCAGTTGTCATTGCCATGTGGTAGCTGTGGTCAGTGACCCAAGGAGCACATGAAGTGTCTAACTGGGAAGAGTCACGGGAGACTTTTAGAATTACAGAGGGACAGTGGAACAATGGTGGTGCTTAGTGCAATTGAGTGCTATAATGAGATTTTTTTTTTTACTTTTTTTTGGAGCGGTGTTTGCTATAGGGCATGTGCGCTCACCAGAGAGACAGAGAGAGACATAAAGACAGAAAGCAAGAAACCACCCCCCCAAGGGGATGGCCATGCCACAATCCCTTCTCCTCCATTTTCCTCTCGGGATCTTGGGCATGCTTGCACACGCACCCAGGACATGAACCGCAGTCGATTACATGGGAGTTCAGCGACTTAGCCATTACACCAACTGCTGGTCCCAGAGAAAGAGGGGAAGGGGTAAAGCCAGCCACCAGGTCCAGGATTCAAACCATGGTTGGCCATGTGGGATTGTCCAGTGCCTTAACCACCATTCCACCTGCTGGTCCCCTATAATGAGATTTTCAGATTGGATAGTTAAAACAATGATTTTTATTTCTCACAGTTTTGAATGGTGGTATCTCAAGATCAAGTGCAAGAAGATTTGGTATCTGGAGAATATTCTCTTTCTGACTTGTACATGGTTGCCTTATGTGTTTTTACAGTGGCGAGAAAGCAAACACTGATCTCTCTCTTTTAATAAAGACATAATTCTCATTATGAGGTTCTCACTCTCACCTAATCCAAACCTATTTGACTCCTGTAAGCCCCTCTTCAAAAACCGTAACATGTGATTAAGGCTTCCACATATGACTTTTGTCCATAACAGGCAAGAGGCATTAAACACATCAGAAAAATTCAAGTACCTGCTGACCCAAGGAACTTTGAGGGACTGAATCAAAGATTTAACTGTGGACAATGCCCACACACACACACACACACACACACACACACACACGCACACACCTTCCTTCTCCTCAACACATACATTCCTTGTCCAGTGCTATCTTGCTCCCAGAACAGAAATGTTTCTTCCACATCTCTGGACTCTCCCAGATGCTACAATCTTATTCCACCTCAAGCTCACCTTGCCAAAGGAATGGACTCCCCAGGAAAAAATGTAGTCCTCCAGGAGAGGCCAACAGGCAGAGAAAGAGAAGCCACCAAATTCTTTTTATTCTGAGTGATTTTCTAACCATATCCATACATGGAACAGCAATAGGTCAGTGAAGGAAGCTACAGTTCTGAGTCTCTCAACCTTCTCAAACTCAATTTATTGAGTATGACTATCCAAAATCCACATCCTTTCTTATGCCCTCTTTTGATTCCACCCTCACCTCCTTTAAACTTTATACCTTTTCTGAACTACCTCTGTACAGGTCCTCAGAGCTAATTTTTCCTCATCCAGCTCAGTTTTGTTCTTATATCTCCTCATATGTTTTTTCTCCATATAATGTGGGACACACAAGGGGAGAGAGTGTAGGTGATTAGTGTCCATACTTTACTCCCTTATTAACAGTTCACTTTGGCTATTTTATTTTGTGATACACATTATGAAAAGCATCAAACAGTTTTTATTTTTTCTCTTTTCTTTTTTCTTCAACTGCTTTATTTGAAAGTGATTTAGTAATTTTCATCCTTTTTTTTGTTGAGTAAAAGATAAGGCCTAGAGCTGCCACCACACCTACCAAGGCAACCACAGCTACCATTGACTTATAAGCAACATCTCCTGTAGTTCTGTGCCCTTTGGAAGATTTGGCAACATCTCTGAATAAAGAGTTGTCTGAAAACAGAAGAACGAGTCCTGAGCAACTGACTGTCATTTTCTCTTCTTCAGGGCCTCTTGTCTGTGACTATGTGACACAGGGAAAGTCACAGAATACAGAAGATACTCAAGGAAGAGTTAGCTGCAGATCAGTGAACTTCTGTGTATGTAGATAAGGCTAGAGAGACCTTGGGATTCTGATACAAAGGTAAGGTCTTTACATCAAACCTCTATAGTGGTAGGGATGGGTGGTGATGGAGCCAATTGGATGGAAAGTAGTTTGGTACTTATCCTGATTATAGACACAGCCATCCATGATGACATTCCACTGAGGAAGAAAGGTTTGGTCTGTGGTAGCTGTTTCCTAGCAGTCATCTAAGACCAGCTTGATGTTGGGGTCATTCCTGTTTAGGACTCTCAGTTCCATGTAAATTGGTTGACAAAGATATGTCACAATAAGGTATTCATTTTTCTTAATAAGGTAGTTGACAAGAATTGTCTGGATATATTTGCAGGATAAAGACAATGAGAACTGGCTTCACTTATGTCACTGGAGGAGGAAGACTTTTGACATTGTCATTCAGTACCATTTCATCCCTGCTGTAGTAGGGATGAAATTCATTGTCATTCTGAATTCACTATATTCTGGATATCTTACTTGGTCGAAGATCCACCCAGAGAACATGTATTTCATTCTCATAGAAGACTTTTTCATCTTCAAACTTACATCTTGTTTTATATCCATTCAGGGGTATGTAAAATTGTACCAGCCCTTAAAGTTAAGCTTTGAAGACAGGCTGACAGGATGAATTTCCCAGCCTGAGATTACCTAAGTTAAGAACTGGTTTTGTATAGTGACTGTAGACCCTAATTCCACAAACCCACCCTGGGTGCACAGCTCACCTGTAACTATGAAAATGACTGATTCATAGAGACACTTAGAATAAATCAATATGGATACCATGGAAGAGCATCTTGTGGTTATCATATGAAGACCTAATCTCTGTATCATAGCTTCATTCAGGGACATACTTGTGTTCTTGGACCAATATTAATCTCGACCATCTATCCCATCTGAGATGTAGTCTCATTTTCCTTTCTCAAGCCAGAGAATATCAATGGAAAGAAGAAAGATATGGAATCTTTTGTGTAGATTGTAGATCCAGAAACTCATGTGTCTCTTCTATTTGCAGAACTAGACAGAAGAAATAATATGTTCCAGCCTCATGCCTTAAATCAGTGAAGCTGTCCATGAGTCTGATGGTCATGTTGTGCCCACTGTGCACTCTCCTCGTACAGGTATTTTATAGGGCACTAAGGGTGAGCTTTTCTGTACCTGGGACAGAAATGCAGTTCAACATTTCAAGACCAAGGGAATTCGCCACAGTTGCATTCCATTTCTTGGCACCAAGACTGCTTGGAAACTCTACTCTTACTCCATTTTCACTACAAAAGGTGGTGCCTAGTAAGCCAGAACTCACCAACTAATGAACACTTACTGAATTCACTGAAGTCACAAAGGTGAAGAAAAGAGAAAGTTATGTGGAGGTGCTTCAGCCTTCATTGAACCAGCTTGAGGGAATCCAATAATCACTTGTCTTCTTATATCCCATGTCATAAGGCACCACAAAATTAACACCAAGCATTTATTTTCTAATATCACTAAGGGTTAAAATGAGCTAAACATTTCCTCCACTACTATTTGCTATTTTATGCAGTTATATTTTATTTGAAACAAGCCTACTAAAGTATTATTTGTACATGACTATACTGATATAGTTAATGGTCACTTTTCAATTAATATTTTACCTCTTGATAGTGTCACCCTGACTGAACCCTTGGACTGTTGACTAGAAGGAGATCCTTTTTTTTATAAAAATGAGTTGAATTTTCTAATCTAGCTTGTAAAAAGTTTAGACATCACCACCCTCTATTTAAAAAAAAAAAAAGTGTAAAAACTGAAGCATTGTTGGGCGGGGAGGTAGTGTTATCTGTTGAAGATATTTTGATCAACTGGACCGGGGAGAAATGTTCACATATAGAAATGTTCACTTTGTAAGCTAAATAATGCGATTGAATGTATTTAAAAAATGTAAATCAATCAATAAATAATTAACTGAAAAAATCAACTTCTCTTATACCTGTAGAGAAGTGAGGTCATGGAGAAAATTGATACCTCCAAGATGGAAAGAAGAAAGAAGAAAAGCAGTTATAGAGAATCACAACTTAGAAGAAATTCACAAACATAAACTTTCATGAGATCTAGTGTTGGCGTAGGGAAAATTGAACTATAGTTAACAGACAGCTGGAAACACAGGGTAGGCAAATCTGGAGTTAAAGACTCCAAGGGAACCGCTCATGAGGGACCCTCTACACTTTTACAGATTTTGTCTCTAGAAGCTCTAACAGGTCCTCACAATAATATTGGAGAAAATTTCACCTGTACATACAAAAAATCAAAAAGAAAATATTAAAAACTATATGCTAAATGGAAAAGACAGAAGAGACTGAAACATCAGATTCAGAATGAACTATGGCAGGAGTGTTGGGAATATTAAATCAGGAATATATATTTAAAATATAATTAATATGCTGGGGGCTTTAATGGAAAATATAGTTATCATGCAAGAATGAATACTATAAGGGGAGAGATGAAAATTCTAAAAAAATGAGCCTGAGACAACTTTAATGCAAATTACCAAAATCTATCTTTAAAAAATCCATAGCTCGGGAACCAGCAGTTAGCGTAATGGCTATGTCGCTGGACTCCCACGTGGTCGACCGCGGTTCGCGTCTTGGACCCGGTGGCTTACAACTCACGCCAGGCGCGTGTGCGTGCGTGCCCAAGATCCCGAGAGGAGAATGGAGGAGAAGGGATTGCAGCGTGACCATCCCCCCTGGGGGGTGATTTCTCGCTTTCTGTCTCTATGTCTCTCTCTGTCTGTCTGGCGAGCGCACGCGCCCTATAGCGAAAAACCTCTCAAAAAAAAAATCCATAGCTAATGTCATCTTGAATGGGAAAAGATGAAAGCATTTCTGCTAAAAACTGGTACAAGACAAGGATGCTCATTTTCTCCACTCCTTTTCAATATAGTACTGGAAGTCCTCACCAACAAAAACAGAAAAAAAGAATAAAAAAAAGGACAGTCAGATAGGAAAAGAGGTGAAATTATCATGATTGTATGTACAGAAGACCCAATGGTATTCACGAAAAACTTCCTGGAAGTAATAAATTAATACAGTAAAGTTGCTAAAAAATATATGGGAAAGGACACAAAAAAGTGGAAGGATATCACCTGTTCCTGTATTGGAAGAATTAGTATAATCAAAATAGCAATTATACACAAATTAATCTACATAGTTATTTATGCTTTTAAATGTATTATGTTATCGATACCAGCAGTTAGTGTAATGGCTATGTCGCTGGACTCCCATGTAGTTGACCACAGTTCTCATCCTGGACCCGGTGGCTTAAAACTCACGCTGGGCACATGTGCGTGTGTGCCCAAGATCCCAAGAGGAGAATGGAGGAAAAGGGATTGCGGCGTGGCCATCCCCCCTGGGGGGTGATTTCTCGCTTTCTATCTCTCTCTCTCTCCCTGTCTGGTGAGTGTGCACGTGCCCTATAGCAAAAACCTCTCCAAAAAAATGTATTATGTTATCAGTTGTTACCTTGGATGGTTGGTTTATGACTTATTTTTATTTAATGTTCTTTGCATTTTCCATTTTTTCTGTTTTGAGTATTATTTTTGTTTAAATAGAAGCAATAATAAAACAACCTTTGAAAGGTGCTAATAAAAAAATAAAGCTGAATTATAAGACGAAACTGGAAGGTCTACTACCAGAAAAAAGAAAGAACCACATAAGCACAAGAAAAAATTCCAGGAAAATGTCTCTCAAATATCTGCTTTATTCTTAGAGACAAAAAATGACACCTCCTAGACAGATAATTCAGCATCCAGCAATTCTGAAGAAAATGAAAAGACACTCTGAAAACCAAAAGGATTAAGAAAGATAAGAAAGTTCATACCCCTATAATGAAATGCAGCAGAGGACAAATAAATGCATATTGGAAAGTGGCTACAGAAGAAAGGTCTGCTGAGAGCTCAGACAATGACTAAATGGTAAAGAAACATTCTTGTTTCCCACTTGACTGGGATATTTGCATTTCTTATGCCTTGAGGTTTTGCCAGTGACTTGTTCAATACTGACGGTCTGAGGTCAGAGATTTCTTGTTCCATCCAAATATGTTTTGATAGACTTGTTTTCTATTTTGGTCTGTTAAACTTGAATCCCTTTTCTTGATAATAGGTATTTTGTTATGATGATTTCTTGAAGAGATTAATTATTGCAATGAATCACATTTAGTGTAGAATATGTATACAACAAATTAAAGGACCCAGAAAGCTGAATACAGTAATGACCTGGATACATCAGTTAAAATGTTGAATTTGAGGTAGTCAAGGGCTGGGAACAAGATGTGAATTGGAACCAGTGGTGTGTAGAATGGATGACAATGGAACACCATCGTTCTGTTTTTATATAGCAGGTGTCACAACTGACTTGTCTTCAGTATAGGCTCTTTGATATTTCTGTATTTTGACCCCAGAGGTATTCTGATTACTTAAGAAAATGGACAGAAAAGCATTTTTTTTTTCCCTTCAGGATGATATCCATAGACAACTGTTATTAGAAGGGACTAGTTTTCTCTAATTTCCCTGTAGGACAGGGTCTATAGTTAAACTTAGCATAATCATAAACATGGCAATTGGTTTGTAAATGGTTTTGCAGTTTCATTTCTGTCTATTGCCTAAGTAGACTTGTGTTTGAAATCATTTCTGCAGTTGTCATAATAGTTCTCTAAAACATGAGGAAGAGTTTAGAAATAGTCACACCATTAAACAGTGTTCTGCACAGGATTCATGTGGGAGGCTGCGAAACAGTCAGTCTGCCAAGGTTTCTCAGAGAGCAAACAATTGCCATGATTGGTTCTCTTCATAAAACCTGACCTTCAAAACCTTGCTCTGATTGGCCACTAGAATCCCTCAGATTTGCATATCCGGCACCTCAAGATTGGTCCAAAAGCAACCAATCATAACCCACCATTTACAACCAATCACGGCCCACCGTTTACAACCAATCATGGCCCACCGTTTACAACCAATCATAACCCACCTTTTACAATCCTTCATTCAACCAATCACAGCCCACCAGCATGTATATAACCACTGCCTGGCCCACAATAGCCAGACCACCAGGAAGACAACGAAGATGACACAGAAGACCAGTAAGACAACGACCCTGGAGAGCCTGAAGAGCTGAAACACCGCAGTCTCCAGACGACCCTGAAAAGTTGTAACACTACATCGTCTCCAGACGACCCTGAAGAGCTGTGACCCCGCGTCGTCTCCATGCTGCTCACAACAGACGACGCGAGCCTAAAGAGTTGTAACACTGCGTCGTCTCTGTGCTGTACCGTGCTGCCCACAATAAACAGACGACACTGTGTCGTCTCCATGCTGTGACACTGTGCCGCTTGTTCTGGCTCTCACTCCTTCCCTCAGGAAACCTGTTCGACTGTCCCCCCGGGTCAGGACACGTGGCACCCGAACCGGGTTGGGACAGAATCAGAACAGCAACTGCTATCTAAATATTGTCTTCCTTGTTTCTTTATACATTTATTAAATAAACTTAGATTTTTTCAGTCAGATTGCATTAAATATATAGATTAATTAGGGAAGGATTGCAATTTTGACTATATTAATTTTCCCAATCCTGTAACATGGGATATCATTCCACTTCATTGTGTCATTTTCAATTTCTTTTAAGATTTTCATAGTTTTCCTTATAGAGGTCTTTGACTTCCTTGTTTAGTTTTATCCCAAGGTATCTTATACTTCTTGTGGCTATGGTAAATGGGATTATTTTATGAAGTTTAGCCTCTTTATGCTTGTTTGTTTATAGAAATGCTATAGATTTTTGTAAGATAATTTTGTGTACTGGCCACTTTCTTGTATGCATTGATTATTTTGAAAAGTTTTTTTCCTAAATACTATTGGGTCTTCTATGTATACAATCATGTCAACTGCAAAAATACATAAATTTAACTCTTTTCTTTCCCTATTGCAATGCCGTTTATTTCATATTCTTATCTGATCACAGCGGCTAGGACTTCCGGTACTATACCAAATAGAACTGGAGAGAGTAGGTAGCCTTGTCTTACACCAGTTTTTACTGGATAAGCTAGCTTTTCCCCATTTAGTATAATGTTAACTACAGGTTTTACATAGATGCCTTTATTATGCTAAGAAATAATCCTTCTCACCATGTACCACAGATGAGACAGGCCCTTGCCCTGCAGGAGCCCTCCCTTTCCATCTCTAGCCCACTTGTCACCAAGGGAAACTGAGGCAGGGGCACCACAGCTCCCAGCCCACTTCCACGTCCCCAAGACCAGGACCCCAGTCCCTTTAAAGACCAGACCAGACGTTGCACTGCAAGAACCCTCCTGTTCCATCTCTAGCCCACTGGAAAGCAAGGGAAACTGAGGCAGGAGCACCATTGCCCCCAGCCCACTTCAAGGTCCCTAAGACCAGGACCCCAGTCCCTTTAAAGACCAGACCGACCCTTGCCCTGCAGGAACCCTCCCGTTCCATCGCTAGCCCACTGGCCAGCAAGGGAAACTGAGACAGAAACACCACTGCCCCCAGCCCACTTCCAGGTTCCCAAGACCAGTACTCCAGTCCCTTTACAGACCAGATCAACCCTTGCCCTACAGGAGACCTCCCATTCCAACTCAGTCTCACTGGCCAGCAAAGGAAACTGAGAAAAAGGCACGACTGCCCCCAGCCAACTTACAGGTTCCCAAGACCAGGACCCCAGTCCCTTTAAAGACCAGACCAATCCTTGCCCTGCAGGAGCCCTCCAATTCCATCTCTAGCCCACTGGCCAGCAAGGGAAACTGAGGCAAGAGCACCACCGCCCTAGCCCACTTCCAGATTACCAAGGCCAGGACCCCAGTCCCTTTAAAGACCAGATTGACCCTTGCCCTGCAGAAGCCCTCCCAATCCATCTCTAGCCCACTAGGCAGCAAAAGAAACAGAAGCAGGGACACCACTGACCCCAGTCCACTTCTAGGTTCCCAGGACCAGGAACCCAGTCCCTTTAAATGTAGGCAGGATTTCCTTTTTACATATTTTTCTTTACTCTTTCTTTTTGTTTTCCTAATACCTACCTCCCCCTTGTCCCAGAACCCAGACAGGCCCTTGCCATGCAGGAGCCTTCCCGTTCCATATCTAGTCCACTGACCAGCAAGGAAAACTGAGGAAGGGGCACCACTGCCCCCCAGCTAGCTTCCAGGTTCTCACGAGGAGGACCCCAGCCCCTTTAAAGGTAGGCAGGGATTACTTTTTAAAATTTTTTTTCTCTGCTCTTTCTTTTTGTTTTGCTAATACCTTCCTCCCTCTTGACACACAGACCGGACAGGCCCTTGCCCTGCATGAGCCCTCCTGTTCCATATCAAGCCCACTGGCCAACAAGGGAAATTGAGGGAGGGGCATCAATGCCCCCAGCCCAATTCCAGGTTACCAAGACCAGTACTCCAGTCCCTTTAAAGACCAGACCAACCCTTGCCCTGCAGGAGACCTCCCATTTCAACTCAGGCTCACTGGCCGGCAAGGGAAACTGAGAAAGAGGCACTACTGCCCCCAACCCACTTACAGGTTCTCAAAACCAGGACCCCAGTCCCTTTAAAAACCAGACCAACCATTGCCCTGCAGGAGCCCTTCTGTTCCATCTCTAGTCCAGTGGCCAGCAAGGGAAACTGAAGCAAGAGCGTCACCGCCCCAGCCCTCTTCCAGGTTACCAAGACCAGGACCCCAGTCCCTTTAAAGACCAGACTGACCCTTGCCCTGCAGGAGTCCTCCCATTCCAACTCAGGCTCACTGGCCAGCATGGGAAACTGAGAAAGAGGCATACGGCTCCCAGTCCACTCACAGGTTCCCAAGACCAAGACCCCAGTCCCTGTAAAGACCAGACTGGCCCTTGCCATGCAGGAGCCCTGCCATTCCATCTCTAACCCACTGGCCAGCAGGGGAAACTGAGGCAAGAGCACCACTGCCCCAGCCCACTTCCAGGTTCCCAAGACCAGGACCCCAGTCCCTTTAAAGACCAGACCGACACTTGCCCTGCAGGAACCCTCCTGTTCCATCTCTAGCCCACTGGCAAGCAAGGGAAAACTGAGGCAGGGGCACCACTGCCCCCAGCCCACATCCAGGTTTCCAAGACCAGGAACCCAGTCCCTTTAAAGGTAGGCAGGGTTTCCTTTTTAAATATTTTTCTTTGGTCTTTCTTTTTGATTTGCTAATACCTTCCTCCCCCTTTTCCCCAGACCAAACTGGCCCTTACCCTGCAGGAGCCCTCCTGTTCCATCTGTAGCCCACTGCCCAGCAAGAGAAACTGAGTCATTGGCACCATTGCCCCCAGCTCACTTCCAGGTTCTGATGACCAGGACCCCAGTCCCTTTAAAGGTAGGCAGGGATTCTTTTTTATCTTTTTTTTTTCCTTGCTATTTCTTTTTGTTTTGCTAATACCTTCCTCCCTCTTGTCCTACAGACCAGACAGTCCGTTGCCCTGCAGGAGCCCTCCCATTCCATCTCTAGAACACTGGACAGCAAGGGAAACTGAGGCAGGGACACCACTGTCCTCAGCCCACTTCCAGGTTCCCAAGACCAAGACACCAGTCCCTTTAAAGACTGGACCAGCCCTTGCTCTGCAGGAGCTCTTCCATTCCATCTCTTGCCAACTGGCCAGCAAGGGAAACTGAGGCATTGGTACCATGACCCCCAACTCACTTCCAGGTTCTCACGACCAAGACTCCAGTCCATTTAAAGGTAGGCAGGGATTCCTTTTTAACTTTTTATCCTTTCTCTTTCCTTTTATTTTGCTAATACCTTCCTCATCCTTGTCCCACAGACCAGACAGGCCCTTGCCCTGCAGAAGTCCTTTCATTCCATCTCTAGAAAACTGGACTGCAAGGGAAACTGGGACCAGCAGTTAGTGCAATGGCTATGTCACTGGACTCCCATGTAGTCAACCGCGGTTCGAGTCCTGGACCTGGTGGCTTAAACTCACACCGGGTGCATGTGCGTGCATGCCCAAGATCCCGAGAGGAGAATGGAAGAGAAGGGATTGCAGCGTGCTGGGGTCCAGCCTCAGCGGGGGTGGGTTATCTCGATGGAGGCAGCACAGGAAAGGAAGAAGACTAAGGCCTCGTGCCTTTTCATGCACGTCCTCAGCTGGACACCCCTCAGAGATCGCTCTCTGAAGAATGACAACTGCTAGGAATCATCGTGCATTTTTATTGAAAATATCATACATGCAAGTAAATGGAAGAGGGGCTACGTGTTTCAATTATCAGCTCATAAAATTTTAACAATAGGGAACATAGATTCTATTCAGGGTTGGATTAAGGGTGGGTCTAGTGCAGTTCCGTAATTGTTTGTTTGATGTAGGTGGGTCTTCATGGAATGCAGTTTCGGGAAAGTGGCTCCAGCAAGCAGAGATGATTATCAGCTTATGCGGTGTAGCAGCCATCTTGTGATTACCGGGAATGGTGCTGAGAAAAGAAAATCTCAAGTATAGATATTAGTTCTTATGGATCTTAATAAATAATGATACTTACATAATTTATAGGGATCTAAAACTTAACTTAAGGAATCCTAATACATTTGTCTATTTTACTTGGTGAGGGTGGGGGTGTCCTGGGCCAGTCTAATCATATTTTATGTAAAGAAAAGATTATCTTTAAGTTTATGTTAAATGTATCTTTTTTTTTTTTTTTTTGGAGAGGTTTTTCGCTATAGGGCACGTGCGCTCGCCAGACAGACAGAGAGAGACATAGAGACAGAAAGTGAGAAATCACCCCCCAGGGGGGATGGTCACGCCGCAATCCCTTCTCCTCCATTCTCCTCTCGGGATCTTGGGCATGCACGCACACGCGCCCGGCGTGAGTTGTAAGCCACCGGGTCCGAGACGCGAACCACGGTCGACTACGTGGGAGTCCAGCGACATAGCCATTACGCTAACTGCTGGTTCCCTTGAATGTATCTTGAAGGGCCTTCCAAAGGTCAAGATTATTTTTGCCTAGATAGAACTTCAGCCCATCCTGTATTGTGATCATGGAGATAAAGCATTGTAATTAATAGTAGGTGATTAGAGCAAAGGGGAGCGGTTGGGGGACTTCCTGGAAAATGTTATCAAATACTCAGGATTTATAAGAGAGCTATGTAATTCTTTTATAGTAGTATATTGGGGAGTCAGAGGGGGGTCGCTTCCCAGCAAGGCTACCAGTTTTCTGGAGCAAATAGCAAGCAGCCTTGCTGACATGCTAATTCGACCTAAGTCTTATTCCTAGGTCGGGGGGACACACAGCAGTGGCCTTGCCTACATGCTGACCCGACCTAAGTAATGCTTGAAGGTCAAAAGCTCAACACAGATCCTGGGGCCCTACCGGGTCAGACTCCTCCAGCGGCATGGCCATCCCCCCGGGGGGTGATTTCTCGCTTTCTGTCTCTCTGTCTCTGTCTGTCTGGCAAACACATGCACCCTATAGCAAAAACCTCTCCAAAAAAGAAAAAAGAAACTGGACTGCAAAGGAAACTGAGGCAAGAACACCACTGTCCTCAGTCCACGTCAAGATTCCCAAGACTAGGACCCAAGTCCCTTTAATGGCCAGACCAACCTTTTCCCTGCAGGAGCCCTCTCTTCCATCTCTAGTACACTGGCCAACAAGGAAAACTGAGGCAGGGAAACTACTGCCCCAGCCCACTTCCAGTTTCCCAAGTCCAGGACCCCAGTCTCTTTAAAAACCAGATCGGTGCTTGCCCTGCAGGAGCCCTCCCTTTCCATCTCTAGCCCACTGGCCAGCAAGGGAAATTGAGGCAGAGGCACCACTGCTCCCAGCCCACTTCCACGTCCCCAAGACTAGGAACCCAGGTCTTTTAAAGGTAGGCAGGATTTCCTTTTTAATGTTTTTTCTTTGCTATTTCTTTTTGTTTTGCTAATACCTTCCTCCCCCTTGTCCCAGAGATCACAAAGGCCCTTGCCCTGCTGGAGCCCTCCTGTTTCATCTCTAGCCCACTGGTGAAATCGTGCACCACACTGGCATGGCCTGTGACTTTTTTAAAAATTTCCTCTATACTCTTTTCTTTCCTCTTACATTATCCTCTCTTCCTCATTCTTCACCCTTCCAGAGGAATTAGACAGATCCATAATCACAGGTCTGAAAATCCCTAGTATTTTAAGGTTCCTGGGATTCTTCTCTGTACTGAACCACCTGTGAATATGTAGATAGTACTATTCAGAAACTTGAACAGAGTACCCCTGTTGAGACCACATTGCTAAAAACAACAAAAAGATGCTTCCACAAACATCAATTCACAGCAAAAGGGAAACACACTTGCTCCTAGTCAAAGAAAGGTTCTCCTAACAGGTATTCAAAAGTGAATACATCTTTCAATGGCTAGAGGTCGGAGAAGAGCCTCAGTTATGAATAAGCTAGAAAGTATGTCACCATCACAGGAACTGAGTAACTCCCCTCTATCTCTCCTAAAATCTGAGCACGTTACCAAAATGTCAGAGAAAGAATTTAGAACCTTCATGATGAACAAATTTTATGAGTTGGAACAGAAAAGAGACAAGAAACTTCAGGATATTAGGAAGTCCTTCCATCACACAAAAGAAGAAATGGCACTCTGAGAAAGAATCAGATGGAGCTATTAGAGATGAAGTCTATAGTACAGGAAACCAAAAACTCTCTAGAAAGGTATAAAAGTCGATTAGACCATGCAGAAGATCAAATCTCTAATGTAGAGGATAAAACCTCGGACCTAGAAAAAAACACCAAGAAGATAGAGAAAATAAAAAAAAAAAAAACACGAGGATAATATTAGAGAAATACTAGATTCCATAAGATGCCCAAATATCAAAATAATTGACATCCCAGAAGGTGAAGAAAGTAAAAAAAAAAAAAACATGTAAAATCTATTCCATGACATCCTGGAAGAAAATTTCCCAAGTCTACCGAGGCACTCAAGCATCCAGACCCAAAACATACAAAGGACCCCAAATAGCCTCAACCCCAGAAGATCTTCCCAAAGGCACATTCTAGCCAGACTTTCCAAGACCACAGATAAAGACATGATACTAAAACTGGTGAGAGAGAAAAGAGATGTGTCTTACAAAGGTCATCCCATCAGGCTAACACCGGACCTCTCAATGGAAACAATGCAAGCAAGAAAAGAATGGGAAGATGTACTGAAAGTGGTTAAACAATTTCAACCAAGATTATTATATCCTGTGAGATTACCCTTTATATGGGAGAAAAAAAGTTTGAAATCTTCTCAGACAAACAAAACATGAAATAATTGCCCATCATCAGACCAGCTCTTCAAAAAACTCTGAAGAAAGTACTGTTCCAGGAAAACTAAAGAATTAACAGACAGAAACAAAGGAATAAAACGCAGCTAAGACAATGGCCAATGTAAATGTCAGGACATATCCGGTAACAACGATAATAACATTTAATGTGAATGGATTAAATTCTCCCATCAAGAGACACAGACTGGCTGAATGGAAAAAAAAAAAAAAAAAAAAAAAAAAAAAACCAGAAACCCTCTATCTGTTGCCTACAGGAAACACACCTCATGGATAAAGACACACATAAACTAAATGTAAAGGATTAGAAAAAGGTTTTCCATGCAAATGGGAACCAAATAAGAGCTGGAGTTGTGATACTAATTTCTGACAAAACAGGATTTAAAACAAAAACTGTTTGACGAGACAAAGAAGGGCACTATATTGTACTAAAAGGATCAATAGATCAAGAAGATATAACACTTATAAATATATACGCGCCTAACACAGGAGCACCCAAATACGTGAAGGAAAGACTATTAGATCTAAAAGGGAAGATAGACTGCAATACACTAATTGTTGGATACCTCGACACTGCACTATCCCCTCTGGACAGATCATGTAGACAAAAAAATAGATAAAAAGATAAAGGATCTGAACGGTACCATAAATCAAATGAACTTAACAGGCATCTATAGAACTTTCCATCCAAAGACGATGAGATACACTTTTTTCTCACCCCCATATGGAACATTTTTGAAGATTGACCACATCATAGGGCACAAAGCAAGCCTCTACAGATTCAAAGAAAGTATTGCCATCATCTTCTCTAACCATGATGGCATTAAACTCGAGTTTATTTTCAAGAGAAATCCTCAAAAATATTCTAATACATGGAAACTAAATAACTTACTCCTGAATGACTCCACAACTATTGATGAAATAAAGACTGAAATCAAAAGATTCATGGAAGCCATTGACAATCAGGACATGAGTTTCCATAATCTTTGGAACACTGATAAAGCAGTTATAAGAGGGAAGTTCATAGCAATTAGTACACATAAGAGGAAGACGGAAAGAAGGAAAATGGATCACCTAACATCGTACCTTAAAGAATTGGAAAACCAACAGCAAAATAATTCAAAAGACTCCAGGAGAAAGGAAATAATACAGATATGAGCAGAAATAGATTAAATAGAAAATAAGGGAACTATACAGAAAATAAATGAAAGTAAAAGCTGGTTCTTGGTAAAGATAAACAAAATAGATACATTGCTAGCAAGACTTATTAAGAAGAGAGAAATGAACCAGGTGAATCAGATCTGCAGTGAAGCAAGCAATATAACAACAGACAAAGTAGAAATACAAAACATCATTAGAGGATACTATGAACAACTATATGCCAAGAAACAAGACAATCTGGATGAAATGGATAAATTCCTGGACAAATATAATCTACTAATATTAGGCCAGGAGGATACAAAAAGTCTGAATAGGCCCATAACAAGCCAGGAGATTGAATCAGTAATAAATAATTTCCAACAAATAAAAGCCTTGGCCCTGATGGCTTCACCTCTGAATTCTACAAAACTTTCAAAGAAGAGTTAACCACCATTCTGCTCAAGTTCTTTCTAAAGATCCAAAAGGGTGAACCTGGGCCTATGACGTCTCTATCACCCTTATCCTTAAAACAGATAAGGACAGGACAAGAAAGGAAACCTATAGACCAATTTCTCTGATGAATATAGATGCAAAGATTCTCAACAAGATACTATCAAATCATATCCAACAACTTATAAAAAAGATTATACATCATGATCAGAAAGACCTTATTCCAGGAATGCAAGGTTGGTTCAACATGCAGAAAACCATAAATGTAATACATCATATTAGCAGGAAGAAAGATGAAACCCATATGGTCATATCAACTGATGCAGAAAAAGCATTTGAAAAGGTACGACATCCCTTCATGATCAAGACTCTCAGCAAAATCGGCATAAAAGAGTCATTCTTTAACACAATAAAAGCCATCTATGAAAAACCCATGGCGAACATCATCCTGAATAGAGAAAAGCTGAAACTTTCCCACCAAAAACTGATACAACACAAGGATGCACACTTTCTTCACTCCTTTTCAATATAGTACTGGAAGTCCTCACCAACGGAATTAGAAAAGAGGAAAAAGTAAAAGGCATTCGGATAGGAAAAGAATAGGTGAAACTCTCTCTATTCGCAGATGACATGACCATATACATAAAAGATCCAATGGTTTCCATGAAAAAAATTCTGGAGGTAACGCATGAATATATTAAAATTGCAGAATACAAAATCAATATACATAAATAGATAACATTTCTATATACGAACAACAGGCAGACTAAGATAGAACTAAAAATAGTTATTCCATTTACAATAGCCACAAAAAGTATAAGATACTTAGGAATAAATCTAACCAAAGAAGTTAAAGACTTCCACAAGGAAAACTATGAGAACCTAAAAAAAGAAATTGAAAATGACACAAAAAAGTGGAAGGACACCCCATGTTCCTCGATTGGAAGAATTAATATAATCAAAATGGCAATTCTACTCAAATTAATATATATATATATATATATATATATTTAATACAATGCCAATCAAAGTACCAGACACATTCTTCACAGATCTGGAATAGACAATTGTGAAATTCGCCTGGAATCATAAAAGACCCCATATTGTCAAAACAATTCTACACAAGAATAGTTGAGTGGGTGGCATCTCAGTCACTGACCCAAAATTATACTACAAAGCTGTGGTAATCAAAACAGCATTGTACTGGCGGACAAACAGACACATGGACCAATGGAACAGAATAGAGTTCAGAGAATTTCCAAACATACAGTCAACTGATTTTGACATGGGGTACCAGACAATCCAGTGGGAAAAGGAAAACCTCTTCAGCAAATGGTGCTGGAAAAACTGGATTTCCACCTGCAGAAAGATGAATCTGAACCCCTACCTCTCGCCTTTGACAAAAATAAAGTCAAGTTGGATCAAGGATCTAAATCTAAGACCTCAAACTATAAAACTGCTCCTTGAAAACACTGGGGAATCTCTGGAAGACATTGGGGTAGGGAAAGACTTCTTAAATAAGACCCCCCAAAGCACAGTCAATAATCCACAAAAATAGATAAGTGGGATTACATCAGACTAAGAAGTTTCTGCTGGCAAAAGACACAGTAATTAGTGTGAATCAACAGCCCTCAGAATGGGAAAATATTTTTTGTAAATTATGCATCAGATAAGGGACTGATAACTAGAATACACAAGGAACTCAAGCAGATGTTTGGAAAAAAAGATGATCAACGGTATTAAAAGATGGGAGAAGGAGCTGAGAAAAACAATCTCTAAAGATGACATACAAATAGCCATAAGGCATATGAAAAAATACTCAACATCCCTCATCATAATCTCAGTGTTATGAATAGCGTGTGGTGTGCAACATGCCACACGATTTTTTCTTTTCTCTTATGGTGATGCTTATTAGGTCATTTGGAGGCTCACCACTCCTTAGAAACAAGGAGGACTTTGGGTCACCCAGGACAAGTGACAACAGTGAATGGTACTGGTGAGCAACAGGTAGGCAGACCAGAGGAAAGATCACCAATTTTCTAATTCTAAACACCTTTTAATACTAACAGATACCTTGAATAAGTTAGAAAGGAACATATAGATTACCAGATGACTAGGAACAATCATAGAGGCCCAAAAAATATGAGCAACCAATAAAAGGCCTATCCCCCCAAGGGAAGTCGTCAAGCCCACGTCACCCATAGTCAATACAATGCAAGTTGTGGACATGTTGGATAAGGAATTCAGAATATTTGTAGTGACCAAACTAACTGAGATGGAAGAAAAAAGAGACAATGAGTTCTAGGAGATAAGTTCTTTCATGATTTGAAAGAAGAAATAGACACCTTATAAAAGAACCCAATGGAACTTCTAGGGTTGAAGAATGTGATAAGGGAAATCAAAACTTCCCTTGAAAGTATTTCAAGTAGATTAGATCAGGCAGATGATTGAATCTCTAATGCAGAAGACAAAACATCTGACCTAGAAAAAAGTATCAAGAAGATTGAGAAAACAACCAAGAAAAATGAAGATAGTATATGAGGAATACTGAATACCATCCAGCACACAAACTTCCAGGTAATTGGTATCCCAGAAGAGGAAGAAAATAATAAGTGCATTGATAATTTATTCCATGAAATCCTGGAAGAAAACTTTCCAAACCTAGAAAGGCATTCAAATATCCAGACCCAAGAAATGCATAGGACCCCCAGTAGAATCAACCCAAGAAGATCCTCTCCAAGGCACATCATAGCCACATTGGCAAAAACAACAGAAAAAGACAAGATACTAAAGTTAGTAAGAGAGAAACATCAATTATTTACAAAGGGTGCCCCATCAGGCTAACATCGGATGTATTGGCAGAAACAATGCAGGCAAAGAAAGAATGGGGAAATATAGTCAAAGTGTTGAATGAAAAACAATTTCAACCAAGAATACTATACCTGGCAAGATTATCTTTCATATGAGAAAAAAAAAAAGATAAAAACATTCTCAAACAAAATCTGTAGAAATTTACCAACTCCAGACCAGCTCTACTAGAGGTTGTGAAGACTGTTATGCAAGGAAATTAAAAAGTCAGATAGACAGTTATAAGAAACAAAAAGCAACCAATAAAATGGCTTGCTTAATGTAAAAACAGGTCCTAAATATTGATAACATTGAACATCAATGGATTAAATTCTCCAATTAAGAGACACAGACTGGGACCAGCAGTTAGCATAATGGCTATGTCGCTGAACTCCCATGTAGTCGACCACGGTTAAAGTCCTGGATTCATTGGCTTAAACTCACGCTGGGTGCATGTGTGTGCGTGCTCAAGATCTCGAGGGGAGAATGGAGGAGAAGGTATTGTGGGCTGGCCATCCTCCCTGAGGGAGATTTCTTGCTTTCCATCTCTTTCTCTTACTCTGTCTTTCAGGCGAGCGCACATAAACTATAGCAAAAAAACTCTATAAAAAAAAAAAAAAAAAAAAAAAAAAAAAAAAAAAAGAACACAGACTGTTAGAATGGATAAAAAAAAAAATGGAAACCCTCTATCTGTTTCCTATAAGAAACTCTCCTATGGATAAAGAAATACATAGACTAAAAGTAAAGGGTTGGAAAAAGATATTCCATGCAAATGGAAATCTGACAAGGGCTGAAGTTGTGATATTGATTCCAGAAAAAAATAGGTTTCATGTCAAAGACTGTAAGAAGAGACAAAGAAGGGGACTATATAATAGTAAATGGGGTAATGCAGCAAGAAGACATAACGTTTATAAATATCTATGCACCCAACTCAGGTGCACCTAAACATGTGAAGGGAAGACTGTTGAAGCTGAAAGGAGAGATAGGGAGAAACACCATAATTGCTGGGAATCTCAACACCCCATTATCTCCTTTAGACATATCTTCTAGGCAGAAAATAAATAGAGATGTACAGGACCTAAATGATACTATAAATCAAATGGACTTGATAGATATCTATAGAACATTCCACCTTAAGTCCATAAAATATACATTTTTCTCACCCCAGCATTGAACCTTTTCAAAGATTGAACATATGTTAGGACACAAATCAAGCCTTTACAGATTCAAAGACATAGAAACTCTTTCCAGCATCTTCTCTGACCATGATAGAATTAAACTCAAGATTAATTTGAAGAAACACCCTCAAAAATACACAAACACATGGAGTCTGAACAACCTACTTCTGAATGACTTCTTCACTACTGAAGAAATTAAGTCTGAAATCAAAAAAATTATGGAAACAAATGATAATGAGTGAACAAGTTTTCATAATCAATGGGACATGGCAAAAGCAGTCAAAAGAGGGAAGTTCATAGCAATTAATGCACTCAAGAAAAAGATGGAAAGGTGGCAAATAGATAACCTAACATCAGGCCTCAGGGAATTGGAAAAACAACAACAACAAAAATATGTCAGGTGAAAAGAAATAATAAAAGTTCAAGCACAAATAAATAAAATAGAAAATAAATGAACTATTCAGAAAATAAATAAAAGCAAAGGCTGGTTCTCTGAAAAGGTTAACGAGATCAAAACACCATTGGCTATACTGATCAAGAAGAAAGAAAGAACTCCTAGAAATCAAATACGTGATGAAACAGTCAACATTACAACAGACATAATAGAAATACAAAATATCATTAGAGGATACTATGAACGACTATATGCAAACAAACAAGATAACTTGGAGGAGACGGAAAAATTTCTGGGTGCATATAATCTACCAAAATTGAATCAGGAAGACACAGAGAATCTGAATAGACCCATATCAAGCCAGGAGATTGATATAAAAACATGGAAAGACATTCCATGTTCCTGGATTGGAAGAATTAACTTAATCAAAATGGCAATTATACCCAAATTAATCTACATATTTAGTGCAATTACCATCAAAATGCCAGAGATATTCTTTACCAATCTAAAAAAGTCAGTCATAGAATTTGTCTGGAATCATAAAAGGTCTCGTATTGCCAAAAAAATAATCCTGTGCAAAAAGGGTGGAGTGGGAGACATATCACTCCCTGATCCAAAGATATACTATAAAGCTGTGTTCATCAAAATAGCATAATACTGACATAAAAAAAGACATGTGGACAAATGGACTAGAATAGGACCCCCAGAAATAACTCCGAAAGCTTACAGCCAACTGAGTTTTGATACAGTATACCAGAGTTCATCTATTGGAAAAAGGAAAACCTCTTTAGTAAATGGTGTCGGAAAAACTGGGTATCCACCTGCAGAAAGATGAAATTGAACCCCCGTCTTTTACCAGTAACAAAAGTCAACTCAAAATGTAGCAAAGATCTAAATCTAAGACCTTAAACTATAAAACTACTGGTGGAAAATGCTGAGGAAACTCTGGGAGACATTGGAGTAGTCAAAGACTTCTTTAAAAAGACTCCCAAAGCACAGGCTATAATCCCTAAAACAGAGAAGTGAGACTATATCAGACTAAGAAGTTTCTGCACAGCAAAGGATGCAGTAACAACTGTGAATCAACAACCATCAGAATGGGAAAATATTTTTGTAAAATAGGCCTCATACAAGGGACTAATAACCAGAATACACAGGGAGCTCAATCACCTTATGTGAAAAAAAAAAAAAGATTAACCCAATTAAAAGATGGGAAAATGAGCTGAACAAAAATCTCTCTAAGGAAGACATATGAACAGCCAAAAAGCATATGAAGAAATGCTCAACATCCCTCCTCATAAGGGAGATGCATATTAAAACCACAATGAGATACCACCTAATCCCTGTCAGAATGGTCGAGATTAAGAATATAAAAAGTGATAAATTTTGGTGGGGATGTGGTGAAAAGAGAACTCTCCTGCACTGTTGGTGGGAATGTAAACTGGTTCAGCCACTGTAGAGAACAATATGGAGGCTCCTCAAAGATCTACAAATAGAACTACCATTCGATCGAACAATCCTACTTCTGGGTATCTACCCAACGGACAGGAGAATGCTCAGTCAGAAAAGCGATTGCACATCAATGTTTATTGCAGCTTTATTTACGGTTGCTAAGACATGGAACCAACCCAAATGCCCAAAAACTGATGAATGGATTGAAAAAGTGTGGCACATATACTCTATGGAATACTACTCAGCCATAAAAAACAAGACCCTGACATTTGATAGAAAGTGGTCAGGTATGGAAGTTCTATTGCTTAGTGAAGTAAGTCAGGATATGAAAAAAGATATTGCATTTATCCACTTAATATATACTGATTATCTGCACTTTATGGTAGATATTGAGAAGGATAGCACAAGAACAAATAGAGAGGCATGACATTAGTGGGATTCAGATATGGTTTATTACCTGTTGATGATGATATGTATAGTATTCTCAACTGGACAGGTCTGAGAAGTATTTCAGCCCCCCTCTTCTGTTCTCCTCTTGGGATTTTCATCACTCACACATGTGCCTGGTATGATTTCCAAGTCACTGGTTCCAGGACTCGAGCCATGGTCAGACATGTGGAAGTGCAGTTTCTTAAACACCACATTACCTTCTGGCCCCAGAAATCTATATTAGTTCTAGTAAAAACTTCCACAGTATTAATTTTTCTGCAAAGAAAAATAATTTTTAAAATGTATGATCATATACTCAATGTAATACTATTCAGCCATAAAACCAACAAAACCCTTCCTTTTGACAGGAAGTGGATGAATACGGAAGACTTACTGCTAAGTGAAGCAAGCCAGGCTAGGAAAGAGAGGCATTGTATGTCCCCACTTAATATATACCAAGTGTCCACACTCTATGACTGAAACTAATTGACTAAAGGACATACAAGCACAGTATATAGATGTAAAAACCAGATATAGTGTGTGCGCAAGAGGATGGTCTGAGGAAGGACATTTAGAAGAAAAATAGGGAGGCAAAGAATTAATGCCACAAAGAAATGTGGTATTATCTGTTGAAGATATTTTGTAGTTTTATCAACTGTACTAGGGAGAAATGTTCACCTGTTGAAATATCCATTCTGTAAGACAAATAATAATGTGATTGAATGTATAAAAGAAAATGAAATGAAAAATAAACAAACAAACAAAAAGTCTGTTCTTAAAAAAGTTAATGGAACAGAAGTTAAAGGTACACAGCATGATGTAATGTTCTTTCTTCAAGGTGGTGAATATGGTAATATCTTTAATTTGATTATCACATACTGCATGCATGCTTTGAAAACAAAGATGTATGACAAATAAATATAAATGAGCAATTGTAAAATAATAGAACATAATGGCTGACTGCCAGAGAACATTGAAAAGAAAAGAATAATCTAACAAATATAGTATTCTTGGTTGCAGTTCTTTAACACTTTGAATATATTTCCCATTCTTTCCTTGATTGCATTGTATTCGATGAGAAATCCAGTGTTGGCTTGAAAGACTAACCTTTGTTAAGTGACCCAGTGTTTCTCTCTTGTCAATTTTAGTATTGTGTCTTTGTATGTGGTTTTGGCCAATATGGCTATGATGTACTGTGGAGAGTATCTTCTTGGCATTGATTCCATTTGAGGTTTTTTGTTTGTCTTGGGTCTGAGTGTTGTGCTCCTGTACATTTAGAGAATTTTCTTCCAGGATTTCATGGAATAGCTTATCAATGCCTTTATTAGTTTCTTCACCTTCTGGGATACCAATTATTCAGATGTTTGAGCATTTCGTAGTATATTTTTCATATATTATTCTCGGGAGATTTTTATTTCCTGTTTTACAGCCTTCATATCTAACGGATCCATATTATTCTTTTTATGCTGTCCAATTCTTCTTTCATATCATGAAAGGGCTTCCTCATCTCTTGGTGTTTAATGTCTATTTTCTTTTGCATCTAATGATGTTTTATCACCATAAATATTCTACATTCGTTTTCTGACATTCAGTAATATCCTCTAATTTTTCCCTACTTGGAGAAGAGTTACTGTGTTCCCTTGCAGGAGTTATATCACTTGGTTCTCTAATCATTGAGGATCTTCTCTGATTTTTAGTGATTTGGTAATGTATTCATTTTTGGATGATTTTTTGGAAAAGGATTCTGTAACTCAGAGCTCATGTCTTCCCTTTACTGAGAAATAATTCGGTGCTATAGTCTCCCTTATACTGTGTCTTTCCATGTCGTGATCACAGGAGTTTTGAGATCATGTTTATGAAGAGGAGTTTCTCTCTTTGTACAAAGAGTTCAGTGAGGGGCAAAGAATCTTGGGATTCTCACAGTATTCAGATTTTAAACTATTAAGCACCTAGACTTCTCTAGGCAGTAGAATGTAAAGGAAAAGAAAAAGAAAGTAGAAAGCTGAAATATGAAGAAAAGTCAGAGAAAAAAGAATGAACAAAAACAGAAACAGATAAAAGGAAAAAAACACATTGCAAAGAATAAAATTAAGTTAAAAATGAAAACTTTTAAAAAATGTGTTTTTTCTTTTTGAGTTAGAAAATCCCCCATCTCCATCTGCACTCTCCTAGGGAAATTGAGGCAGGGCCTTTCAATGGCCCCAGCCCCAGCCCCACCTTCAGCTCCAGCCCAGTCCAGCCAAAGGTAATGAGATACACATTTTTCTCACTTCCACATGGAACCATTTTGATGACTGACCACATGATAGGGCACAAAACAAGACTCTCCAGATTCAAAGGCATAGAAACCATATCCATCGTCTTCTCCAACCATGATAGAATTAAACTTGATATTAATTTCAACAGAAATCCCCAAAATACACAAATACATGGAAACTGAATGACTTCACAACTACTGAAGAAATAAAGACTGAAATAAAAGGATTCATGGAAACCAGTCTCTGGGACACTGCAAAAGCATTATAAGAGGGAAGTTCATAGCAATTAGTGCCCAAAAAGAAAAAAAAAAGGAAAGGCAAATGGACCACCTAAAATCATGCTTCAGAGAATTAGACAAGCAACAGCAAAAATAATCCAAAAACTCCAGGAGAAAAGAAATAATAAAGATCCAAACGGAAATAAATGAAATAGAAAAAAAAAAAAAACTATACAGAAAATAAATGAAAGTAAAAGCTGGTTATTTGAAAAGATAAAAAAAAATCAACACACAACCAGCTAGACTAATTAAGAAAGAGAGAGAAAGGAACCAGATAAATCTAATTTGCAATGAAGTAGGCAATATAACAACAGACATAATAAAAATACAAAACATCATGAGAGGATACTAAGAACAACTATATGACAACAAACACGAAAATCTGGATGAGATGGAGAAATTCCTGGATACATATACTCTGCCAAGATTGAGTCAGGAGGATGTAGAAAGTCTGAATAGGTCCATAACAAGCCATGAGAGTGAATCATTAATAAATAACCCCCAAACAAAGAAAAGCCCTGCTCCTCATGGCTCATCTTTGAATTATACAAAATTTTAAAATAAGAGTTAACCCACATTCTGCTCAAGTTATTTCTAAAGATTCAAAAGGGTGTAACTCTCTCAAATTCTTTCTATGAAACTTTCATCATTATAATCCTTAAAACAGACAAGGACAGGAAAAGAAAGGAAAACTATAGACCAATATCTCTGATGAATATAGATGCAAAGATTCTAAACAAAAATACTAGCAGATTGTATCCAACATCGTATAAAAAAAGATTATATATCATGATCAGGTAGGCTTTATTCCAGGAAAGCAAGGTTGGTTCAACATATGCAAAACTATGTACATCTATATGCTAAGAAACAAGACAGTTTGGATGAGATGGACAAATTCCTGGACAAATATAATCTACCAAGATTGAGCCAGGAGGTTATAGAAAGTCTGAATAGGCCCATAACAAGCGAGGCGATTGAATCAATAATAAATAACCTCCCAACAAAGAAAAACCCTGGCCCTGACTGATTCACTTATGAAATCTACAACACTTTCAAAGAAGAGTTAACCACGATTCTACACAAGTTATTTCTAAAGATCCAAAAGGGTGACTCTCTCCCTAATTAATTATATGAAGCCTCTGTCACCCTTATACTTAAAACAGGTAAGGATAGGAAGGAAAATTATAGACCAATATCTCTGATGAATATAGATGCAATGATTCTCAACAAGATACTAGCAAATCGTATCCAACAACTTATAAAAAATCATACTACATGATCAGGTAAGCTTTATTCCAGGAATGCAAGGTTAGTTCAACATACACAAAACCATAAATATAATACATCATATCAACAGAAAGAAAGATAAAAACCATATGTTCATATCAATTGATGCAGAAAAAACATTTGATAAGATACAGTATCCTTCATGATCAATACTCTTAGCAAAATCAGCATCGAAGAGCCATTTCTCAAAACAATAAAAGCTATCTATGAAAAACCTACAGCAAACATCATCCTGAATAGAGAAAAACTGAAATCTTTCCCATTAAAAATGGGTACAAGACAAGGATGCCAACTTTCTCCACTCCTCTTTAATATAGTACTGGGATTCTGCACCAATGCAATCAGAAAAGATGAAAAAATAAAAGGCATTCAAATAGGAAAAGAAGAGGTGAAACTCTCTCTATTTGCAGATGAAATGATTGTACACATAGAAGACCCAATGGTCTCCATGGAAATTTACTGGAAGTAATATATGAATACAGTAGAGTTGCAGAATATAAAATCAATATACAGAAATTGATAGCATTTCTATATACAAATAACAGGCAGACTGAGATAGAACTGAAAACATTATTCCATTTACCATAACCATAAAATGTAAAAGATATTTAGGAATAAATATAACCAAAGAAGTTGAAAACCTCCACAAGGAAAACTACAAGAAGCTAAAAAAGAGAAATTAAAAATGACTAAAAAAAGTGGAAGGACATCCCATGTTCCAGGATTAGAAGAATTGATATAATAAAAATGGCAATTCTACCCAAATTAATCTATATATTTAATGCAATGCCAATCAATGTACCACACACATTCTTCACAGATGTAGAAAAGACAATCAGAAAATTTGTCTGAAATAATAAAAAACCCTGTATTGCCAACATAATTCTGCAGAAGAAGAGCGAGGTGGGCGGCATCTCACTCCCTGATCCAGAAATATATTACAAAGCTGTGGTAATGAAAACAGCATGGTACTGGCACAGAAACAGACATGTGGACCAATGGAACAGAATAGAATCTCCAGAAATAAAGTCACTAACATACAGTAAACTGATTTTGACAAGGGGTACCGGTCAATCCAGTGGGAAAAGGAAAACCTCTTCAGCAAATGGTGTGGGAAAAACTGGATTTCCACCTGCAGAAAGATAAATCTGGACCCCTACCTCTCACCTTTGATAAAAATAAAGTCAAGATGGATCAAAGATCTAAATCTAAGACCTCAAACTATAAAACTTCTCCTGGAAAACACTTAGGAATCTCTGGGAGACATTAGTGTAGAGAAAGACTTCTTAAATCCGACCCCCAAAGCACAGTTGATAATCCCCAAAATAGACAAGCGGAATTACATCAGACTAAGAAGTTTCTGCATGGCAAAAGACACAGTAATTAGTGTGAATCGACAGCCCTCAGAATGGGAAATTATTTTTGTAAATTATGCATCAGATAAGGGATTGATATCCAGAATACTCAAGGAACTCAAGCAGCTGTTTGGAAAAATATGATGATTAGCCATATCAAAAAATGGGAGTATGTTGGAAAAAAAAAAAAAAAAAAACACTCTCTAAAGATGAGATACAAATAGACAAAAGGCATATGAAAAAATGCTCAACATCCCTCATCTCAAGGGAAATGCATATCAGAACAACAAGGAGATACCACTTAGCCCCAGTAAGAATGTCTAAGATTAAAAAAATATGATAAGTGTTGGCGGGGGTGTGGTGAAAGGGAAACTCTCTTATACTGCTGGTGGGAATGTAAATTAGTCCAGCCACTGTGGAGAACAATTTGGAGATTCCTCAAAAATCTACAAATAGAACTACCATATGATCCAGCAATCTCACTCCTCGGTATCTACCCAAAGGACAGAAGAATTCTTCATCAGAAAAGCGCTTGCACATCGATGTTTATTGTGGCACTATTCACAATTGCTAAGACATGGAACCAACCCAAATGCCCCCATACAGATGAATGAATTGTAAAACTGTGGTACATATACTCTATGAAATACCACTCATTAAAAAAAAAAAAAAAAAAAAAAAAAAAAAAAACTGGCTTTTGAGAGAAAATGGAAGCCTGACTTACTTCACTGCTGAATGAAGCAAGGCAGGCAATAAAAGAGAGACATTCTATGTCCCCACTTAATATATACTGAGTGTTCACGCTCTATGACTGAAACTTACTGACCAAATGATGTACAAACACAAGAGATGGGTGTGATTGCCAGATGTGGTGTGTGTGGAAGAGTGGGGCCTTGAGAAGGACATTTGGAGAAGGGATACAGAGACAAAGCATTGACGGGATAGGGATGTAGTGGTGTTATCTGTTGAAAATATTTTGATCAACTATGATGGAAAGAAATGTTCACATATTGAAATCTTCACTTTGTAAGTTAAATAATGTGATTGAATGTGTAAAAAAGTATATAGGAAAATTACAGATATGTATTTATCTATAAAATATATAGATATGAAATATATGTGTAAAAATTATAAAATAAAAAATTATAAAATACCCATAGCTAACATCATCCTGAATGAATAAAAGATGAAAGGTTTTCCAATAAAAACTGGTGCAAGACAATGATGCCCACTTTCTCCATTTCATTTCAGTATAGTACTGAAAGTCCTCGCCAATGCAATCAGAAAAGAATAAAATAAAAGACATTGAAATAGGAAAGGAAGAAGTGAAATCATCTGTATTTGCAGATACATGATGGTATGCCTGTAAGACTCAATGGTATCCACTAAAAAAATCCTGGAAGTAATAAAAGAACACAGTAAAGTTACAGAATACAAAATCAACATACAGAAATCTCTAAAATTTCTATATATGAATACCAGGCAGACTGAGATAGAACTGAAATAAGTAATTCCATCTACCATAGCCACAAAAATTATAAGATACTTAGGAATAAATCTAACCAAAGAAGTTAAAGACCTCCACAAGGAAAACTATGAGAAGCCAAAAAAAAAGAAATTGAAAATGACACAAAAAAGTTTAAGGACATCCCATGTTCCTGGATTTGAAGAATTAATATAATCAAAATGGCAATTATATCCAAATTAATCTACATAGTTAACCCAATCCCAATCAAAATGCCAGAGATATTCTTCACAGATCTAGACAATTACAAAATTTGTCTGGAATAATAATAAACCTCGTATTTCCAATGCAATCCTGCACAAGAGTGGAGTGTGTGGCATCTTACTCCCTGACCCAAAAAAATACTTCAAAGCTGTGATAATCAAAACACCATGGTATTTGCACAGCAACAGATGGGTGAATGCAACCTGATAGGGACCCCATAAGTAAACTCCCCCAAAATACAGCCTACTGATTTTTGACAGAGGGTACCTGTCAATCCAGTTGGACAAGGAATTTCTCTTCAGCAAATGGTGCTTGAAGCACAGGTAGAGCTGGAGATGCCTGCAAGTGTTCTGGCCTATATGGGGAAAGGAGAGACAAATTAGCAAGATAATGGCATATGGAGAAAACTGCTTATTTTAAGTTATAAAATATGGAACAGAACAGGATAGAGAGATACTTTTCCTACTGTTCCTAGGACCTAGGGTCTGGAAGCGCAGGTGCCCTGGCTAGGGGCTTCACAGCAATGATGCTAGGCCTAGGAAAGGATAGCACAGGAAGAGATGAAGATGCCTGCAACTATTCTGACATTGTATAGCAATTAGGGTATGGAAGGGGGTGGAGTTCTAGCTGGGGGCTTCACAGAAGTGATTCTTGCCCCAGGAAAGGTCAGCACAGGCAGAGATCCAGGTGTCCTATCCTTAATTATGAGCAGGTGCTATCTTTGGGGATATATATTTGAAATGTTAATATTTTGGAATTAAATTGTGAATATCCACAATGTATATATATTTTTTTTTTTTTTTTTTTTTTTTTTTTTTTTTTGGAGAGGTTTTTCGCTATAGGGCGCGTGCGCTCGCCAGACAGACAGAGAGAGACATAGAGACAGAAAGCGAGAAATCACCCCCCAGGGGGGATGGTCACGCCGCAATCCCTTCTCCTCCATTCTCCTCTCGGGATCTTGGGCACGCACGCACACGCGCCTGGCGTGAGTTGTAAGCCACCGGGTCCGAGACGCAAACCGCGGTCGACCACGTGGGAGTCCAGCGACATAGCCATTACGCTAACTGCTGGTTCCCCACAATGTATATATTTTTTTGAGAATCAGTGAAGACCTAGTGGATGATGAAGACTATAATCACTACCTTTTAACCTAAGTGAACTGTTCTGTTCTTGAAGTGGGTGAAACTTTTGCTGAAAGGTTTATAGCATGTAATTGTTAGCTTTTTTTCCTGTGCTATAAAAGTCCGGATTCAAAGCAGACCTAGAAAATGGGTCAGTGGGACAAAATATCTTCAGGAGGCTGGCTCTACTTGGGTTTTCACCTTCCCTCCTAGTTTAGCAGGCTTATCTCTTTCTTTTCTTATTTATTTTTATTTATTTATTTTTATATACATTCAATCACATTGTTTTGCTTACAAAGTGAACATTTCAATATGTGAACATTTCTCTGCAGTCCAGTTGGTCAAAATATCTTCGACAGATAACACAACACCTCCCCATCCCGTCAATGCTCTGCCTCTGTATACCTCCTCCAAATGTCCTTCCCTAGGCCCCACTCCTCCACACACACCACATCTGGCATTTACACTCATCTCTTGTGTTTGTGTATTTTTTAGTCAATCAGTTTCAGTCATAGAGTGCAGACACTCGGTATATATTAAGTGGGGAGATATAATGTCTCTCCTTCATAGCCTGGCTTGCTTCACTCAGCAGTAAATCTTCCATATTCTTTCACTTCCTGTCAAAAGCCAGGGTTTTGTGGTTTTTTATGGCTGAATAATATTCCATAGAGTATATGTGCCACAGTTTTTCAATCCATTCATCTGTATGTGGGGCATTTGGGTTTGTTCCATGTCTTAGCAATTGTGAATAGTGTCACAATAAACATCAATGTGCAAGCACTTTTCTGATGAAGAATTCTTCTGTCCTCTGGGTAGATACTGAGGAGTGGGACTGCTGGATCATATGGTAGTTCTATTTGTAGATTTTTGAGGAATCTCCAAATTGTTCTCCACAGTGGCTGGACTAATTTACATTCCCACCAGCAGTGTAAGAGAGTTTTCCTTTCATCACAGCCCTGCCAACACTTATCATTTTTTTTTTCATCTTAGCCATTCTGACTGTGGTTAAGTGGTATCTCGTATTGATCTGCATTTCCCTTGTGATGAGGGATGTTGAGCATTTTTTCATATGCCTTTTGTCTATTCGTATCTCATCTTTAGAGAGTGTTTTTTTCAACTCCTTCTCCCATCTTTTAATAGGTTTGACCATCTTTCTTCCAAACAGCTTCTTTAGTTCCTTATGCATTCTAATTATCAGTCCCTTATCTGATGCATAATTTACAAAAGTATTTTCCCATTTTGAGGGCCATTGATTCAAATTAATTACTGTGTCTTTTGCCATGCAGAAACTTCTTAGTCTGATGTAATTCCACTTGTCTATTTTGGGGATTATCAACTGTGCTTTGGGGGTCGGATTTAAGAAGTCTTTCTCTACACTAATGTCTCCCAGAGATTCCCAAGTGTTTTCCAGGAGAAGTTTTATAGTTTGAGGTCTTAGATTTAGATCTTTGATCCATCTTGACATTATTTTTATCAAGGTGAGAGGTAGGGGTCCAGATTCATCTTTCTGCAGGTGGAAATCCAGTTTTTCCAGCACCATTTGCTGAAGAGATTTTCCTTTTCATACTGGATTGACTGATATCCCTTGTCAAAAATCAGTTTACTGTATGTTTGGGAATTTATTTCTGGGGACTCTATTCTGTTCCATTGGTCCACATGTCTGTTTCTGTGCCAGTACCATGCTGTTTTCATTACCACAGCTTTGTAACATATTTTTTGGTCAAAGAGTGAAATGCCACCCACTCCACTCTTCTTGTGTAGAATTGTTTTTGGCAAGATGGGGTCTTTTATGATTCCAGATGAATTTTATGATTCTCTTTTCTACATCTGTGAAGAATGTGTCTGGTACTTTGATTGGCATTGCATTAAATATGCAGATTAATTTGGGTAAAATTGCCATTTTTATTATATTAATTCTTCCAATCCAGGAAATTTTTTTGTGTCATTTTCAATTTCTTATTTTGGTTTCTCATAGTATTTCTTGTGGAGGCCTTTAACTTCTTAGGCTAGATGTATTCCTAAATATCTTATCCTTTTGGTGGCTATGGTAAATGGAATAACTTTTTTCAGTTCTTTCTCAGACTGCCTGTTGTTTGTATATAGAAATGCTATCAATTTCTGTATATTGATTTTATATCCTGCAATTTTACTGTAATCATGTATTACTTCCAGTAATTTTTCCATGGATACCATTGGGTCTTCTATGTATACATCATGTCATCTGCCAATAGAGAGAGTTTCACCTCTTCTTCTTCTATTCGGATGCCTTTTATTTTGTCCTTTTTTCTGATTGCGTTTGAGAGGACTTCCAGTACTATATTAAAAAGGAGTTGAAAAAGTGGGCATCCTTTTCTTGTTCCCGTGTTTAGTGGGAAAGATTTCAGCTTTCTCCATTCAGGATGATGTTTGCTATGGGTTTTTCATAGATAGCTTTTATTGTGTTGAGTAATGGTCCTTCTATACTGATTTTGTTGAGAGTCTTGATCATGAAGAATGCTGTATCTTATGAAATGCCTTTTCTGCAGCAGTTGATATTACCATATGGTTTTTATCATTATTCCTGTTGATATGATGTATTACATTTATGGTTTTGTGTATGTTGAACCAACCTTGCATTCCTGGAATAAAGCCTACCTGATCATGTAGTATGATCTTTTTATAAGTTGTTCGATACAATTTGCTAGTATCTCGTTGAGAATATTTGCATCTATATTCATCAGATATATTGGTCTATAGTTTTCCTTCCTTGTTCTGTCCTTATCTGTTTTAAGAATAAGGGTGATAGAGGCTTCATAAAATGAATTAGTGAGAGATTTAATCTTTTTGGATCTTTAGAAATAACTTGAGCAAAATGGTGGTTAACTCTTCTTTGAGAGTTTTGTAGAATTCAGAGGTGAAGCCATCAGGGCCAGGGCTTTTCTTTGTTGGGAGGTTATTTATTACTGATTCAATCTCCTGGCTTGTTATGGGCCTATTCAGACTTTCTATATCTTCCTGGTTCATTCTTGGTAGATTATATTTGTCCAGGAATTTGTCCATCTCATCCAGATTGTCTTGTTTCTTGGCATATAGATGTTCAAAATATCCTCTAATGATGTTTTGAATTTCTACTATGTCTGTTTTTATGTTACCAACTTCATTGAAGATTTGATCCACCTGGTTCCTTTCTCTTGTCTTCTTAATAAGTCTCACTAGTGGTATATTTATTTTATTTATCCTTTCAAAGAACCAGCTTTTACTTTCATTTATTTTCTGTATAGTACATTAATTTTCTATTTCATTTATTTCTGCTAGTAAATTTATTGTTTCTTTTCCTGGAGTTTTTTGGATTTTTTTTTTCCTCTTGCTTTTCCAATTCTCTGAGGCGTGATGTTAGGTGATCCATTAGCCTTCTTTTTGTCTTTTTCTTCTGTGCACTAATTGCTATGAACTTCCCTCCTATGACTGCTTTAACAGTGTCCCAAAATTATGGAAACTCATGTCCTCATTTTCATTGTCTTCAATGAATCTTTTGGGTTCAGTCTTTATTTCTTCAGTAGTAGTGGAGTTATTCAGGACTAGGTTATTTAGTTTCCATGTATTTGGATATTTTTGAGGTTTTCTCTTGAAATTAAAATCAAGTTTAATTCCATCATTGTCGGAGAAGATGCTGGATATAGTTTCTATGCCTCTGAATCTGTAGAGGCTTGTTTTTTGCCCTATGATGTGGTCAATCTTCAAAAAGATTCCATGTCGTGGTGAGAAAAAAGTGTATCTCGTGGTTTTTGGATGGAAAGTTCTATAGATGTCTGTAGCGTCCATTTGATTTATGGTATCATTTAGATCTTTGATCTCTTTAGCAATTTTTTTCCTAGATGTTCTGTTCAGAGGGTATAGTGCGGTGTTGAGATCTCCAACAATTAGTGTGTTGCAGTCTATCTCCCCTTTTAGTTCTAACAGTCTTTCCTTCACACATTTGGGTGTTCCTGTGTTGGTACATAGATATTTATAAGCCTTATATCTTCTTGATCTATTGAGCCTTTTACTACGATATAGTGCCCTTCTTTGTCTCTTCAAATGGTTTTTGTTTTAAATCCTGTTTTGTCAGAAATTAATATTGCAACTCCAGCTCTTTGTTTGGTTCCCATTTGCAAGGAAAACCTTTTTCCAACCCTTCACTTTTAGTCTATGTATGGCTTTATCCATGAGGTGGGTTTCCTGTAGGCAACAGATCGAGGGATTCTGTTTTTTAATCCATTCAGCCAGTCTGTGTCTCTTGATTGGAGTATTTAATCCATTAACATTCAATGATATTATCCATGTTACAGGATCTGTTCCGACGTTTAACCTGGCCATTGTCTTAGTTGCCTTTTATTTCTTTGTTTCTGTCTGTTAATTCTTTAGTTTTCCTGGAATAGTACTTTCTTCAGAGTTTCTTGAAGAGCTGGTCTGGTGTTGGCAAATTCTTTCATGTTTTATTTGTCTGAGAAGATTTTCATCTTTTTTTCCCATATGAAAGATAATCTTGCAGGATATAATAGTCTTGGTTGAAATTGTTTCTCTCTTAAAACTTTCAATACATATTCCCATTCTTTCCTTGCTTGCATTGTTTCCGTTGAGAAGTCCAGTGTTAGCCTGATGGGATGGCCTTTGTAAGTCACTTCTCATTCCTCTCTTGCCAGTTTTAGTACCATGTCTTTATCTGTGGTCTTTGACAGCGTGGCTAAGAAGTGCCCTGGGTAAGATCTTCTGGGATTGATTCTATTTGGGGTCCTTTGTATTTCTTGGGTCTGGATGCTTGAGTGCCTCTCTAGCCTTGGGAAATTTTCTTCCAGGATTTCATGGAATAGACTTTCCATGCTGTTATTAGTTTCTTCACCTTCTGGGATGCCTATTATTCTGATGTTTGGGCGTTTTATGGAATCTAGTATTTCTCGTATATTATCCTCATGTTTTTTTGGTTATTTCATCTGTCTTCTTGGTGTTTTATTCTAGGTCAGAGGTTTTATCTTCAACATCAGAGATTCGATCTTCAGCATGGTCTAATCAACTTTTAATACTTTCCAGGGACTTTCTGATTTCCTCTATTACAGACTTTACCCCTGATAGCTCCATTTGATTCTGTCTCAGAGTGTCCATTTCTTCTTTCATATCGTGAAAGGACTTCCTAATCTCCTGAAGTTCGTTGTCTCTTTTCTGTTCCAACTCAAAGAATTTTTTCACAGTATATATTCTAAATTCTTTATCTGATATTTTGATAACGTCTTCAGATTTTAGAAGAGATGGAGGGGAGTTACTCTAATCCTTTGATGGAGACATATTTTCTGGTTTATTTAGAACTGAGGTTTTTCTACTTCTAACCATTGGAAGCTATACTCACTTTTAAGTACCTCTTAGTAGAATGTTTCGCTGACTAGGAGTGTGTTTCTATTTTGCTGCAAATTGACGTCTACCGAAGTCTCTATTCTGTTGTTTTTAGTAATGTGGTCTCAAAAAAGATACGCTATTCTGGTGTCTGAAGAGATGTATCTCCTTTTTCACAGCTGGTTAAGTATAAGGGATAATCCTGTAGAACCTTATATTACTAGAAAATGTCAGATCTTTAATTCTAGACCTAGCTAGTGCCTCTGGCAAGGTGGAACATGAAAAAGAGAGGAAAATATAAGGGAAAAGAAAAGAATACAGAGGGGAATAACAAAAAAGTCTTTTTCATGGTGCGTGATTTCACCAGATGCCATCACATGGAACTGGCTGGTAGCTGCTACAGCAAGAGGGACAGTCTGTGGGGAGCAAAAAAGGATGAAATTAACAAAAGAATGGAGGAGAGTGAAGAAGAAAAAAGGAGAATCTGCCTACTTGCCTGTGGGTCTGAGTGGGTCCTGGACTAGCGAGTCTGGAAGTGAGGTGGTGGGGGCAGTGTTGCCCTTGCCTCAATGACTCTTACTGCCCAGATGCCTTCAGATGGAACTGGCGGGTGGCTGCTACAGTGAGGGGGACAGTCTCGCTTATCTCTTTCTTAAGGAATACACATTATACCTTTTTTTCTTGTTTGTTTGTTTGTTTGTTTGTTTGTTTTTCTCCATGCTTACCTTTCCTTGGTCATGTATAAGCAATAGAGCTGTTTTCTGTTCTTCACCTTACTCAACCCCAAGTCCTTTTCTATGCCTTAAGTCAAGGCTTCATTTTGTTCCCCCAATCCCCTTAACTATGGTTTAGGGTAGCTTTCCAAAACCCAAGAACTCTCATTTCCACTACTAGCCTTGGAACATACTTCTAGTGTTACTGTCAATCAAAAATCTCTATATTATATCCTAACATGATATTAACATAAAAGATTTTAAGAATTCACATATATTAAATAACTGATATCATACAGCCTGGAATTCTTAAATTCCAAATAAATAACTTTCGCTTTCATAAAAGAAACTATGGAAGCAAAAGAAAATCTACAGAAAGACAGATCTGAAAGATAAAAATAGAAAATACAAACTCTATTTTTCTATTAGTTTTATAGAGAGATTTTTATGATAGGTATATTTGTTCACCAGAGAGACAGAGAGTGAGAAATCACTCCCCAGGATGGATTGCCACACCACAATCCCTTCTCCATTCTCTTCTTGGGAATTTGGAGATGCACATACACATGCTCAGTGTGAGTGTCAAGTTTCTGGGTCTGGGACTTGAACAGCAGTCATCCATGGGGGAGTCCATCTCTTGGTCCCTAAGCTCTACTTTTTAACATAAGCTCCATAAAAATTAGGGACCAGCAGTTAGCGTAATGGCTATGTCGTTGGACTCCCACATAGTCAACTGCAGTTCATGTCCCTGACCCAGTGGCTTAAAACTAACGCCAGGCGTGTGTGCGTGCATGCCCAAGATCCAGAGAGAAGAATGGAGGAGAAGGGATTGTGGCATGGTCACCCCCCTGGGGGGTGATTTCTCGCTTTCTGTCTCTATGTCTCTCTCTGTCTGGTGAGCACATGGGCCCTATAGCTAAAATCTCTCCCCCAAAAAATTAAATACACTTTGTCTGTAATAATATCAGCCATTTAGTCCATCACTAAAGAAATTAGGACTTTGAGAACTCAGAAAAAGAAAAAAAAGAGGAAGAAATGAAGACCTTAGCCCAGCAAGGTGGTGTAGTGGTTAAATTACTGAATTTCCACATGGCTGACTGTAGTTTGAGTCCCAGATCCAGTGACTTGAAACATGCCAGCTGCATATGTATGTGTGCCCAAAATCCTGAGAAGAGGGTGGAGGAGAAGGATTGTGGTGTGGCCATCCCACCTGGAAGTGATTTTTCACTTTCTGTCTGTCTCTCCAGTGAATGCATGCATCCTATAGCATACAGCAAAAAGCTCCCTCTCTAAATAATTTCAAAGGAAATGATCTGTGAGATGTCTGAAGCCTTCAGATTTGGGTGGAACTCACTCAACTTTCTCTGTTCCTCCCCTTTCCAGTTGGAGACTACCTTTCCTTCATTGTGCATTCTTGTCCCTGTGGCACCACTTCTGAAGCAGGATGCAGTGACCAACAGGCTGGACAGCAATTGCCGGCTTGAAGTTTCCAGGATGCACTTTAATCTGAGGGAAAACACCAGAATGGAAACAGTAGTTACTGGGGTGCCTGCTCTTCCCAGACAAAGTTACCATAGCCTGTTCTCACATATCTTCCTTAATATTTGTATAATTAAAAGCAGAAAATGTAGGAAGCACTCTTTATGGTCCCTAGCATAGTAAAGAGTAGTCCTTGGAATCCACACGGTTGCATAGCTACAAGAAAGGACCTAACCAGTATAACTTACCTACCATGAACCAAGTCAGCTGTAGAGTTGTGCTGTTTGAGGTACAGAGACACTGCTAGAATGTGACCTACATTGAAGACCTATGACCTTCACATCTTCACATTCCTGGGAACTCACCAAAATGTCATCAAGCCTGTTAAACTGATTACTGCTGCCACTCTGGCTAGACCGAGCGGTAAAGATTTGACTCTGCCATATAACTACAAATAGCATTATAAATTGTGGGACATATATGGGAAAGTGGAACAATTGCGCCAGGGAAGAGGCGAATAGACAGTAGAATATGTTGGGCTCACAAATGTGTTCCCATGATCCTGGCTGCCTGGGAAGGCTGGGGATCGGTTGTGGCAAGAGATTATCTCAAGGATGGTTTTCTCCTTTCTCTCAAATAATAAATAAACTTTAAAAAGCTAATGAGATCTACCCAATGGACAGAAGAATTCTTAATTGGAAAAGTGCTTGCACATCCTTGTTTATTGTAGCATTATTCACAATCGCTAAGACATGGAATCAACCCAAATGCCCATAAACAGATGAATGGATTGAAAAACTGTGGCACATATACTCTATAGAGTATTAATCACCCATAAAAAAATTCAAGACCTTGGCTTTTGATTGAGAGTGGATGAATATGAAAGATTTACTACTGAGTGAAGCAAGCCAGTGATGAAGGAGAGACATTGTATGTCTCCACTTAATATATACCAAGTGTTTGCACCCTATGGCTAAAACTGAATGACCAAAGGTTATGGAAACTAAGTACTTGGTTGTGAATACAAAATACAGTGTGGGAAGAGGGTGGGTGAAGGAGTAGAGTCTGAGGAAGGACATTAAGGAGAAAAATAAAGAGGCAGGGCATTTAAGGGACAAGGAAATGGATTATTATCTATTGAAGATAACTTTCTAGTATGGTGAACTGGACTTGTGAGAAATGTAGACATGTTGTAATATTCACTTTACAAGCTAAGGAACATGTAATAGAATGTATAAAATAAATTGAAATGAAAGAATTAAAGAAAAAATAACAAGGACTTACAGAAAAATCCAAGATAAAAAATTTTAAAAAGAAAATTCACAGCAAACTTAGAGTACAGGGAAACTTCTTCAACTTGATAAAATACAACTATGGTAATACTGATAGCTAACATCAAACTTAAAGGTGAGACACCCATGATTTTTCTATTAAACTCTAAGCAGAGATATTCCATCTTGCCGTTGCTTATTAACATTGTACTGTAGTCCTATATGAGGCAATAGGATTCTAAAAGGGAATAAAATCAAGCAGATTAGGAAGGGAAAAAAATAATAAAACTGCCTCTGTCACTGACATAATCAATCACCTGTGCAGATATGAAAAGTGGACAAAAAATAAACCCTTGAAACAAACAAGTGATTATTGCAAGGTTGAAGAATACATGATTAATGTAAAAAATCAATCACTTTTGTTGTTTACCAGTAATGAACAAATGAAATTTGAAATTAATAAACATTACCATTTATATTAGCTCATCCCCAAAATGAAATAGCTGTATATCTAATAAAATATGTGCAAGATTTATAGGAAAATAGTCTAAGAATTCTCATGAGTAAAATAAAAAATAGCTAAGTAGAGAGCCAGCCCATGATCATGTAGAGGAAGTTTTGATATTACCAAGACAGTTAATCTCAAATTTGCATTTAGATTTAACATAATCTTAATGAAAATGTGAGCAACTCATTTTGTGAGTATCAACACTGATTCTAAAGGTTATATAGAAATTCAGAAACCCTGTCTTCCCCCCAAAAAAATATAAACAAATCGATATTGAAGGACAAGAGAAAAGTTTAGTATTGACACTATTAGTTTTTATGATGTAAGTATTGGGTCATCAGCATAATCATGATGCATTTTTGCATAGAAAAATTAACGATAATTTCCCCAATGGCCCAATAGATCTCTGTTCCAAGAAGATATACAGATGGCATAGAGGCATATAAATAAATGTTAAACATCATATGCTATTAAGGGGTTGCAAATTAAAACAAGACAGAGACATAACTACATACCTACTAGAATTGCAAAAATCCAAAACACTGACAATACCAAATGTTAGTGAGAATGTGTAGCAACAGCAACTTTCATTCATTGCTGTGGAATGTAAAATGGTACAGACATTTTGGAAGACAGATTCTTATAGAACTAAACCCACTGTCATTATCCAATATGACAATCATACTTTTGGTATTTAACCAAATGAATTGAAAACTTTTGTCCATACAAAAACGTACATACGGAGATTGAAATATTGGAAGGCATAAATGCAGTGAAAATAGCGATGATGGAGATAGTGTGGAACAGGGAAGGAGAAGAGAAGAGTACAGAGAAAGATAGCAAGAGAACAAATAGAGAGGTATGACACTAGTGGGACAAAGATATGATTTATTACCTATTGATGACATATATAGTATTCTGATCTGGACTGGTCTGAGAAGTGTTTCGTGTTAGGTAAAGTCTTCTTACAAGCAAAATAATAAGTAGTGATTGAATGTTTAAAAAATAATTGGAATAATAATAATAATCTGGAAAAAATAATGAAAAGCTATTGAATGATGAAGATGGGGATTTTAATGTCTTCGTATTGACTGACATGCATGGTATTCCTTCTGGAAAAAGAAATGTAATACACTGTAATGTTATATGTGACTTAATGTAATATAAACAAGATTAATAAATAAAAGATGCAAATATTAAAAAAGGAAATCTCGAACAAAAGAAGCCCAAATTTTATTAAAAATCAAAACCTACACATAGATATTTGTAGTATTTGTATCCATAATTACCACAACTTGGATACAACTAGGATGTCCTGAATAAGGTAAATGGATAAATAAACTGTGACTTATACAGACAATGGAATATTATTTAGTGCTAACAAAGAAGTGAACTATCAAGCCTCGAAAAGATGTGTCAGTATCTGCCCCAGGCTTGGGTCACGCTAGAAAGGAAGCAGAAAGAAAGAGACAAAGACACAGAGTAGCAGTGGACACAGGCAGCCTGAGCCTAAGCAGCCCAAGTAAATTGAGCCACCGAGAAAAACTGGGCACCTTTATTTACAGGGCAAAGTGACCCTACCTACGTGTATTTCATGACATTCCATGGATACATGAACATGTTACAAACAATAGGAAGTAGGTAAGAAATTTATAAGGGCTTAGACATACACAGCCGGGCGTGTCCCCTGCCAATAATCACATCAAGGAGAAATCCCATTAAATGTCTTATCTAGTGGAGAGAAGCTTAGCTACAGGTGTGGAGAGGATACATCTTTAAACCACAAAAGGGATGTTGAGAAGGCCAGTGAATTTTACAGAGGCAGATCAGGGATTGGACTTTACTAACTGGGGTCAGGATGTTTCCTGAATTCCATCAGATGTGTCTTTTGGAAGGCCCCTAGCAATTTCCACCTTTGCTCTGCCTGCAGGAAGGTTCAAGGAAGGGACAAGCTGCAGGGTTATGCCATAGCACAAAGGGACAGGTGGTGTTGCTCAGAGCATGTCCCCACACCCTTAGGGCCTCTCTCCAAAGATGTCCCTAGAAAGATGGGGAAATTTTAAGTGCATATTATTAAGTTTAATAATCCAGTCTGAGGATCAGGAGACAGCGTAATGATCATGTCAATGGACTCCCATATGGTCAACTATGGTTAAACAGACCTGGTAGCTTAAAGCTCATGCTGGGAATGCATGCATGTGTGCCCAAAATCCTGAGAGGAGAATGGAGACCGGATCTCAACATGGCCACTCCCAGGGGGTAATGTATCACACTTTATCTCTCTGTTTCTCTCTGTCTCTGGTGAGTGCACATATGCTGTATCAAAAGTCTCTCTAAAAAAAGAAAACTGCAAAGACTGTATAGACTGTGAAGACTCTATACTACATGAATCCAGTGACTTATTCTTAAAATTGTAAAGCTACGGAGACAGTAAAAAGATTTGTTGTGAGGCCGGCAGGTAGTGTGGTGGATAATGGTGTTGTTCCCCTACATGGCCAAGAGCAATCTGAGTCGTGGACCTGGCAGCTTGCTTTCTAATTTTTCCTCTATCTCTGGTCAAATTAAAAGTAATGATAGTGATAAATAATGATGAATAAAATAATTATTTTAAAAAATATTGCTTGTTGTCTGGGATTAGGGGAAGATAAATAGTGAACAGAGGATTTCGAAGGCTATGAAACTACTCGGTATGGCATTACCATAGTGAATATATGTTGTTATCCTTGTCTAAACTCACAGAATACACATCAGAGGCAAAATAAGGGCTTATATTTTAACTCTATGATTTCTATCTTTCCTTCCACTCCTCAGAAAGAAAATAATTAATCTCTGGAGTTGCAGTTCTCCAAACAGACATGAGGTAAAGGGGATAATAGCCTCACTGTTGATGCAATAATAAACCATCCTGGTTATCAGACATAGCTAGTGTTTCATTCTTACAAAATTACTGCAAACATAGCTGCCAGTCCTATTTGCCCCTTGATAAATGTGCTCCAAGTGGTTCCATAAGCCAATCCTGCAACTTTGATTTTCTGAGTCCTCTTCCAGGATGGAGTGTGAGGATGGGAAAACATTTGACCCCAGAGGACCCCAAACACTCACAATGTGGCCTGACTACTTTCTTCTTCCATTAAGTGAAGGTCTGGAGCTTTCAGTGTATGAAATTAGACAAGAAGCTGGAATTTGTTAAAGTTTTCCTTAGTCCATGACCCTGTCATTTTTTCTTTCACCATCCAAACGGACTCTCTCTATTGGTTCTCAGTCAACAAAAATAGGCACCCCTACAAGCCAAACTAAACCCACTTCAAAAAGAAAAACAAAATTATTGAACGGATACAAAATCTGACTCTTATTTTTTTCTGAAATGACGTACCCAGTCAGAAAAACACTTGCACATCCATGACTTTTTAATAATATATATCATTTTCTTTTAATTTATTTTATACATTCAATCACTATACATCACTTAGCTTGTAAAGTGAATTTTCCAACAAGAATACATTTCACACTAGTTCACTTGTGGATACTGTACATGTCATCAACCTATAACAATCAATTCCCGTGTCCCATAAATGTCTTGCCTCTGTGTTTTTCTCCTTAATGTCTTTCCTCACACTCTCTTCCTCCTCTCATTCTCACCCCACACTAAATCCAGGATCTATATTTTTTGTAATTAAATTTCTTTATATAACAAACAATTTATACATACGGTAGCAAAATATAGCAATGTACTCTACACACTAAAACAGTCGTTCTGCAACTTTCGGGAGCATCAGAATCTTCTTTGGATGGCAGTATCATGCTTCCAGTTTCTGAATCATTTGGTCTAGAGTGGGACCCAAGAATTGGCACTTCTAATTAGTCCCTCACTACTGTTGCTTCTGGCCCAGGGACATTTTGAAAATCACTGTGTTAAGACATGAAAAAATGTCATTCTAATCTTATAGGAGAGAATCATGTACATCAATCTGAGTCAAGGGACCAGCATGTGGCTTGGTGGTTAAAGGTGCTGGACTCCCACATGGCCAAAAGTGGTTCAAGTCTCGTTACTCTTATTAAAACACTCCTCGCTGGCCAGAGGCTTGTAGGAGAGCCTTTTGCCTGCTGGCAGGCACGGAAAGTCTAGAAGGTGGAGACTCTTAGCAAAATCGGCATAGAAGGGCCATTTCTCAATACAATAAAAGCCATCTATGAAAAACCCATAGCAGACATCATCCTGAATGGAGAAAAGCTGAAAGCTTTCCCACTAAACACAGGAACAAGACAAGGATGCCCACTTTCTCCTCTCCTTTTCAATATAGTACTGGAAGTCCTCGCCAACGCAATCAGAAAAGAGGAAAAAATAAAGGGCATTCGAATAGGAAAAGAAGAGGTGAAACTCTCTATTTGCAGATGACATGATTGTATACATAGAAGACCCAATGGTCTCCATGGAAAAATTACTGGAAGTAATACATGAATTCAGTAAAGTTGCAGGATATAAAATCAATATACAGAAATCGATAGCATTTCTATATACAAATAACAGGCAGACTGAGATAGAACTGAAAAAAGCTATTCCGTTTACCATAACCACTAAAAGTATAAGATATTTAGGAATAAATCTAACCAAAGAAGTTAAAGACCTCCACAAGGAAAACTATGAGAAGGTTAAAAAAGAAATTGAAAATGACACAAAAATAATGGAAGGACATCCCATGTTCATGGATTGGAAGAGTTAATATAATCAAAATGGCAATCCTACCCAAATTAATCTACCTATTTAATGCAATGCCAATCAAAGTACCAGACACATTCTTCACAGATCTAGAAAAGACAATCTTAAAATTTGTCTGGAATCATAAAAGACCCCGTATTGCCAAAGCAATTCTACACAAGAAGAATGGAGTGGGTGGCATCTCAATCCCTGATCCAAAAATATATTACAAAGCTGTGGTAATAAAGACAGCATGGTATTGGCACAGAAACAGACATGTGGACCAATGGAACAGAATAGAGTCCCCAGAAATAAGTGCCCAAACATACAGTCAACTGATCTTTGACAAGGGGTACCAGTCAATCCAGTGGGAAAATGAAAGCCTCTTCAGCAAGTGGTGCTGGAGAAACTGGACTTCCACTTGCAGAAAGATGAATCTGAACCCCTACCTCTCTCCTTTGACAAGAATCAAGTCAACGTGGATCAAGGATCTAAATCTAAGACCTCAAACTATAAAGCTGCTCCTGGAGAATGCTGGGGAAACTCTGGGAGACATTGGTGTAGGGAAAGACTTCCTAAAGAAGACCCTCAAAGCAGAGTCCATCGTCCACAAAATAGACAAGTGGGATTACATCAGATTAAGAAGTTTCTGCATGGCCAAAGACACAGTAGTTAGTGTGAATCGACAGCTCTCAGAATGGGAAAATATTTTTGTAAATGTTGCATCAGATAAGGGACTGATAACCAGAATACACAAGGAACTAAAAAAGGTGTTTGGAAAAAAGATGATCAACCCTATTAAAAGATGGGAGAAGGAGATGAAGAAAGCACTCTCTAAAGATGACATACGAATGGCCAAAAGGCATATGAAAAAATGTTCAACCTCCCTCATCGTAAGGGAAATGCAGATAAAAACAACAATGAGGTACCACCTAACCCCAGTCAGATTGTCTAATATTAAAAAAACACAAAAAATGATAAGTGTTGGTGGGGGTGTGGTGAAAGGGGAACTCTTTTACACTGCTGGTGGGAATGTAGATTGGTCCAACCACTGTGGAGAATAATTTGGAGATTCCTCAAAAATCTACAGATAGATCTGCCATATGATCCAGCGATCCCACTCCTCGGTATCTACCCAAAGGACAGAAGAATTCTTCATTGGAAAAGTGCTTGCACATCGATGTTTATTGCGGCACTATTCACAATTGCTAAGTCATGGAACCAACCCAGATGCCCCCGTATGGAGGAATGGATTGAAAAACTGTGGCACATATACTCTATGGAATACTACTCAGCCATAAAAACCAACAGAGCCCTGGCTTTTGACAGAAAGTGGAAGAATATGGAAGATGTACTGCTGAGTGAGGCAAGCCACGCTATGAAGGAGAGACATTGTATGTCCCCACTTAACATATACCATTTGTCTGCATTCTATGTCTGAAACTGATTGACTAACAGTTGAACAAACACAAGAGATGGGTGTGAATGTCAGATGAGGTGTATGTGGAGGAGTGGGGCCTAACGAAAGACATTTGGAGAAGGGATACAGAGGTAGAGCATTGACGGGATGGGGAGGTGTGGTGTTATCTGTTGAAGATATTTCGATCAACGGGTCTGGGGAGAAATGTTCACATATCGAAATGGTCTCATTGTAAGCCAAACAATATGATTGAAAGTATATACAAAAAAAATAAATAAATAAATAAATAAATAAATAAATAAATAAATAAATAAAAACACTCCTCGCAAAACTACACGAAGCACTTTATTTTTTGTTAAACTACTTGTCCTCTTCCACATCCATAAACTTCCCAGCTCTTCTAGTGACAAATGCAAGTTGTCATTATTTCATGCTCTGCCACCTTCCTACACTGAGCAATAACCATGTCAACTAGAAATACTATAAAGGTCATCTTGTGGAAGCATTAAGCCTACAGTTGTACATTATTGAATTTCTAAAGGGCAAGCTAAATGTTGGAAGAGATGGGTGTCCTTGACACTTCTCACTTTTCATTTTATATTTAACCAGTCACTCAGAGATCAGGAATAGCACAGTCCTTTATTCCCTGTGAAAAGATCATGGTCAAAACAGATTATGCTCATTTAAAGTAGATGGCAGCAGCACATGAATTAAGACAACCTTGGTATATGTTATGAGTTAGATTTTACACCCTTCTTCCCAAAACTATGTGAGATTCCAACCTTCTGGGCTTCTGAATATCATCTTGTTTGTAAATAGGGTCATTGCACATGTGATTAAGTTGAGATGAGGCTGTAGTGAAGTAAGGTGATCTCCTTGCTCTAGTATGACAGGTGTCCTTAAAGAAACCAACTGTGTGAAGACAGAGACACACAGAGAAAATGCCATTTGACAGCAGAGGTAGAGAGAGATTGGAATCATGAAGTTGTAAGATGAGGAACACCAAGGATTGCAGGAACAACAGCAAAGTAGAAAGAGGAAAGGGGGGGGGGATTCTCTCTTACAGATTTCAGAGAAAGCACAGTAATGACAACACATTGATTCAGACTTTAAGACCCCCAAATTGTGAGAATAGATTAAAGTTGTTTTAAGTCATACAGTTTGTGACAATTTATTATAGAAGCCCTGGAAATTATAGTATTTGAGAAGTTAGAAGAGGATTTCCAAGTGATGATGATGCTGTATTACAAAGTACCATGAAATTGCTAGCTTAGAACAATGCATGATTATCATTTGATGGTTTCTATGGGCAGGGCACTGAGCATGGCTGAGCTGCATCTTCTGCTTCAAAGTTTCACACAGGCTGCAAAGTGTCAGCTGGTGTTGTCTCATATGAATGTTCACTTGGAGAGAGTCCATTAAAAACTGATGGTCATGCCTGGTTCAAGTTGTATTTAGTGTACAGGTGACAGAGGAGGCCCTTAGTTATGCTCTTGAGACCAGGGACACAGGCTCACCTAGATTAAGATACCAAAGGAAGAGTAGGTTTTATGGGTCTAACAAGTTAAAGTCTTCATAGATAAGAGTATATGTAATGTAGTTAAACTGTCACCTGCATTAAGGCAACATGTTTGGTTATCTTTTTTTGAGCCTAAGTAATATTGGAAATGTAACATTTTTGACTATATAAGGATGGGAAAGATTAAAGTACTTGAGCTCTCTTGTCATTTAGTTTCATGACATTTTAGAAAAACGTGCAGTGAGATCTTGTCCCTCAATTTCTGGAATTGTAGGTAAAAGCACAAGCAACAGCAGCATAGCTGGTATTTAGCATGAACTTAAGTGCTTATCATTGTGCTATGTACTTTTATTTACATAATTAATTTTTCCAGAAGTCTATATTTATACACCTATATTTATACAGTATTTCAAATATGTATCGAGCATCTACTCTATGCCAAGTTTTGTGCTTGGCATTGGAGACATGACAGCTAACAAGACAAAGTTTTGGGTTGAGGTTTAAAGGGAATAAGTAACAAATTCCTTGTCCTCAGAGCTATAAACAGAAACGCAGGTATCAACTATAAGTAAAAACTCCTGCTCTGTGACTAATGGGTAGAAACAATTATTTGATCCTCAGTCCAAAGTTTCTGTGGACAGTACAGGAGTGCTTGGCATGTTCAGTTACCCTGAAGTCAGTAGAACAAGATTTTCACTCTGAAATAAAAATCACGCACATGAGAATTTTAGAGCTTCCTGTACCATAGCTTACAAGGCAAACAACAACAACAACAACAACAAAACAGAAAAGCACCTTTGAACCTGTAAGAGCTTAGGGAGTTCAGTTCCTATGAGTTACTTTTAAAGAAACTACTAGAAGGTGACACGTAGGTAGTTGAAATGTCAGTGGGGAAAAGTACATAAAAAATACTAAGGGAAAGATGTTCATTATGGAGTAGAATTAAGACCAATATGTTTTGGTTATAGCCATGTAAGAAATTATATAAATCACGAAAATCTGTATACAGACAGGGAACTGTGTAGCCAGAGAAGGTTAATGGAAAGAGATATTTTAATTACATGGTATTTACTATTTTTTTTAATTTTGCGCCATGTAATTTATAATATATTAAAAACAATGTATTTTTAAAATAACCTGGAAAAGATGAGCCAACATTCAAGGTTTTACAGTTCTGTCAAGTAGGAGCCAAAAGATGAAAAGGGGTCTTGTATGATCTCAACTACAACCAGTGAGAGTGAAGAGAAGCTGTTCTCCAACTGAGTCAGAAATAAGTCTAACAGGGAAAATCAGGACTGACCCCATGGCCTAGTGGTTAATCCCATGAGACTAATGTGTCATTAAAATCCTGACCCTGGTGTTTTGAAAAACACTCTGGGCCCTTGTGCATGAGAGCACAGCCACCATAAACTTGGAGTGCCCTTGCCATAGTCACCAGAAGGAAGAATTTTGTTCATGAACAACAATCTTCATTACCAAATAACCTCTGGAAGCATGAATTTTAGACAATCTGAAAAAAAAAATACCTTCCTACAGTTGCCATGAGGAAACTTGCTTGGCAAAAACACCAGAGTCAACTAGCAAGATGCCCAGGAATATCCAAAACCACACTACCCAGAAGGCACTTGGATGGATGAATTCTGGTTAGCAATGCAAAACCAACACAGAGAACCTAAAAAGCATACACGCCACAAGAAAGCTAGAAGACACCACAGCTGCCAGGAAGAAGAAATTTGGCCAGAAATGCCAGACTACACCAATGGGAAGCCTCTGACAAAAAGGATCCTGTGTGAACAATAATATAGACCTCCTCAAGAGGCTAGCATGATGGTTTTGGGGAAGAGACAGTAAAGTCCACTGCCATGATACTTCTGAAAGAAATACTTCTGGCTAAAAGCACAGAAAATACTTATTAGATGCTTCCAGAAAGAAAAATTCTGATCAGAATGACAGAATACATATCTCAAAGTCCCTTGTAGAAATAATACGGTACGGTGGTGGTGGTGATGGTGGTGGTGGTGGTGGTGGTGGTGGGTCTTCTGGGACAAAGGAAGCTAATAAGACATGTTTAGAATTTAAGTATGTATATGCAGCCTGTGGTGACCTCATAGTCCTGTCCCCATAGCAATTTAGCAACTCTTAGTGACCTTTTTGCCCTGATAGCAACCTAGCAACCCTGTAATTCTATGCATGCCTGTGTATCTAAAGCCCAGTAGCCCATTGCATACACGCATAATTATATAGCAGTCTTTTTCCCAATCAAAAGTATGGAAAAGCATGTATAACCATATATTAAAGAAAGAAACTAAAACAGGAAAAGCCCCAAGAAATTCGGCCTTAGTCTTTGGATTTGAATCTGCTGAACTGATGCTAGCACAGGAGTAAACTATTATTTTCCTGCATAATCCTTGGTGTCCTTTCTCTTTCTCACTGAGTATCCTGCGTCATTTCTGGTGCATTGGTTGGGAAAGTTCAGAGACGGTGTGTTTCCACCTCCATTTTCACCAGGGTGCAGTCGCCAGAAAATCAGGAGAGGTGACCTCATATGGCACCAACAAACCAGTTGTTCCATAGGGGAGAAGCCTTTCAGGCAGTCCAGGCTGTGGATTCCAGAAGCACCATGGAACCCAATGTGTCTCAGGAATTGGCTCAGGAAGCACTGCCTACAAGATTGGTAAGGGCCCAAGTTTATTTGGGACTAAACCTGCCCCCAACATGGCATAGAGAGGAAACTGATCACTTCCCCAGGGCTGGCCTTGGTACTTCCATAATGGAAATGGGAAGAAACTGCTAAGCTCTTAAGGCCCTGGGCAATGGGCCAAAGACATTGTGAAAGTGCAGACAAACCTTTACCTCTTCCCACTTCTCTTTTTGGTGTGAATGTCATTAAGGGAGAGCTAACTCTCTTAGAGTGAAAAAAATTCAGGCCCAAGTATTTAGAATATTATGGTATTAAGAAGGCTCCCAGAAGATGCCAAGTATCCTATGAAATAAATTAGGCCTCATTCAGGGTGGGCTGGCCCTCTGAGATGCCACAAGATGAAGAACTAGTTAGCAGACTGTTTGAGGTCATCATGGTCCCACTAATTATTGCCACCAGCACATCCTGAGCCAACAGAGGCTATAGCTTCAGTCAGACCCCTAAAACCATGTCTCCTAAGTTATTTGATACACACCTGACCAGAACCACTCTGGAGCTTCCAACTTTAACTCCTTATACTCTAGCCTGGAAGCACTAGAAGAGCCCTGCTGATGATAAAATTCAAAGGGGAGAAAGCAGAAACCTCCATTATGGAGAGGAATACAACAAAACGACTTAAGGAATTCTTCTGATTTAATTTATCAAAAGAGCACTCATACAAATTAATTTAAATGCTTTTCAAGTTCACGTGACTTAAGTAAACAAGTTGGCTTCAAATAAGAAAAAAATAATATGTGAATATCTTCACAGTTTCTAACATATGCTATGTTTAGGGCTTATTAATCAGGCAGCTTCATATTTGTCTTAATATGGTTGCTTTAATAAAACAGGTGGGATTTGTATGTTATGTGTTATATATTACATGATGAGTATCTGACCAACAGGAAAAGTGAATTAATGACTAGCCTTCCATAATACCTTGTTTCTCACAGGTGATCAGGACATAACAATTAAAGAAAAAAATTAAATGCTGTGAGATAAGACTAATTTTCCTAAACTTTGATATTTTTTCTTCTCTAATGGTTCAATTACAAGGCTAGTGACTGAAGACGATGAAAAGTAAATCTTATAACTTTAAAAGTCATATCTGGCTGCTGTAATCTAGCATGTGTTGTCATTAGTTTTGGAACTGACAGACACCGAGTTAATTCTTTTTACAGAATTTTAATGGATTACTTATTTATTTAATTCCACTTGCTATTATTTTAAAATTTGACCAGAGAGATAGAGCGAAAGGGAAAGTGAGAAAGCAAGTTGCGAGGTCTGGGATCTGAACCACAATTGGCACTGTGGGAATTCAGCACGTCCAGCCCTATGCCACCTGCTGGCCCTGAGTTAACTCTTTTTCATCCTTAGGGTGTGCAGGCTTTTTGTCCATGTTTAGTGGCTTTGTTTAATGCCTTTCTAAAAAGATTTTCTCAAATGACTAGACTCTTACATTGATATGTATTTTCAATTTTTTATTAGAAAATTAAAAGAGCAGGTACTCTTATGGGTATTTAATTCTTACACTGCGTAAAATAATAATAAATAAATTTCCAGTTTCTACAGAGAAGCTGTTTTTCTTAACTCCTAAGCCAACCATTAAGCAGGATAAAAATAAACCAAAAGCAAGAACAATTTTTTTAATTATTTAGCTTTATTTATTCATTCATTTCTTTAAAATTTTGACCAGAGACACACACACAAACACACACACACACACACACACACACACAGAGAGAGAGAGAGAGAGAGAGAGAGAGAGAGAGAGAAGGTGAGAAAGCAAGCCACCAGGTCCAGGACTTGAACAATGGTCAGCCATGTGGGAGCATCCAGCGCCTTAACCACCACGCCACTCGCTGATCCCAGCAAGAAAAATTTTTAACAAAATCATATGCTTTAATAATTCCTATTGTCAGCCTTTTAAATTTTACAAAGTGAAAGATGTTAAATATATAAGTAAGATTGTTTTGTTCTTTTTTGGGAAATTTGCAAGGCAGTTTAATTTTTGTTTTCTTTTCTTTTTTTTTTTTTTTTTTTTTTTGTAAAAGATGTATCCATAAGTGGTTGGTATGTACTAAAAGCTACTTACTCCTAAGACCTTAAGATTATGGTAAATATGGGTGGCAGCATGTCCTAACGGCCGGGACCCGCCACTCATCCCCACCCCTTCTTGTCTCTGAACTTCAGGATGGTTCCGTGGGACTTTAAGACAAATTTGCACTCCCTAAACCATATGGAGAGCGATTTAAGTCAGTGAGAAGTTCCAGACAACAGGCTGCCTGCGGCTGCAGGACCTAAAGGCCAGGACCCGCAGCTCAACCCGACCCCTACTCGTCTCTAGAATTCAGGTTGGTTTCTTGGGACTTTAACACAAACTTGCACCCTTCCACCCCATCTGCAGACTGATTCAAGCCAGCGAGCAGTTCTGGACACCAGGCTGCTTGTGGCTACAGAAACTAATGGCTGTGACCCTCCAGTAATCCCACCCCTACTTGTCTCTGGACTTCAGGTTGTTTTCTTCGGACTTTAAGATCAACTTGAACCACCCGCCCCCCCCCCCCCCGCCCCCCATGCATCTGGAGACTGGTTCAAGCCAGAGAGCAGTTCTGGACACCAGACTGCCTGTGAGTGTGAGCACTAACAACTGGAACCCACTGCTCATCCCCACCCCTACTACTCTTTGGAATTCAGGTAGGTTTCTTGGGACTTTAATAAGACAAACTTGCACTGCCCACCCCATCTGGAGACCAGTTCAAGTCAGCGAGTAATTCCAGACACCAGGCTGCCTACAGCTGCAGGACTTAACAGCCAGGACCCGCAGCTCATCTCCACCCCTACTCGTATCTTGAATTCAGGTTGGATTCTTGGGACTTTAAGACAAACTTGCACTCCCCACCCCCCCATCTGGAGACCGGTTCAAGCCAGCGAGCAGTTCTGGAAACCAGGCTGCCGGTGGCTGCAGGAACTAACAGCTGAGACATGCTGCTCATCTCCACCCTTACTTTTCTCCTCACTTGAGGTTGGTTTCTTGTGACTTTAAGATAAACTTGCATCCCCCCTCACCCCATCTGGAGACTGGTTCAAGCCAGAGAGCAGTTCCGGTCACCAGGCTGCATGCAGCTGCAAGCCCTAAAGGCTGGGACCCATCGCTCAACCTCTGCCCCTTCCCCACTTGCCTTTTGACTTCTGAATTGCAGTGTTTTGAATAGCGTGCGGTGTTCAATGCAATTTTTTTTCTTTGTTCTTGAGGTGTAGCTTATTTGACCAGTTGGAGGCTCACCACTCCTTAGAAACAGGGAGGACTTTGGGTTACTCAGGACCAGTGGCAGCAGTGCATGGTACTGGTGAGCAACAGGTAGGCCAGCTGTAAGAGAAATCACCAATTTTCTAATTCTGCACACTGTTTAACACTTAGAGATAACTTGAATAAGAGAGAAAGGAACATATAGATCACCTGATGATTAGGAACAATTGCAGAGGCTCAAGAAGTATGAGCAACCAACAAAAGGCCTCTCCCCCAAGGGAAATCATCAAGCCTCATCACCCACAGTCAACACAATAAACATAGTGGATATGTCAGATAAGGAATTCAGAATATTTGTAGTGACCAAACTAACTGAGATGGAAGAGAAAAGATACAAGAATCTCCAGGAACTGAAGAAGTCCTTTCATGATTTGAAAGAAGAAATAGATACCTTAAACAAGAACCAGATGGAACATCTGGGGTTGAAGAAGGTGATACAGGAAATCAAAACCTCTCTTGAAAGTATTAAAAGAAGGTTAGATCAGGCATAGGATTGAATCTCGAATGTAGAAGACAAAACACCTGACCAAGAAAACAGTATCAAGAAGATCGAGAAAACAACCAAGAAAAATGAGGATAATATATGAGGAATACTGGATACCATCAAGTGCCCCAACATCCGGATAATTGGTATCCCAGTAGAGGAAGAAAATAATAAGAGCATAGATAATTTATTCTATGAAATCCTGGAAGAAAACTTTCCAAATCTAGAAAGGCATTCAAATATCCAGACCCATGAAATACATAGAACCCAGAGTAGAATCAACCCAAGAAGATCCTCTCCAAAGCACATCATAGCCAGACTGGCAAAAACAACAGACAAAGAGAAGATACTAAAGTTGGCAATAGGGAAATGTCAAGTGACTTACAAAGATCACACTATCAGGCTAACATCAGATCTCTTGGTGGAAACAATGCAGGCAAGGAAAGACTAAGGAAATATAGTAAAAGTGTTGAATGAAAAATAATTTCAACCCAGAACACTATACCCAGCAAGATTATCTTTCATATGGGAAAAAAAGATAAAACATTCTCCGATAAACAAGATTTGAAGGAATTTACCAACTCCAGACCAGCTCTTCAAGAGGTTCTGCAGATAGTGCTATACCAGGAAAACTAAAAAGTCAGACAGACAGTTATATGAGAACAAAAAGCAACCAGGAAAATGGCTCACTTAATGATAGGAAAAGGAATGGAAATATCAATAATTACACTGAATGTCAATGAATTAAATTCTCCAATTAAGAGACATAGACTGGCTGAATTGGGAAAAAAGAAAAAAAAAAAGACAGAAACCCTCTGTCTGTTGCCTATAAGAAACTCACCTTACGGATAAAGGCATACATAGACTAAAAGTAAAGGGCTGGAAAAAGGTATTCCATGCAAATCGAAATTAAAAAAAGGGCTGGAGTAGCATTATTGATTTCTGACAGAGTAGACTTCGAGTCAAAGTCTGTACAAAGAGACAAAGTAGGGCATTATATAATAACAAATGGGGTCAATCTAGCAGGAAGACATAACGCTTATAAATATCTATGCACCCAACTCAGGTGCACCTAAATATGTGAAGGAAAGACTGCTGGAGCTAAAAGGAGAGATAAGGAGAAACACTATAATTGTTGGAGATCTCAACATCGTATTATCTCCTTTAGACAGATCTTTTAGGCAGAAAATACATAGAGAGATATGGACCTGAAGTGTACCATAAATAGAATATGCTTGACAGGTATCTGTAGAGATTTCCACCCTACGTCCATAACTTATACATATTTCTCATCCCAGCATTGAACCTTTTCAAAGATTGAACATATGTTGGGACACACATCAAGCCTTTACAGATTCAAAGGCATAGAAACTATGGTCAGCATCTTCTCTGACCATAATGGAATTAAACTCAAGATTAATTTCAAGAAACACTCTCGAATATACACAAACACATGGAGTCTGAACAACCTACTTCTGAATGACTTCTTCACTACAGAAGAAATTAAAGCTGAAATAAAAAATATTATGGAAACAAATGATAATGAGTACACAAGATTCCATAATCTATGGGACATGGCAAAAGCAGTCAAAAGAGGGAAATTCATAGAAATTAGTGCACATAAAAAAGTCATGGAAAGATGGCAAATAGATAACCTAAAATCATGCCTCAGGGAATTGGAAAAGTATCAACAAACAAACCCAAAAAATGCCAGGAGAAAAGAAAAAATAAAGGTTCGAGCAGAAATAAATGAAATAGAAAATAAATGAACCATACAGAAAATAAATGAAAGCAAAAGCTTGTTCTTTAAAAGATTAACAAGAGCAACACACCATTGGCTAGACTTATCAAGAAGAAAGAAAGAAACCTGATAAATACGTGATGAAACAGGCAATATTACAACAGACATAGTAGAAATACAAAAATGTCATTAGAGGATACTATGGGTGACTATGTGCTAACAAATTAGATAACTTGGAGGAGATGGACAAATTCCTGGATGCATATAATCTACCAAGATTGAATCAGGAGGACATAGAGAACCTGAGTAGACCCATAACAAGCCAAGAGATTGAATCAGTAATAACCTCAGGACAAAAAAAAAAAAAGCCCAGGTTCAGATGGCTTCTCTTGTGAATTCTACAAAACATTTAAGGAAGAGTTAATCCCTATCCTACTCAAATTATTTCTAAAGATTCAAAAGGAAAGAAACCTTCCAGATTCATTTTATGAAGCCTCCATCATCCTCATTCCCAAAAGAGATAAGGACATGACAAAAAAGGAAAACTACAGACCAATATCATTGATGAATATAGATGCAAAAATTCTCAACAAGATACTTGCAAATCATATCCAACAACATACAACAAAGATTATTCATCATGACCAGGTAGGCTTTATCCCAGGCATGCAAGGGTGGTTCAACATATGCAAGACCATAAATGTAATACACCATATTACCAGAAAGAAAGATAAAATCCATATGATCATTTCAATTGATGCAGAGAAAGCATTTGATAAAATACAACATCCTTTTATGATTAAGGCACTCAGTACGATTGGTAGAGAAGGGTCATTTCTCAACACAATAAAAACCATCTATGAAAAACCTACAGCTAACATTATGCTGAATGGGGAAAAGCTAAAAGCTTTTCTGCTAAAAACAGGTACTAGGCAATGCTGCCCACTTTCTCCACTGCTCTTTAATATAGTATTGGAAGTCTTAGCTAATGCAATCAGAGAAGAGAACAAAATAAAAGTCATTCAAATAGGCACAGATGAGTTGAAAATACCTTTTTTTTTTTTTTTTGAGAGGTTTTTGCTATAGGGCGTGTGTGATCGCTGGAAAGACAGAGAGAAACAGAGAGACAGAAAGTGAGAATTCACCACCCGGGGGGGATGGCCACGCCACAACCCTTTCTCTTTTATTCTCCTCTCGGTATCTTGAGCACGCACAAACACACACCCAGTGTGAGTTTAAGCCACCGGGTCTGGGACTCGAACCGCAGTCGACTACATGGGAGTAGTCCAGTGACATAAGCATTACACTAACTGCTGGTCCCAAGAGTTGAAAATATCTTTATTTGCAGATGACATGATGATCTACTTAGAAGACCCAAAGGTCTCCATGAAAACATTATTTGAAGTAATATGTGAATATAGTAAAGTGGAAGAATACAAAAACTACATCCAATAATCTATAGCATTTCTGTATATGAACAATAAATTAAACGAAGTAGAGCTGAAGAAAGGAATCCCTTTCACTGTAGCCACAAGATGCATAAGATACCTAGGGATAAACCTAACTAAGGAAGTCAAAGATCTTTTAAAGGAAACTATGAAAATCTTTAAAAAGATATTGAAAGTGACATAAAAAAGTGGAAGGACATCCCATGTTTTGGATTGGAAGAATTAACATAATGAAAATGGCAATTCTACCCAAATTAATCTATGTGGTTAATGCAATTCCAATAAAAATACCAGAAATATTTTTCACAGATCTAGAAAAGACAATCATAGAATTTGTCTGGAATCATAAAAGACCTCGTATTGCAAAAAGAAATCCAGTGCAAGCAGAATGGAATGGGAGGCATATCACTCCCTGACCCCAAGATATACTATAAAGCTGTGATCATCAAAACAGTGTGGTATTTGCACAAAAACAGATGTGTGGACCAATAGAATAGAATAAACACCCCAGAAATAACCACCAAGGCTTACAGCCAGCTGATTTTTGACAAAAAATATCAGTCAATCCATTGGCAAAAGGAAAACCTCTTTAGAAAATGGTGCTGGAAAAACAGGGTATCCACCTGCAGAAACATGAAACTGAACCCCAATCTTTCACCATTAACAAAAATCAACTCAAAATGGATCAAAGATCTGAACCTAAGACCTCAAACGATGGAAAATGCTGGGGAAACTCTGGGAGAAATTGGAGTAGGCAAAGACTTCTTAAATAAGACTCCCAAAGCACAGGGAATAATCCCTACAATAGACAAGTGGGACTATATCAGACTAAGAAGTTTCTGCACAGCAAAGAACACAGTAACAAGTGTGAATCGACAATCCTCAGAATGGGAAAACATTTTTGTTAAATATGCCTCAGACAAGGGACTGATAACCAGAATACACGGGGAACTCAAGCGCCTTATGTGGAAAGGAAGACATACGAACAGCCAGAAAGCATATGAGGAAATGCTCAACATCCCTCATCATAAGGGAGATGCAGATAAAAACCACAATAAGATGCCACCTAGCCCCTGTCAGAATGGCAAAGATTAAAAATATAAAAAATGATAAATGTTGGCGGGTATGTGATGAAAAGGGAACTCGCCTACACTGTTGGTGGGAATGTAAACTGGTTCTGCCACTGTGGAGAACAATATGGAGGTTCCTCAAAGATCTACAAATAGAACTACCATTTGATCCAGCAATCCCACTTTGGGGTATCTACCCAAAGAACAGGAAAACACTCAGTCCGAAAAGTGCTTGCACATCTATGTTTATTGCAGCATTATTTATGATCGCCAAGACATGGAGCCAACCTAAATGTCCACAAACAAGATATGAAAGAAAGATATTGTATGTGTCCACTTAATATATACCGACTATCCACACTCTATGGTAGAGAGCAAAATATTGGAGGATATAAAAGCAGTGAAAATAGTTAACGAGGATAAAACAGTGTGGAATGGGGAGGGGGGAGTAGAGAAGAGTTTAGAAAAAGATAGCAAGAGAACAAATAGAGAGGCACGACATTAGTAGGACACAGATATGGTTTATTACCTGTTGATGATGATGTGTACATATATCTCAATTAGATTGGTCTGAGAAGTATTTCACATTGGGTAAAGTCTTTTTACAAGCAAAATGAGAAATAGTGATTGACTGTTTAAAAAAATAATTGGAATAATAATCATAATGATCGGGAAAAAGTAAAGAAAAGATATTGGATAATGAAATGGGGATTTTAATGTCTCTGGTATTGACTGATAAGCATGGTATTCCTTCTGGGAAAAAAATGTAATACACTGTAAAGTTATATGGGATTCAATGTAATATAAACAAGATTGTGATGATAATAAATAAATTTTTAAAAATTATGGTAAGTATGTAGAGTCCTACATATGAAATTACAAACTAGATGGTCTTTCAGAGGTGTCAGATTCTCCAGTCTGGAAAAAGAAAGTGGGATACTTTGACATTTAATGAAGCCTCAGGTAATCCTTAAAATGATAAATTAAAATGTTCCTTTAAAAATAGTATTTCAAGGACCACCAATTGGTGTAATGGCTATGTCACTGGACTCCCAGTGACATAGTGGTCAACTGTGGTCCAAGTCCCAGACCTGGTGGCTTAAACTCATGCTGGGTGCATGTGCAACCATGCTCAAGATCCTGAGAGGGGATCAGCAGTTAGTGTAATGGCTATGTCGCTGAACTCCCATGGAACCGACCGTGGTTCGAGTCCCAGACCCGGTGGTTTAAACTCACGCTGGGCGTGTGTGCGTGCGTGCCCAAGATCCCAAGATGAGAATGGAGAACAAGGGATTTCGGCGTGGCCAAACCCCCTGGGGGGTGATTTCTCACTTTCTGTCTCTCTGTCTCTCTCTGTCTTTCTGGCGAGCGCATGCGCCCTATAGCAAAAAACTTTCAAAAAAAAAAAAAAAAAGATTCTGAGAGGAGAATAGAGAAGGGATTGTGGCATGGCCATATCCCCTGGAGATTGATTTCTCTCTTTCTGTCTCTGCCTCTGTCTTTCTGGCGTGCACACACGCTCTGTAGCAAATACCTCTCCAAAAAGAGATATTTCCTACCTAATTGATTGGAGGTAACAATTATTTACAAAGACAAATATATATGTTTTTCCTTCACAGCCTGGCTTGTTTCACTCAGCAGTAAATCTTCCATATTCATCCACTATCTGTCAAAAGCCAGGTTCTTGGGAACCAGCAGTTAGCGTAATGGCTATGTCGCTGGACTCCCACGTAGTTAACCGCGGTTTGCGTCTCGGACCCGGTGGCTTACAACTCACGCCGGGCGCGTGTGCGTGCGTGCCCAAGATCCCGAGAGGAGAATGGAGGAGAAGGGATTGTGGCGTGACCATCCCCCCTGGGGGGTGATTTCTCGCTTTCTGTCTCTATGTCTCTCTCTGTCTGTCTGGCGAGCGCACGCGCCCTATAGTGAAAAAACCTCTCCCCAAAAAAAAAAAAAAAAAAAAAAAAAAAAAGCCAGGTTCTTGTAGTTTTTATGGCTGTGTAGTATTCCAAATAGTATGTGTGTCACACTTCTTCAATCCATTCCTCTGTTCGTGGACATTGGGTTGGTTCTGTGACTTCACAATTGTGAATAATGCCATAATAAACGTTGATATGCAAGCACTTTTCTGCCTAAAGATTCTTCTGTCCTTTGGGTAGACACCAAAGATTGAGATGGCTGGATCATATGGTAGTTCTATCTATAGAGCTTTGAAGTATCTCCATTTTGTTCTCCACAGTGGCTGGACCAATTTACATCCTCACCAGCAGTGTAGGAGTGTTTCCCTTTCACCACACTCCTGCCAGCACTTATCACTTTTTTTTTTTTTTTTTTAATCTTAGTCATTCTGACTGGAATTAGGTGGTATGCCATTGTGGTTTTGGTCTGCAATTTTTTTTTTTTTTTGGAGAGGTTTTTTGCTATAGGGCGCGTGCGCTCGCCAGACAGACAGAGAGAGACAGAGAGACAGAAAGTGAGAAATCACCCCCCAGGGGGGATGGTCACGCCGCAATCCCTTCTCCTCCATTCTCCTCTCGGGATCTTGGGCACACACGCACACGCACCCAGCGTGAGTTGTAAGCCACCGGGTCCGAGATGCGAACCGCGGTCGACTACGTGGGAGTCCAGCGACATAGCCATTACGCTAACTGCTGGTTCCCTGGTCTGCATTTTTTAATGATGAAGAATGTTGAGCAGTTTTTCAGATGCCTTTTGACTATTCCTGTCTTTCTTAGAGAATGTTTTTTATTCAACTCATTCTCCCTTATTTTACTTGGGTTGGTCATATTTATTTGGGAAAGCTGCTTGTGTTCCCTGTATATTCTGGTCATCAGTCCCTTCTCTGAAGCATTGTTTACAAAAATATTTTTCCATTCTTAGGGCTGTTGATGCACACTAATTACTGTGTCATTTGTCATGCAGAAACTTCTTAGTGTGATGTAATCCCACTTGTCTATTTTTGAGATAATTGACTGTGCTTTGTTAGTCTTTTAAGAAGTCTTTGTCTTCCCCAATGTCTCCAGAGAATGCCCAGTTTTCCTGCAGTAGTTTACTGTATGAAGTCTTAGGTTTAGATCTTTGATTCACTTTGAATTGATTTTCGTCAATGGTGAGAGGTAGAGGTTTAGATTCATCTTTCTGCAGGTAGATATCCAGTTTCTCCAGCACCATTTGCTAAAGAGATTTTCCTTGTCCAACTGGATTGACTGATACCCTTTGTCAAAAATCAGTTGGCTGTATGTTTGGGAGTTTATTTCTGGGGGCTCTACTCTATTCCATTTGTCCACCTCTCTGTTTCAGTGCCAATATCATGCTGTCTTGATTATCACAACTTTATAGTATATTTTAGGGTCAGAAAGTGAGATGCCGCCAACTTCACTCTGCTTGTGTGGGATTGCTTTGGCAATATGAGGTATTTTATGATTTCGGACAAGTTCTATGAATGTCTTTTCCAGATCTGTGAAGAATGTCTATGGTACTTTGATTGGGGTTGCATCAAATAAGTAGATTAATTTGTGTAGAATTGCCGTTTTGATGATATTAATTCTCCATTCCAGGAGCATGGGATGTCCTTCCACTTTTCTGTGTCATTTTCCACTTCTCTTTTTAGCTTCTAATAGTTTTCCTTGTGGAGGTCTTTAACTTCTTTGGTTAGATTTATTCCTAGGTATTTTATACTTTTTGTGGCTGTGGTAAATGAAATTACTTTTTTCAGTTCTATCTCAATCTTCCTGCTGTTCATATAGAGAAATGCTATAGGTTTCTGTATGTTAAGTTTGTATCTGCAACATTACTGTGTTCATTTATAACTTCCAGGAATTTTATCATAGATACCATTGGGTCTTACCTTTTATTTTGGGGACCAGCAGTTGGCATAATGGCTATGTTGCTGAACTCCCATGTAGTCAACCATGGTTTGAGTCTCAGATTTGGTCGCTTAAACTCACGCTGGGTACGTGTGCATGCATGCCCAAGACCTCATGAAGAAGATGGAGGAAAAGGTATTGTGGTGGCGATTTCCCCCCTTGGGGTAATTTCTCACTTTCTGTATCTCTGTCTCTGTATTTCTGGCGAGCGCACATGCCCTATGGCAAAAACCTACCCATAAAAAAAAAGAATACCTTTTCTTTTCTTTTCTTTTCTTTATTTTCTTTTCTTTTTTTTTTTCCTTTCCTTTTTTTCCTTTTCCTTTTCCTTTTCCTTTTCCTTTTCCTTTTCCTTTTCCCTTTCACCTTTCCTTTCCTTTCCTTTCCTTTCCTTTCCTTTCCTATTTTTTCTTTTCTTTTCCGTTTTCTTTTCTCTTCTCTTCTCTTCTCTTCTCTTCTCTTCTCTTCTCTTCTCTTCTCTTCTCTTCCCTTCCCTTCCCTTCCCTTCCCTTCCCTTCCCTTCCCTTCCCTTCCCTTCCCTTCCCTTCCCTTCTCCCCTCCCCTCCCTTCCCCTCCCCTCCCCTCCCCTCCCCTCCTCTCTTCTCTCTTCTCTCTTCTCTTCTCTTCTCTTCTCTTCTCTTCTCTTCTCTTCTCTTCTCTTCTCTTTTCTTCTTTTCTTGTTGCATTGACAAGGATTTCCAGCACTATATTGACAAGGAGTGGAGAAAGTGGGAATCCTTGTATATACCAATTTTTAGTGGAAAAGCTTTCAGATTTTCTTCATTCAGTGTGGAGGGCACTGTATATGGAAGCCATCTTGAGCTATCCGCCATCTTGAGCTATTCACCATCTTGGAAACCATTAGGCTTCACTTCCTCAGCAAACCGTTTCTCAGAAATCATGTGACCAACTGTTCTCCCTGGAAGTGGTTGGGTTTCTAGGCAATGGGAGAGATCCACTCACACCAATGATTGGTTCATGCTGTTCTATCTCATTTGCATTTCGGGCAACCAATTGGTGCCCACCAGCTGTATATAACTCGCCATTTTTCCTCAATAAATGGAAGAGGAAGAAGAAGAAGACTTGATCAACACCTCGTATTGTGTGTGCGTGTGTTTGTCCCATCTCTCACTCCCTCCCCCAGGGAACCTGTTCGACTGTCCCCCGGGTCAGGACAATTCAGGATGATTTTAGTTATGGGGTTTTCATAGATAGCTTTTATTGTGTTGAGAAATGACCTTTCTATGCCAATTTTTCTGTGTCTTGATCATGAAGGGATGTTGTATCTTATCAAATGCTTTTCTGCATCAATTGATATGGTCATATAGTTTTTATTTCTTTTTTATTAGTATGCTGTATTACATTTATAGTTTTGTGTATGTTGAACCACCCTCACATCCCTGGAATAAATCCACCTCATTGTGATGTATAATCTTTTTTATATGTTGTTGGATACCATTTGTTTGTATCTTGTTATTTTTTCCTGGATTGAAAGAATTGATATAATCAAAATGGAAATTCTACACAAATTAATCTACTTATTTAATGCATCTATATTTACTGAAGATATTGGTCTATAGTTTTACTTCCTTGTCCTGTCCTTGTCTGTTTTAAGGATAAGGGTGATGGAGGCTTCATAGAACAAAGTTGAGAGAGTTTCCCCCTTTTAGATCTTTATAAATAACTTGAGCAGAATGCAGGTTAACTCTTATTTAAATTTTTGTAGAATTCAGAGGTGAAGCCCTGAGGACCAGGGATTTCTTTGTTGGGAGGTTATTACTGATTGAATCTCATAACTTGTTATGGGCCGTATCAGACTTTTTACATTCTTAGGACTCAATCTGGGTAAATTATATGTGTCCAGGAATTTGTTCATCTTATCGAGAATTTCTTGTTTGTTGGCATATCGTTGTTCATAGTATCCTCTAGCGATGTTTTGTCTTTCTATTATGCCTGTTGTAATATTGCCTGCCTCATTGCGTATTTGATTTACCTCATTCCTTTCTCTGTTTCTTAATTATTCTAGCTAGTGGTGTATCAATTTTGTTTATTTTTTCAAAGAACAATCTTTTACTTTCGTTTACTTTCTGTGTAGTTCTTTCCTTTTCTTTTTTAAACATTTTTTATTTCATTTTCTCTTTTACATTCAATCACATTATTTAGCTTACAATCGGAATATTTCAACATGTGACCATTTCTTTCTAGTCCAGTAGATAAAACTATAAAAGTGTCTTCAACAGATAATACCACATTTCTTTGTTGCATTAATGCTTTGCCTCTCTATTTTTCTTCTAAATGTCCTTCCTCAGACTCTACTCTTTCACACACATTGTAACTGGTATTTATTTCATTTATTTCTGCTTGGATCTTTATTATTTCTTTTTCATGGAGCTGTTGGATTTTTTGCTGCTATTTTCCAATTCTCTGAGGCATGATGTTAGGTAGCCCATTTGGCTTATCTCCATCTTCTTCTTTTGAGCACTAATTACTATGAACATCCCTCTTATGACTGCTTTTGCAAGGTCCCAAAGATTATGGAATCTCTTGTCCTCATTGTCATTGACTTCCATGACACTTGTGATTTCAGTCTTTATTTCTTCAGTAATTGTGAAATCATTCAAGAATAGGTTATTTAGTTTCCATGTATTTGTGTATTTTTGAGGACTTTTCCTGAAATTAATATCAAGTTTAATTCCATCCTTAGGAGAAGATGCTGGATATAGTTTCTATGCCTTTGAATCTGTAAAGACTTGTTTGGTACCCTATTATGTGGTCAGTCTTCAAAAATGTTCCATGTGTGGGTGAGAAAAAAAAAATGTACCTTGTGATTTTTGTGTGGAAGTTTATATAGATGTCTATTAAGTCCATTTGACTTACAGTATCACTTAGATCCTTTACCACTTTGCTTATTTTATTTCTAGATGATCTGTCCAAAGGTGATAGTGGGATATTGAGGTCCTCAACACTTATTGTTTTGCAGTCTCTCTCTCTCCTTTCAGATCTAACAGTCTTCCCTTCATGTATTTGGGTGCACCTGAGTTAGGTTCATAGATATTTATAAGCATTATATCTTCTTTCTGGATTAGCCCTTTTACTACTATATACTGCCCTTCTTTGCCTCTTGATACAGTTTTTGTTTTAAAGACTATTTTGTTGGAAAACTGGCTCCTTTTTCTGATTGTGAGAATAAGAAAGGAGAATGATTATGCCCCCAAATTACATGAAGTCCTGATTTCTCACAAGCCTGGCCCCTAGTGTCAACCCTTGTAAAACATAACTTCTGGTTCATGGGAAAATAACATTTTTGTTTGGAAGGAGAGCAGAATGACACTGTAAGATCTTATGTTTTTTTCATGTAATAAGATTTCCTTTACCTTACCTAGGTCCAATATATGGTGCAACACAAAATTCATTGGAGAGGTAAATATACTCTGTTAAAGAAATCCTATGATAATCTGCACATTGAAGATCAGATGTTTCTCGAATTTGATTTATACCCCACTCAGGATGTTACACATAACAATGTACTCCCACATGATGGCGGACTACGGTTGGAGCCCCGGCCCTGGACCTGGCGGCTCTGTTTCGTTAAGTTTAAATAAAGAAAGAAAGTTAAATAGAATAAATCATTATTTTTTATAAAAAATAAAAATAAAAAATAAAAAAAAAAAGAATACTGGGGCTGGCAGGTGGCGTGGTGGTTAAGGGCGCTGGACTTCCACATGGCCAACTGCAGTTTAAGTCCCAAACCCGGCGATTTCCTGCTCTCTCCCCCTCTGGCCAAAATTGAAGTGGATAGATAGACGGGTAAATAAATAAATCAGTAAACTTCAACAGAGCAATTCTTTTTTTTTTAATTTTTCTGGGTATAGATAGATTTATTTAATGTTGGAAATTTCCACTTAGTACAAAAACATAATTTCTTTATCTTAAAAAAAATTTAAATGGTTCACTTGGTTTGTAAAATAACAACTACAAGTAATGACAGAAATAAAGCACTTAACATTTGCAACCAAAGTTCAAAATGGTATCAATGGGGAGAATGAACTACCTAAAGCAATTTGTTTTCCTCTTAATTTGATTTGACATTTAGATTAAACACAACCTAGATTTAAGGGGGGGGGGGGTTGATGCGACGTGGCCTATGTCCCTGTTGCTACAGAATTTACAAGGTCAACATTAAGATGCCACCAGAGTGGCTGGCATCGGGCATGGCAGTTAAGGCGGCTGGACTCCCACTATGGCTGACCTCAGTGCAATTCACAGACCTGGAAGTTTGCTTTCTTACTTGTCTCTCTGTTCAACTTCAAAAAAATAAAATAAAAGTAATGACAATGAATAAATAAAAGAACGCTATAAAAAAAAAAAAAAACTGGCAGTGGCTTGATTTCTCACTCTCAAAAATGGGAGAATAATGATAATAAATAAAACTAAAAATAAATAAAACACTAAAAATGTAATCTGATGTCAAAATGAGGTAGGGGACAGTGGGGTGAGGCGGCGCAGGGGGGGCAGGTAGTATGGTGGACAAGGTGCTGGACTCCCACATGGCTGACTGTAGTTTGAGTCCTGGACCTCCCAGTGGTGCTTGCTTTCCTCGCTTTCCCTCCTTCTCTCTCTGTCTCTCTCTGGTAACAACACAAACACACACACACACACACACACACACACACACGCACCCCAGAACAAAAAACACTAGCAATAATAAATAAAGTAAAACAATATATAAATAAAAATTATGGTCTGGGCCCAAAATGGAATCACAAAAGGGTTCAGATTTGAGAAGGAGGTAGGGGGTGGCTCCATGATTGACCTAGGCAGCATGACTTAGGCCTACATCAAAGGCTTTTTCCAAGCCCCACCACATTCCAGGAAGAAGATAAGAAAATAATGGGAGCCATCCAGCATAGGCTCCTCCCCTCCCCCCTGAGGAGGGGAATGCAGGTACAAGGACCACCTAAAACAAGTCCAGGCAAGTACGGATCCCTTCCTGACACCAATCAAAGCCCCCTCTCCACAGCTCTCTCATGGCAACCCACTTTCCAGGACCCCTCCCTTCTCGAGTTCTCTTTTTCCTCCACTCTCTAGGAAGAGATCCCCTGCTTTGCTCTACCTACTCTCTGTGTCCGCGACTCTAATTCTTCCTGAGTGTGGGACGAAAGCCCATGTGTCACTCGCTACAAGTGTGGGCCCGATCACCCCCGTGCCACCGCCTTCTTGCATCGAAAATGTGGACACGTAAACTTTGACTTCATAAGAAATATTTTAAGACTCAGGAAAAATTCCAGCATCTCATTCCTATTAGTTCACATAACAGAGTCTGTCTCTACCATGGAAACGACTTTGAAAAGTGTAAAAAGGATGACAGGTTTAATGATAAATATAGACTCTATTTAGATGTATCCCATGCATTTGGTCTTCATCATTCTTTTTGAATTATTTAGGAAAGCAAGGCTACTGGCATTGTTTTCCTTTGAAGTCAAGGAAACTCAAGCTATCCCTCTATTAGTTAGTCTTCTTTTATTTATTTATTCATTTATTTTTCTGAAGATTTTGATTCCATGAGTGAGGGACAGATACAACACGCCCAGCAACTTCTTCCCCTTCCCCCAAAGAATTATTTTATTTAACTTCATTTATTTATTTATTTATTTTAATTTGACCACCAGAGAGGGAGAAAGTGAGAAAGCAAGTCACCAGGTCCAGGATTCGAACCATGGTCAGCCATGTGGGAGTCCGGTGCCCTTAACCACCACACCACTTGCCAGCCCCAGTCTTCTTTTCTTTAAAGATGGAATTACTGGACACAAGAAGCATTTCTGCATGTGTTCTTGTGGGGGACACATTTAAGAGAGAGAATCTGAGGTGTGGGGACATGCTCTGAGCAAACACCACATGCTCTTTTGGGGTTTGGCAGAACCTTGTAATTTGTCTTTCCTTGACCTTGGCTGCAGACAGAGCAAGGGTGGAAATTGCTAGGGGCATTCCAACAGACACATCTGATGGACTTCAAGAAACATCTTGGCAAAATTCAATCCCTGCTCTGCAGCTGAAGGTTCTTTAGCCTACTCTGGGTGTGGTGGTGTGAGAAGATCTTTAGCTCCTTCTCCACACCTAACAGCTAGTTCTTTGCATTAGAAAGGAAGATGAGATTTTCTCTTGATGGGATTATCACCAAGGGATACACCTGGCCTGGTGTGACTAAGCCCTCATAGATTTGTTAACTGCTTCTTATTGTCTGTAACCTGGCAACCAATGTATGAAGTGTCATAAAACATGTGTGTAATGTCTCCTTGTTCTGTAAATAAAGACGTCCAGTTCATCTGGGCAGCACAAGTTGCTTGGGCTACCTAGGCTCAGGCTGCCTGTGTCCGTTTCTACTCTATCTTTTGTCTCATTTTTCTGCTTCTTCCACAGTAGTGCCGAGCCCGGGGGCGGACGCCGACATGTTCTAAGGTTTTTGGTCACCCAACGGGCTATGTGGTACCCACCCACAATGGCCATTTGGGACAGAGGCCATTTGGGTCCTTGATTCCCAGGTTAAAATTTCTGAAGACATTTTAATTTATATGTAGTCATTTAAAATTAGTTTAACTGGGGTGTAGCCGGCAGGTGGCATGGTGGTTAAGGGTGCCAGACTCCCACATGGTCGACTGTGGTTGACAACCCAAATCTGGCGGTTTGCTTTCTCCTTCTCTCTCTCTCTCTCTCTCTCTCTCTCTCTCTCTCTCTCTCTCTCTCTCCTCTATGTTTCTGTCTCTCTCTCTCTCTCTCTCTCGTCAAATTAAAAAATAATAATAACAAATGGAATTAAATAAGTAAATGGTTCTGCAAACAATGAAAGTAAAATTAGTTATACTGCAGATTTTATCCAAGGTGTGTAAATTTGAATAGCATTTAACCCTATGCTAATCTATGAGCAATAGATTTCGTACCATATATAGACAATTATATGTATAAATACAATGCATTATACCTACGTATACACACCCATGTTAGAGAGTCAAAGAATCATCGCTCCGATTTTAGAAAAATAGTCAAGAGACCGTAAAACTCATTCCTTTCAAAGGAAGGACAGTATGATTTAAACCACCGTATCACCACCGTGCACGGGAATGACGAGTCAGTCTGCCTGCCCGCCCGCACCTAAAGTGTCTCATTCCATCTTTGAGAAATCAGGTGAGGAAATCTGTGCTGTCAAGACATAAAGAATACGGACCCAAATGGATACGAAGGGAATACAAAATGGTAGAAATCTCTCGTCCAATTTGACAAAGTATGTCGCTGGCTGGGGCCCCGGTTCCCAATTCTACTCCCCTTAGGCGACTGGCATGTAGTGCAAATAACAAGTAAAGAAAGTCAATGTTATACAGCAATTCACATAGAACCTCGGGTGACATGTCCATTCATTGTATAAAAGTCAGTCTCGGGACCAGCAGTTAGCGTAATGGCTATGTCGCTGGACTCCCACATAGTCGACCGCGGTTCGAGTCCCGGACCCGGTGGCTTAAACTCACGCCGGGCGCATGTGCGTGCGTGCCCAAGATCCCGAGAAGAGAATGGAGGAGAAGGGATTGTGGCGTGGCCATCCCCCCTGGAGGGTGATTTCCTGCTTTCTGTCTCTCTGTCCCTCTCTGTCTGTCTGGCGAGCGCACGCGCCCTATAGCAAAAACCTCTCCAAAAAAAGAAAAAAAAAGTCAGTCTCTGCACCCCAAAAGACACAGTGACGCATGAGATATGTGTAAAGGCATGTAGAGTAGAGTTTTAGACCTGAGAGAAAAATCCCTAACGGGACACATCTGAAATAATTCATCGATTGCCGTTGTAAGAAATTCAAGAAAAAGGCTTTAGGCGACTGAAACATGGCCATGAAATCACAGGCTCTAAGAGCGAAAAGGAGGCTTTAAAAATGCATGACGAGGGTGCGGGGGGGGGGGGGAGGGCTGGCAGGTGGTGTGGTGGTTAAGGGTGTTGGACTCCCACATGGCCGACTGAGGTTCGAGTGCCAGACCTGGCTGCTTGTCCCCCCTACCCCCACCGCCATCCCCACCCCATCAAATTAAAAATACATAAGAAAGTAAATAAAGTTAAATGTAATAATTTTTTAAAGAGTTATTTATTTATTTCCATTTGTTATTGTTACTTTTTTCTTTATTTGATGAGAGAAAGAAGAGAGAGGAGAGACAGAGAGAGAGAAAGGGAAAGTGAGAAAGCAAGCCACCAGGTCCAGGACTTGATCCATGGTTGGCCATGTGGGAATCCAGCGCCCTTATCCACCGCACCACCTGCTGTCCCCAATAAAATAATTCTTAAAGAAAAGTCAGCCAGCCAGCCAGCCAGCCAGCCGCTATCTTAGTGTTTTGTTTTGTTTTCATCAAAAATGCATTTTAATTTTGATTGGAAAACAACTTAACTTTCTGGACACACGATGACTTTAGTATATAAATTTGATTTTGTTTTTATACAGAATATAAAGAACTCCCTCACTCATCTTCCCTGTGAAGGGTCTCGCAGGCCTAAAGGAAGAAGATATTGTCTGCAGACAGGAGTCTACCTGTCGTGTGCGGTCCTGGCAAACCTCCCGGGGGTGGGGGGACAGCACTCCCACACAGAAAGCGGGTCAAGAGATGTCACGGAGTCAAAGCGGGGAAGGGCACTGTTCTGGTTCCTCAGATTCAAGAAGCAAATGACGTGACAGGAAACTGGCACGTCAGAGCGAGTCAGTCACTCTCACTTCAGCGAGGACGCCGCAGGTGCTATGAGAATGACGGGTGTGCGAGGCCACAAGATGGCGGCGTGCCACAAGATGGCGGTGCCCCACAAGATGGCGGCGCGCCACAAGATGGCGGCGCCCCACAAGATGGCGGCGCCCCACAAGATGGCGGCGCCCCACAAGATGGCGGCGCCCCACAAGATGGCGGCGCCCCACAAGATGGCGGCGCGCCAGTTTCACTCCTGATTGGGGCGGGGGGGAGACAGACAGGTGGCCTGGTGGTGAAGGGCACTGGACTCCTACACGGCTGACTACCACGGTTCAAGTCCCGGAGCTGGCGGCAAGATAAAATTGAATAAATAATTATTTTTAAGATCATCAGTTATTCATTCAGTCGTTTTCATTTGACCAGAGAAAGGCACACAGAGAGAAAGAAAGTGAGAGAGCAAGCAAGCCACCAGGTCCGAGCCTGGAACCGTGGTCGGCCGGCCATGTGGCAGTGTCCAGCTCCTCAATCGCCACGCCACACCTGCTGACCCAGAAATAGAGACTGCTTTTAGGAGGGCGGGGGCAGGCAGAATAGGACATGAGTATTTACACTAGAAAAACACTACGGGGACCACTAGATGGCGCAGCGGTTATGTCGCTGGGACTCTCACAGGGCCGACCTCCGTGGTTCATAGCCTGGACCTGGTGGCTTTACCACCACGCCGGGCTCCTGTGCGTGCATGCGCTGCGCGTGTCCAACCTCTCAGGAGGAGAACAGAGAAGGAATTGCAGTGTGGCCGTCCCCTCCTGGTGGTGGTGGTGGGGGGGTGATTTCTCACTTTTCTTCTCTCTCTCTCTCTCTCTCTCTCTCTCTTTCATGTACCCGACAGTCAAAACCTCTTTAAAAATATAAATAAGAAGAAAAACAGAATAGTCATGCTACCCAGGTGGGACTATTTTATATAAATCCCTTTCTCTCATTCATCTTAATTCAGAAAAGAAACTAAACTATAACTTTTTTAAAATTATGGGTTAAACTGAATTTCACAGACAGAGGGCAGGACTCTGACCGGTAAAAGAAGTTCTTATCTCTTGGGGACCAGCAAGTGCCGTGGTGGTTAAGGCGCTAGACCTAACTCCCACACGGTCAACCCTGGTTCGAGTCCTGGACATGGTGGCTTGCTTTCTCACTTTCCTCTTTCTATGTCTCTCTGGTCAAATTAAAATAAACGAATGAATAAATGAAATTGAATAAAATATTTTTTAAAAAAGAGAAGAAGTTCTTATCTCTTTGGGCCGGCTTGTCAGGTCTTGAGTTCTCTTGGCTGTGACTTCTGGAAGAGCAGAGTAGCTTTGGGCTACCCTAATCACTAGGCCACGTCTACAGGGTGCAAGGACATAGGCCTGAGACCCACTTACAAAACCACTGACCCAGAGGCATAGTCATCAAGGAAAAGGCGCACACACAGACAGTCAGCGTCTACCCGTGCATATGGGTACCACACACACTGCTCTTTTACAACAGGCGAAACTGTTGGAACTTATGCCCTCTGAAGGACAGGAGAGGCGCAGAGTTATGCTAAGAAATGGTGAGGGGAGAAAGAAAGTGTCAAGATTCTTGTCTTCTTAGGCCAGAGGGCACACTTTTAATCCCTTTTTACCTGTTTTTTTTTTTTTTTTTTTTTTTTTTAAGAGTGAGGGGTAGCATCAGAAAAGACTAGTGACATCTGCTATCTGCTGTTGACTTCTATTAATAGAAGTGAATGCACCTTATTTATTTATTTGTTTCTTTGTTTTTAAGTAGAGGGCTGGTGAGTAGACCCTCTGGTTAGAATTCAAAGTACGGGGGGGGGGGGGGTTGGGCTGGCAGGTGACATGGTGATTAAGGGCACCGGATTCCCACATGACAGATCGCTGTTCGAGTCCCGACCCTAGCAGCCTGCCTTCTCACTTTTCTCTCCCTCTCTCCTCCTCTCTGGTAAAATTAAAATACGTAAGTAAGAGTGATTAGACCACCGCACCGGGTGTGCGTGCGTGCATGTTGTGTATGTGTGTGTGTGTGTGTGTATGTGTGTGTGGTGAGGTGGGGGGTTCTGCATGGGACTCTTTTCTTTCACACTGACCACGGGGCAGCCGGGGAGCATATCGACCCCGGCGTGGAGGAGGCTCATTCAGGATCTCAAGCGATTGGTTGTGAGGGGACCCACCTGTGGGGTCAGTGGTGCACCATCGGAAAAATAACATCATGCAGTGGACTGCAGTTATATTTGGACTGGAAGGGACACCCTTCAAAGATGGTACTTTTAAACTAGTGATAGTATTTTCTGAATAATATCCAGATAAACCACCAACTGTTAGGTTTTTATGCAAAATGTTTCATCCAAATGCGTATGCCGATGATAGCATATGTTTAGATATCCTTCAGAATCGATGGAGTCCAACACACGATGTTATCTTCTTCTATCTCAACATCCATTCGATCTCCTTTTGAAGATAAGACCCCATCAGTAACAAACAGTGTCTTTTCTATGGCATTCAGAAGTTCACGGTTCCACGGAGGAGCGTGTCCAAGTTCGGACTGAGGATTCTGTTGCAAAACCCCACATGATCCTAGCAGTTGCCACGTGATCCATCCAGATTCATGAGGGCAGTCATGAAGCACTTTCTCAGAATAAAATGAACATTACCTCCATACTCTTAGAAAAATTGACCAAGACTAGCGATGTTTCTGGGGACTCACGAGAGTGCAATGATTTTCACAAACGTGTGTCGTGATAAGAATTTTTTTTACCTCATCTATCGTCAGACAGATATTTAATTTTTTACGTCATTCATCATAACGTCGGAAGAATAAGCAAACCATGGACTGATTTAGAAAGTGCAGAGGAAAAGAAAAATACTATCGACACTACTCTGTCTCCACTGGAAATACCTCCACGGTCTTTCTGCCGACTCGGCCCGATCTGATCGTGGCATGTTTCTATACGTGTGACAGCGCCAATCTGTTTTATGAAGGAAAATAAATTTTATACACCTTCATCTTTCTTTATCACAATGATCTATATTTTGGTTTGGTACACGCACATTTGAGTTCTGGTTGCCGCCTATTTATTTCAGACAGGGTACTTTTGGATCAGAGGAGACTTTGGAATCTGTAGAGTATGTCAGGTCTTTCTTATTTCATCTCCATTTCCTGGCGGTAGTGTGAAGCATAGCTATGGATTGGCCTTATCAATTATATTACTCTGTTCCCTCGGTCACCGTGTGGTTCATGATTATGAACTACACCCTAATAAGGAACATCCCTGCATATGTTTGTTCAATTTGCAGTTCATTTTTCGCTCAGTTGGTCCATCTGGAAAAATTTCACTACAGCTGCTTATTTGCCAGTATCACACATGGCCGGCAGCAGACACGAGGCGTCTCTCGGGACTCATACCCGGAAATCCTATGCTCGACATCACGGTCGGCACTTTCCTATTTGTTTGTGTGGTTCGTGAAATTTCTCAGATCAGTAATGATCTTCAACAGATTATTATTCCTAAAGATATCTCAAGTCTCTTAGAAAAGGTCAGCAGGTATAGCTGAATTTTTTTCTTTTTTTTTTTTTTTTTTTTTTTTTTTGACTCCTCATGTTAGCATCCGTCCCAGATAAATCAAGACATTCGGGTCTTAAAATCCTAAAAAACTTAAACTCTTTTTTTTTTTTTTTTTGAGAGGTTTTTGCTATAGGGCGCGTGCACTCGCCAGACAGAGAGAGACGGAGAGACAGGAAACGAGAAATCACCCCCCGGGGGGATGGCCACGCTGCAATCCCTTCTCCTCCATTCTCCTCTCGGGATCTTGGGCACACGCTCCCGGCGTGAGTTTAAGCCACCGGGTCCAGGATGCAAACCGCGGTCAACTACGTGGGAGTCCAGCGACATAGCCATTATGCTAACTGCTGTTCCCAAGAAACTTAAACTCTTGAGGCTTACTCTCTGTCTGCCTAAAGGAGAAAAAGCATCTATCTGGAGCTGTAAACATATACGTAAGCATAAACATGTGTGGCGACAGGATAGTTCAGTGGAGTCTATTGAACGTGTGTGGCTGTATATATTGGAATGTACAAATCGAATGTAATATTCTAAACAAAGTTGGTGAGTCAGATGTGTTATATAGGATTGCATGTGAAAAACTTTCTACTGGATCCATTTCCGTTTATAAATGATCCTAAGTTCACATATGAAGGCAGGGAAATGATTACCTTCATAGTTTAAACAAAAAGAGAGAGAGAGAGAGAGAGAGAGAGAGAGAGAGAGAGAGAGAGAGGATATATAGATAGATAGATAGATAGATAGAGAATTTAATTAGCTTAGTGGTACCACTGAATGTTCTGATATTTACTAAATCTCTGGTACTAAGACTATCTGCACCTGTAATCATTGTGGAACTACCCATGTCACTGAAAACTCTCTTACTCAAGAATGGCTGCAGTATTGTTTTCTTATCACTTGCAGAATGATGCGGAATGATAAACAGTATGCCTTTCATTTACATACATCCATGTTGTGATGTTGTATGTTTCATGACATGATTCCTCTCTCTAACAATGGCTAATAGTTATACGAGCCTAAATCTTTGTCATCTTTGTCTCACAGAGTTCTAAGTCTCCGTGACGGAGATTTTTCTATTGCTGATGTTGTCATTGCTTCTTTTTATTAAAAGGCCAAATTTTCTTTCCGATCCAAACCTTCACCTCTTTCCTTTCCTTCCGTAAGCCATACTAGTGTAATGCCTGTTACTCTGTGGATTCATTTAATATGCTTCCCCCCACTAATTAATTCTTTTTGGAGAGGTTTTTTGCTATAGGGCGCATGCACTCGCCAGACAGACAGAGAGAGACAGAGAGATAGAAAGCGAGAAATCACCCCCCCAGGGGGGATGGCCACGCTGCAATCCCTTCTCCTCCATTCTCCTCTCGGGATCTTGGGCACACACGCACAAGCGCCCAGCGTGAGTTTAAGCCACCGGGTCCGGGACTCGAACCGCGGTTGACTACGTGGGAGTCCAGTGACATAGCCATTATGCTAACTGCCGGTCCCCCCACTAATTAATTCTGATAGATGACTCCCGATGTTTGGAAAGCTCTTTGTAGCCATTTTGGTATTTCCTCTCCTTTTCTTTAAAAAAAAAAAAGTATAGCCTCCATCATACAAAACCCAGAACAGCCCTTCTTCAAGAGAAAGCCTGCTCAATGGCTCCTGAGATGTAGACATGCTGGGAGAAATGAAGATGTCCCACTCCTAACTGGGCCTCCATCATACAAAACCCACATGGTAGGAAAACCCCTTTCATATCTCCTGTCTCTGAATCAATCTTTGTCTCTCTCTACCTCTCACTCTCTCTCTCTGTCTGTCTGTCTGTCTGTCTGTCTTTTTTTTTTAATTTTTGCTTTTTAGAATTTTTTAAGATGAGGCTTCTTACAGGGCCCTTTGGCCCCTCCCTCCTAGGCCTTTGTTTTGTTAATAATCCCCTCTGCTCCTCCCAGAACAGCCCTTCTTCAAGAGAAAGCCTGCTCAATGGCTCCTGAGCCGCGCGGTTTTCTAATTTTTGATTTTTATTGAAATTTTTTTAATATTAATTTTTCTTTTTTAGATTTATTCCAAAGCTTTTCTCTTTTTTTTCTCTGTTTCTTGTCTGTTTTTTTGTTGTTGTTGTTGATATTGTTTCCCTCTCTCTGCTTCCTTTTCTGCACACTTCCCAACCCTCATATTAAACTTCAAAAGTTTGGGAAGAAACCAACCATCCACCAGATGACTAGAAATCGCTGCAGGACCACAAGAAATATGGAGAAGCAGGAAAATGCCCCTCCTCCAATTGAAACAGATAGCTCCTCTTCATCCACACACAGTTCAAGGGAATTCATGGAAATGTCTGATAAACAATTCAGATCATTCATAATGGCAAAGCTAACAGAGATCGAAGAGAAGAGAGACAAGGAACTGCTGAAGGGGAAGGAGAAAGGAGTTGAAGAGTTCTAGGAGGTGAGGAAATTCATGCAAGATCTAAAAGAGGAGTTTCACACTTTACAAAAGAATCAGATGGAGCTGTTAGAGATGAAGGCTATAATACAAGAAGTCAAAATCTCCCTTGAAAGTATTAAAAGCAGACTAGATCATTCAGAAAATGGAATCTCTAATGTAGAAGAGAAAATGGCTGGCCTAGAAAGGTCCACCATAAAGACTGAGAAAATGGCCCAAAACTTTGAGAATAATATGCAAGAAGTACTAGATACAATTAAACGTCCAGGGGCGGCAGGCGGGGGCTCCGCTCCACGTGCCGGCGCGTGGGGGTGGGGAGGCGGGCGCAGGGGCTCCAATCCACTTGCTGGGGTGCGGGGTCAGGGCGCGGGGGCTCCGCTCCACGTGCCCTGTCTGGAGGTCTGGCCCGACGGGCTCTGCCCCACGTGCCGTGGCCGGGGCTCTGTCCTGTGTGCCATGGCCGGGGTCTGCCCCGCATGCCGTGGCCGGGACTCTGCCCCCGCGTGCCGTGGCCGGGGCCTGCCCCCACGTGCCATGGCCGTGGTCCTGTCCCCGTGTGCCGTTGCCGGGGTCTGCCCCGCGTGCCGTGGCCGGGGTCTGCCCCCACGTGCCGTGGCCGTGGTCCTGTCCCCACGTGCCGTGGCCGGGGTCTGCCCCGTGTGCCGTGGCCGGGGTCTGCCCCCTCGTGCCGTGGCCGGGTTCTGCCCCGCATGCCGTGGCCGGGACTCTGCCCCGCGTGCCGTGGCCGGGACTCTGCCCCGCGTGCCGTGGCCGGGGCCTGCCCCCGCGTGCCGTGGCCGTGGTCCTGTCCCCACGTGCCGTGGCCGGGGTCTGCCCCCGTGTGCCGTGGCCGGGGTCTGCCCCCTCGTGCCGTGGCCGGGTTCTGCCCCACGTGCCGTGGCCGGGGCCCTGTCCCGCGTGCCATGGCCGGGACTCTGCCCCCACGTGCCTTGGCCGGGACTCTGTCCCGCGTGCCGTGGCCGGGACTCTGCCCCGCGTGCCTTGGCCGGACTCTGCCCCGCGTGCCTTAGCCGGGGCCCTGTCCCGCGTGCCGTGGCCGGGGTTCTGCCCCGCGTGCCGTGGCCGGGACTCTGCCCCGCGTGCCATGGCCGGGGCTCTGTCCCCGCGTGCCGTGGCCGGGGCTCTGCCCCGCGTGCCGTGGCCGGGACTCTGCCCCGCGTGCCGTGGCCGGGACTCTGCCCCGCGTGCCGTGGCCGGGGTCTGCCCCCGCGTGCTGTGGCCCGGGTCTGCCCCGCGTGCCGGGGCCGGGGCCCTGTCCCACGTGCCGTGGCCGGGGTTCTGCCCCCGCGTGCCTAGGCCGGGACTCTGCCCCGCGTGCCGTGGCCGGGGTCTGCCCCCGCGTACCGTGGCCGGGGTCCGCCCCGCGTGCCGTGGCAGGGGTCCGCCCCGCGTGCCGTGGCCGGGACTCTGCCTCGCGTGCCGTGGCCGGGTCCTGTCCCCGCGTGCCGTGGCCGGGGCTCTGCCCCACGTGCCGTGGCCGGGGTCTGCCCCCTCGTGCCGTGGCCGGGGCCCTGTCCCGCATGCCGTTGTCGGGGTTCTGCCCCGCGTGCCATGACCGGGGTCTGTCCCTGCGTGCCGTGGCCGGGGTCTGCCCCCGCGTGCCGTGGCCGGGGTCTGCCCCCGCGTGCCGTGGCCGGGACTCTGCCCCGTGTGCGTGGCCGGGACTCTGCCCCGCGTGCCGTGGCCAGGGTCTGCCCCCGCGTGCCGTGGCTGGGGTTCTGCCCCGCGTGCCGTGGCCGGGTCTGCCCCGCGTGCCGTGGCCGGGACCCTGCCCCGCGTGCCGTGGCCGGGTTCTGCCCCGCGTGCCGTGGCCGGGGCCCTGCCCCGCGTGCCGTGGCCGGGGCTCTGCCCTGCGTGCCGTGGCCGGGGTCTGCCCCGCGTGCCGTGGCCGGGGCTCTGCCCCCGCGGGCCGTGGCCGGGATCTGCCCCGCGTGCCGCAACCGCTGATGGCCGTCTCTGCTTTCCTGAGCCGCGTTCCTGAAACTGTGTTCCATGGAGATTCACCTACATTTGCGGGGCTGCACGAGACCCACCCTTGGTCCAGCCCTGAGTGCAGTCTACGTTTCCTATTGTTGGGAACTTTATGATCTGATAATTGGAAAAAAAAATCATGTTTATCATAAAAAATAATTAGAATAATAATAATAATGATTGGGGGAAACATAGGAAAGATATTGAATGTTGAAGCGGGGAGATTAATGTCTCTGTACTGACTGACATGCATGGCATTCCCTTTTGAAAAAGCAATGTAATACACTGTAAAGTGGTATGTAATTCAATGTAATAAAAAAATAGATAATAAAAAAAAAGAAAAAAAGAAAAAAAAAATAATAATGAATGGAATTAATTACATAAATAAATAATTATTTAAAAAAAAAAGTATAAATAAATTTGTGCAGTGTAGTAAAAACTCAAGTTATTATGATTAAGGTGTATGACCCGTCTGTACAGTTTTGAGTAAACCGTGAGTTTGGGCAATACATGTTTTTGTTGTGTTGTGTTTTGTTTTGTTTCTGAATAAGCTAACTGTTAGAGGTATACATTTATTTAACTGTTTTCTTTTATTATGTGCGGCGTAAAATATATTTTCTGTTCACCTTATGTGAAGCAATGGAGTACTTTAATCAGTAATTAAACGTTCTGTGGATGCATATATATATATATATATATATATATATATATACACACACACACACACACACATATATAAATGAACTTCTTTTAAAAAAAGGTAGGTAGGTAGGTAGGTAGGTAAGTAAATAATAAGCTAAATAAAATAATTCTTTTAAATAAATATGTAAATAAATAAATGAAGGAAGGAAGGAAGGAAGGAATCATTCTCTGCAGCTCTCCTCCCTGCCTGCCCCCACCTCCCACAGCCAATCCTAGACAGCCCTAGGCAGGGGGGTTGGGGCGGCAGTGAGCCCAGCTGGCTGAGGAAGGGGGTGGGGGGGAGAAGCCTACTCCCAGGCCGCAAACACTGAGGTCTCAATCTGTTCTTGCTGCTTTAACTCTTACCTGTCTAGATCTGATTTTTTTTTTTTTTTTTGGCCCCCTAATATCCATCAGGCTTCTGTTGTCTCTAGAAGGCAAGGCAGGGAGGGATGGAGGGAGGCTGGCAGGCTGGGCCCAGCCCACAACTCTGTTTTTCCTGGGGCAGGAGGGCGGAGGAGCTTTATTTGCAATGCAGGCAGGCACACAAAAGAAGTGGTGGGGGGACCTGCAGTTAGCGTAATGGCTATGTCGCTGGACTCCCACGTAGTCGACCGCGGTTCGAGTCTCGGACCCGGTGGGTTAAACTCACACCGGGCATATGTGCGTGCGTGCCCAAGATCCCGAGAGGAGAATGGAGGAGAAGGGATTGCGGTGATTTTGGGGGTGATTTCTCGCTTTCTATATCTCTGTTTCTCTCTGTCTGTCTAGCGAGCGCACGCGCCCTAGAGCAAAAACCTCTCCAAAAAAAAAAAAAAAAGAAGGGACCAGCAGTTAGCGTAGTGGCTATGTCGCTGGACTCCCACGTAGTCGACCGTGGTTCAAGTTCCGGACCCGGTGGTTTAAACTCATGCCGGGCGCGTGTGCGTGTGTGCCCAGGATCCTGAGAGGAGAATGGAGGAGAAGGGATTGCGGCGTGGCCATCCCCTCTGGGGGGTGATTTCTCGCTTTCTATCTCTCTGTCTCTCTCTGTCTGTCTGGCGAGCGCACGCGCCCTATAGCAAAAACCTCTCCAAAAAAAAAGAAGTGGTGGGGGTGGGGTGGTATGAGGTGTGTGAGGTGTGTGCCTGTGTACATGCACGCGGCGGCTCCTGTGTGCATGCATGTGTGTGTGTGCGTGCGTGTGTGTGTCCGCACACGCACCACGTCTGTTTTTATATAGACTTTACTGTATGGAAAAGTCTTAGGTGGGGCTGGCAGGTGGTGTGGTTAAGGGTGCTGGACTCCCACATGGGCGATCACGGTTCGAGTCCCACCCGGACCTGGGTGGCTTTCTCGCTCTCTCTCTCTCTCTCTTGCCAAATTAAAATAAATAAGCAAATAAAATAAATAAAGTTAAATAATTCTTAAAAAAAAAAGTCTTGGGTTCACTGGAAATGTGAGCATAAAATATAGAGTTCCCATGTAATATTTTACATTTTTTTAAAGACACCAACAGAAAGAAAAAAAAAAATTAACTTTAAAAAATAAATAAATAAAAACAGATAGAGCCTGTGCCTGTGCCCCTGGTGGAGGCAAGCAAGGAGAGAGACTGAGAGGATCAGAGAGAGAGAGAAGATAAACAGAGAAGGCAAGGAAGGACCTCATGGGGCAAGCTCACAGCACCATGCCTTCTGGATCTTGCTGTTCCTCAGGGATCGAGTGGACGGCAGGCGCGCGCATGCGCGCGCGTGCGCGCGCACACACACACACACACACACACCCCTGGTGTGTTTTTCAAGCCACTGTTTTGGGACTCAAACCATGCCATCCACCACGTGGGATCTGGCTGGCTGCCTGCCTGCTTGCCTGCCTGCCTGCCTGCCTGCCTGCCTTCATTTCACCCAGAGGCCATAGGCTGGCCCCATTTTCTTATTCCAGCCAATAATTAGGCTTTAAAGGAAAGATGTAGGAGAGCCTTCCATACTGTCTTCCACCATGGCCATATCAATGTCCATTTTGCCCAGCAGCCCAGGAAGGAAGTTCCTCTTTTGCCCCACCACCCTGAGGACACTTTGTCATTCCGTTTGTGTTTGTGCTCTGTTTGGATGGCTGGCTGTCTGGCTTGCCTTTCTTTTTTCTTGTTCGTTTTGTAGTTGTCGTCATTTTAAAATAAAAATTCATTCTGACCAGGATGAGCTGATAGCTCACTCACTGTGTTTCTTTCTTTCTTCCTTCTTTCTTTCTTTCTTTCTTTCGTTCTTTCTTTCTTTTCTTTCTTTTTCTATTAAATTTTATTTGTCCTGATCATTCATCTTCTAAAAAAATTTGACCAGAGGGCAGGTGTGTTCCTGGGCTCCCAGTAAGGGTGTGAGAACTATATGCAAAGCCAAGGCCGCCCCTCCCTCCCTCTGCCCCCCCCCTTCCTTTTTCAGCACCATGGTTACACTGGGCAGCTTAAGAGCAGGTAGGTGGACCAGCAGGTGGTGTGGACACTTCCACATGGCTTAACACGGTTTGAGTCCCAAAAAGAACTTGTGGCTTGCTTTCTCACTCATTCTCTCTCTCTCTCTCTTTCTCTCTCTCTCTCTCTCCCCAAAAAAAAAGAGAAAGAGAAAGAGAAAGAAAAAGAAAAAGAAAAAAGAAAAAAGAAAAAAAGGAAGGATGAATGAGTAAATAAATAAAAAATAACTAAATCTTTAAATTTTATTTTTTTAAGAATAAAAATAAAGAGCACATCACAGTCTGTTTTCAGTTTCATGTCCTTTTACTTTTCTCATCTCAGTTTACACCAGATGTGTCCGTAAGCAGTCACCACTGGACTAGAATGGGCAAGACTCTGAAGTTCTTTTCAGTCCTGTCATTCCCAGTCTGTCCGCCAAACCCCTCCCATATGTGGGGTGATGGGGTGCCTGCCTGACACCCTTGGTGTTACCTTAAGGACAGATTTCTCCCTACACATAGCCAAAAAGGGTCGTGAAATGGACATATAAAAACCATTAAAACAGCACTGTAAAAAAAAGGGGGGGTGGGGGTTGGACATGAGACCCTCCCCTCCCGGACACGCGCACACACTCCCCTCTCCCCCATTGCTGGTGCTGCCCTTGGTGGCACCACGGGTGACGGTGCCAGCCACCACCGCCACCACCGCCACCGCCAGACTGGGATCCTCCGTGGGCAAAGTCCTGGAATAGGAAAGAAAGGAACTGTGTATGCAGGACTCAGGGAGGTGGAGGTGCAGAGGGTCGGGAGAAGGGGGAGCCCCTACGTTTGACATGATGTGGAAATGGAAACCACGGGTCGGCCGATAGCGTGGTGGTTAAGGGTGCTGGTCTCCCACATGGCCAACAGTGGTTTGAGTCCCAGACCTGACTGCTTGCTCTCTCACTTTTTCTCTTCTCTTCCCTCCCCTCCCCTTCCCTCCCCTCCCGGCCTGATAAAATTTTAAGTAAACAAATAAAGTTAAATAAAATAATTATTACACACACACACACACACACACACACACCAATACACAGAAACCACCCTTTTGTCTGGGACCGCCACCTTCCAGCCCTTCACTGCAATGAGGAACACGAAGGGAAAGAGGAGAGGCAGCCAGTCTATGTTCTCTAGGCCTTTTAGAAAAGACAGAGGGAGGAGCGAGCGGTTCCTTTGGCCACACGACATGCGAGTGTATGGGGAAGGGTGAGACGGTAGACGTCAAGGGAGTGGGGACCGTTTTAAAAGGAGCACCCACCCTACCCACGTGCCGGGTCTCCGACGTGACCAAGCACGCCATGGGCATGGCTGTAAACATGCGCACGAAGCGGAGGCATTCCGGCCAGGGGAAGGCGTGCACGTAGGGAGCATGCTGAGAGCAGAGATGGCTTCCTACAGCATGTGAGGGAAAAAAAACAGGAAACAAAGGAAGCCGAAGAGAAAGGTCCCAGGGTTCCACCGGAGTGCCGGCCTGCTCAGCCCGCTCCACCCAGGAAAACACCGTGTCATGTGTGAGAGCAGGTGGTCAGGGGCCTGAGCTAGCTCCTGCTCACACGGCATGATGGGCTTTCATGGTAAAATGGAACTACGGTCTGTAAACATGTTTTTCTTAGTAGAGTAGAATTGTGTTCCCTAAAGCCAATTTTTAATTGGGTTGTAATTCCTTCTGTAACTTTTTAGCTGAAAGATAGTGTGTGACTTCTCATGCAGTAAATAAAACTCAGTTGGTTAAAAAGAAAAAAAAGGGAAAAGGAAAAACTGGAAGATGAAAGAGGGGAAAGGCTGGCTGGTGGCACAGTGAGTAAGTCAGTCAAGCTCTTCTGTGGCAGAGCTACACAGAAAGGAAGGTCCGTCCGCCCGCCCGCCAGGTGTTGTTTGGTGTTGTTTGGTTCCTGCCTGGCCGGTTGGGAGGGATAAAGGCAGGCAGACTGTGCGTGTGAGTGTGAGCCCCACATCTGGGGAGCGCCAGATCATCCTTGTTTGGAGTTTGGATTGGAAGGGGGGAGAGGAGGAGAAACCAAAGAGCCCAATGGCCTGTCATCATGCAGTCATACATACATACATACATACATACATACATACATGAGCCACATGACAGTGGATTCATACATGAGTCACGGACAGCTCCTGCTTGAACCACACTGTGGGTTAAAGCATTCAGACAACTGTTGATGATTTTTGGAAAAACGGGGGGGGGGGGGGGGGGGGGGAGTGAATGATTGACGGGCCAGTGCAGTAGGTGGACCGGTGATCCTTTTTTTTTTAAAACCGATTTTTAAGGTAGGTCTGTCTGGCATTTTCCAGCGGCCTAAGTAAACTATTACTCAGTATGTTTTAAAAGAGGAAGAGAGAGAGAGAGAGAGAGAGAGAGAGAGAAAGGAAGCGAGAGGAGGATTCTCTTTATGACCCACCAGGAAATGCAGTGTTTCGACAGAAAGCAGAGTGGCTACGGTGGACAGACTAATCAGCCTATTTTCCAGAAAAAGGCATAAACAACAGGGAAGACGGTGCCCAGGCTAGAATGTGTTGAGCCCGACAAGAGAGACTGCCGATCATAGATAATGCTGGCTATGAGAAGATGTAAGCACTTTCGACTGGGAGGAGATAAGAAGAGAAAGGCCTCCTTTTTGGTCTGGGACCAGCAGTTGGTGTAAAGGCTACGTCGCTGGATTCCTATGGAGTCGACCCCATTGCTTCGAGTCCCAGACCCGGTGGCTTAAATTCACGCCCACCGGGGTGCATATGCGTGCGTGCGTGTGGGCATGCGGGCGTGCGTGCATGCCCACCCGCCCGCGATCCCGACAGAAGAATGGAGGAGAAGGGATTGTGGTGATGATTTCTTGCTTTCTGTCTTTCTCTGTCCTTCTGAAGAGCCAGCGCAGGAGCCCTAAAGCAAAAACCTTTATTTAAAAAAAAATAAAAACCAAAACTGGGTTTCCCTTCCTCCTGTCCTCTCCTCTCCTCTCCTCTCCTCTCCTCTCCTCTCTCTCTCTCAAATTACAAAAAATAAATGGAAATAATTCTTGACATAAGACATCTCCATTGCCACCGTCCTAACACCAACACCACCAGCACCATTGCCGCCGCCACCACCACCACCACCACCACCACCACCACCACCCACCCCGTCCCCCCCCCCCCCCACAGAAACCATTTATTTCAGCACCCGCAAGCACTTTTTGGCTGATATCGGTGGGGAGGGGGGGTTTCCATGCAGAAAGCAGCATTTCATTTTTGTCCTCCATGCAGTCATCAGTCGCCATCCTGCTCCCACACACCACCCTCCTCCTCCTCCTCCTCCCTCCCGCCCTCCCCCCCCATCCCCCCTCCCCGTCTCCATTAAGGCGACCAATGGATGACTATGTCAAGACAGACAACTGGTCGACCTCACTATGCTAGGGAGTACTGGTCAACCTGACTTCAGACAGACAACTGGTCGAACTCACTATATTATGGACTATGGGTCAACCTGACAGCACTAGAGACTGCTGGTCAACCTGACATCAGCAAGACAACTGGTCGACCTCACTACTAGTGACTACTGGTCAACCTTGTTTTAAAATCAGACACCTGATTCACCCGCTACGCTCCACACACCACCGGCAGACCCGCGGTGCCCTTGTCCGCCCACAGCTAGTCTACTGGTTGACCTTTATTTCAGACAAGACAACTGGTCGACCTTCACACTTTGGGCAGAGGGAGGCGCCCGATGTGCGGTCCCAGGCTATTGGTTGACCTCTGTTACCCAGTGCCTGTTGCAGTATGCCCGGGGGACTGGAGGCGGGCGCCAGAGGCAAAGGCAGAGGCAGCGTCCTCACATCTCAAGAGCTACCGGGACCGACTGATTCCGGGGGGGGGGGGGGGGGAGAGAGAGAGAGAGAGAGAGAGAGAGAGAGAGAGAGAGAGAAGTCCGATCGTACTACTGGTCGACCCGCATCACGACGGGAGGAAGGGGAAAGAGGTGAGGCGTGCAAGGGCATGTGGAGTAGACCCCTTGACCCCCAACCCTGCTCTCTACCCCCGTGGTGGGGAAAGAGTGAGGGGGCCGAGGGGACACACACCCCCCAACCACGTGACCGCCTCCGGGAGAAGGGGCCACGCGGCCACCTCCTGATGGCCAGTCTTCCCCGGACCTCTGCACTGCCTCCACGGCCACATCCCGACCCGGGGGCGCGGGCCCCGGCGTGGCGAGGAGGCAGTGCGGCGCTGGAGCACTGGGGCTCCCGGAGGGGCGCGACCTTGAATCTTCCCCCCCCCCCCCCCCCCCGCACCCCCGGCGCAGCACGGTGGACCCGCTGATCCCTCTTCCCAAGTGCAGTGCGTGACACCCGCCGGCCGCTCCGACACCCGGAGGGGAGGGGCGTGGAAAGCCTGGGACAGACCCATTCCCCGCCAGGATGCCAGAGGAGGAGGGAGTGCACTGAGAGAGGAAAGGAGCAACACACACGGAGGGGACACCTGGAACGCTGGGCGCCCCCGACCGACAGAACAACCAAATGGCGATGTGTCCCCGGCACCACCCCACACACACCCAACCACACACCAGACCAACCGACCCCCTCTCCACGTGGAGAGGTAGGTGTGGGGTGCCGGGAGGCCGGGGGGTGGGGGAAGAGGGGTGGGGACGGGTGGTGGCTCGCCTCGCGGTGGACCGCCCGCCTGCTCCCAAGATCCAACTATGAGCTTTCTAACTGCAGCAACTTTAATATACGCTATTGGAGCTGGAATTACCGCGGCTGCTGACACCAGACTTGCCCTCCAATGGATCCTTGTTAAAGGATTTAAAGTGGACTCATTCCAATTACAGGGCCTCGAAAGAGTCCTGTATTGTTATTTTTTGTCACTACCTCCCCTGGTCGGGAGTGGGTAATTCGCGTGCCTGCTGCCTTCCTTGGATGTGGTAGCCATTTCTCAGGCTCCCTCTCCGGAATCGAACCCTGATTCCCCGTCACCCGTGGTCACCATGGTAGGCACGGCGACTACCATCGAAAGTTGATAGGCCAGACGTTCGAATGGGTTGTCGCTGCCACGGGGGCGTGCGCTCCGCCCGAAGTTATCTAGAGTCACCAAAGCCTCCGGTGCCTGCACCCCTGACCAGGGCCGGGGGAGCTGACCGGGTTGGTTTTGATCTGATAAATGCACGCATCACCCCCTCGCGGGGATCAGCGCCCATTGGCATGCATTAGCTCTAGAATTACCACAGTTATCCAAGTAGGAGAGGAGCGAGTGACCAAAGGAACCATAACTGATTTAATGAGCCATTCGCAGTTTCACTGTACCGGCCATGGTACTTAGAAATGCATGGCTTAATCTTTGAGACAAGCACATGCCGCTGGCAGAATCAACCAGGTAGAGAGCGACGACGGAGCGGGTGGACCGGGGGACCGATGGGGCTGCAGCACACAGTGCATGCGTGTGCCGCCAGGGGCTTGCCCCCACCCGACAAGCACGGGAGGACGGAGAACAAGAGAGAGCAAAGGGGAGGTGGAGGGCGACAGGCACCGCACCCAACCCACAACCTGAAGTGAGGAGGCCCCCGCTGCCGCCACACCCACCACGACCCCTGACGTCCAGGGTACCGGGTGGGGGGGGGGGAGAGCAGAACGGCGCACTCGCAGTGGCACAGAGCGGCCCCCAGAGGACAAGCACATGCCCAGCTCCTGACCTCCGAACATGCTTCACGGCGGTGCCACCGCGACCCCGCCATGGAGCGGGAAGCACCCGGACGGGGGTGGGACCACCACGGCACTGACCACCCAAACCGAGGCCCGCCACGCCCCTCGCGCCCCGCACCGAGGGGGGGACGGGGACCAGGCTGAGGCCCCGGGCCTGACCCCTCTCCCACGGACTGGGGCGAGTTGACGGCGCGACCAAAGAGGCGGACGATGGGCGAGCGGCCGGCTCCCGCGCGCACTCAGGATCCTTCCCAGCTGACGGGGAACCCAGAGATGCCACGTGGCAAGACCGAGGAACGGGAAGGACGGTGGCGTCCACCGGACGCCAACACCACGCAACGCCACCAACACCAGCGGGACACGCGGGGCCAGGAGGGCCGAGGCGGGCTCTGGAGGGCCACAGGCCACCGTGAGGGCTCGGGGGACCCCAGGCGCGGCCCGGCCGCCCAAGGGCATCGCTCAGGGGATCACACCGCCAGCGTGGCTTTCTCCATAAAGCGCGAAGGCAGTCCCGCGGCACACCCGTCGGGACCGGACGCAGACGCCTTGGCGGCACCCCCGCGGGTCACCTCGTGGGGACGGGACCCGCCGCCACCCCTGCGGCCGGCATGCCTTGACACCCCCCTCTCCTCCCTCGCGTCCATCACGCCCTCCCCGAGGGCTCGGGCGGGCCCCACCGCGTCAGACACTGGCGCCAGGTCCAGAGGCCTGTCGCCCGGGGTCTACCCCCGCCAGCTGGCAGGCGGACAGCGGACAGCGGGCGTGACACCCGCGTATGGCAAGGGCCGGGTTCGGTCCCGGGAGGTGGTCAGCACTGCCGGCTGACGACTGGCCAACGAGGATGCGGCGACGGCGGCAGGATGGAGGATCGAGAGAGGCCCCACCCATGGCAAAGGGCGTGAGAGGCCCGGGCAGGCGAAGTGCGGGAGGGATGCGTGAGAGAGAGAACACACCCCCGGGCGCTACGACAGAGCCCGCCGGAGGAGAGCACATGCGGGGTCCCACCGCCACACACGCGGGTGGTCCCGCGCGGCGCATCCCTTGAGGACACCAGCCGGCCCCCTTTGGCAAGGTGCCCCTGGAAAGCATCCCTTCCGAAGCTCCCTGGCGCCCACCCACGGGGGCCTGGCGTGCCCGCGTGAGGAGTGGGCCATGGGGGCGAGGCATGGGAGCAACGGAGAGGGGCTCACAAGGAAAACACCCACCGGGCTCGGCCGGTAACCGCCTCCCAGAGCAGCACGCGGGATCCCACCGCCACACCACACACCCGCATGAGCGGTCCCGTGGAGCCCCTCGAGACGGCCCCGGCCGAAGCCTTTGAGGCACATCCCCTGAGCCTCCCAGGCACCCAGGCCCCACCGCAGGGGCCCCCAGCACAGCCTTCACCGATGCCCAAACCACAGCACCGCCTAGCCATTGCACGTCCAACTCTGTCCATCCGTCCGTCCGGCTCCGCTCCCACGGGAGCCACAACCGACCTCACCTCTCCCCACCGGGGAAGCTCGCGCCCAGGTGGCGACACACCTCAGCCTATCCCAACGGCCCCACGGCACGACCGTCATGGCATGCCGTACTGCCCCATGGCCCCGGGACACGGAGGGGGGGTGGGGAGCCAGAGAACGCTCTCGGGCGGGATGGGGAGATGGGCGCCCCCAACCAACTCATTCTCCAGGCCCGCGCTGGGCGAACCACGCGAACCACACGCGAACACGTGCGGGCCCCCAGTCGCCCAGACGCCAGCCCAAGGCCCGGTGGGACCCTCCCTTGACTCGGGAGGGGGAGGCGCGGGCCACGGTAGGGGAAGATCGACTCTCGGCCCCCACCATGGGGGACAGCGGACCCCTCTCCTCCCGACGGCGAGAGGAGAGGGACTCTGCCCTACCACGCAGACAACAGTCGCGTTAGGAAGGGGCGGCAGCTGGGGTGTTCGGCACCCCAAGGCGCCCCCCTCAGATTGCTAGAGAAAACGTTCTCACCGAGGGCGGGTCATCTCCCACCTCGGCCGCCCAGCCAACTGGGGGAGCCGCGAGGGAGCCGCGAGGGACACCCGGGAAGGGGGGGTCTGCGGTACACGGGCAAGAGCTCACGGCACACCTTGAGCATTCGCGGCCCGAGGCCGGCGTCCTCTCATCCAAAGGGGGCAACCCCCCTTCTCCCGCCCGCCTAGCGGACAAGGGCAGTGCGAGAGCCAGGTGGACACCCGGAACCGGTCCCCACAAACACACCACGATCACCGCTCACACAGCCTTCCAACCCCCCTCAGGCGAGGGGAGAAAAGAAAGCACACGACATGCCTCGCCGTACAGCCTCCCCTCGGCGCGGAACCGGAGGAGGCGGCGGAACACCACCCCGCAACCCGCAGGCGGGGTCGGGGGTAGCCCAACCAATGCTTCTTACCGCCTCGACGCCCCCAACGGAAGGAGGAACGAGCACCGTCTCTCGCCTCGGACCCGGCGCGAGGCACACACAGACGGGACAAAACGTTGGCGACCGGGAGAGGAGCGACGAGGACAGGAGCGACCCCACCGCTCGCCTCGGGCATCTGAAAGGCGACCCGGAGCGCTCCAGGGGCACCAGCAAAGGGCCGACAGAGATGCACTCAACAGACCGGCTCAGCATGAGGCGCACAAGGCTGGACAGCACCCCTCCTCGGGCGCGGAGATTTTCTTTTAGTAGTCAGAAGAGACTGCTGCTGAACATTGGCTGATAATTAACTCTGCTTGCTGGAACTGTTTTCCAGAACTGCACCCCCAGAAGTTCCTGAAAGCCTGCTTACATCAATCAATTGTTGAAATGTATCAATGATTAATAGACCTGCACTTAATCAAACCCTGAATGGTCTCTATTGTTAAAACTTTATGAATTGATAATTAGAACACATAGCCCCTCACCCGTTTACTTGCATGTATCACATTTTCAATAAAAAGGCATGATGATTCCTAACAGTTGTCACTCCACAGAGAGTGATCTCTGGGGGGTGTCCGACTGAGGACGTGCATGAAAAGGCACTGAGGCCTCAGTCTCCCTTTCCAGCACTGTCTCTGACAAGCCAACCCACCCCCGCGGAATCTGGTCCCCGGCAGGAGAGGTTTTTGCTATAGGGTGCGTATGCTCACCAGAAAGACAGAGAGAGACAGAGTGACAGAAAGCAAGAAATCACCCCCCAGGGGGGATGGCCACATTGCAATCCCTTCTTCATTCTCCTCTTGGGATCTTGGGCATGCATACACATGTGCCCTGTGTGAGTTTAAGCCACTGAGTTCGGTACTTGAACCGTGGTCAACTACATGGGAGTCCAATGACATAGCTGTTACACCATCTTTGGGTCCCTCTTGTTTATCTTTTCAATGAGTCAGTTTTTGCTTTCATTTATTTTCTCTTTATTTTATTTTTTATTACATTTATTTCTGCTCTAATTACTTTTACGTCTTTTCTCCTGGTATATTTTTGAGTGTTTTTCCAATTGCATGAGGGATGATATTATGTTGTCCTTTTACCAGCTTACCATTTATTTCTTATGTGCACTAATTGTTATTACTTCCCTCTTATGATTGCTTCTGCAGTGTTCCATAGGTTATGGAAACTGATGCACTCATTATCTTTTGTTTCTATGAGTCTTCTGATTTCAGTCTTAATCTCTTCAGTTTTTGTGAAATCATTCAGGAGTAGGTTATTTAGTTTCCATGTATTTGTGTATTTTTAAGGGTTTTTCCTGAAACTGATAAAAGTTTCATTCCATCATGGTCAGATAAGATGCTATAGTTTCTATGCCTTTGAATCTGTAATGGCTAGTTTTGGGACCTATCATGTGGTCAGTCTTTGAGAAGGTACCATGCAGGGGTGAGAAAACTATATTTTTTGGTGTTTAGTGTAAAGTTCTATAGATGCCTGTCAAGTCCTTCTGATTTATGGTATTGTTTAGGTCCTGAATCTCTTTGCTTATTTTCTTTCTCATTGATATGTTTAACAGAGACAATGGGGTGTCAAGATCCTCAACACCTAGTGTATTGTAGTCTATCTCTCCTTTTATATTAAACATTATTTCCATCAATTGTTTGGATGCTCCTGAATTGAATTCATAAATATTTATAAGCATTATATCTTCTTGATGATTTACCCCTTTTACGAATCTATAATGCCTTTCTTTGTCTCTTCTTACAATATTTGTCTTTTTTTTTTTTTTTGGAGAGGTTTTTCGCTATAGGGCGCGTGCGCTCGCCAGACAGACAGAGAGAGACGTAGAGACAGAAAGCGAGAAATCACCCCCCAGGGGGGACGGTCACGCAGCAATCCCTTCTCCTCCATTCTCCTCTCGGGATCTTGGGCACGCACGCACGCGCGCCCGGCGTGAGTTGTAAGCCACCGGGTCCGAGACGCAAACCACGGTCGACTACGTGGGAGTCCAGCGACATAGCCATTACGCTAACTGCTGGTTCCCAATATTTGTCTTTTTTTAAAGTAATATGAATTTTTTTATTTTTTAAAGATTAAGCTGGCTACAGTGTTAAAATGCATTTGAAAGAAGCAGAAGAAACAACAGCTAACACTATCACAGAATCTCAAATGAGACGGCTGCATCTGGGGACTACAGTGATGGGACATGGACTGGAAATAAATGAACAGATTCTAGAGACATCTGGAAGACTGATTCTACAGTACTTAGTGATATGAAAGGAAGGAGGGAATAACTGAAGATGACTCTGCAGTATGAATTCGCTGATGCTGAGCAAGATTCACACTCTGCCTGAAGGCCTTTCAACATTCTTTACATTCATAGGTTCTTTGCCCAGTATGAATTTCCCCATGCAATGTAAGATGGGCAATCTGGCTAAAGGCTTTGCTACATTCTTTACACTCATAAGGTTTCTCTCCCGTATGAATTCTCTGATGTAAAGGATTTACAGTGACTAAAGGCTTTCCCGCAAACATTACATTCATACAGTTTTTCACCAGTATGACATCTTTGATGGCAAATCAGGGATGCCCTCTGTCTGAATGCCTTCCCACAATCCAGACATTCATATGGTCTTTTGCCAGTGTGGAGTCTCTGATGTTGAACAAGATATGAGCCATCACTGAAGGCCTTCCCACATTCAACACACTCATAAGGCTTCTCACCAGTATGAATTCTCTGATGTTGCACAAGGTGTGTGATCTGAATGAAAGCCTTACTACATTTGTTACATTCATAAGGTTTCTCTCTGGTGTGTATTTTCTGATGTTGTGCAAGGTGTGCATTCTGGCTGAAGGTTTTGCTGCATGCCTTACACTCATAAGGTCTCTCTCCAGTATGAACTCTCTTATGATGAGCGAGGTGTGTGCTCTGTTGAAAAGCTTTCCCACATTCCTTGCATTCATAGGGTTTCTCTCCAGTATGAACTCTTTGATGAAGAGTAAATAAGCCATGATGGCTAAAGGCTTTTTCACAGATACTGCATTCATAAGACTTCTCTCCTGTGTGAATGTGCTGATGTACTGTTAGGGAGGAGCCATGGCTAAAAGCCTTCCCACACACATTATATTTGTAAGTATCTTTCCAGTATGAATTCTCTTATGCTTAATAAGTCATATGTGATCAGTGAAAGCCTTCCCAGTACACTCAATACACTCAAAGGGTTTCTCTCCAGTATGATAATATTGCCAGTGATGGGTAAGAGAAGCATTCTTCCTGAAAGTTTTCCCACAGTCAATACATTCATAGGGCCTTTTCCCAGTATGAATCCTTCAATGATGAGCTAGGGATGAACAATCACTAAATGACTTTCCACATTCAGTACATTCATAGGGTCTCTCTCTGGTATGAACCCTCTGATGTTGAGCAAGGTGTGCAAGCTTGGCTGAAGGCTCTGTGACACTGCTTGCACTGATAAGGCTTTTCTCCTGTATGAACTCTCTGATGCTGAATAAGATGAGCAATCTGGCTGAAGGCTTTCCCACATTCACTACCTTCAAAAGGTTTTTCTCCTGTGTGTATTCTCTGATGCTTAGCAAGGTGGGCACTCTGGCTAAAGGCCTTCCCACATTCAATACATTCATAGGGTTTCTCTCTGGTTTGAATTCTTCTATGAAGAGTAAGAATTGAGATTTTTTTTAACATTTTCTCACAGTCATTACATTTTAAAAGTTTCTTTTCCCCATAGATTTCCTTGTGTGGTCTTACAAATGAATGTGTTATTAAGCCTGTCTTATTCAAATCTAAGTTATATGTTCTCTCATCTATGGCCAAAACTTGTTTTATGTAAGCTAATGTAGTCAGAGGAAAAGCTGTCCCAGATTTGTTAGACGGGTCTCTTTTCTCAATAAGGGTACCTATATAAGTGATAGTCTCTTGCCTCAAATGTGTCTTCTTACTTGTCAGCTCCCTCTCACATTTCCAGCTTCCCTCAAACATGGATTTGAGGTCACAGCTTCTATGTTTTTCCATTATTATTGCCTGAGATCATTTTTATTCACAGTCCTGGTGTGGAGGTAATTCCTTGGTCCCCCACATATGCTCCACGTCTGGACAGAAGCCTCCTGTCACCTCTGCTTTCGTCATCCAGGGCTCTTTCTCTTGCTCCAGTAAGGAGAAAACATCTGGTTTGGAAATGCAAAGACCCACTGAAACCAGGTTCCCGTAGTTCTCCAACATGACCTTCCTGTACAAACTCCTCTGAGAGACTCAGCCATTCCCACTCATCTTGAGAGAAGTCTATAGCAACATCTGTGAATGTCATGGCATCCAGGGAAATGGCTTTAAGATGTTTAATTCCTGCCACCTCTACCTCTTCTTGGCTCTTCATTTGGAGAAGATAGTATTTGCCTTATAGCCTCTTTTGTCTGAAATCAGTATAGCAACTCCCACATTTTTTTCTTTCCTTTTTCAAGGAATACTTTTTTCCAGCTCTTCACTTTTAGTCTATGCATGTTTTTATCCATTAGATGGGTTTCTTGTATGCAGCAGATGAAGGGTTTCTAAATTTTCAATCCATTCAGCCAGTCTGTGTCTCTTGATCAGGAAATTTAATCCGTTAATATTCAACATTATCATCAATATTTTCAAACTTGCCCCTACCCTTATATTGGTCATATTCCTGGTTGTTTTTTGTTCTCTTATTTCTGTCTGTCTCTCTTTAGTTTTCTTGGCATAGTACTACCTTATGAACTTCTTGAAGAACTGGTATGGAGTTGATAATTATTTTTTCAGGTTTTGTTTATCTGAGAACATTTTTATCTTTTTTTTCCCATATGAAGAATAATCTTGGGGAACCAGCAGTTGGCGTAATGGCTATGTCGCTGGACTCCCATGTAGTCGACCGTAGTTCACATCCTGGACCCGGTGGCTTAAAACTTACGCCGGGCGCGTGTGCATGCGTGCCCAAGATCCCGAGAGGAGAATGGAGGAGAAGGGACCATTCCCCCTGGGGGATGATTTCTCGCTTTCTGTCTCTATGTCTCTCTCTGTCTGTCTGGCGAGTGCACGCGCCCTATAGCAAAAATCTCTCCAAAAAAAAAAAGAATAATCTTGCTTGGTATAGCAATCTTGGTTGATATTGCTTTTCATTTAGCACTTTGAACACATTTGCTCATTTTTTCCTTGCCTGCATTGATACCTATGAGAGGTCCGTTGTTAGCTTGATGGGATAGCCTTAATAAGTAACTTGTCATTTCTCTCGTGCCAATTTTAGTATCTCTCTTCATCTGTGGTTTTGGCCAATCTGGCTATGATGTACCATGAAGAGGATATTTTTGGATTGATTCTGTTTGGGGTTCTTTGTATTTCTTGGGTGTGAATGTTTGAGTGATTCTCCAAATGTGGAAAGTTTTCTTCAAGGTTTTCAGAATTTGGGGTATTTAATGGGATCTAGTATTTCTTGCATATTTTCCTCATTTTTTGGCTATTTTTCAGTCTTTTTGGTAATTTTTTCCTATGTCAGAGATTTTGTCTTCTACCTCTGAGATTCGATCTTCTGCATGATCTAATCTGCATTTAGTACTTAAAAGAGAGATTTTCATTTCCTCTATTACAGCCTTCATATCTAACAGTTCCTTTTGATTATTTTTTTATGCTCTCTAATTTTTTTACAAATATTGAATCTTTATTTATTTATTTTTATTTCATTTTCTTCCATACATTCAATCACATTATTATTTGTCTTACAAAATGAATATTTCAACAGGTGAACATTTCTCCCCAATACTGTTGATAAAACTATGAAATATCTTCAACAGATAGTACCACACCTCTTTGTGCCATTAATGCTTTGCCTCCCTGTCCCTTCCCCAAATGTCCTTCCTCAGACCCTCCTCTTTCACACACACTATATCTGGTGTTTACATCTATATACTGCATTTCTATACCCTTTAAACAATTAGTTTCAGTTATAGAGTGCAGACACTCGGTATATATTAAGTGGGGACATACAATGCCTCTCCTTCATAGCATGGCTTGCAGTAAGTCTTCCATATTCATTCACTTTCTGATAAAAGCCAGGGTTTTGTTGTTATTTGTTGATGAATAGTATTCCATTGAGTATATGTGCCATAGTTTTTTTTTTTTTTTTTTAACCATTCATCAATTTGTGGGCATTTGGGCTGTTTCCATGACTTAGCAATTGTGAGTAGTACCACAATAAACATCGATGTGCAAGCACTTTTCCGATTAAGTATTGTTCTGTCCTTTGGGTAGATACCAAAGAGTGGGATTGCTGGATCATATGGTAGTTCTATTTGTATATTTTTGAGGAATCTCCAAATTGTTCTCCACAGTGGTTGGACCAATTTACATTCCCACCAGCAACGTAAGCGAGTTGCCTTTTCACCACAACCCCGCCAGCACTTATCATTTTTTTTAATCTTAGACATTATGACTGGGGTTAGGTGATATCTCATTTTTGTTTTGATCTGTATTTCTCTTACAATAAGGGATGTTGAGCATTTTTTCATATGCCTTTTAGCTATTCATATGTCATCTTTAGAGAGTGGATTTTTCAACTCATTCTCTCATCTTTTAATAGGATTGAATGTCTTTTTCCAGAACAGCTGCTTGAGTTTCTTGTGAATTCTGGTTATCAGTCCCTTATCTGACACATAGTTTACAGAAATATTTACCCTTTTTGAGGGCTGTCTATTCACATTAATCACTGTGCCTTTTGACATTCAGAAACTTCTTAGTCTGATGTAATTCCACTTATCTATTTTGGGGATTATTGACTGTATGTTGCGAGTCTTATTTAAGAAGTCTTTCCCTACTCCAATGTCTCCCAGAGAGCAGTTTTATAGACTGAGGTCTTAGATTTAGATCTTTGATCCACCTTGACTTTATTTTTGTCGTAGGTGACAGGTAGGGGTTCAGATCCATCTTTCTGCAAGTAGAGACCCAGTTTTGACAGCACCATTTGCTGAAGAGGTTTCCCTTTTCCCACTGAATAGACCGGTACCCCTTGTCAAAAATCAGTCGGCTGTATGTTTGAGCATTTATTTCTGGGGACTCTATTCTGTTCCATTGGTCCACCTGTCTGTTTCTGTGCCAGTACCATGCTGTCTTGATTACCACAGCTTTGTAGTATATTTTTGGGTCAAGAAGTGAGATGCTGCCCACTCCACTCTTCTTGTGCAGAATTGCTTTGGCAATATGGGGTCTCTTATGATTCCAGACAAACTTTATGATTGTCTTTCCAAGATCTGTGAAGAATATGTCTGGTACTGTGATTGGCATTGCATTAAATAGGTAGATTAATTTGGGTAGAATTGCCATTTTGATTATATTAATCCTTCCAATCCAGGAATATGGGATGTCCTTCCACTTTTTTGTGTCATTTTCAATTTCTTTTTTTATCTTCTTGTAGTTTTCCTTGTGGAGATCTTTAACTTCTTTGGTTAGATTTATCCCTAAGTATCTTACACTTTTTGTGGCTATGGTAAATGGTAAAACTTTTTTCAGTTCTATCTCATTCTGCCATTTGTCCGTATACAGAAATGCTAAAGATTTCTGGATATTAATTTTGTATCCAGCAGCTTTACTGTATTCATGTATTACTTCCAGAAATATTTTTATGGAAACCATTGGGTCCTCTATGTATACAACCATGTCATCTGCAAATAGAGAGAGTTTCACCTCTTCTTTTCCTATTTGAATTCCTTTTATTTTTTCCTCTTTTCTGATTGCAGTGGCCAGGACTTCCAGTACTATATTGAAGAGGAGTAGAGAAAGTGGACGTCCTTGTCTTGTATCTGTTTTTAGTGGAAAAATTTTCAGCTTTTCTCCATTGAGGATGATGTTCGCTATGGGTTTTTCATAGATAGTTATTATTGTGTTGAGAAATGACCCTTCTATGTTGATTTTACTGAGAGTCTTGACCATGAAGGGATGTTGTAGCATATCAAATGCTTTTTCTGCATCAATTGATATGACCACATGGTTTTTATCTTTCTTCCTATTAATATGGTGTATTACATTTATGGTTTTGCATATGTTAAAACAACCTTGCATTCCTGGGATAAAGCCTACCTGATCATTATGTATAATCTTTTTTATAAGTTGCTGGATATGATTTGCCAGTATCTTGTTGAGAATCTTTGAGTCTATATTCATCAGGGATATTGGTCTATAGTTTTCCTTCCTTGTCTTGTCCTTATCTGTTTTAATGATAAGGGTGATAGAGGCTTTATAGAATGAATTAGGGAGAGATTCACCCTTTTGGATCTTTAGAAATAACTTGAGCAGAATGGGGTTAACTCTTCTTTGAAAGTTTTATAGAATTCAGAGGTGAATCCATCAGGGCCAGCACTTTTCTTTGTAGGGAGGTTATTTATAACTGATTCAATTTCCTGGCTTCTTATGGACCTATCAGACTTTCTATATCCTCCTGGATCAATCTAGGTAGATTATACGTGTCCAAGAATTTGTCCATCTTATCCAGATTATCTTTTTTCTTGGCAAACAGATGTTCATACTATCCTCTAATAATGTTGTGTATTTATACTATGTCTTTTGTTATTGCAGAACTGATTCACCTGGTTCCTTTCTTTCTTCTTCTTAATAAGTCTTGCTAGTGGTGTATCAATTTTGTTTATCTTTTCAAAGAACCAGCTTTTACTTTTCATTTATTTTCTGTATAGTTTTTTTTATTTTCTATTTCATTCATTTCTTCTTGTATCTTTATTATTTCCTTTCTCCTGGAGTTTTTTTGGATCTTTTTGCTCTTGCTTTTTCAATTCTGTGAGGCATGATGTTAGGTGATCCATTTGCCTTCTCTCCATGTTCCTCCTATGTGCACTAATTGCTATGAACTTCCCTTTTATGACTGCTTTAGCAGTGTCCCAAAGAATATGGAAGCTCATGACTTCATTGTCATTGGCTTCCACAAACCTTTTGATTTCAGACTTTACTTCTTGAGTAGTTGTGGAGTCATTCAGGAGTAGGTTATTAAGTTTCCATATATTTGAGTATTTTGAGGATTTCTCTTGAAATTAAACTCAAGTTTAATTCCATCATGGTCAGAGAAGATGCTGGGTATAGTTTCTATGCCTTTGAATCTGTAGAGGCTTGCTTTGTGCCCTATGATGTGGTCAATCTTCGAGAATGTTCCATATGGCAGTGAGAAAAAAGTGTATCTCGAGGTTTTTCGATGAAAAGTTTTATAGATATCTGTTAAGTCCATTTGATTTATGATATCATGTAGATCCTTTATCTCTTTACCTATTTTTTGTCTAGATCATCTGTCCAGAGGGGATAGTGCAGTGTTGAGGTCTCCAACAATTAGTGTGTTGCAGTCTATCTTCCCTTTTAGATCTAGCAGTGTTTCCTTCACACATTTGGGTGCTCCTGTGTTTGGCGCATAGGTATTAATAAGCGTTATATCTTCTTGATTGATTAACCCTTTTACTACAATATAGTGCCCTTTTTTGTCTCTTTGAACAGTTTTTGCTTTAAAGCCTATTTTGTCAGAGATTAGTATTCCAACTTCAGCTCTTTTTTGGTTCCCATTTGCATGGAAAACCTTTTTTCCAACACTTATCTTTCAGTCTATGTATGTCTTTATCCATGAAGTGGGTTTCCTGTAGGCAACAGATAGAGGGTTTCTCTTTTTTAATCCATTCAGCCATTCTGTGTCTCTTGATTGGAGAATTAAATCCATTAGCATTCAATGTTATTATCGATGTTACTGGATCTGTCCCATCGTTTAAGTTGGCCATTTTCATAGTTGCCTTTTACTCCTTTGTTTCTGGCTGTTACTTCTCTAGTTTTCCTGAAACAGTACTATCTTCAGGGTTTCTTGGAGAGCTAGCCTGGTGCCAGCAAATTCTTTCAGGTTTTGTTTGAGAAGATTTTAATCGTTTTTCCCATATGAAGGATAATCTTGCAGGATACAATAATCTTGGTTGAAATTGTTTCTCTCTTAACACTTTCAATACATTGTCCCATTCTTTTCTTGCTTGCATTGTTTCCATTGAGAAGTCTGATGTTAGCCTGATGGGGTGACCTTTTTAAGTCACTTCTCGTTCCTCTCTTGCCAGTTTTAGTATCTTATCTTTATCCGTGGTCTTATCCAGTCTGGCTACGATATGCCTTGGGGAAGATCTTCTTGGGTTGATTCTATCTGGTGTCCTTTGTATTTCTTGGGTCTGGATGTTTGAGTGCCTCTCTAGATTTGGGAAGTATCCTTCCAAGATTTCATGGAATAGATTCCATGCCCTTATCAGTTTCTTCATCTTCTGGGATACCAATTATTTGGATGTTAGGACGTCTAATGGAATCTAATATTTCTCGTATGATATCTTCATTTTTTTATTTTCTCTATCTTTTTGGTGGTTTTCTCTAGGCCAGAAGTTTTATCTTCTACATCAGAGATTCGATCTTCAGCTTGGTCTAATCAACTTTTAATACTTTTGAGACAGTTTTTGATTTCTTGTATTACAGACTTCACCTCTAATAGTTTCATCTTATTCTTTCTTAGCATGTCCATTTCTTCCTTCATATCGTGGAAGGACTTTCTCATCTCCTGTGGTTCATTGTCTCTTTTTTGTTCCAGTTCATAGTATTTGTTCAACATGAATGTTCCAAATTCTATCTTGGGCAATTTGGTAATGTCCTCTATTTTTTCTGGAAAAGGAAGGGAGTCACTGTGTTCTTTTGATGGAGACATATTTCCTGCTTTATTCAGACCTGAGGTTTTTCTTCTACTTGTAACCATTGGGAGATGTGTTCCCTTTGAAATACCTTTCAAGAGAAAGTTTCCTCAAATAGGAGCAAGTGTGTTTCCTTTTTACTGTGGAACGAAGACTGCAAAAGTCTCTCTTCTGTTGTGTTTAGCAATGAGACCTCTGGCTGACAGAGAGAGGGGTCTCTGGCTTGGAGTTTCCAGGGTTGGAGCTACAGTGGATAGTCCTGCTTCAGAAATCCTGGCCCAGCAATTGGAAGATGGGAGTGGGGTTTCTGAAGGGATGAGGGCATTCCTGGCTGACAGAGAGAGGAGTCTCTAGTTGGAGGTCATGGAGCTGGAGCTATGGCAGGGAGTCCTGCCTCAGAGATCCTGGCCCAGGGGTTGGAAGATGGGAGTGGGGTGTCTCTATGGTGTCTAATTTTTCTTTCACATTATGGAAGGGCTTCCTCATTTCTTGGAGTTCAATCTCTCTGGAGTTTATTGTCTCTTTTCTCTCACATCTCATTTAGTTTTTTTTTTTCATTATAAATCTTCTGAATTGTTTATCTGACATTTCCATGAGTTCCATAGTAGTGTCTGTGGTGATAAAGAATTGTTGTTTTACCTTGATAAAGAGATATTTTCTTGTTTTCTCATATTTTTTATGCCTTTTAGACATCAAGTAAATTACAAATTTCTATCTAGATGCTTTAAGTTAATTTTGAGCAGGAGTAGGTGATTAGCAATTGCTCTGCCATTCTACCTCCCTGATGCTCCCCCAAAAAACTGCACTATTGTCTCTGACTTTCAATCATAATTTGGTGGCTGAGCTTCAATTGAGCAAAACTGAAAGTGTCATGCCACATGCTTTACAAAACATCGAAGTCTAAGAATTCAGAGGCATGTGGCAGGAACCACAGTTTCGCTGTAACTCCGCATTCCTGCTGCTCAGTCCTGCCAAGTCCATCACTGGGGTGGATGTCCTGATGGCATTAAGAGCAGGAAAAGAAGGGCTTCTTCAAGTCCCAATTAACACACCTGAGATTTCAAAGGCATTTGGGGAAGGAAATGAGCCACACTCTGCAGCACAACTTCCCAGCAATAAATGGCTCCTCATGCAGTAAGGCCAATGCTCTGGCAGATGTCCCCTTTTATACTTTTAAAATTTTTTTTCACCAAGTACATGTACAGTCTTAAGATGGTGAGCCATGCAGCCTTGCCATTTCCAGCTTTCAATAGAACTCCTCCAACCTATGCTCCAGAAGAAGTTAATTGAAGCAGAGCTTGGGCAGAAGTGATGCCTGTCTTACCAATTGTGAATTATGTCCAATAAACATAGATGCACAAGTGTTTTTTCTGACTGTTTTCCTATCCTTTGAGTAGATACCAAGGAGTGGAATTGCTAGATCATATGTTAGTTCTATTATTAGGTCTTTGAGAAACTTTCACATTGTTCTTCACAGTGGCTGAACTAATTTACATTCCATGTCTTCCTCAGAGAGTTATGTCTTGAACTCTATTGCCCATCTTTTAAATGGGTTGATCAATTTTTGGAGAGTTAAGATGTTCGCATTCCCTAGAAATCCTAGAACAGTCTTTTATCTGAGAGAGTTTGTAGTTATATTACCCCTTTTTGAAGGTTGTCAATTCACTCTATTTTTTCTTTTGCTGTGCAAAAGCATTTTCAATAATCCCAAAAATAGACAAGTGGGATTCCATCACATTACAAATCTGCACAGAAAGATAAACATATGAGTGTGTGTGTGTGTATTTTTTTTTTCTTGAGTGGGCATATCTTCCCTCAATCATAAGGTTGACAAATATGGTGACTGACAGTATAACCTCTTCACTCTTAGCTCTTTAGAAATCATGGTATGAGACATCTCTATAAAAATGCCATTGTGTCACTGTGAGGATTGCAGAGCAATTTTGGCCTTTCTCCAGAGGTGTGACTGGAGCCAACCTGTCTGGAATGACTTGTACTTTTGCAATCAGCAGCAGAATCAACAAGCATAAAAATGTTGCATTATTTGGAATGCTGGGTAAGAGTCCATGTCTTTATAGATGGACTGTGTGTATCTTCCTGGCCCCACATGACTAGTAGTAACAATTTCCTAGAGTTTAAATATTTGTTTTTTTCCTGTTTTCCATCTGTGAAGGTCTCTTTGTGGCCTGGATTGTTACTAACACATGTACACCACATTGCTCTTCACTTTTCCCTAGTTACCATGTGCATGAAAAGCTGGACAGTCAGGTCTTGTAATCTTTGGGGGTACATCAGCATGGCAATCAGTTGGTGTTCTTTTCTAGTTTGGGAGCAGTTTCCCAGAGCTATTCTATTGTGTGCTATTTTCCTTTACATATTGCCACAAGATACTGAATTTTGATAACGAGAATAATTTTATACACAGTTCAAAATTTGTTATTTTATTTCAGCAATTACTGGGTGTTAGTGGTCATGGAGAATGAATTAAGAGAAGTAAGAAAGTGCAAGGAATTATTCTATAATATGGTCTGTAAAGATGCCAAGTTTTAGCTTTTTTTAAGAGATTTTTTGCAATAGGAAGCATGTGCTTACCAGAGATACATAGAGAAACAGAAAATGTGAAATCACCCCCCTGTGGGATGGCCCTGCCCCAATCACTTCTACTCCATTCTCCTTGTGGGATTTTGAGCACACATGCACATTTTCCCAGCATGAGTTTTAAGCTGCTGGATCCAGGATATGAGCCACAATTGACTATGTGGGAGTCCAGCAACATAATCATTATACCATCTTCTGATCCCAGTTTTAGCTTTTTAAAATGAAACTGGATCAATTCTGAGTTTCCTAGATTGCTCTTTTTTCTTGCTCCATTTTCTGTATTTAACATCTCAAAGACAACAGACTGCTTGACAAGAGGAGGAATTGAAATAAGAGAGTGGTACTACAGATATTAGACAGGCCTGAAGTCTAAACACAGCCTTCAAGAGCTGTTGTGCGGTCAGGTGCCCAGCTGTCATTGCCATGCATTAGCTGCAGCCAGTGAATCAAGGAGCACATTAAGTATCTAACTGGGAAGAATCACAGGAGACTTCCAGGATTACAGAGGGACAGTGGAACAATGGTACTGCTTTAATGCAATTGAGTGCCATAATGAGATTTTTAGATTGGATAGTTATAACAGCATTTTTTTATTTCTCACAGTTTAGGATGGTGGTAGCCCAAGATCAAGTGCAAGCATATTTAGTATCTGGAAAATATTCTCTTTCTGACTTGCACATGGTTGTCTTCTGTGTTTTTACAGTGGAGAGAAAGCAGACGCTGATCTCTCTCTTTTTATAAGGACATTAATCTCATGAGGTTCTCACTCTCATGACTTTGTCCAAACCTAGTTGACTCCTATAAGCCCCTCTTCAAAAACCATAACATGGGATTAGGTTTTCCACATATGACTTTTGTCCATAACAGTCATGAGGCATTAAAAACATCAGAGAAATTCAAGTATCTGCTGACCCCAGGAACTTTGAGGGACTGAATCACAGATTTAACTGTGGACAGTGCTCCTCCTTCACACACACACCTTCCTCATCCTCAACACATACACTTCTTGTCCAGTGCTATCTTGCTCCAGAACAGATATGTTTCCTCCACAGCTCTGGACTCTCCCAGTTGCTACAATCTAATTCTGCCTCAAGCTCACCTTGCCAAAACAATGGACTCCCCAATAAAAAATTAGTCCTCCTGGAGAGGCCAACAAGCAGGGAAAGAGAAGCCACCAAATTCTGTTTATTCTGAGTGATTTTCCAACCATATCCATACATTGAACAGCAATAGATCAGTGAAGGAAGCTACAGTTCTGAGTCTCTCAACCTTCTCATACTCAATTTCTTGAGTATGACTATCCAAAATCCACATCCTTTCTTGTGCCCTCTTTTGACTCCACCCTCACCTTCTTTACACTTTATACCTCTTCTGCACTATCTCTAGACAGATCCTCAGAGGTAATTCTTCCTCATCCAGCACTTTTGTACGTATCTGTCCTCATATGTTTTTCTCCTTATAATGTGGGACATGCAAGGAGAGTGAGAGTACATGATTACTGTCCATAATTTACTTCCTTGTTAACAGTTTGCTTTGGCTATTTTCTTTTATGATACAAATTATGTAAAGCATCAAACACTTTTCTCTCTTTTATTTTTTCTTCAACTGCTTTATCTGAAAGTGATTTACTGATTTTTGTCCTGGTTCTTTCCTTGAGTGAGTAAAAGATGAGACCTAGAACTTCCACCACGCATGCCAAGGCAGCCACAGCCACCATTGATTTATAAGCAACATATGCAGTAGTTATGTACCCTTTACAAGATTTGGCAACATCTCTGAATGAAGAGTTGTCTGAAAACAGAAGAATAAGTCCTGAGCAACTGACTGTCATTTTCCCTTCTTCAGAGGCCCCTTGTTTGTGACTAGGTGACAGGGAAAGTCACAGAACACAGAAGAGACTCGGGGAAGAGTTAGCTGAAGATCAAGGAGCTTCTGTGGAAGTAGATCAGGCTAGAGAGACCTTGGGCTTCTAATACAAAGGTAAGGTCTTCACATCAAACCTCTATTGTGATAGGGATGGGTGGTGGAAGAGCCAACTGGTTGGAAAGTAGTTTTGTACTTATCCTGGTTATAGTCATAGCCATCCATGATGATATTCCACTGAGGAAGAAAGTCTGGGTCTGTGGTAGATGTTTCCTAGCAGTCATCTAAGACCAGCTTGATGTTGGGGTCATTCCTGTTTAGGACTCTCGGTTCCATGTAAATTGGTTGACGAAGGTATGTCACAATAAGGTATTTTCTTCATAAGGTAGTTGGCCAGAGTTGTCTGGGTAGATTTGCAAGATCAAGACAATAGGACGTGGCTTCACTGATGTCACTGGAAGAGGAAGACTTTTGACACTGTCATTCAGTACCATATCATACCTGCTGTAGTAGCAATTCACTGTCATTCTGAATTCACTACATTCTGGATATCTTACTTGGTGGAAGATTTATCCAGAGAACATGCATTTTATTCTCATAGACTTTTTCACCTTCAAACTTACATCTTGTTTTACATCCATTTAGGGGTATGTAAAATTGTGCCAGTCCTTAAAGCTAAACTTTGAAGACAGACTAACAAGATGAATTTAGCACGCTGAGGGTACCTAAGTTAACAACTGATTTTGTATAGTGGCTATAGACCTGAATTCCACAAACCCACCCTGGGTGCACAGCTCACCTGTAACTATGGAAATGGCTGACTCACACAGACACTCAGAATAAATCAATATGGATACCATGGAAGGTCATCTTGTGGTTATCATATGGAGACCTAATCCCTGTATCATAGCCTCCTACAGGGACATACTTGTGTTCTTGGACCAACACTAATCTCAACCATCCATCCCATCTGAGATGTAGTCTCAATTTTATCTCTCAAGCCAGAGAATATCAATGGAAGGAAGAAAGAGATGGAGATTTTTGTGTAGCTTGTGGATCCAGAAAGCGCATGTGTCTCTTCTACTTGCAGAACTGGGCAAAAGAAATTGTATGTTCCAGCCTCATGCCTTAAATTAGCGCTTCTGTCCATGACTCTGATGGTCATGTTGTGCCCACTGTGCACTCTCCTTTTACAGGTATTTTATGGGGCACTCAGGTGAGCTTTTCTGTATCTGGAACAGAAATGCAGTTCAGCATTTCAAGACCAAGGGAATTCATTACAGTTGCATTCCATTTTTTGGCACCAAGACTGCTTGGAAACTCTACTGTTACTCCATTTTTATTCCAAAAGATGGTGCCTAGTAAGCCAGGACTCACCAACTGATGAACATATTTTGGATTCACTGAAGTCACAAAGGTAAAGAAAAGAGAAAGTTACCTGGAGGTGCTGCAGCCTGCATTGAACCAGCTTGGGGGAATCACTTCTCTGCCTATATCCCATGACAGAAGGCACCACAAAATTAACCCCAAGCATTTATTTTCTAAGATCACTAAGGGTTAAAATGAGTTTAACATTTCCCCAACAGTTATTTGTTATTTTATGCAGGGCTGTTTTATTTCAAATAATGCCAACTTATTTCTAAAGTATTATTTGTACATGACTATACTGATGTAGTTAATGGTCACTTTTCAATTACTATTTTGCTTCTTAATAGTATCACCCTGACTAAACCCTTGGACTGTTGACAAGAGTGAGATCCCTTTTATAAAAATGAGTTGAATTTTCTGGTCTAGAATGTAAGAAGCTTAGACATCACCATTCTCTACTTTTTTAAAGTATACAAGCTGAAAAAAAAATCAACTCTCAGATCCATAGAGAAGTGAGGTCATGGAGCAAATGGATGCCTCCCAAGATGGAAAGAAGAAAGGCAGGTATAGAGAATCACAACTTAGAAGAAATTTACAAACATAAACTTTCATGAGGTCTAGTGTTGGGGTAGGAAAAATTGAACTGTAATGAACAGACAGCTGGAAGCACAGGGTAGACAAATCTGGAGTTAAAGACTCCAAGGGAACTACTCATGAGGGTGCCTCCACACTTTTACAGATTTTTCCTATAGAATCTCTACCAGGTTCTCACAATAATATTGGAGAAAATTTCACCCGTACATTAAAAAATAAAAATATATAAAACTATATACTAAATGGAAAATACAGAATTTGAAGAGATTGAAACATCAGATTCAGAGTCAAATATGGCAAGAGTGCTGAGAATATTAGATCAGGAATATATTTTTAAAAGAATAATGAATATTCTAAGGGTTTTAATGGAAAATATAGATACCATGCAAGAATGAATACCATAAGGAGAGGGATGAAAATTCAAAAAAAATGCTATAGATTAAAAAAATCCTCAAACATAAAGAATGTCTTCAAAGAATTCATTAGTGGAGGGAACCAGCAGTTAGCGTAATGGCTATGTCGCTGGACTCCCACGTAGTCGACCACAGTTCGCGTCCCAGACTCGGTGGCTTAAAACTCACGCCGGGCGCATGTGCCTGTGTGCCCAAGATCCCGAGAGGAGAATGGAGGAGAAGGGATTGCGGTGAGACCATCCCCACCTGGGGGGTGATTTCTCGCTTTCTGTCTCTATGTCTCTCTCTGTCTGTCTGGCGAGTGCATGCGCCCTATAGTGAAAATCTCTCAAAAAAAAAAAATAGAATTCATTAGTGGACTGCTGCGGAAAGAATCTTGAGCCTGAGACTACTTCAATGCAAATTACCAAAACTGAAAAGCAAAAAGAAAATAAAGTTTAAAAAAAGAAATAAACTTGGGCTGTTAGGTGACACGGTGGTGGTTAGAAATGCTAGATTCCCATGGGACCAGCAGTTAGTGTAATGGCTATGTCGCTGAACTCCCATGTAGTTGATCACAGTTCGAGTCCTGGACCCAGTGGCTTAAACTCAAGCCGAGGGTGTGTGCGTGCATGCCCAAGATCCCAAGAAGAGAATGGATGAGAACGGATTATGGCATGGCCATCCCCTTGGGGGGTGACTTCTCACTTTCTGTCTCTGCATTTCTCTCTGGCGAGCACACATGCCCTATAGCAAAAACCTCTCAAGAAAAAATGCTAGACTCCCACATGGCTGACTGCGGTTTGATTCTAAAACTGTCAACTTGTTTTCTCACTTTTCTTCTCTCTCTCTCACTATCTCTCTCACTCACTCTGACTCGCTCTGTCCCTGTATGGTCAAACATAAATAAATAAATAAATAAATAAATAAATAAATAAATAAATAAAATTAAATAAAATATTTTTTTCTAGAACAGGAATAGAACTATTTGAGTACTGTCACAACGACAAAGATGTAAAGATATTTATAAAGGAAACAACAGAAAGAAAAGAATGAGAGGAAGGAACAAAAGAAATTTTGAAGAAATAATGGTTAATAATATTCCCAAATTAATGTCATACACCACATCTCAGATCTAGGAATCTATTATAAGATCCAGGAATTTAAGATTACACAAAAAAGAGTAATTACCTAAAAAAAGAAAAATACACCTAGGAATATCAAACTCTCAAACTTCAGAAAATTAAAGATAATATAATAAAAATTTTGAAAGAATCCTGATGAATACAGACACAATATATTTGCAAACCTTATCCAACAACATATAACAAAGATTACACATCATAACCAGGTAGATTTTATTCCAGGGATGCAAAAATGGCTCAACATACACAAAACTATAAATGTAATGCAACATATTAACAGAAGGAAAGAGAAAAACCATTTGATAATATCAATTGATACAGAAAAAAAACATTTGATAAGATACAACATCCTTTCATGATCAAGACTCTTAGCAACAATAGCATAGAATGGTAATTCCACAACACAATAAAACCTATCTATAAAAAAGCCATAGCTAACATCATCATGAATGAGAAAAGATGAAAATTTTTCTGCTAAAAATTGGCACAAGATAAGGATGCCCACTTTCTCTTCTCCTTTTCAATATAGTACTGAAAGTCCTTGGTAACAAAATAAGAAAAGAGAATAAAATAAAAGACATTCAAATAAGAAAAGAAGAGGTGAAATTATCTGCATTTGCAGATGACATGATTGTATATACAGAAAACCCAATTGTATTCAGGAAAAAACTTCCTGGAAGTAATAAATAAATACAGTAAAGTTGCAGAATACAAAATCAACATATAGAAGTTAATAGCATTTCTATATATGAACACTAAGTAGACTGAGATAGAACTGAAGAAAGTAATTTCATTTACCATAGCCGGAAAAAGTATAATATAACTAGGAAAAAATTTAACCAAAGAAGTTAAAGACCTCCACAAGAACTATGAGAAGATAAAAAATATATGGAAAAGAACAAAAAAGGGAAAGAACATCCCATGTTCCTGGATTGGAAGAATTAATATAATCAAAATAGCAATTATACACAAATTAATCTACATAGTTAATGCAATCTCAATCAAAGTACCAGAGAAATTCTTTACAAATCCAGAAAAGACGGTCATCCGATTTGTCTGGAATCATAAAGGACCTCGTACTGCAAAAGCAATTCTGTGTAAGAAGACTCACTCCCTGACCTGAAAGTATACTATAAAGCTGTGATCATCAAAACAGCATAGTATTGGCACAAAAACAGACAGGTGGACCAATGGAACAGGATCAAGACAACAGAAATAAACTCTTGAACACAAAGCCAAATGTTTTTTTTTTTTTTTTTTTTTTTTTTTTTTTTTTTTTTTTTTTTGAGAGGTTTTTGCTATAGGGCGCATGCACTCGCCAGACAGACAGAGACAGAGAGATAGAAAGCGAGAAATCACCCCCAAGGGGGGATGGCCACACCGCAGTCCCTTCTCCTCCATTCTCCTCTCAGGATCTTGGGCACGTGGGCACACGTGCCCAGCATGAGTTTTAAGCCACCGGGTCTGGGACATGAACTGCGGTCGACTACGTGGGAGTCCAATGACATAGCCATTACGCTAACTGCTGGTCCCAAAGCCAAATGATTTTTGACAAAGGATACTAATCAATCCAGTGAGAAAAGAAAAATATCTTTAGTAAATGGTGCTGGAAAAACTGGATATCCACCTGCAGAAAGTTGAATCTAAACCTCTACCTCTCACCATTGATAAAACTTAACTCAAAGTGGATCTAAACTTAAGACCTCAAAATATAGAATTACTGCTGGAAGACACTGGGGAATCTCAGGGAGACATTGGGGTAGGCAAAGACTTCTAAGTAAGACCCCCAAAGCGCAGTCAATAATCTCAAAAATAGACAAGTTAGATTACATCAGATTAATAATTTTTTACATGACAAAAGACACATTAATTCATGTGAATTGAGAGCCCTGGAACTGGAAAATATTTTTGTTAACTTTGCTTCAGATAAGGGACTGATAATCATAATATGCAGGGGAATCAAGTGGCTTACCTTATAAAAGATGATCAACCCAATTAAAAGATGGTAGAATGAGTTGAAAAAAACTCTCTAAGGAAGACGTACAAATAGACAAAAGACATATGTAAAAATGCTCCACATCCCTCATCATAAGGGTGATGCAGATCAAAACCACAATGAGATATCACCTAACCCCAGTCAGAATGACTAAGATTTTTTTAAAAAATGATAAGTGCTGGTGGAGGTGTAGTGAAAGGGGTACTCTCCTACACTGCTGGTGGGAGTGTAAATTGGTCCAGTCACTATAAAGAACGATATGGAGATTCTTCAAATATCTACTAATAGAACTACCATATCATCTGGAAATCCCACTCCTGGGAATCTACCCAAAGGACAGAAGAATGCTTAGTCAGAAAAGTGCTTGCACATTTATGTTTACTGTGGCATTAGTCACAATTGTTAAGACATGGAACCAACCCAAATGTCCATAAAGAATGAATTAAAAATTTTTGGCACATATACTCCATGGAATACTACTCAGCCATAAAAAATAAGACCCTGACTTTTCTTTTTCTTCTTCTTTTTTTATTATCAGTTATTTAATTAGGTTCTTGGCAAAAAAAAAATCTAGAACACCAATTTGTGAGGATAAACTCCATTTGTAAGGGCAAACACGGATCGCAGGTAGCCCTGGAGCTAAGGAACAGCTTTGATTTTTGGTAAAATTTGCGAATCCACAGCTTTCTGATCAATCTTGCGCTGCTCTGAAATCTCGTATTTCTCCTTCTCTGTGTCGAAGATCTCACCTTCCTGGTGTCTGGGCTTCCACAGTTTCTTTTTCTTGAAGTAAGCATCGGTAAGGTGCTTTGGGATTTTTACTTTGCTAATATCAATTTTCGTGGAGGTGGCAATGACAAATTTCTGGTGTGTTCTATGCAGTGGAACTCGATTGAGAACCAGCAGTCCAGTTACAAGTAGCAAGCCACTGCTCAGCTGCTTCAGGAAAACCACCCTCTTGCCTCTGTGGCATCCAGTGAGGATGATCAGAATGGTCCCAGGAGTGATGCTAGCTTGCAGCTTTCTCACATGCTGACTGAAGGGTTTTTTGCTGTGGCTCAACAGCTTTCGAGGCACATCTTCAGTAGGATAATACCTAGGCATTTTGTGCAGTTTAACCACCCGGGTACCACCACCATTTTTGTCTCCACCAACTGGTTTTGTGACAGTCGCAAGAACCTTCTTTCTTTTTCTTTTCGATCCTGGATTTAGTGGCTGAGTATTTCCTCTTGTACATGGCCTTCCTGGAATACATGGCAGACCGGGAGTATCTGCTGATGCCCCGGACTAGGACGGGGTTTCGGCTGCAATGGGGCTTCCCCTTCTTGGGCTTTTTAGCCTTGGGTTCACCCTTTTTAACCTTGCCACTGGCATCAGCCTTCTTGGCTTCAGGTTTCTTCTCCTTAGTATCCTGCTTTGCAACTTTATCGCCTGCCATCGTATATAGTGGGAAAAAACCTGACTTTTCACATAAAGTAGATGAATATGAAAAATTTACTGCTGAGTAGAGCAAGTCATGCTATGAAGTAGAGACACAGTATGTCTTCACTTAATATATACTGACTGTCTACACTCTATGGCCTAAACTAAATTACTAGAGTATATAAAAACATACAAAATGGTTATATAACAGATACAGTGTGAGAAGAGAATAGGAGAAGGAGAAGAACCTGTTGAAAGACATTAAGGAGAAAAATAGGCAAAACATTTATGGATAAAGAGGAGGGTTATTATCTGTTTATTTTGGTATGTATAGTATCCCAACTGGACTGGTGAGAAATGTATTCATATTGGGACATTCACTTTATAAGGTAAGTTATATATGTGATTGAATGTATAAAAAAATTAAAATAAAATTTAAAAAAATTTGAAAGATTTCAAAGCAAAATAATTATTGGGAAGCAAGGTTTATATCTGATACTTCCTCAGAAACTATGTAAGTGCCTGCCATGTGAGGCTATGGTGAATGTATAGAGAGATTGAAAAATGTCCTAGGTTCCTTTGGGAAAAGTCTCCCTGAGGAATGTCATTTGGAACAGAGACGCTCACAATAAGATTCAGGAGGAAGCAGACATGTAGAGAAAAGAGAACTGGAGAAACAGAATATATTTACTAGGGGACCAAAAGGAAAATGCTACCCAAACTTCAAGCCAGAAATGCAGTGATGATTTTTAATGAAGAAAGAGATTATTGGAGGCCAAAGAATGAAATTTCTGGGACATTGAAGGGTGATATTCTAACGGCTAAATCTTGTGAGAAGTTATATGATTATAAATCTAACATGCCAGACAAATGGGATCACAATGGTTATAAAGTGTTATACACTGAAGAACTTGAAATAGACAGTAGCGATCAGTAAAATATTATCAATGGGTAAAAACATTTACAAATGTTAAAGAATCTACTCATGAATCTCACAAACAAAAGATATCAAAGAAATCCCACAAAAAATGCTTAGTCAGAAAATCGCTTGCACATCTATATTTATTGTGGAATTATTCACAATTGCTAAGACATGGAACCAACCCAAATGTCCACAAACAAATGAATGGATTTAAAAAGTGTGTGGGAACCAGCAGTTAGCGTAATGGCTATGTCGCTGGACTCCCACGTAGTTGACCGCAGTTCGCGTCTCGGACCCGGTGGCTTACAACTCACGCCGGGCGCGTGTGCGTGCGTGCCCAAGATCCTGAGAGGAGAATGGAGGAGAAGGGATTGCGGCGTGACCATCCCCCCTGGGGGGTGATTTCTCGCTTTCTGTCTCTCTGTCTCTCTCTGTCTGTCTTGCGAGCGCACGCGCCCTATAGCGAAAAACCTCTCAAAAAAAAAAAAAAAAGTGTGGCACAAATACTCCATGAAATACTATCCAGCCATATAAAATGACGTTTGATAAAAAGTAGATGAATATGGAAGATTTATTGCTGAGTGAAGCAAGTTAGACTATGAAAGAGACATTGTATGTCTCCACTTAACATATATTGACTGTCTGCACTATATGGTAGAGAATAAAAGACTGGAAGACATAAAAGCATTGAAAATTGTTATGGAAACTAGGGACAAAGTGGAAAGAGAGTGGGAGAGGGGACTAGTGTAGAAAATATAATACACTGTAAATATAATACACAGTATTAACAGAAAGATGATAAAAACCATATAGTCATATCAATTAATGCAGAAAAAACATTGATACAACATCCCTTCAGGATCAAAACTCTAAGCAAAATTGGCATAGAAGGGTTATTCCTCAACACAATAAAAACTATGAAAACCCTATAGCTAACATCATCCTGAATGAGTAAAAGCTGAAAGATTTTCCGCTAAAAACTGGTACAAGACAAGAATGTCCACTTTCTTCACTTTATTTCAGTAGAGTACTGGAAGCCATAGCCAATGTGATTACAAAGGCATTCAAATAGAAAAATAAGAGGTGAAACTATCTGTATTTGCAGATGACATGATGGTACACATATAAGACCCAATGGTATCCACTAAAAAATTCCTGGAAGTAATAATTGAATGCAGTAAAGTTGCAGGATACAAAATCAACATACAGAAATCTCCAAAATTTCTATATATGGACACCAGGCAGACTGAGATAGAACTGAAATAAGTAATTCCATCTACCATAGCCACAAAAGGTATAAGATACCTAGGAACAAATGTAATCAAAGAAGTTAAAGACCTCCACAAGGAAAACTATGAAAAGCTAAAAAAAGAAATTGAAAATTACACACATAAGTGGAAGGACATCCCATGTTCCTGGATTTGAAGAATTAATATAATCAAAATGGCAATTATACCCAAAATAATCTACATAGTTAACCCAGTCCCAATCAAAGTGCCATAGATATTCTTCACAGATCTAGACAATCATAAAATTTGTCTGGAATCATAATAAAAAAAACTTGTTTTTCCAATGCAATCCTGCACAAAAGTGGAGCGTATGGCATCTTACTCCCCGACCCAAAAATATACTTTAGAGCTGTGATAATCAAAACACCATGGTATTGGCACAGCCACAGACAGATGGATGAATGCAACATAATAGGGACCCCAGAAATAAACTCTCAAACATACAGCCAACTGATTTTTGACAAAGGGTACCTGTCAACCCAGTTGGACAAAGAATTCCTCATTAGTAAATGGTGCTTGAAAAACTAGATATCCACCTGCACAATGTTGAATCTAAACCTCTACCTCTCACCACTGACAAAAACAATCAACTCAAAGTGGATCAAATATCTACACCTAAGACACCAATCAATAAAAAAAAAAACCTACTTGAAAACACTGTGGACATTCTGTGAGACATTGGGGAAGGCAAAGATTTCTTAAATAAGACTCCCAAAACACAGTCAATAATGCTAAAAATAGACAAATGGGATTACATCAGATTAAGAAGTTTCTGCATGGCAAAAGACAATAATTACTATGAGTCAACAGCCCTCAGAATGGGAAAAGATTTTTGTAAACTATATGTCAGATAAGGGACTGATAATCAGAATAAATAGGGAATTGAAGCATCATCCCAAAAAGAGATGATCAATCCAATTAAAAGATGGGAGAATGAGTTGAAAAAAATACTCTCTACGGAAGTCATAAAAATAGCCAAAAGCATATGATAAAATGCTCAACATTCCTCATTGTAAAGGAGATGCAGATCAAAACCATAATGAGATATCACCCAATCCCAGACAGAATGGCTAAGATTTAAAAAATAAAAAGATAAATTCTGGTGGAGGTGTGTGAAAAGGGATCTCTTCTACACTGCTGATGGGAATGCAAATTGGTCTAGCCACTATGGAGAGCAATATGGAGATTCCTCAAAGATCTACAAATAGAACTACCATATAATCCAGCAATCCCACACCTAGGTATCTACCCAAAGGACAGATGACTCCTTAGTTGGAAAAGTGCTTGCACATAGATGTTTATTGTGTCATTATTTACAATTGCTATGACAGGGAATCAACCCAAATGCCCACTAACAGAGGACTGGATTGAAAAAGTGTGCCACATGTACTCTATGGAATACTACTCAGCCATAAAAAACAGTAAGACCCTGGATTTTGACAGAAAGTCAATGAATATGGAAGATTTATTGCTGATTGAAGCATGTTAGGCTATGAAGTGGAGACATTGTATGTCTCCACTTAATATATACTGAGTTTCTGCACTCTGTAGCCAAAATAGAATGGCTTGAGGACCTAGAAAATGGTTATAAATACCAGATACAGTGTGAGAAGAGGATAGATGAAGGAGAGTCTGATGAAGGACATTAAGGAGAAAAATGGTGAGGCTAGCTGTCTATGGGCAAAGAAATGAGTTATTATCTGTTGAAGATAATGTGTACAGTATTCTCAACTGGACTGGTGAGGAATGTATACATGTTGAAATATTCACTTTGCAACCTAAGTGACCTACTGATTGAATGTATAAAATAAATAAATAAAAATATTTTTAAAAAGTTAGAAAAGATAGAAAATAACAGGACAGAGAGATTTTTCCTACCTTTTCTACCACCTAATGTCTATAAGGAGGGCAGGGCCTGACTGGAGGTTTAATGGGCAGTGATGCTAGGCCTAGGAAAGGAAAGCACAGGTAGAGATGGAGATGCCTGCAAGTATTCTGGCCTATGTGGGGAAAGTAGAGACAAATTAGCAAGATAAGGGTGTAGGGGGAAAATTGCTTATTTTAAGTTAAAAAAGATAGAAAAGAACAGAATAGAGAGATACTTTCCATACCTTTCCTAGAACCAGGGGTCTGGAAGGGGGGGTGCCATCACTAGCGGCTTTACATCAATGATGCTAGGGCCAGGAAAGGATAGCACAGTCAGAGATGGAGATGCCTGCAACTATTCTGACTTTGTCTAGCAATTGGGTCTGGAAGGGGGGGATCCTAGCTGGGGGCTTCTCAGCAGTGATGCTTGCCCCAGGAAAGGTCAGCACAGGCAGAGATCCAGGTGTCCTATCCTTAATTATGAGCAGGTGCTATCTTTTGGAATATATGTTTGAAATGTTAATATTTTGGAATTCAATTGTGAATATCCATAATGTATATTTTTATTTTGAGAATCAGTGAGGACCTAATGGATGAGGACATCTATAATTACTACCTCTTAACCTAAACCAACTGTTCTGTTCTTGAAGTGGGTGAAATTTTGCTGAAAGGTTTATAGCATGTATTTTTTAGTTTTTGTTTTCCCCTCTGCTCTAAAAGTTCGTATTCAAAGCTGACCCAGAAAATGGGCCTATGGACAAAGTTTACCCAGGAAGCTGGCTCAAATATGGGTTTTAAATCTTCCCTCCTATACTAGCAGGCTTATGTCTTTCTCAAAAAATACACATTATACCTTTTTTTTTCTTGTTTGTTTTTTCCCTCATGTTCACCTTTCCTTGGTCATGTATAAACAATAAAGCTGTTTTCTGTTCTTCACCTTTCTCAACCCCAAATCCTCTCCTATGCTTTAATTCAAGGCTTCGATTTTTTCTTCAATCCCCTTAGCTATGGTTTAGGGTATTTTTCCAAAACCCAAGACCTCCCATTTGCACTTCTAGCCTTGGAACATATTTCTAGTGTATTGTCAATCAAAGATCTCTATATTAAATCCTAAAGTGATATGAACATAATAAAAGATTTGAAGAATTCACATTTATTGAATAACTGATGTCATACAACCTGGAATTTCTAAATTCCAAATAAATAACTTTCACTTTCATAAAAAAAATTATGTAAGCAAAAGAAAATCTACAGAAAGATGGAACTGAAAAATAAAAGTAGAAAATATAAACTCTATTTTTCTTTTATTTTTATAGAGAGATTTTTGCTAGCCATATGTGTTCCCCAGAGAGACAGAAAGTGAGAAATCACTCCCCAGGAGGGATAGCCACACCACAATCCCTTCTCCATTCTCTTCTTGGGAATTTGGGGATGCATGCACACATGCCCAGTGTGACTTCCAAGTCTCTGGGTCTGGGACTTGAACTTCAGTCAGCCATGGGGGAGTCCAGCAACATAATCATTACCCCATCTGCTGGTCCCTAAGCTCCACTTTTCAACATAAGCTCCATAAAAATTCAGTACACTTTGTTGGTGATGATATCAGCCATTTAGTCCATCCCTAAAGAAATAAGGACTTTGGGGACCCAGAAAAAGAAAGAAAGAAAGAAAGAAAGAAAGAAAGAAAGAAAGAAAGAAAGAAAGAAAGAAAGAAAGGAAGAAAGGAAGAAAGGAAGAAAGGAAGAAAGGAAGAAAGGAAGAAAGGAAGAAAGGAAGAAAGGAAGAAAGGAAGAAAGGAAGAAAGGAAGAAAGGAAGAAAGGAAGAAAGGAAGAAAGGAAGAAAGGAAGAAAGGAAGAAAGGAAGAAAGGAAGAAAGGAAGAAAGGAAGAAAGGAAGAAAGGAAGAAAGGAAGAAAGGAAGAAAGGAAGAAAGGAAGAAAGGAAGAAAGGAAGAAAGAAAGAAAGAAAGAAAGAAAGAAAGAAAGAAAGGAGGGAGGGAGGGAGGGAGGGAGGGAGGGAGGGAGGGAGAAAGAGAGAGAGAGAGAGAGAGAGAAAGAAAGAAAGAAAGAAAGAAAGACCTTAGGCCAGCAAGGTAGTGTAGTGGTTAAAGTACTGAATTTACACAGGACTGATTGTAGTTTGAGTCCTGGACCCAGTGACTTGAAATATGCCAGGTGCATATGTGTGTGTGCCCAAAATCCTGAGAAGAGAATGAGAAGGATTGTGGTGTGGCCATCCCACTTGGGGGGTAATTTTTCACTTTCTGTCTCTCTGTCTCTCCAGTGAATACATGAATACTATAGCATATAGCAAAAATCTCTCTCTCTAAAACAAAATTTAAAAGGAAGTGATCTGTGGGATGCCTTAAGCCTTCAGATTTGGGTGGAATTCACTCGACTTTCTCTGTTCCTCCCCTTTTCATCTGGAGACTACCCTTCCTTTATCGTGCATTCTTGTCCCTATGGCTCCACTTTTTAAGCAGTGCCCAATAGGCTGGACAGCAATTGCTGACTTGAGGGTTCCAGGATACACTTTAATATTAGGGAATACCCCAGAATGAAGACAGTAGTCATTGGGGTGCCTGCTCTTCCCAGACAAAGATACCATAGCCTGTTCTCACACATCTTCCTTAATATTTCTAAAATTAAAAGATGAAAGTATAAGAAGCATTCTTTATGGTCCCTAGCCTATTGGAGGGCAGTCCTTGGAATCCACATGGATGCATAACTACAAGAAAGGATTTAACCAGGACAACTTACCTCCCATGAATCAAGTTAGCTGCAGAGCTGTACAATTTTAGGTACAGTGACACTGCTAGAATGTGACCTACATTGAATACCTATGATGTTCACATCTTCACATTCCTGGGAACTCACGAAAATGTCATCAAGCCTGTGAAACTGATTACTGCTGCCACTCTGGCTAGACTGAGCAGTGAGACTTTGACTCTGGCATATAACTCCACATAACACTATAAATTGTGGGACATAGATGGGACAGTGGGCCAATTGCCCCAGGGAACAGGTGAATAGACAAGAGAGTATGCTGGGCTAACAAATGATGTTCCCATGATCCTGGCCACCTGGAAAGGCTGGGGAACGTTTGTGGCATGAGATTATCCCAAGGATGTTTCTCTCCTTTCTCTCAAAGAATAAAGAAACTTTTAAAAGCTAATGAGATCTACCCAAAAGACAGAAGAATTCTTAATTGGAAAAGTGCTTGCACATTCATGTTTATTGAGGCATTATTCATAATCACTAAGACATGGAATCAACCCAAATGCCCATGAACAGATGAATGAATTGAAAAACTGTGGCACATATACTCTTTGGAATACTACTCAGCCATAAAAAGAAACCAAGACCCTGGCTTTTTACAGAAAGTGGATGAATATGTACGATTTATTGCCGAGTGAAGCAAGCTAGGTGATGAAGGAGAGACATTGTATGCCTCCAATTAATATATACTGAGTGTTCGCACTATATGGCTGAAACTGAATGACTGAAGGTTATAGAAACTAAGTACATGCTTGTGAATACCAGATACAACGTGGGAAGAGGGTGGATAAAGGAGTAGAGTATGAGGAAGTATATAACAGAGAAAAATAAAGAGGCAGGACATTCATGGAACAAAGAAATGGATTATTATCTATTGATGATAACTTTCTAGTATGGTGAACTGGACTGGTGAGAAATGTACACAAGTTGGAATAGTCACCTTACAAGATAAGTCACATCTAATTAAATGTAGAAAAGAAATTGAAATGAAATAATTAAAGAAAATATAACAAGGACTGATGAATAAAAATCCAAGATAAAAAATTAAAAAAAAAAATTCACAGCACAATAAGAATACAGGGAAATTTCTTTAACTTGACAAAGTATATCTATGATAAAACTGATAGTTAACATCAAACTTAATGGTGAGACACCCAAGAGTTTTCTGATAAAATCTAGGCAGAGATACTCCATCTTGCCATTGCTTTTTAACATTGTACTATAGTCCTATATGAGGCAATAGGATTTTTTTTTAGAAGTTTTTGCTATAGGGCACGTGCACTCACCAGACAGACAGAGAGAGAGAAAGCAAGAAATCACCCCCCAAGGGGGGATGGCCACGCTGCAATCCCTTCTCCTCCATTCTCCTCTCAGGATCTTGGATACACACGCACACGCACCCAGCGTGAGTTTTAAGCCACCGGGTTTTGCGGTCAATTGCGTGGAAGTCCATTAACATAGCCATTACGCTAACTGCTGGTCCTGAGGCAATAGGATTCTAAAAGGGAATAAAATCAAGCAGATTAGGAAGGTAAAAATAATAAAACTGCCTCTGCCACTGACATAATCATCTATGCAGATCTGAAAGGTTGACAAAAAATAAACCCTTAAAAAGAAACAAGTGATTATTGCAAGGTTGAAGAATAAATGAATAATGTACAAAAATCAATCATTTTTGTTGTTTACCAGTAATGAACAAGTGAAATTGTTTATTAATTGAAATTAATAAACATTACTATTTATATGAGCTCATCCCCAAAATAAAATAGCTATATATCTAATAAGTGTAAGATTCATAGAAAAATAGTCTAAAAATTCTCATGAGTACTATAAAAAAAATGGATAAGTAGAGAGCCAGCCCATGTTCATGGAGAGGAAGTTTTAATATTACCAAGATGACAGTTCATCTCAAACTTGTCTGTAGATTTAACACAATCTTAATGAAAATGTGAGCAACTCATTTTATGAGTATCAATACTGATTCTAAAGATTATATAGAAATGCAGAAACCCCCTCCCCCCCAAAATAGACAAATCAATATTGAAGGACAAGAGAAGGGTTTAATATTGACACTAATTATTTTCATGATGTAAGTATTGGGTTGTCAGAATAATCATGATGCGTTTTTGCATACAAAAATTCATCATGATTTTCCCAATGGCCCAATAGATCTCTCATCCAAGAAGATATATAGATGGCATGTAAGTATATAAATAATTGTTCAACATCATATGTTATTAAGGGGTTGCAAATTAAAAAAATACAGAGACATAACTACATACCTACTAGAATTGCAAAAACAGCAAACACTGACAATATCAAATGCTAGTGAGAATGTGTAGCAACAGCAGCATTAATTCACTGCTGTGGGATGTAAAATGGTACAGACATTTTGGAAGACAGACAGTTTCTTATAAAACTAAAACCATTGTCATTATACAATATGACAATCATGCTTTTGGTATTTACCCAAATGAATTAAAAACTTATGTCCATACAAAAACCTACACTTGGAGGTTGAAATATTGGAGGGCATAAAAGCAGTGAAAATAGAGATGATGAAGATAGTGTGGAACAGGGCAGGAAAAGAGAAGAGTATGGAGAAAGATACCAAGAGAACAAATAGAGAGGCATGACATTAGTAGGACATATATATGGTTTATTACCTATTGATTATGACATGTATAGTATTCTCAACTGGACTGGTCTGAAAATATTTCATGTTGGGTAAAGTCTTCTTACAAGCAAAATGATAAATAGTGATTGAATGTTTAAAAAATAATTGGAATAGTAATAATAATAATAATAATAATATAATAATAATAATAATAATAATATGGGGAAAAAAGCTATTGGATGATGATGATGGGGATTTTAATGTCTTTGTATTGACTGACATGCATGGTATTACTTCTGGAAAAAGAAATGTAATACACTGTAAAGTTATATGTGACTCATTGTAATATAAACAAGATTAATAATAAAAGATGCAAATATTTAAAAAAAGAAATCTCAAACAAAAGAAACCCAAATTTTATTAAAAAACAAAAACAAAACATACACATAGATATTTATAGTATTTGTATCCATAATTACCACAATTTGGATGCAACTAAGATGTCCTCAATAAGGTAAATGAATAAATAAACTGTGGCATATACAGACAATGGAATATTATTTAGTGCTAACAAAGAAAGGAACTATCAATCCTTGAAAAGATGTTTTGGTATCTGCCCTGGACTTGGCTTACACTAGAAAGGAAGCAGAAAGAAAGAGACAAAGAGACATAATAGCAGTGGACACAGGCAGCCTGAGCCTAAGCAGCCCAAGCAAATTGTGTCACCCAGACAAACTGGGCGCCTTTATTTATAGGACAAAGAGACACTGTATACGTGTATTTCATGACATTCCATAGATACATTAATATGTTACAGACAATAAGAAGCATGTAACAAATCTATCAGGGCTTAGACATACTGAGCCGGGTGTATCTGGCAGTAATCACATCAAGGAAAAGTCCCATTAAACTTCTTTTTTTGTGTGGTTATTATTTTGTTTTTAAAGATTGTATTTTTTGCAGCTGTTTTAGGTTTACAACAAAATTTAGAAGAAGGTACAGATATACCCAGAGTACCCCCGAACCCACTCAGGCATAGCCTCCCACATAATCAACATCCACCACCAAAGTGGTACATTTGTTACAATTGATAAACTTACCTTGACACATTATTACACAAAGTTTATGCTCAGATTCACTCTTGGCTTTGTGTCATCTATGAGTTTGGACAAATATACTGTAACAACATGCATCTGTCATTGTAACATCATACAGAGTTATTTTCACTGCCCCCCCCCCCAAAAAAAAAAAAAATCCCCTGTGTTTATGGCCGGCAGGTGTGGTTAATAGTGCTGGACTCCCACATGGCCAACTGCAGTTCAAGTTCCAGACCTAGTGGTTTGCTTTCTCACTTTTCTTCTCTCTTGCTCTATTCCTCTCTGGTCAAATTAAAATAAATAATTAAATAAGGTAAATAAAGTATCAAAAAAGAGAAAAACTTATCCATCCCTCTCTTCTCCCAACCCAGTAACCACTGATCCTCTTACCATCTCCAACTTTATCTTTTCCATAATGTCATATATTTGAGATCATACAGTGTATAACCTTTTCAGACTGACTTCTTTGACTCAGTAATACACATTTAAGATTCATCTACCTGGGGGCCAGCAGGTGGCATGGTTGTTAAGGTGCTGGACATTCCTACATGGCCTACCACGGTTCGAGTCACGGACCTGGTGGCTTGCTTTCTCACTTTCCTTCTCTCTGTGTGTCTGTCTTTCTCTGGTCAAATTGAAATAAGAAATGAATGAATAAATAACATCAATAAATAATTCTAAAAAATAACTTTAAAAATTAAAAATTAGAAAAAAAAGATTTGTCTACCTTCTTTCACAGCTAAACACTCTTTTCTTTATAGCACTGAGTAATATTCCATTGTCTGAATATACCTCAGTTTATTTATTCATTCACCAACTGAAATATATCTTGCTTGCTTCCAGAATTACTTGTTTGGAAATAACAAATAAAGCTGCTATAAATATTGAGTGCAGGTTTTTGTATGGACATAAGTTTTTGTTTCATTTTGTTTTGGTTTGGTTTGGTTTGGTTTGGTTGGAGGATTTTGCCTTAAGGCATGTGAACTTGGAGAGAGACAGTAAGAGGGAAAGTGAGAAATCACTCTCCAAGGGGGATGGCCATGCCATGGACCCTTCCCTTCCATTCTCCCAGGATCTCGAGCACACACACATGTGCCCAGCATGATTTCCAAGCCACCAGGTCCAGTACTCAAACGCTGGTTAGCCATTTAGAAGTTCAGCCACATAATTGCTACATGATCTTCCGGCCCTGGAATCTTGAAATTTTTTTTCTTTCTTTTCTTTAAATTTATTTTTTTACATTAATTCACTATACATCATTACAACATACAAAATGAATTTTCCATCCAGAATACACTGTATATTGGCTCAATCAAGCACATCAACATACGTGTTATCAACAAATAATTTTCCATTTATGTCCTGTATGTTTTGCTTTTTTATTTATTTTTTTGCCATCATTGATTTCCTATACCTCACCTTCTGCCATGTCCCACCCTCCTCCCACATTGTCTCTGGTATCCATGGTTGCTTTCTATGCCTTTCCCCCCCATTTAATTGATACACTAATGAACTTAGTTAGTCTAAATATTTCCAATAGGAAGCGCAGCTGATATATACATACACATGAACCCAAGTCTGACTTTAGGCATCAACCTCAGTGAGTAGAATGAACATACTATAAAGTAGTACCCAGCTGGGGCTATAAAGCTTACTGCAGTCATCAAATACACAATTTTTTAAAAATTTCGATAAGCACAGTTTTAGTGGCTATTTTTTCCTCCTGAAACTTTTTTTTTAATTAATTTACATTCATTCCCTGACCATCATCACAACATACTAAATGTGGTTTCCCATCTAGAATAAACTGCATAGTGGCTTAATCATGCTTGTTATCATCAATGATATTCCATTTCTAGTTTCTATATATATTTTATTTCTATTCTATTTCTATATATATTTTACCCCATGTCTGACCCTCTGCCCTTTCCCACTCTCTTATTACACTATCTCTACTGTCTACAGTTGTCTTCAATTCCTTTTCCCCCAACATTTTGTTGATCACACAATATCATAAGTAATCTACTACTTTCAATAGCAAGTTCAGCTGGTAATTTCAAGAAAAGCAGTTTTGAACTGGTAAGGATATTTTCTTGAAACTTAAAGCCTAGAAACAGGTTAGTATTCTGTTCAAATAGTAGCGCATGAACCTATTGACAGCTCAAGACAGGACAAAAATCCTTAAAACCGGACAACAAAGCTTAGAAGAAAAACAGCAATATTTTAGTCAAGTCACAGAATGCAGTTTCATCAGTTCAGTCTCGTGTATTTAATCTTTCTTCTGTTGTGGTTCAATTTTCCAAATTGAATTCTGGGATATAATATTCAACTCCAGATTTTGTCCCTACAATTAAGTTGCCCATTTTCATAGTTTTTAAACTCTTATTTCTGTGTGTCTGCATTTAATTTTACTGACATTGCACTCCCTTAAGAACTTCTTGGAGATCTGGTCTGGTGCTGTAAATTCTTTCAGGTTTTGTTTATCTGGGAATGTTCATGTCTTTTCTTCCCAAATGAATGATAGTCTTGCTAGGTACAGAATTCTCGGTTGAAATTGCCTTTCCCTTAACACTTTGAATATATTTTCCCATTCTTTCCTCGCTCGCATTGTTTCCAATGAGAGGTCTGCTCTTAGTCTGATGGGATACCCTTTGTAGGTAACTTGTTGTTTTTCTCTTGCCAATCTTAGTATCTTGTCTTTGTGGTTTTGATCAATCTGGCTATAATGTGTCTTGGAGAAGATCTTGGGCTGATTCTATTTGGGGTCCTTTGTATTTCCTGGGACTGAATCTTTGAGTGCCTCTCTAGGTTTGGAAATTTTTCTTGCAGGACTTTATGGAATAGATTATCAATGCCCTTATGAGTCTCTTTGCCTTCTGGGATGCCTATTACCTGGATGTTTGGACGTCTGATGGTATCTAGTATTTCTTGTATATTATTCTCAAATTTTTGGTCAATTTTCTCAGGCTCATGGTGGATTTTTCTAGGCCAGCAATTTTCTCTTCTACATCTGAGATTCTATTTTCAGTATGATCTAGTCTGCTTTTAATACTTTCAATGAAGATTTTGTCTTCCTGTATTATAGCCTTCATCTCTAACAGTTCCATCTGATTCTTTTGTAAAGTGTGAAATTCCTCTTTTAGATCTTGCATGAATTTCCTCACCTCCTGGAACTCTTCAACTCCTTTCTCCTTCCTTTTCAGCAGTTCATTGTCTCTCTTCTCTTCCATCTCTGTTAGTTTTGCCATTATAAATGTTCTGAATTCTTTATCAGACATTTCCATGGGTTCCATTGAACTGTGTGTGGATGAAGAGGAGTTATCCTTTTCCCTTGGAGGAGAGGTATTTTCCTGCTTTCCCATATTTCTTGTGGTCCTGCAGTGATTTCTAGTCATCTGGTGGATGGTCAGTTTCTTCCCAAACTTGGAAGTTCAATCATGCAAGTTTTGTGTGCTGAAGGCCGAATTATCAGTGGAAAATCTTCATTTCTGTTTCTCCAAAAATGGCTAGTTCTCAGAATCCATGAAGGTGTCTCTTCCAATTAAACTTCTTATCTAGTGGAGAGAAACCTAGCTGCAGGTGTGGAGAGGATACACCTTTAAAACATAAAAGGAATGTTGAGAAGGCTAGAGAATTTTACAGAGGCAGAGCAGGGAGATGCTAACTGGGGTCAGAATATTTCCTGAATTCCATCAGATGTGTCTTTTGGAAGGCCTCTAGCAATTTCTACCCTTTGCTCTGCCTGCAGGAAGGGTCAAGGAAAGGACAAGATGCAAGATTATGCCATAGTGCAAAGGGACAGGTGGTGTTTGCTCAGAGCATGTCCCCACACCATCAAGAGCCTCTCTATGAAGATGTCCCTACAAAAATGGGGAAAATTTAAGTACATATTATTAATTTTAAGAATTCAGTCTGAGGATCAGGAGACAGTGTAGTGGTCATGTCACTGGACTCCCATATGGTTCGACAGACCTGGTAGCTTAAAACTCATGCTGGGCATGTGTGTGTGTGTATGTGTGCCTAAAATCCTGAGAGGAAAATGGAGACAGGATTGCAGTATGGCCACCCCTTCAGGCAGGGTGTCTCTGGTGAGTGCACATACGCTGTACCACAAGTTTCTCTCTCTCAGAAAAAAAAAAAAAAAACTACAAAGATAGTATAGACTGTAAAGACTCTATAATACATGAATACAATGATTTTAAATTCTTAAAATTGTAAAACTACAGAGACAGTAAAAAGATTTGTTGTGAGGCTGGCAGGTAGTGTGGTGGTTAACAGTGTTGTTCTCCCACATGGCCAAGAGTAATCTGAGTCATGGACCTGGCAGCTTGCTTTCTAATTTTTCCTCTATCTTTGGTCAAATTAAAAATAATGATAGTGATAAATAATATAAAATCAAATAATTATTATTTTTTTTTACATTTTTTAATACATTCAATCACATTTTTTAGCTTACAAGGTGATCATTTCAATATGTGAATATTTCTCCCCTGTCCAGTTGATCAAAATATAACAATACTACCTCCCTGTCTCAACAATGCTGTCTCCATATCCCTCCTCCAAATGTTTTTCACCAGGCCCCACTCCTCCACACACACCACATCTGGCATTCACACCCATCTCTTGTGTTTGTACATCCTTTTGCCCTTCAGCTTCAGTTAGAGTGCTGACATGGTATATATTAAGTGGGGATATACAGTGTCTCTCCTTCATAGCCTGGTTTGCTTCACTCAGCAGTAAATCTTCCATATTATTCCACTTTCTGTCAAAAGCCATGGTTTTGTTGTTTTTTATGGCTGAATAGTATTCCATAGAATAAATGTGCCACAGTTTTTCAATCAAATTGGTTGTTTTCTGGGATTAGGGGAAGACAAATAGTGAACAGAGGATTTTGGAGGCTATGAAACTACTCTGTATGACATTACGAGAGTGAATACTTGTTGTTATACTCATCTAAACTCACAGAATGCACATCAGAGGCAAAATAAGGGCTTGTACTTGAGCTCTCTGATTTCTATCTTTCCTTCTATCTCTCAAAAAGAAAATAATTAATCTATGAAGTTGAAGTTCTCCAAACAGACATGAGGCAAAGGGTATGATAACCTCACTGTTGACGCAATGAGCCATCCCGATTATCAGATATAGCCAGTGTTTCATTCTTACGAAACTATTGCAAAGACAGTTGCCAGTGCCATCTGTCCTTTGATAAATGTGCTCTAGGTGATTCAATAAGCCAATCCTGCAATCTTGGTTTTCTGAGTCCTCTTCCAGGACTGTGTAGGTGAGAGTGGGAAAACATTTGAACCCAGAGGACTCCAAACACAAAGTGGCCTGCCTACTTTCTTCTTCCATAAAGTGAAGGCCTGGAGCTTTCAGTGTATGAAATTAGACAAGGAGCTGGGGTTCATTAAAGTTTCCCTTTGCCCATAACCCTGTTGTTCTTTCTTTCACCATCCAAACAGACTCTCTCTTTATTCTCAGTCAACAAAAATAGGCATCCCTAAAAGCCAAACAAAACCCACCCCAAAAAGAAAAGCAAAATTATTGAACGGATACAAAATCTGACTCTTCTTTTTTTCTGAAATAGCATACCCAGTCACAAAAACTCTTGCACATCCATGATTTTTTAATAATGTATTTCATTTTCCTTTCATTTATTTTATACATTCAATCACTATACATCACTTAGCTTTTAAAGTGAATTTTCCAACAGGAATACATTTCATACATTTCACTTGTGGATACTATACATGTTATTATCAACCGATGACAATCAATTCCTGTGTCCCATAAATGTCTTGCCTCTGTGTTTTTCTCCTTAATGTCTTTCCTCACACTCTCTTCCTTCTCTCATTCTCTTCCCACACTAAATACAGGATCTATTTTTTTTTGTAATTAATTCTTTATATAACAAACAATTTATACATAAAATAGCAAAATATAGCAATATACTCTACACACTAAAACAATGGTTCTGAAACTTTCAGGAGCATCAGAATCTTCTTTGGATGGTTGTATCATGCTTCCAGATTCTGAATCATTTGTTCTAGAGTGAGATCCTAGAATTGGTACTTCTAATTAGTCCCTCACTACTGTTACTTCTGGTCCAGGAACATTTTGAAAAATCACTGTGTTATGACATGAAAAACATCATTCTAATCTTATAAGAGAGAATGATGTAAATCAATCTGAGTCAAGGTACCACCATGTGGCTTGGTGGGTAAAGGTGCTGGATTCCCACATGGCCAAAAGTGGTTCAAGTCTTGTTACTCTTATTAAAACACTCCTCTCAAAACTACATGAAGCACTTTATTTTTGTTAGACTATTTTTCCTCTTCCACATCCATAAACTTCCCAGCTCTTCTAGTGATAAAAGCATGATATCATTATTTCATGCTCTGCCACCTTCCTCCACTGAGCAATAACCATGCAAACTAGAAATATTATAAAGATCATCTGGTGGAACTTTTTTTTTTTTTTTGCTATAGGGCGTGTGCACTCGCCAGACAGAGACAGAGAGACAGAAAGCGAGAAATCACCCCCTAGGGGGGATGGCCATGCCACAATCCCTTCTCCTCCATTCTCCTCTAGGGATCTTGGGCACGCATGCACATGCGCCCAGAGTGAGTTTTAAGCCACCAAGTCTGGGGCGTGACATCTGGTGGAACTATTAAGCCTACAGTTGTGCATTATTGAATTTCTAGAGTGCAAGTCAAATGTTAGAAGAGATGGGTGTCCTTGACACTTCTCACTTTTCATTTTACATTTAGCAGTCACTCAGAGATCAGGAATAGCACAAGCCTTTATCCCCTGTGAAAAGATCATGGTCAAGATAGATTATGCTCATTTAACTTAGAAGGCAGCAGAACACAAATTAAAACAACCTTGGTATATGTTATGAATTAGATTTTACACCCTCCCTTCAAAAACTATGTGAGGTTCCCACTTTCTGGACTTTTGAGTATCATCTTGTTTGTAAATAGGGTCATTGCACATGTGATTAAATTGAGATGAGGCTGTAGTATAGTAAGATGGTCTCCTTAATCTAGTATGACAGGTGTCCTTAAAGAAACCAATTGTGTGAAGACATAGACACACAGAGAAAATGCCATTTGACAGCAGAGGCAGAGATTAGAATCATGAAGTTGTAAGATGAGGAACACCAAAGATTGCAGGAACCACAGCAAAGTAGAAAGAGGAAGGGGGGGGGGGGGATTCTCTCTTACAGATTTCAGAGAAAGCACAGTAATGACAACACATTGATTCAGACTTTAAGACTCCCAAATTGTGAGAATAAATTAAAGTTGTTTTAAGTCATACAGTTTGTGGCAATTTGTTATAGAAGCCTTGGAAATTACAGTATTTGAGAAGTTAGAAGAGGATTTCCAAGTGGTGATGATGCTGTATTACAAAGTACCATGAAATTACTAACTTAGAACAATGCATGATTATTATTTCATGGTTTCTATGGACAGGACTCTGAGCATGGCTTAGATACACTTTCTGCTTCAAAGTTTCACATAGGCTGCAAAATGTCAACTGGTATTGTCTCATATAAATGTTCAGTTGGAGAGAGTCCATTATCAACTGATGGTCATGCCTGGTTCAAGTTGTATTTAGTGTACAGGTGACAGAGGAGGCCCTTAGTTAAGCTCCTGAGACCAGGAACACAGGCTCATCTAGATTAAGGTACCAAAGGAAGAGTATTATTTTCTGTGTCTAACAAGTTAAAGTCTTCATAGATAAGAGTAGATTTAATGTAGTTAAACTATCACCTACCTTAAGACTACATGTTAGTTTATCTTTTGGAGCCCAAGTAATATTGGAAATGTGATTTTTTTACTATGTAAGGGTAGGAAAGATGAAAGAACTTAAGCTCTCTTGTCATTTAGTTTTATGACATTTTAGAAAAATGTACAGTGATATCTTGCCCCTCAGTTTCTGGAATTGTAGGTAAAAGCACAAACAACAGCAGCATAGCTGGTATTTAGCACAAACTTAAGTGCCTGTTACTGTGCTATGTGCTTGTATTTACACAATTAATTTTCCAGAAGTCTATATTTATACACCCACATTCATACAGATTTTCGAATATGTATTGAGCTTCTACTCTATGCCAAGTTTTGTGCTTGGCATTGGAGACATGACAGGTAATTAGAAAAAGTTTTGGGTTGAGGTTTAAAGGGTACAAATTCCTTGTCCTCAGAGCTATAAACAGAAACACAGGTATCAACTATTAGCAAAACCTCCTACTTTGTGACTAATGGGTAGAAACAATTATTTGATCCTGAGTCCAAAGTTTCTGTGGACAGTACAGGAGTGCTCGGAATGCTCAGGAACCTTGTCAGTAGAACAAGATTTTCACTCTGAAATAAAAATATGCGCACAAGAATTTTAGAGCTTTCTGTACCATAGATTTGTTACCTGCTTCTTATTGTCTGTAACACAGCAACACATCTACGGAATATCATGAAATACACATATGTAATGTCACTTTGCCCTATAAATAAAGGTGCCCAGTTTGTCTGGGCAGCACAAGTTACTTGGGCTACCTAAACTCAGGCTGCCTGTGTCCACTGTTTAAAAACAAAACAAAACAAAAACAAAAACAAACAAACAGAACAGAAACGCATTTTTGAACCTTTAGGACTAGGACTTAGGGAGTTCAGTTCCTATGAGTTACTTTTAAAGAAACTACTAGAAGATGACATGTAGGCAGTTGAAATGTCAGTGGGAGAAAAAATGCATCAAAATACCAATGGAGAGACTTTCATTATGAGGTAAAATTAAGACCAATGTGCTTTGGTTATAGGCATGTAAGAAATTATATAAATAATAAAAATCTGGATACAGACAGGGAACTGTGTAGCCAGAGAATGTTAATGGAAAGAGATATTTTAATTACAAGGCATTTACTATTTTTTGAATTCTGTGCCATGTAATTTATTATATATTAAAAACAATGTGTTTAAAAAGAACTTGGAAAAGATGGGCCAACATTCAAGGTTTTATAGTTCTGTCAAGTAGGAGCCAAAAGATGAAAAGGGGTTTTTATTATCTCAACCACATCCAGTGATAGTGGAGAGAAGCTGTTCTCCAACCAAGTCAGAGATAATTCTAACAGGGAAAATCAGGGCCAGCCCCATTGCCTAGTGATTAATCCCACATGACTAATGTGTCATTAAAATCCTGACCCTGGTAGTTTTAAAAAACACTCTGGGCCCTTGTGCATGAGTGCACAGTCACAAGAAACTTGGAGTGCCCTTGCCATAGTCAGCAGAAGGAAGAATTCTGTACATGAACAACAGTCTACATTACCAAATAACTTCTGGGAGCATAAACTTTAGAAAATATGGGGGAAAAAAACCCTTTCTACAGTTGCCATGAGGAAGCTTGCTTGGCAAAAATGCCAGATTGAACTACTCAGATGCCACTGAAAGAAAGACTTGTAGGTAGAACTACAGGATACAGTAACTAGTGATCTCCAGAAAGAAAAGCTCTGGTCACAATGTCATAAAAATATTCACAGAGTCCTGGGGAACAGTCCTTCTTGAAGCTAATGCCAGACTGCAAATCCCAGAAGCTTCCAAGAGCAAAATGCCCAGGAATAGCCAAAACCACACTACCCAGAAGGCACTGTGATGGATGAATTCAGGGTCACTATTCAAAACCAACACAGAGAACCTAAAAAGCATAAACACCATTAGAAAGCTAGAAGACACTTAACCACAGCTTCCAGGAAGAAGAAATGTAGCCATAAATGCCACACTGCAGCAATGGGAAGCCTCTGAGAAAAAGGATCCTGTGTGAACAATAATATAGACCTCCTAGAGAGGCTAGCATGACGGTTTCTGGGAAGAAACAGTAAATGCCACTGCCATGATGCTTCTGAAAGCAAGACTTCTGGGTAAAAGCACAGAAAATACTTATCAGATGCCTCCAGAAGGAAAAATTTTGATCAGAATGCCAGAATACATATCTCAAAACCCTTGTGGAAATAATACAGTACTGGGACCATCAGTTAGCCTAATGGCTATCTTGCTGAACTCCCATGTAGTCAACTGCAATTCAAGTCCCAGACCCGGTGGCTTAAACTCACGTCGGGTGCATGTGCGTGTGTTTCCAAGATCCAGAGAGGAGACTGGAGGAGAAGGGATTGTGGTGTTGCCATCCCTCCTGGGGGGTTATTTCTCGCTTTCTATCTCTCTGTCTGTCTCTGTCTTTCTGGTGAGCACACCCACCCTATAGCAAAAACTTCTCAAAAAAAAAAAGAAAAAGAAAGAAAGAAAGAAAGAAAGAAAGAAAGAAAGAAAGAAAGAAAGAAAGAAAGAAAGAAAGGAAGAAAATACAGTACTGTGGTGGTGGTGGTGGGTCTTCTGGAACAAAGGAAGCTAATGAGACATGTTTAGAATTTAAGTATGCATTTACAGCCTGTGATGACCTCATAGTCCTGTCTCCATAGCAACTTAGCAACTCTTAGTGACCTTGTTGCCTTGATAGCAACCTAGCAACCCTGTAATTTTATGTATGCCTGTGTATCTAAAGCCCAGTAGCCCATCGCATATATGCATAATTGTATAGCAGTCTTTTACCCTATAAAAACTATGGGAAAGTATTATAACCATATATGAAAGAAAGAAACTAAAACAAGTAAAAGTAAGAGCCCCAAGAAATTCAGCCTCAGTCTTTGGATTTGAATCTGCTGAACTGGTGCTAGCACAAGAGTAAAATGTTGTTTTCCTGCAAAATCCTTGTTTCTCTCTCTCTCTCTCTCTCTCTCTCTCTCTCTCTCTCTCTCTCTCTCTCTTCTCTCTCTCTCTCTCTCCTATTCTCTCTCTCTCTCTCTTTCTCTCTCTCTCTCCTCTCATATCCTGCATCACTTCTGGTGCCTTGGTTAGGAAAGTTCAGAGACGGTGTGTTTCCACCCCCATTGTCACCAGGGTGCAGTCGCCAGAAAGTCAGGAGAGGTAAACGCATATGGCACCAACAAACCAGTTGTTCCATAAGGGAGAAACCTTCCAGGCAGTTCAGGATGTGGTTTCTGGAAGCACAATGGAACATAGTGAGGCTCAGGAACTGGTTCAGGAAGCACTGCCTACAGGATTGGTAAGAGCCCGAGTTCATTTGGGACTAAACCTGCCCCCAAGGTTGCATATGGAGGAAACCAATCACTTCCCCAGGGCTGGCCTTGCTACTTCCATAATGTCAATGAAAGGAAACTGCTAAGCTCTTAAGACCCTAGGCAATGGGCCAAAGACATTGTGAAACTGCAGACAAACTTTACCTCTTTCCTCTTATCTTTTTGGTGTGAATGTCATTAAGGGAGAGCTTACCTTCTCAGAGTGAAAAAACATCCAAGCACAAGTATTTAGGAGGTTATGGTATTAAGAAGGCTCCCATAAGATGCTAAGCATCCTATGAAATAAATTAGGCCTCATTCAGGGTGGGCTGGCTTTCTGAGATGCCACAAGATGAAGAAATAGCAGACTGTTCAAGGTCATCATGGATGTGGTGATCCAGTACTAATTATTGCCACCAGTACACCCTGAGTCAACAGACGCTACATCCTGACTCAGACCCCTAAGACCATTTCTTCTAAGTTAGTTGAGACACACCTGACCAGAACCACTCTGGAGCTTCCAATTTTAACCCCTTATACTTTAGCCTGGAAGCACTAGAAGAGCCCTGCTGATAATAAAATTCAAAGGGAAGAAAGCAGAAACCTCCATTATGGAGAGGAATACAACAAAATGCCTTAAGGAATTCTGATTTAATTTATCAAAAAAGTACCCATACAAAATAATTTAATTGCTTCTTAAGATCACATGACTTAAGTAAACAAGTTGGCGTCAAGAAAAAAAGTTTAATATGTGAATATCTTCACAGTTTCTAACATATGCTTTGTTTAGGGGTTAATAATCAGGAAGCATCATACTTGTCTTAATATGGCTGGCATAATAAAACAGGTGGTATTTGTAGGTTATGTGTTATATATTACATGATGAGTATCTGACTAACAGGAAAAGTGAATTAATGACTAGCCTTACATAATACTTTGTTTCTGACAGATGATCAGGACATAATGATTAAAGAAAAAACTTAAATGCTGTGAGTTAAGACTAATTTTCCTAAACTTTGATCTTTTTGTTCTCTTATGGTTCAATTACAAGGCTAGTGACTGAAAACTATGAAAAGTAAAGCTTATAACTTTAAAAATCATATCTGGCTGTTGTAATCTACCATGTATTGTATTTAGTTTTGGAACTGACATACACTGACTTAATTCTTTTTCTTTTTTCCAAATTTTTAAGGATTATGGGAACCAGCAGTTAGCATAATGGCTATGTCACTGGACTCCCACGTAGTCGACCGCAGTTCACGTCCTTGACCCGGTGGCTTAAAACTCACGCCGGGTGTGTGTGCGTGCGTGCCCAAGATCCTGAGAGGAGAATGGAGGAGAAGGGATTGTGGTGTGATCATCCCCCCCTGGGGGGTGATTTCTCACTTTCTGTCTCTATGTCTCTCTCTGTCTGTCTGGCGAGCGCACGTGCCCTATAATGAAAATCTCTCCAAAAAAAAAAAAAAAATTTAAGGATTACTTATTTATTTAATTCCATTTATTATTATTTTAAAAATTGATCAGAGAGAGAGAGAGAGAGAGAGAGAGAGAGAAATTGATAAGGCAAGTTGCCAGGTCTGAAATCTGAACCATATGTGAGAATTCAGCACGTCCAAACACCATGCCACCTGCTGGCCCTGAGTTAACCCTTTTTCATCCTTGGGGTGCTCAGGGTTTTTTGTCCATGATTAGTGGCTTTGTTTAATGTCTCTCTAAAAAGCTTTTCTCAAATGACTAGAATCTTAAATTGCTATTTTATAATTTTTATTAAAAAATTAAAAGAGCAGATACTCTTATAGGTATCTAATCCTTACACTGGGTAAAATATTAATAAATACATTTCCAGTTTCTATAGAGAAGCTGATTGTTTTTCTGAACTGCTAAGCCAACCATTAAGCAAGATGAAAATTAACCAAAAGCGGGAACCAGCAGTTAGCGTAATGGCTATGTCGCTGGACTCCCACGTAGTCAACCGCGGTTCGCATCTCGGACCCGGTGGCTTACAACTCACGCCGGGCGCGTGTGCGTGCGTGCCCAAGATCCCGAGAGGAGAATGGAGGAGAAGGGATTGCGGCGTGACCATCCCCCCTGGGGGGTGATTTCTCGCTTTCTGTCTCTATGTCTCTCTCTGTCTGTCTGGCGAGCGCACGCGCCCTATAGCGAAAAACCTCTCCAAAAAAAAAAAAAAAAAAAAAAAAATTAACCAAAAGCAAGGAAATTTTTTTTAACAAAATCACATGCTTTAATAATTCCTATTGTAATTCCTTTAAATTTTACAAAATGAAAGATGTTAAATCTACTAGTAAGATTGTTGTGTTCTTTATTGGAAAATTTGTTAGATAGTTTTTGTTTTCTTGTAAAATACATATCCACAAGTAGCTAGTATGTACTAAAAGCTATTTACTCCTAAGAGCTTGAATATGTGAAGTCCTACATATGAAGTTACAAACTAGTTGGTCTTTCAGAGGTATCATATTCTCCAGTCTGGAAAAAGAAAGAGGGACACTTTGACATTTAATAAAGCCTCAGGTAATCCTTAAAATGATAAATAAAAAGTTCCTAAAAAATAATACTTCTGGGACAACCAATCAGCATAATGGCTATGTCACTGGAATCCCATGTAGGCAACTGTGGTTTGAGTCCCAGTCCCAGTGGCTTAAACTCATGCCAGGTGTGTGTGCATGCATGCCCAAATCCTGAGAGGAAAATGGAGAAGGGATTGTGGCATGGCCCTCCCCACTGGGGGTTGATTTCTCACTTTCTTTCTCTTTGTCTCTCTGTCTTTTGGGGGAGCACACATGCCCTGTAGCAAAAGCTTCTCCAAAAAAATATTTCCTACCTAATTGATTGGAGGTAACAATTATTTATAAAGACTAATATGTAAAAGAAAGAGAAACAAGGTAGAAAAAAATAGTAAATAGGAATGATCTGTGGTAAGAAAGTTATAGATATGAAGATGCATTTTTGGTAAAAAAAAAAAAAAGGTTAAAAGGAAAAAAATTATATAGGAAGACTTATGTACGGTAAAAATTTTGTCCTACGAGCTGGCTGAATTATTCTAAAATGGAAAAAAATAAAAAGGGGACAAATTATCAATGTATAAATCATGTCACAGATTGTATGAATTATATTGAATAAGGTCTGAGAGGGTATTATAAAGAATTTAAATAAAGATTTTATGAAAGGATTTTATATATGACAAATGGTATCTGAAGTGGCCATGAAGCAATGGCCCACGGTACTCATTGCTGAAAGCACAATCTGAATATAGTAACCTATGGGCTCCCAAATTTATGTATATTCTTAAATGGTAAATGTGAGCTCCAATATTATTTATTTATTTATTTTTGTATATACATTCAATCACATTGTTTAGTTTACAATGTGAGCATTTCAATATGTGAACATTTCTCCCCAGTCCCCTTGATCAAAATATCTTCAACCTATAACACCACACTTCCCCATCCCATCAATGTTCTACCTCTGAATCCCTTCTCCAAATGTCCTTCTGTATCCTTTCTCCAAATGAGCTCCAATATTGTATCCTTAGGGCCCACATGCAAAAACTAAGTAAGACAAAAAAAAAATAATTCTATAGTCCAATCGACAGGCATCAGAGCAATTACTGATAAAACAAGAGAAATCCTTATGGGTTGCTGCTGGGAAACTTTAATTAATAGAAGCATGTGGCACCCTAACTCCTTTTTTAAAATTGTAATTCTTATTTTTTATTTTAATTTCTTGTATACATTCAGTTATATATGTCAATTAACTTGTAAAGTGAATATTCTAACATGAATACATTTCTCACCAGTCCAGTTGGGAGTACTATACATGTTATCATCAATAGATAATAACCCATTTCTTTGTCCCATAAATGCCTTGCCTCTCTACTTCTCTCCTTAATGTCTTTCCTCAGACTCTCCTCCTTCTCCCGGCCTCTTCCCACACTGTACCTGGTATCTATAACCATTATCTAGGTTTCTATATCCTCTAGTCACTCAGTTTTGGCCATAGTGTGCAGTCAGTATATATTAAATGGAGATATACAATGTCTCTCCTTCATAGATTGGCTTGTTTCACTCAGCATTAAATCTTCTATATTCATCCACTTTCTGTCAAAAGCCAGGATCTTGTTTTTATGGCCGATTAGTATTCCAAAAAGTATGTGTCACACTTTTCAATCCATTCCTCTGTTCATGGACATTGGGTTGGTTCTATGACTTAGCAATTGTGAATAATGCCACAATAAACATCGATATGCAAGCACTTTTCCACCTAAGGATTCTTCTGTTCTTTGGGTAGACACAGAGGAGTGAGATGGCTGAATCATATGGTAGTTCTATTTGTAAATCATTGAAGAATCTCCATATTGTTCTCCACAGTGGCTGGACCAATTTACATTTACATTTCCACCAGCAGTGTAGGAGTTTCCCTTTCACCACACTCCCACCAGCACTTATCACTTTTTGGTTTTTTTAATCTTAGTCATTCTGACTGGGGTTAGGTGGTATCTCATTGTGGTTTTGATATGCATTTTTCTTATGATGAAGGATGTTGAGCAGTTTTTCATATGCCTTTTGGCTATTCCTATGTCTTCCTTAGAGTGTTTTTTTTTCTCAACTCATTCTCCCATATTTCAATTGGGTTGATCATCTTAATTTGGGAAAGCTGCTTATGTTCCCTGCATATTCTGGTGAGCAGTTCCTTCTCTGAAGCATAGTTACGAAAATATTTTCCCATCCTTAGGGCTGCTGATTCACACTAATACTGTGTCTTTTGCTATGCAGACACTTCTTAGTGTGATGTAATCCCACTTGTCTATTTTTGAGATTTTGACTGTGCTTTAGGGGGTCTTATTCAAGAAGTATTTGTCTTCCCCAATGTATCCCAGAGAATCCCCAGTGTTTTCCTGCACTAGTTTTATTGTATGAGGTCTTAGGTTTAGATCTTTGATTCACTTTGAGTTGATTTTTGTCAATGGTAGAGGGAGAGGTTTAGATTCATCTTTCTGCAGGTGGATATCCAGTTTTTACAGCACCATTTGCTAAAGAGTTTTCCTTGTCCAACCGGATTGACTGATATCCTTTGTCAAAAACCAGTTGGTTGTATGTTTGGAAGTTTATTTCTGGATACTCTATTCTGTTCCATTGGTCCACCTGTCTGTTTCTGTGCCAATATAATGCTGTTTTGATTATCATAGATTTATAGTATATTTTTCAGTTAGAAAGTGAGAATCCACCCACTTCACTCTGCTTGTTCAAGATTGCTTTGGCAATATGAGGTATTTTATGATTCCAGATAAATTCTATGAATGTCTTTTTCAGATCTGTGAAGAATGTCTGTGGTACTTTGATTGGGATTGCATCAAATAAGTAGATTAATTTGTGTAGAATTGCCATTTTGATTATATTAATTCTTCCAAACCAGGAACATGGGATGTCCTTCCACTTTTCTGTGTCATTTTCCATTTCTTTTTTTAGCTTCTAATAGTTTTCCTTGTGGAGGTCATTAACTTCTTTGGTTATATTTATTCCTAGGTATTTTATACTTTTTGTGGCTGTGGTAAATGAAATTACTTTCTTCAGTTCTATCTCAGTCTGCTGTTCTTATATAGCAATGCTTTAGATTTCTGCATGCTAAGTTTGTATCTACAATTTTACTGTATTCATTTATAACTTGCAGGAATTTTTTCATAGATAACATTTTTCGTGGTTTTTTTTTTTTTTTTTTTTTTTTTTTTTTTTTTCCTACAGGGCATGTGCACTCTCCAAAAAGACAGACAGAAAGTGAGAAATCACCCCCCAGGGGGATGGCCATGCCACAATCTCTTCTCCATTCTCCTCTCAGGATCTTGGGCACTCACGCACACATGCCCAGCATGAGTTTTAAGCCACCGGGTCCGGGACTTGAACTGTGGTCAACTACATGGGAGTCTAGTGATATAGCCATTATGCTAACTGCTGGTCCCATACCATTGGGGGCTTTTATTTATACAAGCATGTCATCTGCAAATAGAGATAATTTCACCTCTTCCTTTTCTATTAGAATACCTTTTATTTTGGGGACTAGCAGTTGGCCTAATGGCTATGTTCCTGAACTCCCATGTAATAGACCATGGTTTGAGTCTCAGACTCGGTCTCTTAAACTCACGCTGGGTGTGTGTGCGTGCATGCCCAAGATCCCACGAGGAGGATGGAGGAGAATGGATTGTGGCATGGCCATTCCCCCTGAGGGGTAATTTCTCACTTTCTGTATCTCTGTCTCTCTCTATCTTTCTGGCAAGCGCACGCTCCCTATGGCAAATATTTCTGATTGCATTGTCGAGGACTTTCAGTATTATATTAAAAAGAAGTGGAGAAAGTGGGCAGCTTTGTATTGTACCCGTTTTTAGTGGAAAAAGCTTTCAGCTTCTCTTCATTTAGGATGATTTGCACTATGGGTTTTTCATAGATAGCTTTTATTGTGTTAAGAAATGACCCTTCTACTGATGTTTTCTGAGAGTCTTGCTAATGAAGGAAAGTTGTATCTTATCAAATACTTTTTCTACATCAGTTGATATGACCATATGATTTTTATCTTTTTTCCTGTTAATGTGGCTTATTACATTATGGTTTTGCAAATGTTGAACCAACCTTGCATTCCTGGAATAAAGACTACCTGATCATGATGATGTAAAATCTTTTTATAAGTTGTTGGATATGATTTGCTAGTATTGTGTTGAGAATCTTTGCATTTATATTAATCAGATATATTGGTCTAGTTTCCCTTGCTTGTTTTGTCCTTATCTTTTTTTAAGGATAAGAGTGATAGAGGCTTCATAGAATAAATTAGGGAGAGATTCACCTTTTGGTATCTTTACAAATAACTTCAGCAGTATAGGGGTTAACTCTTCTTTTGACAGTTTTGTAGAATTCAGAGGTGAAGCCATCAGGACTAGGGCTTTGCTTTGTTGAGAGGTAATTTATTACTGATTTAATCTCCTGATTTGTTATGAGCCTTTTTAGACTTTCTACATCTTCCTAGCTCAATCTTGGTAGATTACATGTGTTCAGGAATTTGTCCATCTCATCCAGATTGTTTTGTTTCTTGGCATATGGTTGTTCATAGTATCCTCTAATGATGTTTTGTATTTCTACTATGTCTGTTATTACTTTGCCTGCTTCATTGCAGATTTGATTTACCTGGTTCCTTTCTCTTTTCTTCTTAATAAGTCTTGCTAGTGGTATATCAATTTGGGTTATCTTTTCAAAGAACCAGCTTTTCCATTTATTTTCTGTATACTTCTTTATTTTCTATTTCATTTATTTCTGCTCATATCTTTATTATTTCCATTCTCCTGGAGTTTTTTTTTTAATTTTTTTGTTGTTGGTTTTCCAGTTCTCTGAGGCATGATGTTAGGTGATCCATTTTGCTTCTTTCTGTCTTCCTTTTATGTACACCAATTGCTATAAACTTCCCTCTCATGACTGCTTTTGCAGTGTTCCAAAGATTATGGAAACCTCGTTTCCTCATTGTCATTGACTTCCATGAATCTTGTGATTTCAGTCTTTATTTCTTCAGTAGTTGTTAAATCATTTGAGAGTAGGTTATTTAGTTTCCACCTACTTGTGTATTTTTGAGGATTTCTCTTGAAATTAAGATCAAGTTTAATTCCATCATCCTCAGAGAAGATGCTGGATATACTTTCTATGCCCTTGAATCTGTAGGTGATCCATCTGTGGGTGATAGGCTTGCCTTGTGCCTTATCATGTGGTCAATCTTTGAAAGGTTCCATGTAGGGTGAGAAAAAAGTGCATCTCATGGTTTTTGGGTGGAAAGTTCTATAGATGTCTTTTTTTTTTCTTTTTTTGCTATAGGGCACATACACTCACCAGACAGACAGAGAGACAGAAAGTGAGAAATCACCCCCCAGGGGGGATGGCCACGCCGCAATCCCTTCTCTGTTCTCCTCTCAGGATCTTGGGCATGCAGGCACACGTGCCTGGCATGAGTTTTAAGCCACTGGGTCTGGGACGCAAACCGCGGTCGACTACATGGGAGTCCAGAGACATAGCCATTATGCTAACTGCTGGTCCCTATAGATGTCTTTTAAGTCCATTTGATTTATGGTTTCATTTAGATCCTTTATCTCTTTACCTATTTTTGTCTAGATGATCTGTCTAAAGGGTAAGTGGAGTGTTGAGGTCTCCAACAATTGTAGTCTCTTTCTCCTCTCAGATCTAACAGTCTTTCCATCATGTATTTGGGTGTTCCTGTATCAGGTGCATAGATATTTATAAATGTAATGTCTTATTGATTGATTGACCCTTTTACTACAATATACTGGCCTTCTTTGCCTCTTCGAACAGTTTTTGTTTTAAAGCTTATTTTGTTATGAATTTGAATCACAACACCAGCTCTTTTTTGGTTCCCATTTGCATGGAAAACTTTTTTTCAACCCTTCACTTTTAGTCTATGTATATCTTTTTTTAATTATTTTTTTGTATTCATTCAATCACACTGTTTAGCTTACAAAGTGAACATTTCAATATGGGAACATTACTCCCAAATCCAGTTGATCAAAATATCTTCAACAGGTAACACCACACCTCCCCATCCCGTCAATGCTCTGCCTCTGTATCCCTCCTCCAAATGACCTTCCCTAGGTCCCACTCCTCCACATTCACCTCTGTCGAAATTGTGCACAGCACGAGGTGAGCAAAGGTGGTTAGCAAGACTTCAAAAGATCAGGACAAGGTCATGGTGTGGGGTTAGTTCTGTTCATAAATGTTCAATACATTTTTAAAAATCATAATTTGACTTTTTAAATCTGCGTGGAGTCCTCATGTCCCTGGTAGCTGCTCTGTAACTCTGTGGGTCTGTGAGGTGCCAGACGGGGACAAGGGCCTGTAGGAAGGACTAAGGGAGCCCCTGGAAGCTGAGACTTGGGACCAGCAGATGACATAATGGTTTCATCACTGGACTCCCACGTCGAACGAGGACCCTGTAGCCTTTTAGAATGTTTGTGTGAACTTCACTGAGAAGGAGTGGGCTTTGCTGGGTCCTTCACAGAAGAAACTCTACAGAAATGTGATGTGTGAAACCATCAAGAACCTGCACTGTGTTGTAATATACCAGTGTGGGAAAGAGACTGTATGAACAAAAAGAAGGTAGTTATGTGGAGCAATCATCAGTCCTATTCCAGATAACCCACTGAATGAACAAAAGCCTCCTGGAATTAAACCATGTGAAAGCAGTGCATGTGACTTGTTTTATTCATATCATAGCAGGACTATTGGAGCTCAAAGAGGGCAGAATTCTTATAATTGTCAGGAATATGCAAAGAAGCCATATGAACATAAGCAAAATGAAAAAATCTTCATCAGCAACAGAACTGGGGAATACGTCAAGGGGTCACAATGTGCACTTGGCCCTTACAGATGCAAGATATGTTGGGAAACTTTTGATTACCACAATTTATTTTTATTACATGTGGACATGCACACTAGAGAGAAAGCATATGAAAGTCCCCAGTGTGGGAAAGGCTATTGTTCTCCCGGAAATATTCATTTCTATGAAAGAATTCACAGAGTAGAGAAACCCTATGAGTTTAAGATATCTGGGAAAGCCTTGAATTGTTCCAGATCTTTGTGAAATCATGTAAGAACTCACACTGGGCTGAAATCCTATGTGTGTAAGGTATGTGAGAAAGCCTTCTCTCGTTCCTATTATGTTCAAAGGAATGAAAGAACTCACACTGGTAAGAAACCCTATGAATGTAAGATATGTGGAAAAGCCTTTGCTCGTTCCAATTATTTACAAAATCATAAAACAATTCACACTGGAGTGAAACCCTATGTGTGTGAGGTATGTGAGAAAGCCTTCTCTCATTTCTATCATATTCAAGTGCATGAAGTGATTCACACTGGTGAAAAACCATATTAATGTAAGATATGTGGAAAAGCCTTTGCTTGTTCCAGTTCTTTTCAAAAGCATGAAAGAATTCACACGGGAGTGAAACTATATTTGTGTAAGGTATGTGGGAAAGCCTTCTCTCATTCTTATCATGTTCAAGTGCATTAAAGGATTCATACTGGTGTGAAATGATATGAATATAAGGTATGTAGGAAAACTTTTGCTTCTTCCAGTTCCTTACAAAGGCATGAAAGAATTCACATGGGAGTGAAACCCTATGTGTGTAAGGTATGTGGGAAAGTCTTCTCTCATTCCTGTTATATTCAAATGCATAAAAGGGATCCCACTGGTGAGAAACCATATGAATGTAAGGTATGTAGTAAAGCTTTTACTTCTTCCAGTTCCTTACAAAATCATGCAAGAATTCACACTGGAGTGAAACCCTATGTGTGTAAGGTATGTGGGAAAGCCTTCTCTCATTTCTGTTATGTTCGAGTGGATAAAAGGATTCACACTGGTGAGAAACTCTACGAATGTTTCCAGTGTGGGAAAGTCTTTAGGTGTCACGGGCATGTTCGTTCCCACGTAAGAACGTACACAGGAAAGAAACCCTATGAGTGTAAGATATGTGGAAAAACCTTTGCTTGTTCAAGTACTTTTTTAAAGCATAAAAGAATTCACACTGGAGTGAAATCTTATGTGTGTAAGGTATTTGGAAAAGCCTTCTCTCTATCCTGTTCTCTCTGAGAGCATGAAAGTACTCACAGTAGAGAGAAACCCTATGAATGTAAGCAATGTGGAAAAGCCTTTAAAACTCCCAGGTCTGTTCAAAGACATGAAAAAATTCACACTGCCAAAAAACTCTTTGAATCTAAACAATGTGGAAAACGCTTTAAATATCCCAGGTATTTTCAAAGACATGAAAAAATTCTCACCGCAAAAAATAAATAAATAAATCATAATTTGCATGGCAATACAAACTCTATTTATTTATTTATTTATTTATTTATTTATTTATTTATTTATAATGAGACAGAGAACACAGGAAGGACAGAGGATTATATATATAAATTTTTTTTGACAATGTCTCACCGTGACATGACCCTCCTGTCCCTGTCTCCAGGTAGCCAGGACCACAGATGTGTGCCACTGTACCAGGCTACTTTTAGGTTGGCTTGGGAACTAAACCTGGGCTTTCTATGTGTCCTCATTCACCATGCAACATTGCCCTTTCGCTTGTACTGCTGGCTGGTACAATGGCCACTTTTAATATAGCTTTTAAAAATATTTAGGCACATATACTCTATGGAATACTACTCAGCCATAAAAACCAACAGAGCCCTGGCTTTTGACAGAAAGTGGAAGAATATGGAAGATGTACTGCTGAGTGAGGCAAACCAGGCTATGAAGGAGAGACATTGTATGTCCCCACTTAACATATACCGTTTGTCTGCATTCTATGTCTGAAACTGATTGACTAACAGTTGAACAAACACAAGAGATAGGTGTGAATGTCAGATGAGGTGTATGTGGAGGAGTGGGGCCCAACGAAAGACATTTGGAGAAGGGATACAGAGGTAGAGCATTGACGGGATGGGGAGGTGTGGTGTTATCTGTTGAAGATATTTCGATCAACGGGTCTGGGGAGAAATGTTCACATATCGAAATGGTCTCATTGTAAGCCAAACAATATGATTGAAAGTATATACAAAAATAAATAAAGTAATTAATAAAAAAAATATTTAGGAGTATTCTTTTCAAAAATGATTATTTTATTTAGCTTTATTTATTTATTCATTTAAATTTGACCAGAGAAGAACAGAGTCAGAAAGAGGGGGTGGGGGCAAGCAAGAATGCAAGCCACCATGTCCGGGACCTGAACCATGGTCAGCCATGTGGGAGTTTAACGCCTTTAACCACCTGCTGACCCCTAGCATTATTCTTTTCATGTTTATTCACAGATGTTAAATTAGTTGATGTAAAACATTGGTAAGGGTCCTGGTAGCATGTTAGAAATATTGTGTAGTTTCTATAATCCCATTTTTGGAAAGCATATAAGGAGAGAGCTTGAAGTGTGACATACTTATAAAACAATAGGTTTTCTTCTGGAGTAGGTTTTGATTCTTTTTCTTTTTGTGTTCTATATCTAATAGAAAAAGTATTTTTATTTTCTACATGAGAAATGCTTAAATTGCACTTAGGCTAGTGCCATGAAGTTTATTCATTTGTTTCCAAATCTACACTGAAATGGATAATTAAAGAGAAGTTAAATATATTCCAGAGGAGAAATTTCATTTCTTAAAAAAAATTACATTTGTTAGCTGTAAATATTTACAGCATACAAAGTGGTTTTTTGATGAACACATGATAAAGAAGAGTAAACTATAGCTACCATGGTAGTATGACATCTATAAATGACATTCAATAAGAAAACTGTGACTTCTACTTGAAAATAAAACAAATCGAGGTTGGCAAGTTCTGTGGTCATAAAGGCACTGGACTGCCACATGACTGACCACAGCTTGAGTCCCAGACTTGGCAGCATGCCTTCTCATTATCAGCCTCTCTCTGTCTCTCTCTAGTCAAATTAAAATAAATAAATAAAATAAATAATTATTTTGAAAAAAAAAGACGAAGCAAATCAAGATTACATTTGTTGTCAGTATTGAATTTTTTTAAGTCAGTTAGTTTCATATTTATTTGAATTTATAAATTTTTCTCCTCTCACTCCTGATTTTGGGCTTTTGGAAACATTTTTTTTTCCCTCATGCCTTGTAATATAAAATTTCACACCATTTACTTGACATACTTTTCTTAAATACACAAGACCTTATCCTAAAACAATTTTTATGTTAACGATGATTTTTAACTGTAGTAAAACCGAGATTACTATTAATATGCTATCTTTAAATGACTATTTTGTAAAATTTTCTGAGGAAATCACTTATAACAAAATTATTCTAAGACCTTAACTGGAATGTTTAGGTGAAGGTTAAGACAGATGCCCTTTTATCAAATTCTCCTCCGTTTTACTGTCTTAGTCTGCTACTGCATTGCTGACAGAAATATTTGATGCTAGATGGCTCGTTAGAAGACCAGTTTATTCAGCTCATGGTTTGGGGTAGGTTTGGGACCACCTTCTGCTGAGCCTGAAACAAAATGGAAGGCAGGGCCTCAGGCAGAGAATCTGTCCATATGTTTCTTTCTGTTCCCATCTCCTTTTCCTTTTTTGTCATCTTTATTTTTTTCAAAACAGAATCAAAATTAAGTGTATCTAACCATACTCAGCTCATAACACAGGAAATGATGACTAGAATAGTAATTCATGCTAAAGCATGCTTGCTTGATGAAGTGGCAACAGAGAAATTTGGTCAAAGAAACGCAGAGGAACATTGTCTTATAAGAATTTTTTAATAGTTTTTCCAAAGATCCCTAATCAACAAAGCAATACTGCACAAAGAGGATGGAGCAGGAGTCATCTCACTGCCTGACTCCAACAAAATTTATGACTATGTTGTGGTAACAAAACAACACGGTATTGGCACAAAAACAGGCATGTATACCCAAAGAACCGAACAGAGGCTCCAGAAATAAACCCCCAACATACAACCAACTAATTTTTGACAAAGGATATAAGAGAACCCAGTGGAGAAAGAAAAATCTCTTCAACAATAGGTGCTGGGGAAAAAAAATCAAACATAAAATTTCAGACTGTAAAACTACCCGTCCTGTGGAAAACAGAGGGGAAGGCTTGGAGACATCTGAGTAGGCAAAGACTTATTAAATAAGACCCCAAAAGCACAGACAATAAACCTAAAAATAGATTAGTGGAATTACAACACGTTTTAAAAGTTCTGCATTGTGAAAGAAAAAATAATTAAAAAGACGACTGTCAGAATGAGAGAATATATTTGAAATTCTCTTTCAGATAAGAAACTGATAATCAAAATATACATGAAACTCAAGCAGCTTATCCACAAAAAAAAAAATCAATCCATTTAAAAGATGAACAAATGAGCTGAACAGACAACTCTCCAAGGAATACATACAAACAGTCAAAAGCATAGGAAAAAAATGTTAAACTACAATTAGATACTATTTAACCCCAGTCAGAATGGTTAAGAAAATAAAATAATGATAACTACTGGTGTGGTTTTGGTGAAAAGGGAACACTCCTACACTGTTGGTGGGAATATAAATTAATACAGCAACTGTAGAAAACAATATGGATGTTCCTCAAAGACTTACAAATAGAAATGCCATATGATCCAGCAATTCCACTCCTGGGTATCTACCTAAAGGACAGGAGAACACTCAGTTGGAAAAGTGCTTGCACGTCTATGTTTATTGTGGCATTTTTCACTATTGCCAAGACATGGAAGCAACCCAAATGTCCACAAACAGATGAATGGGTTGGAAAAAAAAGTGACACGTATACTCTATGGAATATTACTCAGCCATAAAAAACAAGACCCTAGCCTTTGATAGAAAGTGGATGAATATGGAAGATTTACTTCTGAATGAAACAATTCAGGCTACAAAAGGGAGACATTGCATGTCACCACTTAATATATACTGACTGCATTCTAATTAATTGCATTTTTTATATTTTACATTTAATCATTGTGTATCATTACAGCATACCAAATGAATTTTACCATCATGAATACAGTGCAATATCAACAATATTGTTGTATACATTATAATCAACAGATTCCTTTCCATTTCAGGTCCCTTAAATATTATGCTTCTTTCTTTTTCCTTGATTCCCTCCCTCTCACCCTCTTCCATTTTCCATCCTTCTCTGGTACTGTCTCCAGTATCATTTAAGCTTCCTTTCAGTGTTTAAATTGCCTTGTCTATGCAAGGTTAGTCAGATTACCACTTCATTTAAGATATTGGACCTGTTGCCTTACACATAATACATTTTTAAAGTGTCTTTCTTTATGAGAAAGACAAAAAGGGAGATAAAGTTAGAAGAAGTAGAAGAAACAGAGAGAAATAGTACTTCCAACAGAGTTTTCACTTTGCAAGCTATCCTCAGTCACAGATGACCAGAATCATGATATATGAGTACACACCCATGAAGTGAATCCAAGACCTTCCTACATGGAGTCAGTTTTGCTGAGAGTTGCATTACTGCTGTGCCACAACAGCTGGGCAAAAAATGCACTGAATTGAATTCTTACTAATTATCACTTATCAAGCAATAAATGCCAAGTACTCTTCTGAGAGCTTATGTAATTGCTAATTGTATGTGTCAACTGGGCTAGTCCACAGTACCCAGATATTTGTCCTACATTATTATAGATGTTTCTGTGATTGCTGGGGGCCATGCTCCAGCCAGGGTGGGTGCACAGGAAGGTGACACGGGTGAACAGAATCAGACTAAGACCTCATGCCCTTTTGCATGTTCTCAGCAGACTACAGCCAGAGTAAACTCAGAACTGCAGCCCTGATGGCCAGGAGTAATGCGTATTTATTACAGAAGTTTTACAGCAGTAGGATGGGTGAGGGGAAATAAGTGAAAGATTTTACTCCAAAAGGTAAAGCATTCAAAGTATAGCAACAATAATCATAAAATATGACATCTGTTTTGTTTAGGTATAAACAGTCATAATTTTTAGAACGAGAAAGTCCATTTTTTGGGTGTATTCTCTTCTTTGATCCTGATTACCAGGGAGGGTCTTTGGATGAGAGGGTTTCCAGGAATTTTAATAACCTCAGTCCCAGACCAGCTTGATCACTTTAGTCCCAGATTGGCTTGAGGATTTGAGTCCCAGATCAGCTTTTTGAGAACTTCAGCCTCAGGCTAGGGTGGCAGCAATTACAGGAGCCTAGAAATAAATCCTGTCTGGTTTAGTAAAGACAAGGTCAGTATATACTAAAGTGAAATACCTATGTTATCTCTGGGGTAGTCTACAGCTAAGAGGGTGAGTCTACATAGGAAAAGAATGTGGTCTTATGAGTAGCTAAATGACTGACCTGAAGGTTACTGTGTACTTGAGACCCTTTACATGCTGTTCTGTACAATGACTGTGGCTTGGGGAATGGCAATCTTCCCTTGTCCTGAGAGTAAGGGTGGCTTATGGTCTTTGGGGTAACAGCACCTCGTGGATGAGTCCCTGAGCCCCTCCCGGCTACTGAGATCATTTTGCCCATTAGTAGCTTTAACCTAAACCTTTCTAATGCTTATCTATGTAATCCCCAGTAGGAGAAGTGAATGTAGCATTCTTTATTGACATTTTGCAGGAGGGTGGGGTGAGTCTAATGGGAGTAACTCCTGTTCACAGCCACTGCCTTACGCAGCTGCCACCTTAGTGGATCCGCATTCTTTCAGGATTATTGTAAAAGTTATAGTAAGGCTGGGGGTGCCTTTATGGGGTACTGGGGTATGGCAATAAGGCCCATGGCAGAGGAATTGAGTGCAGGACAGTACAACGACACAATACGTGAGATCCAGAACTCATAAAACTGTTGACCTTGCAAACAGTTCTCCTCAGCCGAGTCCTTGCTCTAGGCACGAGGGGCGATTCTTTCATACCCAGCTTGTGTTAACTGCATGGTCCCAGCATGGGACAGTATTTTTTAAGTGAGATTAATATTTTAATCAACTCCATCTGCAGCCTCCTGCCCAGTCAGGGAAATTAGACAGGGCTGAACTTCAGAACCAGCCCCAGCCCCAGCCTCAGCACCAGTACCAGCTCCCAATCTCAGATCACACCACTCTTCTCTCAGCCAGAAAGGTCAAGACTGTTGCCGGCCTCCCAAGCAGAGCCCATCTCCCTCTGCCGCTTCCTTCCCAGTCAGGGAACCTGAGGCTGGGCTGAATATCAGACACAGCCCCATCCAAAGCTCCCAACCTCAGAAGCCACCCCTCTTCTCTCAGCTAGAAAAGTAGGTAGTTAGTTACTTCTTTTCTTTGCTAATTCTTTACTTCTCTTCCACCAATAGGTCAGGGCAATTGCAGGCCTCATAGGCAAAGTCCATGTTTATATGCAGCCTCCTGCACAGAGACCTTGAGGCAGGGCTTAATTTCAACCCTAGCCCCAGCTCCCAAACTCAGAGTCCATTCTTCTTCACTTAGCAAAAAAGGTAGGTTTTTTTTTTCTTTTTTTTACTAATTATTTTATTTTTTGTTTGTTACCCCTTACACTGTTATTTTATGCTCAGCCTCCATGACTCAGAAAGATTAGAGAGGTCTAGAATTATAGCTTTTAAACATCTTAGCATTTGAGGCTCTTCACCCATCACTGAACCACCAGTAAAAAGAGAGAAACTGTTCTTCAGAAATGTGAATAAAAAAACTCCTTCTATGCATACCACATTACTAACCACAACTTAAGATAGACTTTGACAAAGAAGCAATTCACAGCAAAAGGGAAGGAAACTAGTTCTGAGGTGCAGAACCATTCTCCAATGAGTTATTCAAAAGTGAACATATCATCAGATGGTTAAAAGTCGTAGGAATATCTCAAGTGTGAAAAAAAACAGGAAATACATGTCCATTAAAAGAACATAGTAACTCTCTTCCATCTCTAAAACAAAGAAGTTACCTAAATGTGAGAAAAATAATTCAGAACATTCATGGTGAAAAAATTATATCATATAGGACAGAAAAGAGGCAACAAACTCCAAAAGATGAGGAAGTCTTTCTAGGATTTGAAAGAAGAAGTTGACAGCATAAAAAATAATCAAATGATAATAATCCATCTCTGTGTCCCATAAGTGTTTTGCCTTTCTATTTTTCTCCTTAATATTTTTTCCTCACCCTATGTGTATAGTATCCCTAACTGGACTGGTGTGAAATGTATTAATGTTGGAAAATTAACTTTGCAAGATAAGTGATGCATGGTGATTGGATGTACAAAAGAAATTAAAATAAAATAAAATTAATTATTAAAAAAGGAACACCTTAAAGATAAAAGAATCAGTGGAACTGTTAAAGATGAACAGTTTTATACAGGAAATCAAAACCTCTCTAAAAAGTACTAAAAGTCAATTAGATCATGCAGGAGATAGAATCTCAGATGTACAAGACAAAAACTTACAACCTAGAATAAAACCACAAAAAAAAAGACAGAGAAAACTTTAAAGAAAAGAAAAGAAAAGAAAAGAAAAACAATATATGAGAAATACTAGATTCCATTAAATGTCCAAACATCCGAATAACTGGTGTCCTGGATGGTGAAGTAACTAAGAAGGGTATTGAAAATCTATTCCATAAAATCTGGAAGAAAAATTATCAAGTATGGAGAAGCATTTAAACATCTAGACCCAAGAAACACAAAGGACACCAAACAAACTCAACCCAAGATGATCCTCTTCAAGACACATCACAGAGAGACTGGTCAAAACCGAAGTTAAAGACAAAATACTAAAATTGGCAAGAGGGAAATGTCAATGTCTTAAAAAGTTTAATCCCATCAGGCTAACATCAGACCCATCAATAGAAAAAATGCAAGCCAGGAAAGAATGTGAAGGTGATTCAAAGTGGTAAGAAAGAAACAATTTCAACAAAGATTATTATATCAAGCAAGGTTATCCTTCATATGGAAAGTAAAGATAAACATTTTCCTCAGGCAAACAAAACATGAAAAAATTTACCAATAGACCAGCTCTTTAAGATCACTAATTGCTATGAACTTCAAATTCAAACTAGCATATTGTATCCAACAACACATAAAAAAGATTATACATCATGACCAGGTAGGCTTTATACCAGGGATGCCAGGGTGGCTCTACATATGCAAAGCCATAAATGCAATATACCGTATTAACAGAAATGGGTAGGTGAAGACTTCTCAAATAGGACCCTCAAAGCACAGCCAGTAATCCAAAAGTAGACAAGTAGGACTACTTTAGATTAATACGGTTCTGTATGTCAAAAGATACAGTAATTAGAGTGAATTTAAAACCCTTGTAAAGGGAGAATATTTTTGTCAACTATGCTTCAGATAAGGGTCTGACAACCAGAATACTCATATAACTCAAGTGGCTTACACCCCCCCCCAAAAAAAAGATGAACCCAATTAAAAGATGGGAAAATGAGCTGAAAAAACAACTCTCTAAGAAAGACATATGAACAGCCAAAAGGTATATAAAAAATGCTCCACACACCTCATCATAAGGAAGATTCTGAAGAAAACCACAATGAGGTACCACCTAGTCCCAATGAAAATGATGAAGATTTTTTTAAATTATGTTTATGGGGTTGTGGTGAAAGGGTAACTCTCCTACACTGCTGTTGGGAACGTACATTGGTCCAGCCACTGTGGAGAGCAATATCAAGATTCTTAAAAGATGGATAAATAGAACTACCATATGACCCAGCAACCTCACTCTTAGGTATCTACCCAAAGGACAGAAGAAGCTCAGTCATAAAAGTTATTGCACATTTATGTTTATTGTAGCATTATTCACAATTGCTAAGACATAGAACCAACCCAAATGTCTATGAACAGAAGAATGGAGTGGAAAACTGTGGCACATATACTCAATGGAATACTACTCAGTCATAAAATAGAAGACCCTGGCTTTTGATAGAAAGTGGACAAATGAAGATTTACTGCTGAATGAAGCATGCCAGGCTATGAAGGAGAAACATTGTATGTCTCTACTTAATATATAGAGACTGTACACACTCCATGGATGAAAATAAAAATAGAGCATATAGAAACATGGGGAATGGTTATGGATACTTAATTCAGTATGGAAAGAGGGTGGGAGAAGGAGGAGAGTGTGAGGAAAGAGATTAAGGAGAAAAATAGAGAGGCAAGATATCTGTTGATGATAACATATATAATATCCCCAACTGGACTAGTGAGAAATGTGTTCATGCTGGAAAATTCACTTTACAAGCTAAGTGATGTATAGTGATTAAATGTATAAAAGAAATTAAAATGAAAAATATTCTAAATTAATAAAAATGATTCATCAATGAAAGGAGGCACTGTTTTACATTTTTGCAAATCTTTTTTTTTAATATTTGACTTAGTGGAATGTAACTGGGTCCTCATAATCTGCTTTTGCATTGAGTGTGTTACAATATCACATACAGGTAGCATCTGAATATCTCCTCTGTATACTCATGAAAGAATAAGTGTGTAAAAGATAAATGATGTCTTAGTATTACAAAATAGCTCTGACCTTGAATATCCTTAAACAACTCTTGACCGGCTCCAGACCATACTTTGAGAACTACTGCTACAGTTTAATTTTCATATTGTATAAATACGAATGCTTGATCTCTTGGGGTCAGCAGGTGACATATTGGTTAAGATGCTAGATTCCCGGAACCAGCAGTTAGCATAATGGCTATGTCGCAGGACTCCCATGTAGTTGACCGTGGTTCAAGCCCGGACCCAGTGGCTTAAACTCACGCCAGGCATGTGTGCATGCGCACCCAAGATCCCGAGAGGAGAATGGAGGAGAAGGGATTGTGGCGTGGCCATCCTCTCTGGGGGGTGATTTCTCGCTTTCTATCTCTCTGTCTCTGTCTGTCTGGCGAGCGCACGCACCCTATAGCAAAAACCTCTCCAAAATGAAAAAAAGATGCTAGATTCCCACATGGTCAACTGCTATTGGAGTCCTGAATTGGCAGCCTTGAACTCACACTGGGCACTTTCCCCAAATCCTGAGAGGAAAATGAGTAACCATCACCCCAGTGGGTGATTGTGGAGTAACCATCACCCCAGTGGGTGATTTCTCACTTTCTGTCTCTCCCACAAGAGCATGCACCGTATAGCAAAATCTCTCAAAAAATAAATACAGTAAGAATACTAGATGTCATAGAAAGAGAAATCCCAAATTACCCAGCCTGTTAATAGTAGAATACAAATCTTAGATGGTTTGTCTGATTTATTTTGGATAGGTTCTCAACTGAAACCTGGAAAATATACCCTAGTGCCCTTTCCAGTTCTTTCTGGTTGCAAAGGTGTCAAAATGTATTAACCACAGTATCTTTTAAACACAATATGAAAATCAATAAATGATGTGTTATGCAACAGACATCGTATGCTTAAGTTTAATTTTGATATTTGAATTAGGATCTAAGTAATACTTACTGTAGCTATCTTGTTCATGGTATATCAAAGCCCCTAGATGGAATTACTATTATATATTTGCTTAGTTAATGAGTGAATGAACAAGTACAACACCCAATCCATGCAAGCTGTTAATGACAAACTGCACGGTAAATACCATAAATATAGAAAGTAGATTAACTACAATATTACTGTGTAGTTCTGTGCCTGAAATAAAATTCTATCATATATTCCAGAAAAATTTTCTCAAGTACTGGCTAAAAGGGTGATGAGTATATTGAGACTCCAAATAAAATGATAATCATATGAATATTTTTAGATAAGACAGAATTGGTGTGAAATGTAGGCATTTTTAATTCTGTAACCAGACCTTATTTTTGTTGGTTTTTAAGAAATCAAGGAATCTTCTTGACCTGTTAGAGATAATTCCCTTTGTAGCCTACCAGGTAGTTCAAATTCTCTTTACATGAATCATAGCCTTGTTCCTTGAAACAAGGAAGTGATCAGAAAAGCTAGTCTAGTGGAGGAAATTCTTCCCAAGAAACCCACTCCTAACTTTCATTCTTTTCAGGCTCTACATTCTTTGGTTCTGACTCAAGAGTCATGTCTACCTCTCCTTTTATTAATTTAGTGACATAATTGTAATCCTGTCTCAATGAATGCATTTAAAACTGAAGCAAAGCAAACATACTTCAGGTCAAGGGTTGCTTTGTCCCAGGTTTCCCTTTGAGTACATTCTTCCCAGATCTCACCGAACATCTCAAATGGCCCCCAGGATGTTGAAAATGGTTAGCGCCGATTAACCCTTTCCTCTTCCCAAAGAGGACATAATGGGGATGCCTCCATCTGGTCACCACTACTTCTACCCCAACTCTGGGCCACCAGTCCCACACCTCTACAATGGTCATAGTGCTGCGTGTGTACTTGCTAGAAGTATTTAGGACCCTATTTTAAATTCTCTTCTTTAAAACTATAGTTTCTTGGGACCAGCAGTTAAGTTAATGGCTATTGCTGAACTCCCATGTAGCCAACCGTGGTTCGAGTCCCAGACTTGGTGGCTTAAACACACACTGGGCGTGTGTGCGTGTATGCCCGAGATCCCGAGAGGAGAAGAGAGGAGAAGAGATTGCAGCTTGGCCATGCCCCCTGGGAGGTGATTTCTCGCTTTCTATCTCTCTGTCTCTCTCTGTCTTTCTGGCGACAGCACCACCCGATAGCAAAAACCTCTCAAAAAAAAAAAACAAAAACAAAAACAAAAAAGAAAACTCTAGTTTCTTATATGCACATTTAACTGTGAGATCCTTAGGACTAAAGAACTAAATAGGCAAACATTTTAACTGAACCATTTTATTTAACAGATAATATATCCTTCCTCTAAAGAATTAAATCGAAATAAAGAGAAATAAGCAGCACACATAGAATCCTGAGCCTCTTGATGTATTTGGTGGTGGGTTAAAGGCCCCTGGTGAGCTCTAAACTTCGCAAATATTCTCAAACTGAAACCTCTCCATTGAAACTGTCAGCAGTAAATATTGACCCGAGACCAAATGTTTCTGTTTAACTTATTGGCTACTGCAATAATAATAATTAAAAAAAACACAGATAAGTCCTATTTATAAAGACAGCTATTCTCAGGAAGAACTACTGCTCCTAAACCTCTAGAGAGACAATTGCATTTACTCTGAACTAAAATTGTTGTTCCCAGGATGAAGAAGTTGGTGATGATCATCTTGATTATGTTTGCTCTTGGAATTAACTACTGGTCTTGCACAGGTAAGACCCTCAACAACAGGGCCACCTGCTCTTAATGATTGAAGCCACCTTTTGTGGAGCCTCACTGAGGCTCCATGTACTTGTGTGTTCAGGGCTTCCACAGTGTGCAGATCCCCTCGTGGATGAAGCCTTCAATGCCTCTGTCAAAGAAGCAAATGCCAGGTTACAGAATATGTATCTCTTTCGGCCACACAAAAGTTCACTGGAAAAAGTAAGTGTCCAAGGGTGACTTCTCGACTCCTTTTCATACTGCTACCTTTTGTCAGTTTGTTGGATACACTTTAAACATTTTTCCAGTTTATAATATACCAGCTAGTCAATATCTGTTTTCAAAAATTCATCCTCATTAATTTATGAGACTTAATGTTTATATTTTAAATTTTATTTTATTTTATAAATTTAATCACTATACACACTATACATCACATAGTTTGTAAATTTAATTTACCCAACATGAAAACACTTTACACCAGTCCAGTTGAGGATACAAAACATGTTATCATCAACATATAATCCATTTCTGTGTCCCATAAATGTCTTGCCTCTCTATTTCCCTCTTTAATTTCTTTCCTTACACACTCCAACTTCTCCCACCCTCTTACCACATTGTCTCCAGTATCCATAACCATTTTCAATGTTTCTATGTTTTCTAATCTTTCAGTTTCCCTCAAAGAGTGTGTACAGTTGGTAAATATTAAGTGGAGACATACAATGTCTCTCTTTAATAGCCTGGCTTACTTCATTCATCAGTATAACTTTTAAATTTGTTCACTTTCTATCAGATGCTGGGGTCTTGTTTTTTATGGCTGAGTAGTATTCCATAGAGAATGTGAGCCACACTTTTTTCACTCCATTCATCTGTTTGTGGACATTTGTGTTGGTTCCATGTCTTAGCAATTGTGAATAATACTGCAATAAGCATAGATATGCAAATACTTTTCCAGCTTAGCATTTTCCTGTTTTATTTTTAATCATTTTATTTTTCTTCAGAAATGTGTTTCACCGTAGAAAATATCATAGATAATTCAGTACATATTTCCAGAATAACATTGAAGTGGGCTTCGAATGTTCACAACATAATATAATGTTAAATATTGAAGGTGGTGAATATGTTAATATTGATTTGTTTACTATACTCTGTATACATGCTTTTAAAGATCATTCTATACCCTACAAAGATGTTTAATAATTATAAGTGTCATAAATTACAATAAATATGTTTTTAAAAAGATGGCTAGTCATCTCTTCCATACTGTTTTCTGATAAAGAATTATTATTCTTTCTCATGAGGTTCTCAAAGCTAATTCTAATGACTGACTCTTCTGCTGAATTCTTCCCTCTGATCTTATGTTCTGTTTCCCTGTGTCCTGCTTTTTTATCTGAAGTCCTCTTAGTTCTTCCTGAAGTGTTTTAGTGATAATTACTGGTTTATTGAAAATGAGCCTCTTTTCATATTCAACAGTTCTGCTCCTAATACTTACAGAAAATAATTCTGACTTTTGAGCCAAAGACCTCTACCTTCCTCTGTCAATTTGGCACAATTAGTTTTTTGGTTAGCCTTGGGAACGAGGAAAAGAAGTTTCTTGGGCTTCCATGACTACATATGTGATAGGCAAGGAAAATGTAGAGCTGTCTTTCAAAGAAAATGAGAAACATGCAGTACGTCACATCTCTCCTTCCTCCTGTTTCCCAGCTGGCTACACTGCTTGTTGTCATTTTAATGGGGGTTATTTGGAGGTAGGAATAGACATTCTTTCAAGTACATTTAGGTTAAAGTGTGCATTATAGGAGGTTTTGTGAAGTTATACACATTAGGAATGAAAAGGCTGTGCAGCTGGATTGCATAAAATTAACAATGGAGACAAGGCCAGGAGTACAGGAAGCAGCACCTTTTTTTCAGAGGCCACGTGGCTGTGGTTTCTTTTGGCCTGTTTGCTCCCTTCTATTCTTCCTGGATGCCTCTTTACCTTCTTCTGTCTACTACTCTGCAGAGAACACAAATTATGATTTTTCTTTTTTTCTTTTCTTTTCTTTTATTTTTTTTAAACATTTAATAAAATAATGTAGCTTACAAAGTGAACATTTTAATATGTGAACATTTCTCTCCAGTCTAGTTGATCAAAATATCTTCAACAGATAACACCACACCTCCCCATTTCATCAACGCTCTGCCTCCATATACCTCCTCCAAATGTCCTTCCTTAGGTCCCTCTTCTCCACACACTCCACTTCTGGCACTAACCCCCATCTCTTGTGTTTGTACTACCTTTAGTCAATCAGTTTCAGTCATAGAGTGCAGACACTGGGTATATAATAAGTGGGGACATACAGTGTCTCTTCTTCATAGCCTGGCTTGCTTCACTCAGCAGTAAATCTTTCATATTCTTCCACTTTCTGTCAAAAGCCAGGGTTCTGTAGGTTTTTATGGCTGAATAGTATTCCATAGAGTATATGTGCCACAGTTTCTCAATCTATTCACCCGTACAGGGCATTTGGATTGGTTCCATGTCTTAACAATCATGAATAGTGCCACAACAAACATCGATGTGCAAGCACTTTTCCAATAAAGAATTCTTCTTACTTTTGGTTAGATACCAAGGAGTGGGATTGCTGGATCATATGATAGTTCTATTTGTAGATTTTTGAGGAATTTCCAAATTGTTCTCCACAGTGGCTGGAATAATTTACATTCCCACCAGCAGTGTAAGAGTGTTCCCCTTTCACCACAGTCTGGTGAACATTTATCTTTTTTTTTTTTTTTTAATCAGAAATTCTGACTGGTGTTAGCTGGTATCTCGTTGTTTTGATCTGAATTTCCCTTATGATGAGGGATGATGAGCATTTTTTCATATGCCTTTTAGCTATTCATATGTCGTCTTTAGAGAGTGTTTTTCTCAACTCCTTCTCCCATCTTTTAAAAGGATTAATCATCTTTTTTCCAAACAGCAGCTTGAGTTCCTTGGGTATTCTGCTTATCAGTCCCTTATCTGATGCATAATTTACAAGAATGTTTTCCCATTCTGAGGGCTGTCGATTCACACTAACTACTGTGTCTTTTGCCATGCAGAAACTTTTTAGTCTGATGTAATCCCACTTGTCTATTTTGGGGATTATCGACTGCACTTTCGGGGTCTTATTTAAGAAGTCTTTCCCGACTCCAGTGTCTCCCAGAGTTTCCCCAGTGTTTTCTGGGAGCAGTTTTATAGTTTGAGATCTTAGATTTAGATCTTTGATCCACCTTGACTTGATTGTTGTCAAAGGTGAGAGGTAGGGATACAGATTCATCATTCTGCAGGTGGAAATTCAGTTTTTCCAGTACCATTTTCTAAAGAGGTTTTCCTTTTCCCACTGGATTGGCTGGTATCCCTTGTCAAAAATTAGTTGACTGTATTGTTTGGGAATTTATTTCTGGGTACTCAATTCTGTTCCATTGGTCCACATGTCTTTTTCTGTGCCAGTACCATGCTGTTTTGATTATCACAGCTTTGTAGTATTTTTGGGGGTCAGGGAGTGAGATGCCACTCACTCCACTCTTCTTGTGTAGAATTGCTTTGGCAATACAAGGTCTTTTATGATTCCAGACAATTTTGATGATTGTCTTTTCTAGATCTCTGAAGAACGTGTCTGGTACTTTGAGTGACATTGCATTAAATATGGAGATTAATTTGGATAGAGTTACCATTTTGATTATATTAATTCTTCCAGTCAAGGAACATGGGATGTCCTTTCACTTTCTTGTGTCATTTTTAATTTCTTTTTTTAGCTTCTGATAGTTTTCCTTGTGAAGGTTTTTAACTTCTTTGGTTAGATTTATCCCTAAGTATATTATACTTTCTGTGGCTATGGTAAATGGAATAACATTTTTCAGTTCTCTCTCAGTCTGCCTGTTGTTCATATATAGAAATGTTATAGATTTTTGTATATTGATTTTTATCCTGCAACTTTACTGTATCTGTGCATTACTTCCAGAAATTTTTTCATGGAGACCATTGGGTCCTCTACGTATACAATCATGTCATCTGCAAATAGAGAGCTTCACCTCTTTTTTTCCTATTTGAATGCCTTTTATTTTTTTCCTCTTTTCTGATTGTGTTGGCTAGGACTTCCAGTACTATATTGAACAGGAGTGGAGAAGGTGGTCATCATTGTCTTGTACCCATTTTTAGTGAGAAAGTTTTCAGCTTTTCTCCATTCAGGATGGTGTTCGCTATGGGTTTTTCATAGATAGCTTTTATTGTGTTGAGAAATGACCCTTCTATTCTGATTTTGCTGAGTGTCTTGATCATGAAGGATGTTGTATCTTATCAACTGCTTTTTATGCATCAATCTATATGACCACATGGTTTTATCTTTATTCCTGTTAATATGGTGTATTACATTCATGGTTTTGCATATGTTGAACCAACCTTGCATTCCTGGAATAAAGCCTACCTGATCATAATTGTATAATCTTTTTTATAAGTTGTTGGACACGATTTGCTAGTAACTTGTTGAGAATCTTTGCATCTATATTCATCAGAGATATTGGTCTATAGTTTTCTTTCCTTGTCCTGTCCTTTTCTGTTTTAAGGATAAGTGTGAAAGAGGCTTCATAGAATGAATTAGGGAGAGATTTACCCTTTTGAATCCTTAGAAATAACTTGAGCAGAATGGGGGTTACCTCTTCTTTGAAAGTTTTATAGAATTCAGAGTTGAATCCATCAAGGCCAGGGCTTTTCTTTGTTAGGAGATTATTTATTACTGATTCAGTCTCCTGACTTGTTATGGTCCTATTCAGACTTTCTATATCCTCCTGGCTCAATCTTGGTAGATTATACGTGTCCAGGAACTGGTCCTTCTCATCCAGATTGTCTTGTTTCTTGGCATAGCGTTGTTCATAGTATCCTCTAATGATGTTTTTTATTTCTGTTATGTCTGTTGTTATATTGCCTGATTCATTCCAGATATTATTCACCTGGTTCCTTTCTCTATTCTTCTTATTAAGTCTTGCTAGCGGTGTATCGATTTTGGTTATCTTTTCAAAGAACCAACTTTTACTTTTTTTTATTTTTTATTTCATTTATTTCTGTGCATATATTTATTATTTCCTTTCTCCTGGAATTTTTTGGATATTTTTGCTGTTGCTTTTCCAATTCTCTAAGGCATGATGTCAGGTGATCCATTTGCCTTCTTTGTGTCTTCCTCTTATGTGCACTAATTGCTATGAACTTTCCATTTATGACTGCTTTAGCAGTGCCCCAAAGATTATGGAAACTCATGTTCTCATTGTCATTGACTTCCATGAATCTTTTAATTTCAGTCTTTATTTCATCTGTAGTTGTGGAGTCATTCAAGAGTTGGTTATTTAGTGTCCATGTATTTGAGTATTCTTGAGGATTACTCTTGAAATTAAACTCAAGTTTTATTCCATCATGGTCAGAGAAGTTGCTGGATATAGTTTCTATGCCTTTGAATCTGTAGAGGCTTGCTTTGTGTCCTATGATGTGGTCAATGTTTGGAAAGATTCCTTGTGGGGGTGAGAAACAAGTGTATCTCGTGGTTTTTTGGATGGAAAGTTCTATAGATGTCTGTTAAGTCCATTTGATTTATGATATCATTTATATCCTTTATCTCTTTATCTATTTTTTGTCTAGATGATCTGTCCTGAGGGGATAGTGCAGTGTTGAGGTCTCCAAAAATTAGTGTGTTGCAGTCTTTCTCCCCTTTTAGATAGAACAGTCTTTCCTTCACATATTGGGGTGCTCCTGTGTTAGGCACATAGATATATATAAGTGTTATATCTTCTTGATAGATTGGCCCTTTTACTACAATATTGTGCCCTTTTTTGTCTCTTTTAACAGTTCTTGTTTTAAAGCCTATTTTGTCAGAAATTAGTATTGCAACTCCAGCTCTTTTTTGGTTCCCATTTGCATGGGAAAACTTTTCCCAAACCTTCACTTTCAGTCCCTATATGTCTTTATCAATGAGGTGGGTTTCCTGTAGACAACAGATAGAGGGCTTCTGGGTTGTTTTATTTTTTTTATTTACTTTTTTTTTTATTCATTCAGCCAGTCTGTGTCTCTTGACTGAAGAATTTAATTCATTAACATTCAATGTTATTATAATTGTCACTGGATCTGTCCCAAACTTTAAGTTGGCCGTTGTCTTAGTTGCCTTTTACTCCTTTGTTTCTGGCTGTTAATTTTTTAGTTTTTCTGAATAGTACTTTTTTCAGGGTTTCTTTTTTCTTTCTCTTTTCTTTTTTTTTTTTTTTTTTTTTTTGGAGAGGTTTTTGCTATAGGGCACATGTGCTCGCCAGAAAGACAGACAGACAGAAAGCGAGAAATCATTCCCCAGGGGGGATAGCCATGGCACAACTCCTTCTCCTCCATTCTCCTCTCAGGATATTGGGCACACACGCACATGCACCTGGTGTGTGTTTTATGCCACTGGGTCTGGGACTCGAACCGCAGTCGACTCCATGGGAGTCCAGCGACATAGCCATTATGCTAACTGCTGGTTTCAGGATTTCTTGAAGAGCTGGTCTGGTGTTGGCAAATTCTTTAAGGTTTTGTTTGAGAAGATTTTAATCTTTTTTTTCCTATATGAAGGGTAATCTTGCAGGATATAGTCATCTTAGTTGAAATTTCTCTCTTAACACTTTCAATATGTCTTCTCATTCTTTCCTTGCTTGCTTTTGTTCTATTGAGAGGTTCAATTTTAGCCTGATAGGATGGCCTTTGTAAGTCACTTGTGGTTTCTCTCTTGCCAGTTTTAATATCATGTCTTTATCTGTGGCCTTGGACAGTCTGGCTAAGATGTGCCCTGGGGAGAATCTTCTGGGGTTGATTCTATTTGGGGTCCTTTGTATTTCATGGGTCTGGATGTTTGAGTGCCTCTCTAGATTTGAGAAATTTTCTTCCAGGATTTTATGGAATAGATTTTTCATGCTGTTATTAGTTTCTTCACCTTCTGGGATGCTAATTATTCTGAATTGGGGGCATCTTATGGAGTCCAGTACTTCTCATATATTATCCTCATGGTTTTTTGTTGTTGTTGTTATTTTCGCTATCTTTTTGGTGTTTTTTACTAGGTCAGAGGTTTTATCTTCTACATTAGAGATTCGATCTTTAGCATGGTCTCATTGACTTTTAATACTTTCAAGAGAGTTTTTGATTTATTCTATTACAGACTTCATCTCTAATAGTTCCATCTGGTTCTTTCTCAGAGTGTCCCTTTCTTCTTTCATATCATGGAAGGACTTCCTAATTTCCTATATCTTATTGTCTGTTTTCTATTCCAACTCATAGATTTTGGTCACCATGAATGACCAAAATTCTTTCTCTGACATTTTGGTAACATCCTCCATTTTCACAAAATATGGAGATGAGTTACTCTGTTCCTTTGATGGAGATGTATTTCCTTGTTTATTCAGACCTGAGCCTCTTCTTCTACTTCTAGCCATTTGAAGATGTACTCACTTTTTTTTTTTTTTTTTGAGAGGTTTTCACTGTAAGGCGTGTGCACTAGCCAGACACAGAGAGACAGAGAGACAGAAAGCGAGAAATCACCCCCCTAGGGGGGATGGCCATGCTGCAATCCCTTCTCCGTTCTCCTCTCAGGATCTTGAGTACGCACGCACATGCACCCGGCGTCAGTTTTAAGCCACCGGGTCCGGGACGCGAACTGCAGTCGACTACGTGGGAGTCCAGCAACATAGCCATTACGCTATCTGCTGGTCCTGAGATGTACTCACTTTTAAATACCTCTCAGGAGAATGTTTCACAGACTAGGAGTGTGTTTCCCATTTGCTGCAAATTAACGTGTGCCGAAGTCTCTGTTCTGTTGTTTTTAGTAATGTGGTCTCAAGAAAGATACTCTATTCAGGTGTCTGAAGATCAGTATCTACTTTTTCACAGCTATGGGTCTGGGTGGGTCTTGGACTGGGGAGCCAGGAAGTGAGGCAGTGGGGGCAGTAGTGCCCCTGCCTCAATGTCTCTTACTGCCCAGAGACCTGCAGATGGACCTGGTGGCTGCTGCAACAAAAAGGACAGTCTCCACAAGTCATGATTTTTCTAACCCAAGTCCCCAAATACAACATATTCATCTTGATTTCTTTATAAACAGGCTAAATTTCTCTTTTCCAAGTTCTGAAGAAATTAATTGAAGTGTCCCAGTTGCCTTTTACTTAATCATTGATCACAAAGCCTATGGGCTCTTCTGTACTTAGGTACTCCTCCCAGAGCCAGGCTGTCGTGGCCAGAGTGAGGCTGCTTGGACTTGGACATTGTGGTATGGAGACACCATGAAATACATGTGATCAGCTGCCAAGCAAAAGTTTTAAGTGCTCTGGAAGAGGGCTAGATCAGAAGAAGGAAGTCCTTTCCTTGAAAACAGCTTGTATTGACTTCTATATTTTGTTTTCATTAATATTTAATAAAATTTACTTGTGGTGTTGTGGAATCCATGTCCTCTTGCTGTCTCACAGATGAACATTTTAAATTTACTTGGGATATATCTATAGATTACTATAGAAGAAAGTTAGTAATTAATTAAATGAAGACAAGAGAACTAACTACTGATGTTGTGGGTATCTGGTCTATGCAGTTGAGCTCACATGAGGTGTATCCCACCAGGGCACATGAAGTATGTGTGCCATCTTGATGTGGTCACCCAGACCTGAACCCTCTGACACACACACACCTAAAATATGATGTGTGTAATCCTTATTGCTACTAAATAAAATCTGCCACTTTGTCTTATTACACTACTAATTCTTGCCTTTCTTTGGCCATTCCTTTTATTTATTTACTTTCTTATTTATTTTAAACATTCCATTACTATACATCACTTTTCTTCTAAAGTGAATTTTGCCAAATTGAATACACTTAACACTAGGTGAATTGATTATACTATACACATTATCATAAACATATAATAAACCACTTATGTCCCATAGGCCATTCCTTTCTTTATTTTTAGAGTTAAAGTACAAATTTATTTTAGTGAAAACAAATTTGAAATCCATAGATAGTTTATTTAAGCATGCATTTTCTGTGAACTTTCTGAAGACCCCTCTTACTTAGAGATTGAAGTCATTGGGTGAATCATGATCCAATCTGACCATGTCCTCTAGTAAGAGGAAGTGAAGACACAGACATGTACAGAGAGAATACATGTAAAGACATGGAAAGATGGTGGCTGTCTGCCAGTGCAGCATGCCATGCAAATACTTTATATTTTTAATATATATTTTATTTTATTTTAATTTTTATACATTCAATCACTATACATCACTTAGCTTGTAAAGTGAAATTTCACAACATGAACACACTTCACATCAGTCCAGTTGAGGATCCTATACATATTATCAACAGATATTAATCCATTTCTGTGTCCCATAAAAACCTTCCCTCCCTATTTTTCTCCTTAATTTATTTCCTCACACTATTCCCCTTCTCCAACCTTCTTCACTCACTGTATCCAGTATCCATAACTATTTTATAGGCTTCTGTATGATCTAATCTTTCAGTTCCCACAATAGAGTGTAGCCAGCAATATATATTAAGTGGAGACATGCACTGTCTTTCCTCATAGCCTGGCTTGCCTCTCTCGGCAGTAAATCTTCCATATTTGTCTATTTTCTATTAAAAAAGTCAGGGTCTTCTTTTTTTTTCCTATGGCTGAGTAACATTCCATAGAGTATATGTGCCACACTTTTTCAATCCATTAATCTGTTCATAAACATTTGGGTTGGCCCCATTTCTTAGCAGTTTTGAATAATGCCACAATAAACACAGATGTGCAAGGACTTTTCTGAATATTATCCTGTATTTTTGCAGATACCCAGAAGTGGACCTACTGGGTCATATGGTAGTTCTATAAGTAGATATTTGAAGAACCCATGTTTTTCTTCAGAGTGGCTGAACGAATTTCCCTTCCAACCAGCAGTGTAGACGAGTTTCCCCTTTACCACAGTCCCACCAGCACTTACCACTTTTCTATTTTTAAATCTTAGTCATTCTGGAAAAGATTAAAAATACAAAAGAAATGAAAAGATTTGGTGTGGTGATGAAAGGGGAAATCTCCTACACTCTTGGTGGGAAATTAAATTAGTCAAGCCACTGTAGAGAAAATTATGGAGGTTCCTCCAAGACATACAAGTAGAATTACCATATGATCAAACAGTTCCACTCCTGAGTATCTAACCAAAGGATAGGGGGATGCTCAGTCAGAAAAGCACTTGCACATCAATGTTTATTGCAACATTATTCATGATTGCTGAGACATGGAATCAACCCAAATGTCCACGAACAGAAGAATTGATTGAAAACGTATGGTACATATACTCTATGGAATACTACTTAGTCATAAAAAACAAGACCATGGTATTTGATAGAAAGTGGTCAAATATGGACGATTTATTGCTGAGTGAAGCAAATCAGGCTATGAAAGAAATTTATTGAATGTCTCCACTTAATATAGGGCATAAAAGCAGTGAAAATACTTAGAGATGCTGGAGACAGTGTGGAAGAATGGTGGGAAAAGGAAAGAGTATAGGGGGAAAATTAGGGAAAAATATAGAAAAGCAAGACATTGTGGAACATGAAAATGGTTTATTACCTATTGATGATAATGTGTATAGTATCTCAACTAGAATAGTCTAAGATGTATTTCATATTGTTTAAATTCTCTTTAGAAGCCAAATAATGTATAGAGACCAAATGTTTAAAAAAAGAATAAAAATAATAATTAAAAAAATCTTATTCTGACTGGGGTTAGGTGGTATCTCATTGTGGTTTTCAAAATCTTCCTTAGGATGAGGGATGTTGAACATTTTTTTATATTATGTTCAGCTATTCATGTCTTCCTTATATGTGGTTTTTTTTTTCAGCTCATTTTCCTATGTTTTGATTGGATTGATCATTTTTTGGGGGTAAACCACTTGAGTTCTCTGGGTATTCTGGCTATCAGTCCCTTATCTGATGCATAGTTTACAAAAATATTCTCCCATTCTGAGGGTTGTTGATTTATATTAATTACTGTGTCTTTTGCTTTGCAGAAACTTCTTTTTTTTTTTTTTTTTTTTTTTTTTTTTGAAGAGGTGTTTGCTGTAGGGTACATGTGCTCTCCAGAAAGACAGAAAGAGACAGAAAGCAAGAAATCCCCCCTAGGGGGGTGGCTATGCCACAGTCTCCTCTCCTCCATTCTCCCCTTGAGATCTTGGGCACACATGCACACGTGCCTAGCATGAATTTAAACCACTGGATCTAGGACTTGAACCGCAGTTGACTACATGGGAGTACAGTGACATAGCCATTACGCCAACTGCTGGTCCCATACAGAAACTTCTTAATCTGATGTAATCCCACTTGTCTATTTTTGGTATTAATGACTGCTTTGGGGGTCTTATTTAAGAAGTCTTTGCTACACTAATGTTCTCCAGAATTTTAATCAAGTGTTTTATGGTTCAAGATTTTATGTTTAGGTTTTTGATTCACTTTGAGTTTATTTTTGTCAATGGTTTGAGATAGGGCTTCAGATTAATCTTTTTGCAGGTGGATATCCAGTTTTTCTGAAACTATTTGCTAAAGAGGTTTTCATTTTCCCACTGGATCAAATGGTACCCTTTGTCAAATATTAGTTGGCTGAATGTTTCAGGGTTTATTTCTGGTACCTCTGTTCTGTTCCACTGATCTTCATGTCTGCTTTGTGTCAATACCATGCTGTTTTGGTTATAGCAGCTTTGCAATGTATTTTGGGGTCAGGGAGTGAGACCATTTCTAATTATTTAAATTTATCAGCCAAGCTACACTCACACTGCCTGCTTCTTGAAAATTTAATTTCTCCTTCCATTTGCAGAAGCATCCTTCTACTTAGATTTCTTCTGGTGACATTTTTTTCCTCTTGGAGTGTACATACTTTTATTTATGCTGTGTGTGTTAGCCAAGTCTTCTATAAATGCCCTATAGATAGTTCCCATATACAATTCTGTCCATACCAGCACATATAAGATATTAATTAGGAGCTCAAGACTTTAAGAGAGAGCTGAACAAATAGATCATTGACACTGAGGGTCCAGACATGTCACCAAAGATGAAATACAAAAGAGTAAGAAAGATTTGAAAAACAAATTGACTTTATTAGTAGTAGAAAAAAAATAATCAGAATTAAAACAATAATGTCAGAAGGTAGAATAAGATTAGACAATAATAAGATGAAAAAAAATTCTCACTACTACAAAGAGAATATAACTTGGTAAAATTACCTTTCAAGAGACAGAACATGGCATAATAGTTATGTCACTGGACTCTCACATGACTGCCTGAGGTTTGAGTCTAGACATGCTGGATTGTGTCTGTATGCCCATAATCTCAAGAGAAGAAGAGAAGAAGGGATTGTGGCAAGGATCTCTCCTGGGGGTTATTTCTAACTTTTTCTGTCTCCCTGGAGAGTGCACACACCTGTCTAAAAAAAAAGAAACATGAAAAAAAGTTATCTTTTAAAAGCAATTCACAAATATATGTTATGCACATTTATGAACATGTTAAACATTAACATAAGCATATATTTTAAACTTGATCATATAGTTTCCTTTCTAAGAGTATGTCCAACGAATATAAGTGGTTTAATCATGTGGATATATATGCCGGTGTTCTGGACTAGAGTTCAGTAAACTTAATCAGAAGAATCAGGCTCTTTCACTTTATCCCTGAGTTTGTTTTTGTTTTTTAATAAGCCTAGTAGTTCTTGACTCAGGCTGTATATCAGCATCACCTGGGAGCTTTACTTCATGCCGGGGACCAGCCTCGGCGGGGGTGGGTTATCTCGACGGAGGCGGCGCAGGTGAACAGAAGACACAGGCCTCGATGCCTTTTCAGGCACGTCCTATGCCGGACACCCCTCAAAGATCGCTCTCTGAGGAGTGACAACTGCTAGGAATCATCGTGCCTTTTTATTGAAAATGTGTTACATGCAAGTAAATGGGAGAGGGGCTGCGTGCTTTCAATTATCAGCTCCTAAAGGTTTTAACAAAAGGGAACATAGATTCTATTCAGGGTTGGATTAAGGGTGGGTGTCGGGCATTTCCGCAATTGTAGGTGGGTCTCCATAGAATGCAGTTTCAGGAAGGTGGTTCCGGTAAGCAGCAGCACAGCAGCCATCTTGTGATTACTGGGAATGGCTCTGAGAAAAGAAAATCTCAAGAATAGATATTAGTTCCTATGGATCTTAATAAAGAATGATACTTACATAGTTTTATGTGGATCTAAAACTTGATTTGAGGAGTCCTAAAATATTTATCTATTTCACTTGGTGAAGGCAGGGGGGTGGTCCTGGGCCAGTTTTGGCCTAATCCTATTTTACATAAAGAAAGGATTAAGTTTACCTTAAATGTATTTTGAAGGGCCTTCCAAAGACCATTTCCGCCTAGATAGAACTTCAGCCCACCCTCTACTGTGACCATGGAGATAAAGCATTGTAATTAATAGTAGGTGATTATAGCAAAGGGGAGCGGTCGGGGGGAGTTCCTGGAAAATTTTATCATATACTCAGGATGTATAAGAGCTATGCAATTCTTTTATAGTAGTAAATTGGGGAGTCAGAGGGGGGTCGCTTCCCAGCAAGGCTACCAGTTTTCTGGAGCAAATAGCAAGCAGCCTTGCTGACATGCTAATTGACCCAAGCTTTTTTCCAAGGTCAGGGGGTGCACAACAGTGGTTTTGCCAGCATATTGATCTTGACCGGAAGGAGCTCAAAGGTCTGGGGGGCTCAGACAGATCCTGGGGCCTCGCCGGGTCGGACTCCTCCAACTTCATTGAGAATAAAATATGAACACCTTTCCATGGCTGTAAGACCATCAGTTGACACCCATCTTCCAACATCATGGTGTGTGGTTCTCCCCTTGTTATTTTGGTCCAGCCACAGGAGTAGGACTTTTCTCTGTCTCAGGGATTGATTCTCCCTTTTCCTCAAATAACGGGCTGCTTCCCATCCTTTAAGCCCAGCTTAAATTTACCTTTCAAAGAAGTATTTTACTGGCAATTTCTCTAGAGTAGCTGCTTCCTCTCTTTACCCCCATCACCATTTCATCATCATTGTTTTCATAACACCATAGTTATCTTGAATGATGTTATTTCATCTTCTTTATCAAGTTTTCTGTGTGGCAGCTCCTCTGGAATATAAGCTGCACAGCATCTCTCCCACTCTGCCTCTGGTTATAAACACACAATGAGCACTCAATAGATCTGTGTTATCAGAAATTCTCAGGTTTTTTATTGAGGTTTGAGAGAGTCCCCAGTGTTCCATGCTTGATGAAAAAGAATATAAATTATGTATGCTTATTCATAGCTAAGACTGCTGAAGAAGAGACCTGGGACTGGATAATACTCTGCAGAGCTATATTTGTTGCTTAATGACTTTTTTCAGGAATTATTAAGAAATTAAGGAGCATTTTTTTTTAGGAAATGACACTTTATATATAGTTTATTTTCATTTTTTATAGTTACATTGTACAAAATTTTCATGAACACAGGATTGAAAATACTGACTCTTTGTTGTCTTGGGTCACAATATTTTTGTTGATTCATCAACAAGTAAACTTGTTTTTTTGAGATCCTCTTAAAGATGCCAAATTTAATGTATACCATTGATTCATTAATGATTTATTAACATTGAACTTAAAGCCACAATGAGATACCACCTAATCACAGCTAGAATGACTAATTTTTTTTTAAAAAAATTATGTGTTGGCATGGCTGTGGAGAAAGATGAACTCTCCTAAACTGCTGGTGGTAATGTAAATTGATCCAACTACTATGTAAAACAATATTGAGATTCTTCAAAGATCTACAAATAGAACTACCATATGATACAGGAATCCCACTCCTGGGTATCTACACAAAGGATAGGAGAACCTCAGTGAAAAAGTGCTGGCACATCTATGTTAATTGTGGTATTATTCACAATTGCTAAGACATGGAGCCAACCTACATGTTCATGAACAGATGAATGGATGGAAAAATGTGGCACATATACTCTATGGAATACTACTCAGCCATAAAAAAACAGACCCTGGCTTTTTATAGACAGTAGAAGAATATGAAAGGTTTATTGCTAAGTGAAGAAAGCCAGGCTATGAAGGAAAGACACTGTTTATCCCTACTTAATATATACTTACTGTTCATGCTCTATTGCTCAAATGGAAAGATTACGAGATATGAAAATTGGTTATGGATACTGGATACAGTGTAGGAACAAGGTGGGAGAAGGAGGAGAGTGTGATGAAAGACACTAAAGAGAACGATAGAGAGGCAAGACATTTATAGGACACAGAAATGGGTTATTATATGTTGATAACATGTATAGTATCCTCGAATGGACTGGTGTAAGGGCACTACAAATCATGCCTAAACAAAGATGTCATAACACACATATTTTCTCTATAAGACACATTATGCATTCTTGCACTTAGGAACACACAAGATAGCTCTTTAGCACACACAGAGAAAGAGAGAGAGAGAGAAAGCGCACCTGGGGCATGGTCATGCCACAATCCTTTTTCTATTCTCCTCTCAGTACTTTGGGAATACATGAATGCATACCCAGTGTGTTTTTTATGTCATCAGGTCTGGGACTCAAACCACAGAGTTGGCATGTTGTATTCAGTCATCTTAAGTATTATGCTACTGGATAGCCCTGAAATTACCAACAAAAAGCACAAAAATGCAAAAATCATTGCACTAAGCAGACCACAGGAAGCATGCTAGTTTGTAGTCTGAGAGCTAAAAGAAAGCAGAGCATTGCTTGTTTAACCTCAGCTGGGAACATTATGTCAGACAACTGATGGTTTTCACCACTCTGCACATGTCCATAACTACAAAAGCATGGTAAAGATAAATTTGGGGTTTCCAAATGAATGTTAGTAAGGAGGCAAATTCAAAATATTCACGAATAATGAATATCACAATTGGAAGTAAGACTTAAAGGCTATCATCTCAAGATAAAAGGAAATTTATTGAGAAAGAGTGCCTGGGGTCTACAGCCAGTGTTACTTCAGCCCACTCTCCAGAAAAGAGGAGGGTCTTTAATAAGGCAACTAATTATGCTATTTTGGGAGGTTGTACATCACATTCTACAGGTACCAAATATTTTTTGATTTTGCTTTATTTGAGCTGTTAGACTTTGTACTTATTTTAAATCCCTGAGTAACAGTTTGGGGCTAGGGTGCCTTTACAATGATGTTTCATCATTAATCAACTATTAGAAGTAATAATCGCCTTGGTGTTCACACATCTACATTTCAATTCCATATTTTGCCATAAAAATGTTGTATGACTGGTCAATCACTTTTCATCTCTGGCTCTTAGGATGAAGTCATGACACCAATTGATTGTTAAGATAATTGATCTTGCTCCTTCTCCCCCCAGACCTTCCTGGACTGCCAGCAGGCAACAGCGTCCCCTGCAAGCCTCTGGCCAGCAAGGGATACTGAGGGAGGGTCACCTCTGACCCCCACCCCACTTCCAGACCCCCAGGCCCCAGACTCCACCTTCTAGACCTTCCTGGACTGCCAGCAGGCAACAGCGTCCCCTGCAAGCCTCTGGCCAGCAAGGGATACTGAGGGAGGGTCACCTCTGACCCCCACCCCACTTCCAGACCCCCAGGCCCCAGACTCCACCTTCTAGACCTTCCTGGACTGCCAGCAGGCAACAGCGTCCCCTGCAAGCCTCTGGCCAGCAAGGGATACTGAGGGAGGGTCACCTCTGACCCCCACCCCACTTCCAGACCCCCAGGCCCCAGACTCCACCTTCTAGGTAGGTAGCCAGGATCTCCTTCAGGCGGTTTTTTTTTGTTTTTTTGTTCTTTTTTTCTTTTTTCTTGACCCCCCCCCTGCATTCTCTTGTTAACACCTAGCCCTCCTTCTCCCCCCAGACCTTCCTGGACTGCCAGCAGGCAACAGCGTCCCCTGCAAGCCTCTGGCGAAATCGCGTGCTGCGCTAACGCGCGGCGCGCGACTTTTTCTTTATTTTTCTGTGTTGTCTTTCCTTTCATTGCATATTGTCCTCTCCTCCTTATTTTTTACGGTGCCAGACAGACTAGACAGGTCTAGAATCATATATCTGAAATTTCCTAGGAAGGTAAGTGTCTTTGGGATCCTCCCTAGTACTGATCCCCTTTGAAAAAAGGAGATTCTGCTTGTTAGACACTTCTGTAGAGTTCCCCGCCTGAAAACACATTGGTAAAAGCAACAGAAGAGAGACTTCAACAAACAGCTATTCCCATCAAAAAGGAAAGACTCTTACTTCTCGTGGGACAAAAGTTCTCCCAAGAAGTCTTTAAAAGGGAAGTAATCCTCCAATGGCTAAAGGTAGAAAAAGAGCCTCAGGTCTGAATAAACAAGAAAATATGTCTCCAACAAAGGAAAATGCCCCTCCATGTATCGTAAATATGGAGGACGTTACCAAAATGAAAGACACAGAATTCCGAACATTCATGGTGACCAAATTCTGTGAATTGGAAAAAAAAAGAGACAACGAACTACAGGAAATTAGGAAGTCCTTCCAGGATATGAAAGAAGAAATGGATACTCTGAGAAAGAATCAGGTGGAACTATTAGAGATAAAGTCTATAATACAAGAAATCAAAAACTCTCTGGAAAGTATTAAGAGCCGATTAGACCATGCTGAAGATCGAATCTCTGATGTAGAAGATAAAACCTCTGATCTAGAAAAAAACTACAAAAAGATCGAGAAAATAACTAAAAAACATGAGGATAATATACGAGAAATACTAGACTCTATTAGACGCCCAAACATCAGGATAATCGGCATCCCAGAAGGTGAAGAAACTAATAGCGGAATGGAAAATCTATTCCATGACATCTTGGAAGAAAATTTCCCAAGCCTAGAGAGGCACCGAACCATCCGGACCCAAGAAATACAAAGGACCCCAAATAGAATCAACCCCAGAAGATCTTCCCCAAGGCACATCTTAGCCAGGCTGTCTAACGTCACAGAAAAAGACATGATACTAAAACTGGCAAGAGAGAAACGAGAAATAACTTACAAAGGCCATCCCATAAGACTAACACCAGACCTCTCATCAGAAACAATGCAAGCAAGAAAAGAATGGGAAGACATACTGAAAGTGTTAAGAGAGAAACAATTTCAGCCAAGACTATTATACCCTGCAAGATTATCCTTCATTTGGGAAAAAAGGATTAAAATCTTCTCAGACAAACAAAACCTGAAAGAATTTGCCAACACCAGACCAGCTCTTCAAGAAATCCTGAAGAAAGTACTGTTCCAGGAAAACTAAAGACGCAACAGCCAGAAACAAAGAAATAACAGGCAACTAAGACAATGGCTAACTTAAATGTCGGTACAGACCCTATAACATCGATAATAACATTGAATGTTAATGGGTTAAATTCTCCAATCAAGAGACACAGACTGGCTGATTGGATAAAAAAACAGAAACCCTCTATCTGTTGCCTACAAGAAACCCACCTCATGGAAAAAGACATACATAGACTGAAAGTGAAGGGTTGGAAAAAGGTTTTCCATGCAGTTGGGAACCAAAAAAGAGCTGGAGTTGCGATACTAATTTCTGACAAAATAGGCTTTAAAACAAAAAGTGTCCGAAGAGACAAAGAAGGGCACTATATCATAGTAAAAGGCTCTATAGATCGAGAAGATATAACGCTTATTAATATCTATGCTCCTAACACAGGAGCACCCAAATATGTGAAGGAAAGATTGTTAGATCTGAAAGGGGAGATAGACTGCAACACACTAATTGTTGGAGATCTCAACACCGCATTATCCCCTCTGGACAGATCATCTAGGCAAAAAATAGGTAGAGAGATCAAGGATCTAAATGATACCATAAATCAATTGGACTTAACAGACATCTATAGAACTTTCCACCCAAAAACCACAAGATATAGTTTTTTCTCACCCCGACATGGAACTTTCTCGAAGATTGACCACATCATAGGACACAGAGCAAGCCTCTGCAGATTCAGAGGCATAGAAACTATTTCCAGCATCTTCTCTGACCATGATGGAATTAAACTCGAGTTTAATTTCAAGAGAAATCCTCAAAAATACCTAAAAACATGGAAACTAAATAACCTACTCCTGAATGACTCCACTATTACCGAAGAAATAAAGTCCGAAATCAAAAGATTCATGGAAGCCAATGACAATGAAGATACAAGTTTCCATAATCTTTGGGACTCTGCCAAAGCAGTCATAAGAGGGAAGTTCATAGCAATTAGTGCACATAAGAGGAAGACAGAGAAAAGGCTAATGGATCACCTAACATCAAGCCTTAGAGAATTGGAAAAGCAACAGCAAAAAAATCCAAAAAATTACAGGAGAAAGGAAATAATAAAGATCCGAGCAGAAATAAATGAAATAGAAAATAAACGTACTATACAGAAAGTAAGTGAAAGCAAAAGCTGGTTCTTTGAAAGGATAAACAAAATTGATACCCCACTAGCGAGACTTATTAAGAAGAAGAGAGAAAGGAACCAGGTGAATCAAATCTGCAATGAGGCTGGTAACATAACAACAGACATAGTAGAAATTCAAAACATCATTAGAGGATACTTTGAACATCTATACGCTAAGAAACATGATAATCTGGATGAGATGGACAAATTCCTGGACAAATATAATCTACCAAGAATGAGCCAGGAAGAAATAGAAAGTCTGAATAGGCCCATAACAAGCAAGGAGATTGAATCAGTAATAAGTAACCTCCCAACAAAGAAAAGCCCTGGCCCCAATGGATTCACCTCTGAATTCTACAAAACTTTCAAAGAAGAGTTAACTCCCATTCTGCTCAAATTATTTCTAAAGATCCAAAAGGGTGAATCTCTCCCTAATTCATTCTATGAAGCCTCTGTCACCCTCATCCTCAAAACAGATAAGGACAGGACAAGGAAGGAAAACTATAGACCAATATCTCTGATGAACATAGACTCAAAGATTCTCAACAAGATACTAGCAAATCGTATTCAACAACTTATACAGAAGATCATACACCATGATCAGGTAGGCTTTATTCCAGGAATGCAAGGTTGGTTCAACATACGCAAAACCATAAATGTAATACACCATATTAATAGGAAGAAAGACAAAAACCATATGGTCATATCGATTGACGCAGAAAAAGCATTTGATAAGATACAACATCCCTTCATGATCAAGACTCTTAGCAAAATCGGCATAGAAGGGCCATTTCTCAATACAATAAAAGCCATCTATGAAAAACCCATAGCGAACATTATCCTGAATGGAGAAAAGCTGAAAGCTTTCCCACTAAACACAGGAACAAGACAAGGATGCCCACTTTCTCCTCTCCTTTTCAATATAGTACTGGAAGTCCTCGCCAACGCAATCAGAAAAGAGGAAAAAATAAAGGGCATTCGAATAGGAAAAGAAGAGGTGAAACTCTCTCTATTTGCAGATGACATGATTGTATACATAGAAGACCCAATGGTCTCCATGGAAAAACTACTGGAAGTAATACATGAATTCAGTAAAGTTGCAGGATATAAAATCAATATACAGAAATCGATAGCATTTCTATATACGAATAACAGGCAGACTGAGATAGAACTGAAAAAACTTATTCCGTTTACCATAGCCACTAAAAGTATAAGATATTTAGGAATAAATCTAACCAAAGAAGTTAAAGACCTCCACAAGGAAAACTACGAGAAGGTAAAAAAAGAAATTGAAAATGACACAAAAAAATGGAAGGACATCCCATGTTCATGGATCGGAAGAGTTAATATATTCAAAATGGCAATTCTACCCAAATTAATCTACCTATTTAATGCAATGCCAATCAAAGTACCAGACACATTCTTCACAGATCTAGAAAAGACAATCTTAAAATTTGTCTGGAATCATAAAAGACCCCGTATTGCCAAAGCACTTCTACACAAGAAGAATGGAGTGGGTGGCATCTCAATCCCCGATCCAAAAATATATTACAAAGCTGTGGTAATAAAGACAGCATGGTATTGGCACAGAAACAGACATGTGGACCAATGGGACAGAATAGAGTCCCCAGAAATAAGTGCCCAAACATACAGTCAACTGATCTTTGACAAGGGGTACCAGTCAATCCAGTGGGAAAATGAAAGCCTCTTCAGCAAGTGGTGCTGGAGAAACTGGACTTCCACTTGCAGAAAGATGAATCTGAACCCCTACCTCTCTCCTTTGACAAGAATCAAGTCAACGTGGATCAAGGATCTAAATCTAAGACCTCAAACTATAAAGCTGCTCCTGGAGAATGCTGGGGAAACTCTGGGAGACATTGGTGTAGGGAAAGACTTCCTAAAGAAGACCTCCAAAGCAGTCCATCGTCCACAAAATAGACAAGTGGGATTACATCAGACTAAGAAGTTTCTGCATGGCCAAAGACACGGTAGTTAGTGTGAATCGACAGCCCTCAGAATGGGAAAATATTTTTGTAAATGGTGCATCAGATAAGGGACTGATAACCAGAATACACAAGGAACTAAAAAAGGTGTTTGGAAAAAAGATGAGCAGCCCTATTAAAAGATGGGAGAAGGAGATGAAGAAAACACTCTCTAAAGATGACATACGAATGGCCAAAAGGCATATGAAAAAATGTTCAACCTCCCTCATTGTAAGGGAAATGCAGATAAAAACAACAATGAGGTACCACCTAACCCCAGTCAGATTGTCTAATATTAAAAAAACAAAAAATGATAAGTGTTGGCGGGGGTGTGGTGAAAGGGGAACTCTTTTACACTGCTGGTGGGAATGTAGATTGGTCCAACCACTGTGGAGAATAATTTGGAGATTCCTCAAAAATCTACAGATAGATCTGCCATATGATCCAGAGATCCCACTCCTCAGTATCTACCCAAAGGACAGAAGAATCCTTCATTGGAAAAGTGCTTGCACATCGATGTTTATTGCGGCACTATTCACAATTGCTAAGTCATGGAACCAACCCAGATGCCCCCGTATGGAGGAATGGATTGAAAAACTATGGCACATATACTCTACGGAATACTACTCAGCCATAAAAACCAACAGAGCCCTGGCTTTTGACAGAAAGTGGAAGAATATGGAAGATGTACTGCTGAGTGAGGCAAGCCAGGCTATGAAGGAGAGACATTGTATGTCCCCACTTAACATATACCGTTTGTCTGCATTCTATGTCGGAAACTGATTGACTAACAGTTGAACAAACACAAGAGATGGGTGTGAATGTCAGATGAGGTGTATGTGGAGGAGTGGGGCCCAACGAAAGACATTTAGAGAAGGGATACAGAGGTAGAGCATTGACGGGATGGGGAGGTGTGGTGTTATCTGTTGAAGATATTTCGATCAACGGGTCTGGGGAGAAATGTTCACATATCGAAATGGTCTCATTGTAAGCCAAACAATATGATTGAAAGTATATACAAAAATAAAGAAAGTAATTAATAAAAAAATATAACAATAATAACAAATAAATTTAAGTAATTAAAAAAATTAAAAAAAAGAATAATGATGATTTTAAAAAAAAATTAATAGAAACATTAGCTAAGTCATGGAACCAACCCAAATACCCCTGTATGGAAGAATGGGTTGAAAAACTGTGGCACATATACTCTATGGAATACTACTCAGCCATAAAAACCAACAGAACCCTGACTTTTGACAGAAAGTGGAAGAATATAGAAGATTTACTGCTGAATGAGGCAAGCCAGGCTATGAAGGAGAGACATTGTATGTCCCCACTTAACATATACCGAATGTCTGCACTCTACGACTGAAACTGATCGACTAACGGTTGAACAAACACAAGAGATGGGTGTGAAGGTCAGATGAGGTGTATGTGGAGGAGTGGGCCCTAACAAAGGACATTTGGAGAAGGGATACGGAGGTAGAGCATTGACTGGATGGGGAAGTGTGGTGTTATCGGTTGAAGATATTTTGATCAACGGGACTGGAGAGAAATGTTCACATATTGAAATGCTCACATTGTAAGCTAAACAATGTGATTGAATGTATATACAAATATAAATAAATTAAAAAAATTAATAGAAACATTAAAAAAAAAAAGATAATTGATCTTTCATTGTGCTGATTTTATCAAGTTTTTTTTTCCACTTTGGGGAGACAGAATACTATCTAGCACCAATGAACTTCAGAATCACATCTATTGTGGGACCCATAGATGGCATAATAGTTACACCATCTGAACTTCTACTCTCAAGTAGTCAACCATGGTTCAAGTCCTAGACCTGGTGGCTTAAAATTCATGCTGGGTGCATGTGTGTGTGCATGTGTGCCCAGAATCCTGAGAGGAAAGTGGAGAAGGGACTGTGCTATGGCCATACATATACCTGGGGGGGGGGGGTGATTTCTCACTTTCTGTCTTTCTCTTTCTGTCTCTCTTGTGAGTGCATGTGCCCTAAAGGAAACCCTTTATTTTAAAAAGGAAAGAAACAAACACATCTATTGCAAACTGACACTTTGTTTCTGTGAAGGTCTTGGTCCCAGAAGATAACTCTGTAAACCTGAATTTCCAATTCAGAATGCAAAAAACGGTATGCCGGAAAAATTCTGGAGCAGATCCATTTACATGTGACTTCCATTTTACAATGTGGGTGAGTGTAACGGAAATGAAATTAATCTCAGAAACTAACCCAAAGAAGACCCTCATTTCTTCCATGGCCTGGAGATGATTCAGAGTCTCATGAAGACACAGCCACTGCCTGACTGGCTTCTGGTCACACCACTGTGCCAATGTATTCCTTGGAGGGAACAGTGTGGTTTAGTGGTGGACGACTTGAGCTGTGGAGCCTGTGATCCTGGCAAATTATTTAACCTCTAGTGCTTTCATTTCATGCTCTTTAAAATGGGGCTGAATTTGTATCAGGTAAAGTGAGTATAAAGAGGTCAATGACAAAAAAAAATAACAGATACATTTTCAATTCTATGATATATAGTATCCCCAACTGGACTGGTGTGAAATGTATTCACGTTGGAAAATTCACTTTACAATATAAGTGATGTATAGTGATGGAATATATAAAATACATTAAAATAAGATATATTAAATTAAAAATAAAATAAATGGAAGGTTATGACTGTGTTCCTGGCATGTGGCATTATTGTCTTTCACCTGTTCTTATTGGGAATTGATTCTAGGATCCCTTCAGAGATAGCAAAATGCCTCTGTGTGTATATTCCCTTTTCCTGCATCATTTTATTAAACCATACATGGTTGTCTGATTTATTGTTTAGAGGCTAATACTTTGTGCAAGGTACTACATACATTTCATTCTTTTGCTGTTTCCAGGATAAAGTCCTCTGTAACAGCAGTGTGAAGGTGTCTGAAAATAGACTTCAATCTGTGATTGTTGACTGCTTCTTTGTTCCTGTAAGACTACATGATAATTTTATACCTTGCGGTGTGACTAGGAGTTTTGTTTCACTCAGACTGTGTCTCCTTAGAGTTATGTGTGGCACATTGGTTTGATGGAATAGCTGGATTATTGCACAGGCAAGGTAAGCATAACTGCTGGCACAGCTAGAATCTCCCTATACATTTACAAGCTTGTTGTCCATAACACTTACTTACCTCAGTCTTTCTTCCTGCTTCCATTCTGTTTCTCTCTCTTCCTCTTTTTCTCCTGCCTCTCTCTGAGATTTGGGAGATGACATTAAAGTAACAGTTAACTCAATACCTGTGGTTGTGAAAGATATTTAATGATCTTATTTTCTTGGTGCTAGAGCCAAGGGTCAAGTGTCTCCTTTTCTAGACTGTATTAAAATAGCTAGGAAGTCAGATATGTTCTGCAGTAACACACTCACACACTTGTGGTACAGTTAGCACAAGCACTAAGAATAACAAGTCACATGTACTCTGTTAGTATTGTTTTTGTGGTTTATATAAGCAAAAAGGCAGTGAGGAGCAGGATGAGCACAATCCTGGCCCTTGAAAGCTTTATAGATTAATCTGGTGGAAAGGTACTCTTTAAAAATGAATGTCCTGACTGCCAGGCAAGCATTTAGGACCATATGGCCTAAGGAATGACTCTCATGTGGGGGCAATGAGAGCTTTCTGAAGAAACTGATGTTCAAAGCTACATTGGGAGAGTGAACAGAAGTTGGGTAACAGAATCAGATGAAGACTAGATTGGAACTAGGTAAAAGTAAATATGGAGCCCCTGGAGATGGGTTGAGAGATGGTAGAGAATGCTCATGGGGGCTAAGATTTCATTGTCCTGAAAAGAAACTGCATCAGAAGTCATCCTCTATTCCCTTTTCTCTCTACCCTTGGAAAACATTAGTATGTTTCCTGGCTATGTATTTGCCTCTTTTGTACATTTAATATAAGTGATATCATAAAATCTGTTCTTTTGTGACTGCTTTATTTCATTTAGAATAATGTCTTGGAAGCTTGTACTTGTGTAGCATACATAAATCAGTGTGCTATACCTTTTCATTGTCAAATAATGTTCCATTGTATGGGTATGCTACATTTAATTTGCTCATTTATTAGTTGATTAATCATTGAATTGTTTTCACTTCTGTGGGCTATTCTGAGTAATGACATTAGGAACGTTGTTGTGGAAGTTTCTGTGTGGATGTATGTTTTTAATTCTCTTGGGGATTGAATTATTGACCATGTAGCAACTTTATGTTTAGTATTGTTTTTGTGGTTTATATAAGCAAAAAGACAGTGAGGAGCAGGATGAGCACAATCCTGGCCCTTGTAAGCTTTATAGATTAATCTATAAAAATGGATGTCCTGACTGCAGGCAAGCATTTAGGACCATATGGCCTAAGGAATGACTCTCATGTGGGGGCAATGAGAGCTTTCTGAAGAAACTGATGTTCAAAAAATTGATTTCTCAATTTTTGAGAAATTTTCAAACTGTTTTCCACAGCAGCTGCAACATAATAGTGTTGGTGACAATGTGCAGAAACTGAAACTCTCATAATTACGGGTGGGAATGTAAAATGTTGCAGCTGCTATGGAAAACAGTTTGACAATTTCTCAAAAAGCTCTCTTCTTCTTTTTTTTTTTCATTTTCTTTTTTTTATTATCTATTTTTTTATTACATTGAATTACATATAACTTTACAGTGTATTACATTGCTTTTTCAAAAGGGAATGCCATGCATGTCAGTCAGTACAGAGACATTAATCTCCCCGCTTCAACATTCAATATCTTTCCTATGTTTCCCCCAATCATTATTATTATTATTCTAATTATTTTTTATGATAAACATGATTTTTTTTTCCAATTATCAGATCATAAAGTTCCCAACAATAGGGAACGTAGACTCCACTCAGGGCTGGACCAAGGGTGGGTCTCGTGCTAGAGGTGTATTGATTTTGTTTATCTTTTCAAAGAACCAGCTTTTACTTTCATTTATTTTCTGTATAGATAGTTTATTTTCTATTTCATTTATTTCTGCTTGTATCTTTATTATTTCCTTTCTACTGGAGTTTTTTGGATTTTTTTGCTGTTGCTTTTCCAATTCTCTGAGGCATATTGTTAGGTGACCCATTTGCCTTCTTTCCATCTTCTTATGCGCAGTAATTGCTATGAACTTCCCTTATGACTACGTTAGCAGTGTTGCAAAGATTATGGAAACTTGTGTCCTCATTGTCATTGACTTTCATGAATCTTTTTATGTCTTTATTTCTTCAGTTGTTGGAAAGTCATTCAGAAGTAGGTTATTTAGTTTCCATGTATTTGTGTATTTTTGAGGGCTTCTCTTGAAACTAAAATCAAGTCTAATTCCATCATGGTCAGAGAAGATGCGGAATATAGTATCTATGCCTTTGAATCTGTAGAGGCTTGCCTTGTATCCTATCGTGTGGTCAATCTTTGAAAAAGTTCCATATGCGGGTGAGAAAAAAGTATATCTTGTGGTTTTGGGATGAAAAGTTCTATAGATGTCTGTTAAGTCCATTTGATTTATGGTATTGTTTAGATACTTTATCTCTTTACCTAGTTTTTGTCTAGATGATCTATCTAGAGGGGCTAGTTGTGTGTTGAGGTCTCCAACAATTAGTGTGTTGTAGTCTATCTCTTCTTTTAGATCTAACAGTCTTTCCTTCATGTAGTTGTGTGCTCCTGTGTTAGGTGCACAGATATTTATAAGCATTATATCTTCTTGATTGATCGACCCTTTTACTACAATATACTATCCTTCTTTGTCTCTGAACAGATTTTGTTTTAAAGCCTATTTTGTCATAAATTAGAATCGTGACTTCAGCTCTTTTTTGGTTCTAATTTCCATGTAAAACCTTTTTCCAACCCTTCACTTTTAGTCTATATATGTCTTTATCCATGAGGTGGGTTTCCTGTAAGCAACACAGATAGAGGTTTTCTGTTTTCTTTTTTTTTTTTTTCCCATTCAGCTAGTCTGTGTCTCTTGATAGGAGAATTTAATCCATTCACATTCAATGTTATTATCAATATTCCTGGACTTGTCCTGATATTTAAGTTGGCCTTTGCCTTGGTTGCCTTTTAATCCTTTATTTCTGGTTGTTCATTCTTTAGTTTTCCTGGAACAGTACTGTCTTCAGGGTTTCTTGAAGAGCTGGTCTGGTGTTGGCAAATTCTTTCAGGTTTTGTTTGTCTCAAAAGATTTTAATATTTTCCCATATGAAGGATAATCTTGCAGGATATAGTAATCTTGGTTGAAATTATTTCTCTCTTAAACCTTTCAAAACATCTTCCCATTCTTTCCTTGCTTGCATTGTTTCCGTTGAGAGGTCCAGTGTTAACCTGATGGGATGACTTTTGTAAGTCACTTGTCTTTTCTCTCTTGCCAGATTTATTAGCATGTCTTTAATTGTGGTCTTGGAGAGTCTGGTTAAGATGTGCCTTGGGGGAGATCTTTTCGGTTGATTCTATGTGGTGCCCTTTGTATTTCTTGGGACTGGATGCTTGAGTGCCTCTCTAGACTTGGTAAATTTTCTTCTAGGATTTCGTGGAATAGATTTTCCATGTCCTGATTAGTTTCTTCACCTTCTGGGATGCCAATTATTCAGATGTTTGAGTGTCTAATGGTAATTTAATTACTGGTGAACATATGCATTATATCTATAACCCAATTATTTCTGAAGTGTATAGATTACTCTGTTTGCTCTTTGTCTTGCTTGACTTTAACTGTCATTGATATGTAGGTATTTCCACACTATCCTGAGATCTTGATCTTAATATCAACTGCCTATTGTATTTAGTTGCATAGATATCCTGTCAGTTCCTAAAAATCAACTAGCTTCTTGCTAAACTCCCTTTCTTAATTGAGGGAATAACCTTCTACTTAATTTGCTGAAGCTAAATATTTTGTGGCCATCATTGTCTCCTCGTCATCATTTGTTTTCTCCTGGCATCCACAGTCTTGGTTTCACCTTCATTGGCCCATCATGTCACTACTATGACCAATTGCATTCTTGAGTCAGGTCCTGATTCCACACTGTTACATGCTGTCCTCAGGTTCATTCAGAATCCTAGAAGAGGCTATGATCCTTCTCCATTTAAACCCTATGATACTTGCTTCACTTTCTGGATAAAGCAGAAATATTTAAAATCCAAACACTTTGTCAAGAGAAAAAACAGACTCTTTGGCTCCAGTGCTGTGAGGAGTTGGAGACTGGGCCCTGGTTTATCACACTCACACTGAGCAACATAGAGTCTCATGGGTGGATAAATTCCCTGTTACTTGGAATTGGAGCAAACATATCTATGTTGATTTGAAGTTCCAGTACTACAAGGTCATTCTAAAGCACCCACTTTAAAGGACTCTTAAGGGACCAGCAGTTAGCGTAATGGCTATGTCGCTGGACTCCCACGTAGTCGACCGCGGTTCACGTCCTGGACCTGGTGGCTTAAAACTCACGCCAGGCGCGTGTGCGTGCGTGCCCAAGATCCCGAGAGGAGAATGGAGGAGATGGGATTGTGGCGTGGCCATCCCCCTGGGGGGTGATTTCTCGCTTTCTGTCTCTCTGTCTCTCTCTGTCTGGCTGGCAAGTGCACGCACCCTATAGCAAAAAAACTCTCAAAAAAAGGACTGTTAAGAAGTAAATATAAATGCTAATTCAGTGCCTAGTCATTTTACATATAAACCTACACAAGTTAATAATGAGTGTTTCATTCTACATATATTTATACACAAGTTGATAATGAGTGTTTTGGGATTTTCCAGTTTACCTGACATCTCATGCTTTCAGGATAATACCCACAGCTTAAAAAGGCAGGAGCTGGCTATGCCCACATCCTCTCCAAGTCCACCTAGTTTCTAAGATCCAGCAGTACTAAATTCTTTCCACTGTAACCTCTGCCTAGATCATCCACCTGACTGGTACTCCCTCATCCTTCAGGTCTCATCTCAATCAACGCATGCACATGTGCTTTCTTTTTCCAAGCAACTCAGTCCAGAACTCAAACTACACAGTTGACCATGTGGGTCTAGCCACTGTAACCACCATGCCACTGACTGGACTGAAATATGTCACTTCAAAGTCATCACAGACTAAGGCCACATGCTTCAGTCCTGGCTGGGACACTGACTTTTGATAAATCCCAGTTGTGTCCCTGTCCTCCTGTGACCTTCAGCAGAGCAGATTTTGTCACTGTGTTCTGAGTTTCCTAGAATCATACAATGAAGCAGCTAAGGCCAGTACTCTTGGCCCAGTAAGGAGGTCCAGTGCTGCAGGACCTGGTATCAGTGGCTTGGTTATGAGCCTGTCATGCTGCCTACAAGAGTGTCAATCAAAGATTGACTATATTTTACTTCATTTTGTCTGTACTATATACTATTAACTCCCTGAGGATCTATTATCTTGTTATCCTTATTATTTTACTTTAAACATATGGAAAAATATTATCAATGTCTATAGGGCAAATTAATAACTATTTCATTTGTCAATGTCATAATACTAAGAACAGTGACAGCTTATGAGCAATCAGGTTGGGAGGAAATAAAACTTATCGATGCCTGTGACTTTATTAAGAATGTGCAACTGAAATAGTTTCAGATGCTACCTAGTTTCATTGGACTTTTTCCTTCTTGCCCAAATACAGCTCTTCTTTACCTTCCACCAGCCACATCCATGTGACTGCTTTATCTTCAGCAAAGTGATTTCAGGTAGCCATGCAGACATCCTGTTCCCTCATCATAGGATCTAGCCTATCACTTCTGTACAAGACTCCTTGCCACTCACTCTCCCAATTGCAACCTTTGTCTTTAAAATCATCTTCATATCTATAAGACATATTTCAGTCAACATGTATTTTTTGGTGTTAGGCAATTATCCTAACCCTAGCCCAAATAAACTCTTTGCTTTATTTGCCTTTTTTTAGGTGGGTGCAAAATCTAAATTTTTTCTTACTTGTTATTCCATAATAGGAAATATGAAAAACCAGACCCCAATTCTCATGTTGAATGAAATTTGATGGTAAGTCCCTACACTTTATAGATTTTTACAGGAGGAATAATTCTGACTTTTCAGTTTTGTAGTGGCCCAGGAAACCCTTAGCACCTAAACTATAATGTAATGTCAATTAGTTGAAGTTTTATTTTTCTGTTTATTTTTAAATAAGTAGTTAACTTTAATTTAAACTTATGTACTAACACAAAGCCAAAATAATCAAGTTTATAGACTAATACAAAAAAATTAAGTTCTTAAAAATTTACTTTTTGTATTAATTATTTATTTTTCATTCATTTACTGAACATCACCACAGCATACAAGATGCAGTTTCCCATCCAGAATATACTGTATAGTGGCTTAGTCATACATAATATTATCACAACTAACTTTCCATTTCTTATTTCATATATATATATATATATATATGTATATATATATATATATATATATATATATATATATCCTATATCCCATTTCTCACCCTCTGCCATACCCCACTGTCCTCCCACTCTATCTCTGGTATCTGCAGTTACTTTCCATTTCTTTTTTTCTCCCACATTTTATTGTTAACAAAATATATTAATTGATCTAAATACTTTCAATAGCAAGTTCAGCTGATACATAAATATCTGTGAACAAATGTTTGACTTTATGCATGAAACTGGCAAGAAGAAATCCAGTATGGGAAACAGACACAGCCTCAGAAGGGAAGCTCAACTCTCAGAAAAGGAAGAGCCAGAGAAACCCCTCAGGAGGTCTAGTTGTGAAGCATTGGAGCTCAGGCTGGTCTAAGAAGGAACCTGTGGTGTTATGATGTAAAGGAAATAATCAAACTAAGGGAATAAGCTAGCCATAGTGACAGTCATCTGAGAAAGTAAAGCTGAAAATAGGAATATTCTTCCATTTAGTGACCATGCATGCATTGAGCATTAATTGGGGGCTATAATAGTTAATAAGTGAGTAGAATGAATATGCTATAAAATATTACCTAGCTGAAGCTATATAGCTTACTGTGGTCATTAAGTAGGTATTTTTAAATATGTTTATGAAGTTCTAAAACAATGCCTAAGAGCAGCAAAAGAGGTAGTTCTTTGGGAGGCTTTGGTCAACAGAGCATAGTGAAAAGAACCAGTCTCTTGGGCCAGCAGGTCACGTGGTGATTAAGGGTGCTGGACTCCCATAGCCAGACTGTCGTTCAAGTCCTGAATCTAGTGCCTTTCTCTCTCTCTCTCTCTCCTCTCTCTCTCTCTCTCTCTCTCTCTCTCTCTCTCTCTCTCTCTCTCTCCTCCCCCTTATTCTGTCCCTCTCTGGTCAAATTAAAATAAATAAATAAATAAATAAATAAATAAATAAATAAATAAATAAAGCTAAATAAAATAATTATTTAAAGAAAAGAAAAGAAAAGAATCAGTCTCATGGTCATTTGTTCAATAGCATTCATCACTTACTCACTTTGCACCCAACCCCTATTTTGAGTGTGAAGGTCATAATTCCCAAGTGTGTCTAGATCTGCATCACACACATCAACTTACCTTAATCTCATTATCATCCAAATGAAGTTATTTTATTTCTGTTTTAGAAATGAGGAAGTGAAGGCATTTAGATACCCCTGCTCTCAGAGGTAATGCTTGGATTGGGATCAAACTCTTGATGCATTTTGGCAACTTCTTTTACTTCTAAGTGATAGTTCTGTCTCCATGATTATAAAATAGCATGAGAGGGCAAAACATCAAGGATTATTTGTTCAAGATCCATTTGTCACATGTTGGGTTGGAACTAGGTGTATTGTCACCAAGTAGAAGACAAAGATTTCAATTGATTGAAAGTTTCAACAACACTCACCCACCACCAACTACATAGGAGACTGGTCTCTGGTTCTCACTCTCCTGGGGATGGATTAGTTCTTGCCATAGCAGGACATTAGGACATTATATATATATATATATATATATATATATATATATATATATATCCTTGTGTACATCCCCAGCTTCAGGTTCTGCTTTTCCCTCTACCTCCCGGGTCACATGGCAGAGTCCCACAGCCTGCCTGCATTTCACTTTAATGCACAGGCCCCTCCTGTTGTAATACAGTACCTGTGACCCTACTCAGTCTCTGCCTCTGGGTCCGGCTCCCATGTCTTCTCCAGGAAGACCTTTTCCTGAGCTTTTCTGTACATGGTGTCTCTGGGATTGCATTTACCATAGTGTATTCTAACTATTTCTGTTTTCTCTACTATTTTGTCATTTTTTTAAGACCAAGGTTGTATCTTATTAACTATTATAACCCCCAATAAATGCTCAATGCATGCATGGTCATTAAATGGAAGGATATTCCTATTTTCAGCTTTACTTTCTCAGATGACTGTCACTATGGCTAGCTTATTCCATTAGTTTGATTATTTCCTTTACATCATAACACCACAGGTTCCTTCTTAGACCAGCCTGAGCTCCAATGCTTCACAACTAGACCTCCTGAGGGGTTTCTCTGGCTCTTCCTTTTCTGAGAGTTGAGCTTCCCTTCTGAGGCTGTGTCTGTTTCCCATACTGGATTTCTTCTTGCCGTAGGCATTATCCCTTTTCATCTTTTCATCATTCAAGGAGTTGGCTGCTCTCCACAAATGCCCTACTTTCTGGTGAAATCTTGGATCTGTTTTTGAACAGTTTTTAGGAATCTTGGGGAGTTTAAAGCAGGAATGTGACTGTGCTTATAATGATCTAATCTTCCCTTTTCTTCTCTCTTTTAACAGCAGAATATACTGAAGGAGAAGAGCTGCAGTGAAGAAAGATAATTTATGAATCATGTAATTTTTCTTTTGATCAATTTCAGTCTGTAATAAATGTCTTACTTTTCCGGTAAGATTTTTATTTCACTGCACAATTAATTTAAAAAACTGTCGAAATTTTTAAAAATATATTTTAATTTAATTTGTACATTCAATCACTCTACATCACTTAGCTTGTAAAATGAACTTTCCCAACACGAATACACTTAACAAAAGTCCAGTAGAGGATACTATATATGTTTTCATCAACAGATAGTACTTCTTTTCTGTGTCCCATAAATCTCTTCCCTCTCTATTTTCCTCCTTAATGTCTTTTCTCAGACTCTGCCCATTATCTGACTCTGTCTCCAATATCCATAACCATTTCCTATGTTTCTATATCTTTAAATCTTTCAGTTTCTGCCATAGAGTGCAGACAGTCAGTATATATTAAGTGGAGACATACACTATCTCTCTTTCATAGCCTGGCTTGCTTCACTCAGCAGTAAATCTTCCATATTTGTCCCCTTTCTATATGAAGACATGGTCTTTCTTTTAAGACTGAGTAGTATTCCATAGAGTATATGTGTCACAATTTTTCAATCTATTCATCTGTTCATGGACATTTGGTTTGGTTCCATGTCTTAGCAATTGTGTATAATTCCACAATAAACAAAAATATACAACACTTTTGTGAGTGAGAATTTTCCTGTCCTTGGGGTAAATACCTAAGAGTGGGATTGCTGGGTCATGTAGTTTTATTTGTTGATCTTTGAGAAATCTCCATATTGTTCTCCACAGTAGCTAGACCAATTCACATTTCCATCATTAGTGTAGGAGAGTTCTTTTTCACCACAGCACCACCGCCATCACTTATCTGTTTGTTTGTTTATTTTATCTTCACCATTAACTGGGGTTAGGTGGTATCTCATTGTGGTTTTGATCTGCATCTCCCTTTTTTTTGGAGAGGTTTTTGCTATAAAGCGTGTGCGCTTGCCAGACAGACAGAGAGAGACAGAGAGAAAGAAAGCGAGAAATCACTCCCCAGGGGGGATGGCCACACTGCAATCCCTTCTCCTCCATTCTCCTCTCAGGATCTTGGGCACGCACGCACACGCGCCTGGCTTGAGTTTAAGCCACCGGGTCTGAGACTCGAACCACGGTCAACTATGTGGGAGTCCAGTGACATAGTCATTACGCTAACTGCTGGTTCTCTCTTATAATGAGGAATGATGAACATTTTTTTCATATGCCATTTGGTTATTTACATGTCTTTCTTAGGAGTTGTTTTTCAGCTCATTTTTTTAATCTTTTACTTGGGTTGATTTTTTTTTTTTTTCAGATAAGCCACTTGAGATCTCTCTGTATTCTGGTTATCAGTACCTTTTGTGAAGTATAGTTTACAAAAACATTCTCTCATTTGAGGGTTGTCGATTCACACTAATTACTGTTTCTTTTGCTGTGCAGAAACTTCTTAATACAATATAACCCCACTTGTCTCTTTTGGGGATTATTGTTTTGAGCATCCTATTTAAGAAGTCTTTGCCTACCTAATGTTTTCCAGAATTTCCCCGTGTTTTCCAACAGTAGTTTTATGATTTTGAGGTCTGATGTTTAGCTCTTTGATCCACTTTGAGTTGATTTTTGTCAATGGTGAGAGAGGTAAGAGTTCAGATTTATCTCTTTTTTTGCATTTACACATATTGTATGTAGGCTGAATTGGCAGTATAGTCTGGTCTTTTAGAAAACTATGGTTTTAATAATGGTCACTGGGGTTTTTGAATAATTGAGAGGAAGACCAAGGGTCCAAATGTCTAAAATTACTTCTGCTAATGTCTAATTTTTTAAGAACATTTGCACTTTCTTTTATTCTTTAACTTTTTTATTTCATTATCTTTTAGAATCAATCACATTATTTAGCTTACAAACTGAATACTTCAACATGTGAACATTTCTCACCAGTCCAGTTGATAAAACTATAAAAGTATGTTCAACAGATAATACCACATTTCTTTGTCCCATTAATGCTTTGCCTCTCTATTTTTCTTCTAAATGTCCTTCTTCAGAATCTACTCTTTCACACACACCATATATGGTATTTACAACCATTTACTATGTTCCTATATCCTTTAGCCATTCAGTTTCAGTCATAGTGTGCAAATACATGGTAAATATTAAGTGGGGACATACAATGTCTCTACTTCATAGCCTGGCTTGCTTCACTTAGCAGTAAATCTTCCATATTCTTCCACTTTCAAAAGCCAGGGTTTTGTTTTGTTTTGTTTTTATGGCTGAATGGAATTCTATGGAGTATATTTGCCAGTTTTTCAATCCATTTGTCTGTTCGTGGGCATTTGGGCTGGTCTCATGTCTAAGCAATTGTGAATAGTGCTGCAATAAACATTGATGTGCAAGCACTTTTCTGATGAAGAATTCTTCTGTCCTTGGGTTAGAAACCAAGGAGTTGTATTGCTGGATCATATGGTAGTTATATTTGTAGATTTTTGAAACATCTTCAAATTGTTCTCCACAGTGGCTGGACCAATTTACATTCCCACAAGCAGTGTAAGAAAGTTCCCCTTTCACCACTCCCCTACTAGCACTGGTCATTTTTTTTTTTTTTTTGAATCTTAGTCATTTTGACTGGGATTAGGTGGTATCTCATTGCTGTTTTGATCTGCATTTCCCTAACAATAAGGGATATTGAACATTTTTTCATATGCATTTTGTCTATTTGTGTGTCTGCTGGGAACATGCCATTAACACGAGCGGAGTATGAAAGAACTGCCCCTCGTGCCTAGAGCAAAGACATGGCTGAGGAGAACTGTTTGCAAGGTCAACAGTTTTACGGGTTCTGGATCTCATGTATTGTGTCACTGTACTGTCCTGCACTCAATTTCTCTGCCATGGGCCTTATTGCCATACCCCAGTACCCCATAAAGGCACCCCCAACCTTACTATAACTTTTACAATAATCCTGAAAGAATGAGAATCCACTAAAGCAGCAGCTGCATAGGGCGGCAGCTGCGAACAGGAGTTACTCCCATTAGACGCACCCCACCCTCCTGGAAAATGTCAATAAAGAATGCTACATTCACTTCTCCTACTGGGGACTATGTACATAAGCATTAGAAAGGTTTAGGTTAAAGCTACTAAAGGGCGAAACGATCTCAGTAGCCGGGAGGGGCTCAGGGACTCATCCACGAGGTGCTGTTACCCCAAAGACCATAAGCCACCCTTACTCTCAGGACAAGGGAAGACTGCCATTCCCCAAACCACAGTCATTAGCAGCATGTAGAGGGTCCCAAGTACACAGCAACCTTCAGCTACTCACAAGACCACATTCCTTTCCTATGTAGACTCACCCTCTTAGCTTTAGACTACCCCAGAGATAACGTAAGTATTTCACTTTAGTATATACTAACCTTGTCTTTACTAAACCAGACAGGATTTATTTCTAGGCTCCTGTAATTGCTACCACCCTAGCCTGAAGCTATAGTTCTCAAAAGCTGACCCGAGGCTCAAATTCTCAAGCCAATCTGGGACTAAAGTGATCAAGATTCCTGGGAGCCCTCTCATCCAAAGATCCTCCCTGGTAATCAAGATCAAAGAAGAGAATACACCTGAAAAATGGACTTCCTCATTCTAAAAATTATGACTGTTTATACCTAAACAAAACAGATGTCATGTTTTATGATTATTGTTCCTATACTTTGAATGCCTTACCTTTTAGAGCAAAATGTTTCACTTACTTCCCTTCACCCATCCCACTACTGAAAAAACTCCTTCTATAATAAATACTCATGACTTCTGGCCATCAGGGCTGCAGTCTGGAATTTACTCTGGCTGCAGCCGGCTGAGAACATGCTAAGGGGCATGAGGTCTTAGTCTGATTCCTGTTCACCTGCGTCGCCTTCCTGTTCACCCACCCCGGCTGGAGCACGGCCCCCAGCATGTGTCATCTTTAGAGAGTTGTTTTTTCAGCTTATACTGCCATATTTTAATAGGATTGATCATCTTTTTTGGAACAGCTGCTTGAGTTCCTTGTGTATTCTGGTTGTCACTCCCTTATTGGACGAGTAATTTACAAAAATATTTTCCCATTCGGAAGACTGTCTATTCACACTAATTACTGTGTCTTTTGCCATGTACAAACTTCTTAGTCTATTATACTCCCACTTGTTTAATTTGGAGATTATCGACTGTGTTTGGGGGTTCTTATTTAAAAAGTCTTTGCCTACCCCAATGTCTCCTGGAAATTCCCTGGTGTTTTCCAGGAGCAGTTTTATAGTTTGAGGTCTTATATTTAGATCTTTGATCCACCTTGACTTGATTTTTGTCAAAGGTGAGAGGTAGAAGTCCAGATTCATCTTTCTGCATCTGGAAATTCAGTTTTTTAGCACCATTTGCTGAAGAGGTTTTCCTTTTCCCACTGGATTGACTGGTACCCCTTGTCAAATATTAGTTGACTGCATGTTTGGGAATTTATTTCTGGAGACTCTATTCTGTTCCATTGGTCCACCTGTCTGTTTCAGTGCCAATACCATGCTGTTTTGATTACCACAATTTTGTAGTATATTTTTAGGTGTGGGAGTGAGATGCCGCCCACTGCACTCTTCTTGTGTGGGATATCTTTGGCAATATGGGTTCTTTTATGATTCCAGAAGAATTTTATGATTGTCTTTTCTAGATCTGTGAAGAATGTGTCTGGTACTTTGATTGGGATTGCATTAAATATGTAGATTAATTTGGGTAGAATTTTCATTTTGATTATATTAATTCTTCATGGTGGAGGCCATGCAGCCAACACAGGCAGAGTCTAAAAGAGCTGCCTCTCATGTCTAAGCAAGACTTGTGTGAGAAGAGCTTCAGGCATGGACCACAGCTCCAAGCTCAGGCTTTCAACTGTGTTTGTTGTGCTGGTTTGTGCTATTTTTGCTCTCGGCCTCTCTGCCATGGGTTTTACTGTCATTACAGTACCCTGCAAGGGTAAAATAACACCCCCAGCCTTACTGTAACTCTTACAATAAAAGCAACTAACAGTCCTGAAAAAATGTGGACCCCTAAGGTGGTGGCAATCAGGGAATTACTTCATGAGACTCACCCCACCAGACTGTGTTAGGCTGAATTAGCATATGTTAGACTGAGTTAGTATAAGCCAAATTAGCATAATTAGCATATGTACAATAAGTTATTTTAAGATTAATTTTGCATAAACACCCCTTGTTACGACTACAGACCAAGTTAGCTATGTTAGGCAGAGTTAGCACATCCATGGCCATGACAGGGATTCAAATATGGGACACAAGAATTCGCTGATTAACAGACAGGAATGCAGCAAACAAGATACAGGAATTCACGGGTTATCAGAGGAAGGGCAGGTCTAGCTGGCAGTGACAGGATGAACAAACCTAAAGGTGCCAGGGGGAGATTACCTATCTTAACTGAGAGTTCTTATCTAAATTCAGGCAGGCAACAGATAGTCTCTAACTACAAAAGGTTCTCCTCTGTGTGTTGTAAACTATGAAAAACTGCTAATAAAACATCCTGTGTTGTCTCTTGAGCTAGAATAAAAACCCTCATTCAAAAAAAGGCCCTATCCAGTAATCAAGATCTAAGAAGATAATGGACCAGACAGATGGACTTCCTCGCCCTAAGGACTGTGACTTTTTAATACCTAATCAAACAAAACAGACATCGTGTTTTATGACTGTTGTTCCTTTGCTTTGAATACCATACTTTTTAGAGTAAAATCTTTTACTTTCCCTCACCCCTCCTACTCCTGTAAACATCCCTCAATAAATACGTATGTCTCCTAGCCACTGACACTGCAGTCTAGAGCTTGCTTTGACTGTAGTTGGCTGAGAACATGCTAAATAGCATAGAGGTCTCTGCCTGAATTTCTTCTTGCCTGCATCACCTTCCGTCAAGTCTCAACCCACCCCAGCTGGAGCAGGTCTCCAGCACTTCCAATCCAGGGACATGTGATGTCCTTCGACTTTTTGTGTCATTTTCAATTTCTTTTTTTAGCTTCTCATAGTTTTCCTTTTGGAGGTTTTAATCTAAACAACTGGGTCTTCTATGTATATAATCATATCATCTGCAAATAGAGTTTCACCTCTTCTTTTCTTATTTGAATGCCTTTTATTTTCTCCTCTTTTCTGATTGTGTTGGTGAGAACTTCCAGCAGTATACTGAAAAGGAGTGGAGAGAGTGGGCATCCTTGTCTTGTACCCATATTTAGTGGAAAAGCTTTCAGCTTTTCTCCATTCAGGATGATGTTTGCTATGGTTTCATAGATAACATTTATTGTGTTCAGAAATAACCCTTCTATGCCAGTGTTGCTGAGTGTCTTGATCATGAAGGGATGTTGTATCTTGTCACATGTTTTTTTCTGTATCAACTGATATGATTATATGGTTTTTATATTTCTTACTGTTAATATGGTGTACTACATTTATGGTTTTGTGTATGTTGAACTAACCTTGCATTCCTGGAATAAAGCCTACCTGATCATGATGTATAATCTATTTAACAAGTTGATGGATACAATTTGCTAGTACCTTGTTGAGGATCTTTGCTTCTATTTTCATCAGAGATATTGATCTATAGTTTTTTTCCTTGTCCTGTCCTTATCTGTTATAAGAATAAGCCTGATAGAGGCTTCACAGAGTAAATTAGGGAAAGATTCACCCTTCTGGATCTTTAGAAATAACTTGAGCAGAATGGGGTTAACTCTTTGAAAGTTTTGTAGAATTCACAGGTAAAGCCATCAGGGTTAGAGCTTTTCTTTTTAGGAGGTTATTTATTACTGATTCAAGCTCCTGGCTTGTTATGGGCCTATTCAGACTTTCTATATCCTCCTGGCTCAATCTTGGTAGATTATATGTGTCCAGGAATTTGTCCATCTCATCCAGATTGTCTTGTTTCTTGGCATAGCATTCTTCATGGTATCCTCTAATGATGTTTTTATTTCTATTATGTCTGTTGTTATATTGCCTGCTTCATTCTAGATTTGATTCACCTGGTTCCTTTCTCTCTTCTTCTTAATAAGTCTCGCTAGTGGTATATCAATATTTTAAATCTTTTCAAAGAACCAACTTTTACTTTCATTTATTTTCTCTATAGTTTGTTTATTTTCTATTTCATTTATTTCTGCTCATATCTTTATTATTTCCTTTCTCCTGGAGTTTTTTGGATTTTTTTCTGTTGTTTTTCCAATTTTCTGGGGCACGTTAGGTGATGCATTTGCCTTCTTCCCATCTTCTTCTTTTGCGAACTAATTGCTATGAACTTCCCTCTTATGATTGCTTTAGCTGTGTTCCAAAGATTATGGAAACTTGTGTCCTCATTGTCATTGGCTTCCATGAGTCTTTTGATTTCAGTCTTTATCTCTTCAGTAGTTGTAGAGTAGTTCAGGAGTAGGCTATTTAGTTTCTAAGTATTTGAGTATTTTTGAGGATTTCTCTTGAAATTAAACTCAAGTTTAATTTCATCATGGTTTTAGAAGATGCTGGAATAGTTTCTATTCCTTTGTATCTGTTGAGGCTTGCTTTGTGCTCTATGATGTGATCAATCTTTGAAAAGATTCCATGTGGGGGTGAGAAAAATGTATGTTGTGGTTTTTGGGTGGAAAGTTCTATAGATGTCTGAAAAGTTCATTTGATTTACAGTATTGTTTAGATAATTTATCTCTTTACCTATTTTTTGTCTAGATGATCTGTCCTGAGGGGATAGTAGAGGTGTTGAAGTCTCCAACAATTAGTGTGTTGCAGTCTGTCTCCCCTTTTAGATTGAACAGTCTTTCCTTCACATATTTTGGGGCTCCTGAGTTAGAAGCATAGATATTTATAAGTAATATGTCTTCTTCATCGATTGACGCTTTTACTACAATTTATTGTTCTTTTTTGTCTCTTCGAACATTTTTTGTTTTAAAGCCTATTTTGTCAGAAATTAGACTGCGACTCTAGCTCTTTTTTGTTTTCATTTGCATGGAAAACCTTTTTCCAACTCTTCACTTTCCGTCTAGGTATGTCTTTATCCATGAAGTATGTTTCCTGTAGGCAACAGATAGAGGGCTTCTGGTTTTTTTAACCATTCATCCAGTCTGTGTCTCTTGATTGGACAATTTCATTCATTAGCATTAACTGTAACTATCGATATTACTGGACCTGTCCTAACATTTAAGTTGGTCATTGTCTTGGTTGCTTTTTATTCCTTTGTTTCTGACTGTTCATTCTTTAGTTTTCCTGGCACTGTACTCTTTTTAGGGTTTTTTGAAGAACTGGTCTAGTGCTGGCAAATTTTCAGTTTTGTTTGCCTGAGAAGATTTTAATCTTTTTTTTTTTTTTCCCCACATGAATGATAATCTTGCAGGATATAATAATCTTGGTTGAATTTGTTTCTCTCTTAACACTTTCAATACGTCTTCCCATTCTTTCTTTGCTTGCATTGTTTCTGTTGAGAAATCCAGTGTTAGTCTGATCAGATGACCTTTGTAAATCACTAGCATCTCTTGCTAGTTTTAGTAACTTTTCTTTATCTGTGATTTTTGCCACTTTGGCTAAGATTTGCCTTGGGGAAGATCTTTGTTTGATTCCATTTGGGGTCCTTTGTATTTCTTTGGTCTGGATGTTTGAGTGCCTCTCTAGACTTGGGAAATTTTCTTCCAAGATTTCATGAAATAGATTTTCCATGTCCTTATTAGTTTCTTCACCTTCTGAAACCAATTATTCAGATGTTAGGGCATCTAATGGAATCTCATAGTTCTCGTATGTTATCCTTACTTTTTAAATTTTCTTTATCTTTTTGGTGGTTTTCTCTAGGTCAGTGGTTTTACCTTTTATGTCAGTGATTCAATCTTCAGCATGGTCTAATCAACTTTTAATACTTTCAGGAGAGTTTTTGATTTCTTGTATTACATACTTCATCCCTTATAGTTCCATATGATTCTTTCTTTGCCTGTTCATTTCTTCTTTCATATCGTGAAAGGACTTTTTAATATCCTGTAGTTTGTTGTCTCTTTTCTGTTCCAACTCATAGATTATGGTTACCCTAAATGTTCTAAATTCTTTCTCTGACATTTTGGTAACTTCCTCTGTTTTCTTGGGAAGTGGAGAGGAGTAACTGTGTTCTTTTGATGGAGACATATTTCCTGGTTTATTCAGACATGAGGCTTTTTTTCTACTTCTAGCCATCGGATGATGTATTCACTTTGGAATACCTTTTAGGAGTTTCTTCAACTAGGAACAAGTGTGTTTCCCTTTTGCTGTGGACTCGTGATTGCTAAAGTCTCTTCTGTTGTGTTTAGCAATGTGGTCCAAGGAGGAGGATTCAATTGAGGTTTCTGAAGAGCAGTATCTCTGTTTATGCAGGTGGTTCAGTAAAAAGGAGGACCCTGGGGAGTCTTACCATACGAGGGTATTTCAGAACTGTGATTCTAGACCTATCTAGTTTTTCCAGGGATGTGAAGGAAGAGGGAGAGAAATCAAATAAGAGGAAAGAAAATAAAAGGTGAATAAAGAAAAAGATATGTGCCACATACTAGAGTGGTGCACAATTTCACCAAGAGTCCTGAGGTGGAAGTGGGGTCTGCTATTGAGCTGGGCAATCCTGTGTGGTAAGGAGATGTGGGACCTTAACAAATCAAAGAAGAAGAGAGAACAAAAGCCCTTCCTGACTGACATACATAGGGAGTCTATGGACTTGGGGCTGCCAGAGCTGGATCTGAGGCAGTGGGTCCTGCCTCAATGTCCCTTAGGCCAGGGATCTGGAGATGGAATTGGGGTCTGTTGTTGAGTTGGGGGCAATCTTGTGTGGTAAGGAGACGTGGGGAATTAACAAATCAAAGAAGAGAAAATAAAAGCCCTACATGGCTGACAGAGATAGGGGGACTCTGGTCTTGGGGATGCTGGGTCCAGAGCTGAACCAGGGAGCCCTGCCTCTGTGTCCTTTCAGACAGGGGTCTGGAGATGGAAGTTGGGTCTGCTGTTGATTTGGGAGTGATCTTCAGTGTCACTTAGGCTAGAGGTCTGGAGATGGAAGTGGGTTCTACTGTTGAGCTGGGGCGATCCTGGCTAACAGAGATAAGGGGTCTCTGGACCTGAGGCTGCCAAGGCTGGAGCTGAAGCAGGGGGCCCTGCCTCTGTGTCCCTTAGGTAAGGGGTCTGGAGATGGAAGTGGGGTCTGTTGTTGAACTGGGGGCAATCCTGGCTGACAGAGATAAGGAGTCTCCAGACTTGGGGCCGCCTTGGCTGGAGCTGAGGCAGGGGGCCTGACTCAGTGTCCCCTATGCCAGGGGTCTAGAGATGGAACTGGGGTCTCCTGTTGAGCTGAGAGTGACCTTCTCTGACAGAGATAGGGAGTCTCTGGACTTGTGGCTGCCAGCACCAGAGCTGAGGCGGGGGGGCCTGCCTCAGTGTCCCTTAAGTTAGGGGTCCAGAGATGGAAGTGGGGTTTGCTGTTGAGCTGGGGGCGATCCTGTGTGGTAAGGAGAAGTGGGGAATTAACAAGTCAAAGAGAAAATATAAGCCCTAACTGGCTGACAGAGGTAGGGGGACTCTGGACTTGGGGATGCAGGGGCTAGAGCTGAGGCAGGTCACCCTGCCTCTGAGTCCCTTAGGACATTGGTCTGGAGATGAAAGTTGGGTCTACTGTTGAGCTGGGGGTAATCCTGACTGACAGAGATAGGGGATCTCAGGACTTGGGACTGCCAGGGCTGGAGCTGAGTCATGGGGCCCCACCTCAGTGTCCCTTAGGCCAGGGTTCTGGAGATGGAAGCGGGGTTTGCTGTTGAGCCAGGGCTGATCCTGGCTGACAGTGATAGAGGGTCTCTGGACTTGGGGCTGCTGGGGCAGAAGCTTAAGCAGGAGGCCCTGCCTCAGTGTCCCTTAAGCCAGGGGTCTGGAGATACAGATTCATCTTTCTGCAGATAGATATCCAGCTTTTTCAGTACCATTTGCTAAAAATGTTTTCCTTTTACTACTGGATTGACAGGTACCCTTTCTCAAAAATCAGTTGGCTGGGTTTTTTCGGGTTTATTTCTAGGGTCTCTAATTTTTAGATGAGAAACTAATGATATCAGTATCAGTTAAGGGTTTTTTGGAACTGACTCATGAAGTAACTATGTTATCTTGAATAAATTTACAATGGTTATATAGTATTTGCTTTTGGGACCAGCAGTTGGCATCATGGCTATGTCTCTGGACTCCCATGTAGCCAACTGTGGTTCAAGTCCCGGACCTGGTGGCTTAAATTCATACTAGGCACATGTGCATGAGTGCCCATGATCCTGAGAGGAGAATGGATGAGAAAGGATTGCAGTGTGGCCAACCCCTCTGGGGGATGATCACTTGTTTCTCTCTATTTCTCTCTGTATTTCTGGACAGCACACATGCACATAGCAAAAACCTCTCCATAAAATGAATAAATAAATAAATAAATAAATAAATAAATAAATAAATAAAAGTATTTGCTATTAAAAAGACAATCTCAAGTAGCTTAGTGTCAGAATTCTGTTTTGTACACCTAATTTTAATTTTTTTTTTTTTTTGGAGAGGTTTTTGCTATAGGGTGCATGCACTCGCTAGACAGACAGAGAGAAACAGAGAGACAGAAAGTGAGAAATCACCCCCCAGGGGGGATGGCCATGCCGCAATCCCTTCTCCTCCATTCTCATCTCGGGATCTTGGGCACACATGCACACGCACCCAGCATGAGCTTAAGCCACTGGGTTCGGGACTCAAACCGTGATTGTCTACATGGGAGTCCAGTGACATAGCCATTATGCTAACTGCTGGTCCCTCTAATTTTAATTTTTAAAAATCATCTGGGGAGCTCAGAGGGCGTTTAGAGCAGCAAAAATTGTCTCTTAAAGTATTGTGATTGCAGGCACATAACATGCTTTTGTCACAAATCAATAGAATGTACAACCAAAAAAAAAAAAAAAAACTAATGCAAACAATGGACTTAAGCTAATAATAACATATCAATATCAATTTATCAATTGTAACAAATGTGCCACACTAATGCAAGATGTTAATAATAGAGTAAGTTGTGTAGGGTAAGTGTGAGGAGAGAGTATATGGGACTCTACTTTCTGCTCAAATTTCCTGTAAAACTAAAACTGCGCTAAGAAATAAAATTCAATAGAAGTAAGACATCTCAGAGTAAATCACTGTCTCAAAAATGTCATCATTCAATCTTTTCATTCAGGTTTCTCAATACACAGAATGAATAAAAAGGCAGTTTTTCTACCAAAGCAGAGAGCTTCAGGAAAGTATTCAAAAAACTGAAGTCATGTTTTACAAACCACACATTTAAAAATGTGCCCCGATTTGTTGCTCTTCCTGAAACAGGGCTGGCTGTTTTGTTGACTGGCTCAGGATTTCAGAATATGAAAACCACTAATGCTAATTATGGTCCTTCACCAGGATTGAAACCCACATTGTCTTCCATGGTTTTGGTGGCTTTCACAAACTCCTGGTAACTGTTTTTGTGATGAATGATACACTATGTCACTATCAGTTATTCACGCCTTGATATTGATGTGACTGCTTAGTTCTGGTACATTAGCAAGTTGCTTACTTATTACAGGTTTTGCTTTAACTCCACACAACATTATACACTGTGAGACATAGATAGGACAGTGGGACAACTGCCCCAAGGAACAGATGAATAGACAGAAGAGTGTTCTAGGCTCACCAATGTGTTCCCCTAATCCTGGCTGCCTAGAAAGGCTGGAGAACCATTGCGGCATAAGATTATCTCAAGGATGTTTCTCTTTCTTCTTTCTCTCTCAAAGAATAAACTTTTAAAAGATAATGAGATCAAATCAATAAAACATCTCCCAACGAAGAAAAAACCAACACCAATAGCACCTCTGTGGAACTTTGTAACAAAAACTAAAACCAATTCTCGTCAAACTACTCCAAAAAATTGAAGTGGAAGTTACCTTCCAAAACTCATTCTATGAAGCCTGCATTAAAACCAGACAAAGGTATAAAAAAAAGAAAATTACAGACCAATATCAACGATAAACATGGATGAAATTCCTTAACAAAATACTAGAACATTGACTCACAAAACAGCACAAAAAGATTATACAGCATGATTGAGTGGGTTTTATCCCAGGGATGCAAGAATGGTTCAACATATGCATATCCACAAATGTGGTGCACCATATCAACAGAATAGAAAATGAAAATCATATGGCCATTTCAAAAAGCATTTTTTGACTATTTATAAACATTTGGAATTTTATTTTAAAAAATCACAACTGTGAACATTGTTGCACTTAAAGGCCTTCTGGGTTCTCCACAATGATACTGAACATGCTCACAAGGGTTTGGGTTCTCACTGTTAAGTCTTAGTTAAACAACCATCTTTATTTCCTTTTTAATAATGTATTTTTAAAATAATTATTTATTTTATGTATTCATTCATTTATTTCTTAATTTGACCAGAGAGAGACAGAAGCTGAGAGTGAGAGAGAAAGTGAGAAAGCAAGCCACCAGATTCAGGACTTGAACCCTGGTCAGCCATGTGGGAGTGTCCAGCACCTTAACCACCACACCACCCGCTGGTCCCCTAAACAACCATCTTTAAAAGGAGGGGTAAAAAAACTCGGCACACTACCATTTAACTTGTTTTAATATTCCTTCACAAATGGTGAAAAGTACGGGCAAGGAATAATCATAATTATAATGTTGTGACCAACATTATAATTATGGAATTATAAATTTAAAACATTATAAATATGAAATTATAAATTTAAAACATTTTCTGGTTTAAAAATGAAATCTGATAGTCAATGCAGCTCTGCGGGATCTTTGTGCCCATTAGGGCTGATCTTTGTGCTCGTGACGATGCTCGCCTTTATTTATTTTTCCAGGTCCTCCATGTCCACATCGTCTTCCTTCCATCTGCTCCATCAAAGGTCCAGTGACCCTACCAGGGTCACTGAGTCTTCCTGCACCAAAGCCACCTTGGTCCATGCACTGGTCACCACAAAAGCCACCTCTGTCACCACCACAGCGACCTCTGAACATTCCACTGGGACCACCATGGTCCATGAGGCCACCTCTTCCTCTCCTTCATGCCACCAGGGCTGTCTCTGCCATGATCTCCACCCGTGGTTGGGAATGATGGCTTGATGAAGCATCCAGGCTTTGGGGCCTTACACTGGTTTCATTCTGTCCTCCAGGTGAAGTTCTGGGAAAAAAAAAAAAAAAAGAAAACGAGTATGCATAGCAAACTAAGAATAAACGTAAACTTCTTCAACTTGATAAAAATACATCTATGATAAAACTGACAGCTAACATCAAACTTAAGGATGAGACAACTGAGGTGTTTCTGCTAAAATCCAGGCAAGGATATTCCCTCTTGCCATTGCTTTTTTTTTTTTTTTTTTTTTTTTTTTTAGAGGTTTTCGCTATAGGGCACTTGCGCTCGCCAGACAGGCAGAGAGAGAGATAGAGACAGAAAGCGAGAAATCACCCCCCAGAGGGGATGGTCATGCCACAATCCCTTCTCCTCCAGTCTCCTCTTGGGATCTTGGGCATGCACGCACACACGCCCAGCGTGAGTTTTAAGCCACCAGGTCTGGGACGCGAACCACGGTCAACTATGTGGGAGTCCAGTGACATAGCCATTAGGCTAACTGCTGGTTCCCTTGCCATTGCTTTATAACATTGTATTGAGACCCCTGGCCTAAGGGACACTGAAGCAGGGAGCCTTTCTCAAGCTCCAGTCCCAGCACACCCAAGCCCAGCGACCCTCTATCTCTGTCAACCAGGACATCCCCCCAGCTCTACAGCAGACCCCACTTCCATTTCCAGACCCCTGGACTAAAGGACACCGAGCAGGGCCCCCAGCCCAAGCAATCCCATGCCCAGTGACTCACTTCTCTGTCAGCCAGGACGACCCACAACTCAACAGCAGACCCCACTTCCATCTCCAGAACCCTGGCCTCAGGGACACTGAGGCAGGGCCTCCTGCCCCATCTCCAGCCCTGGCATACCCAAGAACAGAAACCCTCTATATTTGTCAGCTAGGACCACCCCCAACTCAACAGCAAGCCCAATTTCCATCTCCAGAACCCCCTGCCCCAGCTCCAGCCCTGGCATCCACAAGCACAGCAACCCTCTTTCTCTGTCAGCCAGGTAGGCTTTTGTTTCCTTCTCTTCCTCTTTCATTTGTTAATTTCACACTTCTTACAAATCACATGTCACACTAGTGTGCAGCACATGACTTTTTCTTTATTACACTTCTTACTTTCTTCCCTCTTATTTGGTCCTCTCTTCCTCTTCCTCCACCATCCCAGGCAGACTATATAGGTCTAGAATCACAATTCTTAAATACCCTAAAAGTATAGGACTCCCTGGTTCCCTCTTTTACTGATCCACCTGTGAAAAAGAAAATACTGCTCTTCAGACATCTGAATAGAACACTGCTCCTTGGACCACATTGATGAACACAACTGAAGAGAACCTTCACACTCAGTGGTTCACAGCAAAAGGGAAACACACTTGCTCCTAGTTGAAACATTTTCCTAAAAGTTATTCCAAAGTGAATAAATTACCCAATGGCTAGAAGTAGAAAAAGAGCCTCTGGTCCAAATAAACCAGGAAATATGTCTCAATCAAAAGAACACAGTGACTCCTCTCCACTGCCGGAAAAAAAAGTTACCAAACTGTTAGAGAAAAAATTTAGAACATTTATGGTCACAAAATTCTATGAGTTGGAACAGAAAAGTGACAGCGAACTACAGAAGATTAGGAAGTACTTCCATGATACGAAAAAAGAAATGGACATGCTAAGAAAGAATCAGATGGAACTACTAGAGATGAAGCCTGTAATATATGAAATTAAAAAAAAGCTTTTGAATGTACTAAGAGTTGATTAGACCATGCTGAAGATCCAATCTCTGATGCAGAAGACAAAACGTCTGACCTAGAGAAAATCGCCAAAACGATAGAGAAATTTTTTTAAAAAAAATGAGGATAATATATGAGAAATACTAGATTCCATTAGATGCTCCAACATCCAAATAATTGGTGTCCCAAAAGGTAAAGAAACTAATAAGGGCATGTAAAAATCTATTTCATGAAATCTTGGAAGAAAATTTCCCCTCTAGAGAGGTACTTAAACGTTCAGACCCAAGAAATACAAAGAACCCCAAATAGAATCAGCCCAAGAAGATCTTCCCCATGGCACATTTTAGCCCGACTGGCAAAGACCACAGGTAAAGACAAGATACTAAAACTGGCAATAGAGAAACAACAAGTGACTTACAAAGGTCATTCCATCAGGCTAACATTGGACTTCTCAATGGAAATAATATAAGCAAGGAAAAAAATGGGAAGACATATTGAAAGTTTTAAGAGAGAAATCATTTCAACCAAGATGATTATATCCTGCAAGATTATCCTTCATATGGGAGAAAAAAAATTAAAATCTCCTCAGGCAAAGAAAACCTAAAAGAATTTGCCAACACCAGACCAGCTCTTAAAAAAAAACCCTGAAGAGAGTACTGTTCCAGGAAAACTAAAGAATGAACAGCCAGAAACAAAGGAATAAAGACAACCAAGACAATGGCCAACTTAAACGTCTGGACAGGCCTGGTAACATCAATAATAACATTGAATGTTACTGGATTAAATTCTCCAATCAAGAGACACAGACTGGCTAAATACATTAAAAAATAAATAAATAAATAACAGAAACCCTCTATCTGTTGCTGCAGAAAACCCACCTCATGGATAAAGACTACATAGACTGAACATGAAGGGTTGGAAAAAGGTATTTTATGAAAATGGGAACCTAAAAAGAGCTGGATTCGTGATTCTAATTTCTGACAAAATTGCTTTAAAACAAAAACTGTTCCAAGAGACAAAGAAGGGAACTATATTGTAGTAAAAGGGTCAATCTATCAAGAAGACATAACGATTATAAATACATTTGCACCTAACAAAGGAGCACCTAAATATGTGAAATAAAGATTGTTAAATCTGAAAGGGAAAAAACCTACAACACACTAATTGTTGGAGACCTCAAAACCCCACTATCCCATCTGAAACAACCATCTAGACAAAAAATATGTAAAGCGATAAAGAATCTAAATGATACCATAAATCAAATGGACTTAACATACATGTATAGAACTTTCCAGCTGAAAACAATGAGATACACTTTTTTCTCACCCCCACATGGAACTTTTTTGAAGATTGACCATATCATAGGTGACAAGGAAAGCCTCTACAGATTCAAAGGCATAGAAACTATATCCAGCAACTTCTCTGACCATGATGGAATTAAACTTGAGAGTTTCAAGAGAAATTCTCAAAAATACTCAAATACATAGAAACTAAATAACTTACTCCTGAATGACGTCACAACTACTGAAGAAATAAAAGCTGAAATGGAATTAAACTTGAGAGTTTCAAGAGAAATTCTCAAAAATACTCAAATACATAGAAACTAAATAACTTACTCCTGAATGACGTCACAACTACTGAAGAAATAAAAGCTGAAATCAAAAGATTTATGGAAGCCAATGTCAATGAGGACATGAGTTTCCATAATTTTGGGGTCACTGCTAAAGTGGTCATAAGAAGAGAGTTCTCAAAAGCTGACCTGTGGCTCAAAATTCTCAAGCCAATCTGGGACTAAAGTGATCAAGCTGGTCTGGGACTGAGGTTATTAAAATTCCTGGAAACCCTCTCATCCAAAGACCCTCCCTGGTAATCAGGATCAAAGAAGAGAATGCACCCAAAAAATGGACTTTCTCGTTCTAAAAATTATGACTGTTTATACCTAACAAAACAGATGTCATGTTTTATAATTATTGTTCCTATACTTTTAATGCTTTACCTTTTAGAGCAAAATGTTTCACTTACTTCCCCTCACCCATCCCACTACTGTAAAAACTCCTTCTATAATAAATACGCATGACTTCTGGCCATCAGGGCTGCAGTCCGGAGTTTACTCTGGCTGTAGTCAGCTGAGAACATGCTAAAGGACACTGAGGTCTTGGCCTGACTTTGTTCACCCATGTCGCCTTCCTTTGCACCCACCCCAACTGGAACACGGCTCCCAGCAGAGCATCTTTTTTTTGGAACAGCTGCATGAGTTCCTTGTGTGGTCTTGTTATCAGCCTCTTATCTGATTCATAGTTTACAAAAATATTTTCCCATTGTGAGGGCTGTCAATTCACAATAATTACTGTGTCTTTTGCTGTGCACAAATTTCTTAGTCTGATGTAATCTCCTGTGTATAATATGGGGATTATAGACTGTGGTTTGGGAATCTTATTTAACAAGTCTTTGCATAACCAATGTCTCCCAGAGTTTCCCCGGAGCAGTATTATAGTTCGAGGTCTTAAGCTTTTATCTTTGATCCACCTTGAGGTGATTTTTGTCACTGGTGAGAGGTAGGAGTTTAGATTCATCTTTCTGCAGGTGGAAATTCAGTTTTTCCAACACCATATGCTGAAGAGGTTTTCCTTTTCCCACTGGATTGATTGGTACCCCTTGCCAAAAATCATTTGGCTGTATTTGGAGATTTATTTCTGGGGACTCTATTCTGTTCCATTGGTCCACGTGTCTGTTTCACTGCCAGTATCATGTTGTTTTCATTACCACAGTTGGTAATATATTTTTGGGTCAGGGAGTGAGATGTCGCCCCTTACACTCTTCTTGTGTTGGATTGCTTTGGCAATATGGGGTCTATTATAATTCCAGAGAAATTTGATGATTGTTTTTTCTAGTTCCATGAAGAATGTGTCTGATACTTTGACTGGGATTGCATTAAATATGTAGATTAATTTGGATAGAGTTACCATTTTGATTATATTAATTCTTCCAACCCAGGAATATGGAATGTCCTTCCACTTTTCTGTGTCATTTTCAATTTCTTTTTTTAGCTTCTCATAGTTTTCTGTGTGGAGGTTTTTAACTTCTTTGGTTAGATTTATTTCCAAGTATCTTATGCTTTTTGTGGCTATACTATAGTAAATGGAATAACTTTTTTTTCAGTTCTATCACAGTCTGCCTGTTGATCATATATAGAAATGCTATAGATTTCTGTATGTTGATTTTTTTTTATTTTTTAAATTTTTGTCTTTTATTTTTCTTTCTCAGATTAATTAAATTCACATTTTACATAAAGTCCCCATTATGATGTGTACAATATACATATATATATATAGTTTTCAACAGAGAACTCTACATTTTTTTTGTGTTAAATGTTTCTTCCCTTTGCCCCTCACACCCACTCTCTACCACCCACTCCTCTCCCTTGCAGCCTCTGGTATCTACATTTATCCTTTCCACTATCATATCTTCAGATCTTTCTCCTTTTGCCAGAGTGCTGACATTTTTTTTTTATCATTGCACATTTTTACAGTGTACAACATGGTTTTTCCCAGCATGAGTACAGTGTACATTAGTCAAGACAATGATATTACCATATACATTATCAACAGACAACTTTTTATTTTTGTGTCTATTAAGAGTGTTGTTTGTTCCCTGAATCCCTCCCATCCGCCCTCTATTACTCATTCCCATTACATCTCCCATACTGTCTCTAGCATCTGCAGTTGCCATCCCTGCTATTATACCCTCCAGTTCTTTCAGTTTTTTTTTTTTTTTTCAATTATCAGCTCATATAGTTTTCAACAATAGGGAACACAGATTCTATTCAGGGTTGGATTAAGGGTGGGTCTTGTGCAGTTCCGCAATTGTAGGTGAGTCTCCATGGAATACAGTTTCAGGAAAACGGTTCTGGTAAGCAGAGATGGTTATCCATTGATGCAGCACAGCATCCACCTTGTGATTACCAGGAATGGTGTTGTGGGGATCTGCAGCGTGAGTCATCCTTGGGTATCTGGCTTCCTTAAGAATGGTAGAGTCGTTCTTGTTTTTTCCTGAGGTAATGCAGGGCTGGTAACCATCATCTTCTCACTGTCCATAGGCCAAGATAATCCTCCTATACAATATATTTCTCAATTGGTTTAAGACAGCTAAAGTTTCTTTCTGTTGCTTATAGTTGCAAGTTCGTAATCCTTGTTTTTGGCTTCAGCTTGCCGCCCGTGGCTGGTGGCCATGCGCAGGCGTAGGCCCGGCTGCCATGCGCAGGTCCGGGGGCCACGCGCAGGCGCAACCCCGGTGGCCACGCACAGGCCCGGCAGCCACGCTCAGGCCCGGCGGCCACTTGCAGGCGCAGGCCCGGCTGCCATGAGCAGGTCCGGGGGCCATGCACAGGTGCAGGCCCGGCGGTCACGTGCAGGCGCAGGCCCGGCAGCCACGCACAGGCCTGGCGGCCACACGTAGGCACAGGCCCGGTGGCCACGCGCTGGCCCGGCAGCCACGCACAGGCTCAGGCCCGGTGGCCATGCACAGGCGCAGGCCTGGAGGCCACGCGCAGGCCCGGCGGCCATGCGTAGGCGCAGGCCCGGTGGCCACGCGCTGGCCCGGTGGCCACGCACAGGTGCAGGCCCAGCGGCCACGTGCAGGCACAGGCCCGGCGGTCACGCGCTGGCCCGGCGGCCACGCACGGGCCCGGCGGCCACGCGTAGGCGCAGGCCCAGTGGTCACGCGCTGGCCCTGCGGCCACGCACAGGCTCAGGCCTGGTGGCCACGCACAGGCACAGACCTGGCGACCACGCGCCGGCCCGGCGGCCACACACCAGCCCCTAGCGCATGAATGCACGCAGGTCCCTGTGCCACCTCCCGCCCACCCGCCCGGCCAAAGAAAGGAAGGATGGCGACCTCGGCCGATCAATGCTGCCGGCCCGCGTCGGCACTGAGCGCGGGACACACCCAATGCCGGAGAGGCAGTGGGGGCTGGGCGGTCCGGGCCACGGCACGCGGCACGCGGAGCCGAGCCCCGGTTGGGCCGGTCCTCCGGCCAGGGCACGCGGAGCAGAGCTCCGGCCGGGCCGGCACGTGAAGCGGAGCCCCACGCCCTGGGCCGCCCGGCGCAGGCACCTGTATGTTGATTTTCTTTATCCTGCAAATTTACTGTATTCATGTACTACATCCAGAATTTTTTTTTAAATCTAAACCATTGAGTCTTCTATGTATACAATCATGTCATCTGCAAATAGAGAATTTCACCTCTTTTTTTTCCTATTTGAATGCCATTTATTTTTACCTCTTTTATGATTGTGTTGGTGAAGACTTCCAGTATTATATTGTGAAGGAGTGGAGAAAGTGGACATCCTTGTTTTGTACCTGTTTTTATTGAAAATGCTTTCAGCTCTTCTCCATTCAGCATGAGGTTTGCTATGGATTTTTTCATAGATAGCTTTTGTTGTGTTGAAAAATGACACTTTTGTGCTGATATTGCTGAGTCGTGATCATGAAGGGATGATGTATCTTATCAAATGCTTTTCTTCATCAATTGATATGATCATATAGTTTTTATCTATATGACAATACGGTGTGTTACATTTATGGTTTTGCATATGTTGAACCAATCTTACATTCCTATAATAAAGCCTACCTGATCATGATGTTTAATCTTTTTTATAAGTTTTGATACGATTTGCTAGTATCTTGTTGAGAATCTTTGCACCCATTTTCATCAGAGATATTGGTCTATAGTTTTTTTCCTTTTCCTGTCCTTATCTGTTTTAAGGAAAAGTGTAATAGAGGCTTCATAGAATGAATTATGGAGAGATTCATCCTTTTGTATCTTTAGAAATATCTTAAGCAGAATAGGGGTTATCTCTTCTTTGAAATTTTTGTAGGATTCAGAGGTAAAGCCTTCAGGGCCAGGGCTTTTCTTTGTTGGGAGGTTATTTATTACTGGTTCAATCTCCTGGCGTGTTATGGGCCTATTCAGACTTTCTTTATCCTCAATGATGGTAGATTATGTGTATCCAGGAATTTGTCCATCTCATCCAGATTGTCTTGTTTCTTGGCATATAATTGCTCATAGTATCTATCCTCTAATGATGTTTCATATTTCTACTATGTCTGTTTTTATATTGCCTGCTTAATTGCAGATTTGATTTACTGGTTCCTTTCTCTCTTCTTCTTAAAAAGTCTTGCTAGAGGTGTATCTATTTTGTTTATCTTTTCAAAGAACGTGCTTGTACTATCATTTATTTTCTGTATAGTTCTTTTGTTTTTTATTTCATTTATTTCTGCTCATATCTTTATTATTTCATTTCTCCTGGATTTTTTTTGCAGTTGTTTTTTCAATTCTCAGAGGCATGATGTTAGGTGATATATTTGCCTTATTTCCATCTCCTTCTTTCTTTTTCTTCTTCTTTTTTTTTTCTGGCGCGTGCACTCACCAGACAGTCAGAGAGAGACAGAGAGATGGAAAGCGAGAAATCACCCCTCATGGGGGATGGCCACACCACAATCCCTTCTCCTCCATTGTCCTCTCGGGATCTTGGGCACACACGCACACACGCACACACGCCCGGATTGAGTTTAAGCCACCAGGTCTGGGACTCAAACCATGGTAGACTACATGGGAGTCCAGCTACATAGGCATTATGCTAACTGCTGGTCCCTTTCCATCTCTTTCTTATGTGCACTAATTGCCTGCGCATGGCCACCAGCCACGGGCGGCAAGCTGAAGCCAAAAACAAGGATTACGAACTTGCAACTATAAGCAACAGAAAGAAACTTTAGCTGTCTTAAACCAATTGAGAAATATATTGTATAGGAGGATTATCTTGGCCTATGGACAGTGAGAAGATGATGGTTACCAGCCCTGCATTACCTCAGGAAAAAACAAGAACGACTCTACCATTCTTAAGGAAGCCAGATACCCAAGGATGACTCACGCTGCAGATCCCCACAACACCATTCCTGGTAATCACAAGGTGGATGCTGTGCTGCATCAATGGATAACCATCTCTGCTTACCAGAACCGTTTTCCTGAAACTGTATTCCATGGAGACTCACCTACAATTGCGGAACTGCACAAGACCCACCCTTAATCCAACCCTGAATAGAATCTGTGTTCCCTATTGTTGAAAACTATATGAGCTGATAATTGAAAAAAAAAAAAAAACTGAAAGAACTGGAGGGTATAATAGCAGGGATGGCAACTGCAGATGCTAGAGACAGTATGGGAGATGTAATGGGAATGAGTAATAGAGGGCGGATGGGAGGGATTCAGGGAACAAACAACACTCTTAATAGACACAAAAATAAAAAGTTGTCTGTTGATAATGTATATGGTAATATCATTGTCTTGACTAATGTACACTGTACTCATGCTGGGAAAAACCATGTTGTACACTGTAAAAATGTGCAATGATAAAAAAAAAATGTCAGCACTCTGGCAAAAGGAGAAAGATCTGAAGATATGATAGTGGAAAGGATAAATGTAGATACCAGAGGCTGCAAGGGAGAGGAGTGGGTGGTAGAGAGTGGGTGTGAGGGGCAAAGGGAAGAAACATTTAACACAAAAAAAATGTAGAGTTCTCTGTTGAAAACTATATATATATATGTATATTGTACACATCATAATGGGGACTTTATGTAAAATGTGAATTTAATTAATCTGAGAAAGAAAAATAAAAGACAAAAATTTAAAAAATAAAAAAAAAATCAACATACAGAAATCTATAGCATTTCTATATATGATCAACAGGCAGACTGTGATAGAACTGAAAAAAAAGTTATTCCATTTACTATAGTATAGCCACAAAAAGCATAAGATACTTGGAAATAAATCTAACCAAAGAAGTTAAAAACCTCCACACAGAAAACTATGAGAAGCTAAAAAAAGAAATTGAAAATGACACAGAAAAGTGGAAGGACATTCCATATTCCTGGGTTGGAAGAATTAATATAATCAAAATGGTAACTCTATCCAAATTAATCTACATATTTAATGCAATCCCAGTCAAAGTATCAGACACATTCTTCATGGAACTAGAAAAAACAATCATCAAATTTCTCTGGAATTATAATAGACCCCATATTGCCAAAGCAATCCAACACAAGAAGAGTGTAAGGGGCGACATCTCACTCCCTGACCCAAAAATATATTACCAACTGTGGTAATGAAAACAACATGATACTGGCAGTGAAACAGACACGTGGACCAATGGAACAGAATAGAGTCCCCAGAAATAAATCTCCAAATACAGCCAAATGATTTTTGGCAAGGGGTACCAATCAATCCAGTGGGAAAAGGAAAACCTCTTCAGCATATGGTGTTGGAAAAACTGAATTTCCACCTGCAGAAAGATGAATCTAAACTCCTACCTCTCACCAGTGACAAAAATCACCTCAAGGTGGATCAAAGATAAAAGCTTAAGACCTCGAACTATAATACTGCTCCGGGGAAACTCTGGGAGACATTGGTTATGCAAAGACTTGTTAAATAAGATTCCCAAACCACAGTCTATAATCCCCATATTATACACAGGAGATTACATCAGACTAAGAAATTTGTGCACAGCAAAAGACACAGTAATTATTGTGAATTGACAGCCCTCACAATGGGAAAATATTTTTGTAAACTATGAATCAGATAAGAGGCTGATAACAAGACCACACAAGGAACTCATGCAGCTGTTCCAAAAAAAAGATGCTCTGCTGGGAGCCGTGTTCCAGTTGGGGTGGGTGCAAAGGAAGGCGACATGGGTGAACAAAGTCAGGCCAAGACCTCAGTGTCCTTTAGCATGTTCTCAGCTGACTACAGCCAGAGTAAACTCCGGACTGCAGCCCTGATGGCCAGAAGTCATGCGTATTTATTATAGAAGGAGTTTTTACAGTAGTGGGATGGGTGAGGGGAAGTAAGTGAAACATTTTGCTCTAAAAGGTAAAGCATTAAAAGTATAGGAACAATAATTATAAAACATGACATCTGTTTTGTTAGGTATAAACAGTCATAATTTTTAGAACGAGAAAGTCCATTTTTTGGGTGCATTCTCTTCTTTGATCCTGATTACCAGGGAGGGTCTTTGGATGAGAGGGTTTCCAGGAATTTTAATAACCTCAGTCCCAGACCAGCTTGATCACTTTAGTCCCAGATTGGCTTGAGAATTTTGAGCCACAGGTCAGCTTTTGAGAACTCTCTTCTTATGACCACTTTAGCAGTGACCCCAAAATTATGGAAACTCATGTCCTCATTGACATTGGCTTCCATAAATCTTTTGATTTCAGCTTTTATTTCTTCAGTAGTTGTGACGTCATTCAGGAGTAAGTTATTTAGTTTCTATGTATTTGAGTATTTTTGAGAATTTCTCTTGAAACTCTCAAGTTTAATTCCATTTCAGCTTTTATTTCTTCAGTAGTTGTGACGTCATTCAGGAGTAAGTTATTTAGTTTCTATGTATTTGAGTATTTTTGAGAATTTCTCTTGAAACTCTCAAGTTTAATTCCATCATGGTCAGAGAAGTTGCTGGATATAGTTTCTATGCCTTTGAATCTGTAGAGGCTTTCCTTGTCACCTATGATATGGTCAATCTTCAAAAAAGTTCCATGTGGGGGTGAGAAAAAAGTGTATCTCATTGTTTTCAGCTGGAAAGTTCTATACATGTATGTTAAGTCCATTTGATTTATGGTATCATTTAGATTCTTTATCGCTTTACATATTTTTTGTCTAGATGGTTGTTTCAGATGGGATAGTGGGGTTTTGAGGTCTCCAACAATTAGTGTGTTGTAGGTTTTTTCCCTTTCAGATTTAACAATCTTTATTTCACATATTTAGGTGCTCCTTTGTTAGGTGCAAATGTATTTATAATCGTTATGTCTTCTTGATAGATTGACCCTTTTACTACAATATAGTTCCCTTCTTTGTCTCTTGGAACAGTTTTTGTTTTAAAGCAATTTTGTCAGAAATTAGAATCACGAATCCAGCTCTTTTTAGGTTCCCATTTTCATAAAATACCTTTTTCCAACCCTTCATGTTCAGTCTATGTAGTCTTTATCCATGAGGTGGGTTTTCTGCAGCAACAGATAGAGGGTTTCTGTTATTTATTTATTTATTTTTTAATGTATTTAGCCAGTCTGTGTCTCTTGATTGGAGAATTTAATCCAGTAACATTCAATGTTATTATTGATGTTACCAGGCCTGTCCAGACGTTTAAGTTGGCCATTGTCTTGGTTGTCTTTATTCCTTTGTTTCTGGCTGTTCATTCTTTAGTTTTCCTGGAACAGTACTCTCTTCAGGGTTTTTTTTTAAGAGCTGGTCTGGTGTTGGCAAATTCTTTTAGGTTTTCTTTGCCTGAGGAGATTTTAATTTTTTTTCTCCCATATGAAGGATAATCTTGCAGGATATAATCATCTTGGTTGAAATGATTTCTCTCTTAAAACTTTCAATATGTCTTCCCATTTTTTTCCTTGCTTATATTATTTCCATTGAGAAGTCCAATGTTAGCCTGATGGAATGACCTTTGTAAGTCACTTGTTGTTTCTCTATTGCCAGTTTTAGTATCTTGTCTTTACCTGTGGTCTTTGCCAGTCGGGCTAAAATGTGCCATGGGGAAGATCTTCTTGGGCTGATTCTATTTGGGGTTCTTTGTATTTCTTGGGTCTGAACGTTTAAGTACCTCTCTAGAGGGGAAATTTTCTTCCAAGATTTCATGAAATAGATTTTTACATGCCCTTATTAGTTTCTTTACCTTTTGGGACACCAATTATTTGGATGTTGGAGCATCTAATGGAATCTAGTATTTCTCATATATTATCCTCATTTTTTTTAAAAAAATTTCTCTATCGTTTTGGCGATTTTCTCTAGGTCAGACGTTTTGTCTTCTGCATCAGAGATTGGATCTTCAGCATGGTCTAATCAACTCTTAGTACATTCAAAAGCTTTTTTTTAATTTCATATATTACAGGCTTCATCTCTAGTAGTTCCATCTGATTCTTTCTTAGCATGTCCATTTCTTTTTTCGTATCATGGAAGTACTTCCTAATCTTCTGTAGTTCGCTGTCACTTTTCTGTTCCAACTCATAGAATTTTGTGACCATAAATGTTCTAAATTTTTTCTCTAACAGTTTGGTAACTTTTTTTTCCGGCAGTGGAGAGGAGTCACTGTGTTCTTTTGATTGAGACATATTTCCTGGTTTATTTGGACCAGAGGCTCTTTTTCTACTTCTAGCCATTGGGTAATTTATTCACTTTGGAATAACTTTTAGGAAAATGTTTCAACTAGGAGCAAGTGTGTTTCCCTTTTGCTGTGAACCACTGAGTGTGAAGGTTCTCTTCAGTTGTGTTCATCAATGTGGTCCAAGGAGCAGTGTTCTATTCAGATGTCTGAAGAGCAGTATTTTCTTTTTCACAGGTGGATCAGTAAAAGAGGGAACCAGGGAGTCCTATACTTTTAGGGTATTTAAGAATTGTGATTCTAGACCTATATAGTCTGCCTGGGATGGTGGAGGAAGAGGAAGAGAGGACCAAATAAGAGGGAAGAAAGTAAGAAGTGTAATAAAGAAAAAGTCATGTGCTGCACACTAGTGTGACATGTGATTTGTAAGAAGTGTGAAATTAACAAATGAAAGAGGAAGAGAAGGAAACAAAAGCCTACCTGGCTGACAGAGAAAGAGGGTTGCTGTGCTTGTGGATGCCAGGGCTGGAGCTGGGGCAGGGGGTTCTGGAGATGGAAATTGGGCTTGCTGTTGAGTTGGGGGTGGTCCTAGCTGACAAATATAGAGGGTTTCTGTTCTTGGGTATGCCAGGGCTGGAGATGGGGCAGGAGGCCCTGCCTCAGTGTCCCTGAGGCCAGGGTTCTGGAGATGGAAGTGGGGTCTGCTGTTGAGTTGTGGGTCGTCCTGGCTGACAGAGAAGTGAGTCACTGGGCATGGGATTGCTTGGGCTGGGGGCCCTGCTCGGTGTCCTTTAGTCCAGGGGTCTGGAAATGGAAGTGGGGTCTGCTGTAGAGCTGGGGGGATGTCCTGGTTGACAGAGATAGAGGGTCGCTGGGCTTGGGTGTGCTGGGACTGGAGCTTGAGAAAGGCTCCCTGCTTCAGTGTCCCTTAGGCCAGGGGTCTCAATACAATGTTATAAAGCAATGGCAAGGGAACCAGCAGTTAGCCTAATGGCTATGTCACTGGACTCCCACATAGTTGACCGTGGTTCGCGTCCCAGACCTGGTGGCTTAAAACTCACGCTGGGCGTGTGTGCGTGCATGCCCAAGATCCCAAGAGGAGACTGGAGGAGAAGGGATTGTGGCATGACCATCCCCTCTGGGGGGTGATTTCTCGCTTTCTGTCTCTATCTCTCTCTCTGCCTGTCTGGCGAGCGCAAGTGCCCTATAGCGAAAACCTCTAAAAAAAAAAAAAAAAAAAAAAAAAAAAAAGCAATGGCAAGAGGGAATATCCTTGCCTGGATTTTAGCAGAAACACCTCAGTTGTCTCATCCTTAAGTTTGATGTTAGCTGTCAGTTTTATCATAGATGTATTTTTATCAAGTTGAAGAAGTTTACGTTTATTCTTAGTTTGCTATGCATACTCGTTTTCTTTTTTTTTTTTTTTTCCCAGAACTTCACCTGGAGGACAGAATGAAACCAGTGTAAGGCCCCAAAGCCTGGATGCTTCATCAAGCCATCATTCCCAACCACGGGTGGAGATCATGGCAGAGACAGCCCTGGTGGCATGAAGGAGAGGAAGAGGTGGCCTCATGGACCATGGTGGTCCCAGTGGAATGTTCAGAGGTCGCTGTGGTGGTGACAGAGGTGGCTTTTGTGGTGACCAGTGCATGGACCAAGGTGGCTTTGGTGCAGGAAGACTCAGTGACCCTGGTAGGGTCACTGGACCTTTGATGGAGCAGATGGAAGGAAGACGATGTGGACATGGAGGACCTGGAAAAATAAATAAAGGCGAGCATCGTCACGAGCACAAAGATCAGCCCTAATGGGCACAAAGATCCCGCAGAGCTGCATTGACTATCAGATTTCATTTTTAAACCAGAAAATGTTTTAAATTTATAATTTCATATTTATAATGTTTTAAATTTATAATTCCATAATTATAATGTTGGTCACAACATTATAATTATGATTATTCCTTGCCCGTACTTTTCACCATTTGTGAAGGAATATTAAAACAAGTTAAATGGTAGTGTGCCGAGTTTTTTTACCCCTCCTTTTAAAGATGGTTGTTTAGGGGACCAGCGGGTGGTGTGGTGGTTAAGGTGCTGGACACTCCCACATGGCTGACCAGGGTTCAAGTCCTGAATCTGGTGGCTTGCTTTCTCACTTTCTCTCTCACTCTCAGCTTCTGTCTCTCTCTGGTCAAATTAAGAAATAAATGAATGAATACATAAAATAAATAATTATTTTAAAAATACATTATTAAAAAGGAAATAAAGATGGTTGTTTAACTAAGACTTAACAGTGAGAACCCAAACCCTTGTGAGCATGTTCAGTATCATTGTGGAGAACCCAGAAGGCCTTTAAGTGCAACAATGTTCACAGTTGTGATTTTTTAAAATAAAATTCCAAATGTTTATAAATAGTCAAAAAATGCTTTTTGAAATGGCCATATGATTTTCATTTTCTATTCTGTTGATATGGTGCACCACATTTGTGGATATGCATATGTTGAACCATTCTTGCATCCCTGGGATAAAACCCACTCAATCATGCTGTATAATCTTTTTGTGCTGTTTTGTGAGTCAATGTTCTAGTATTTTGTTAAGGAATTTCATCCATGTTTATCGTTGATATTGGTCTGTAATTTTCTTTTTTTTATACCTTTGTCTGGTTTTAATGCAGGCTTCATAGAATGAGTTTTGGAAGGTAACTTCCACTTCAATTTTTTGGAGTAGTTTGACGAGAATTGGTTTTAGTTTTTGTTACAAAGTTCCACAGAGGTGCTATTGGTGTTGGTTTTTTCTTCGTTGGGAGATGTTTTATTGATTTGATCTCATTATCTTTTAAAAGTTTATTCTTTGAGAGAGAAAGAAGAAAGAGAAACATCCTTGAGATAATCTTATGCCGCAATGGTTCTCCAGCCTTTCTAGGCAGCCAGGATTAGGGGAACACATTGGTGAGCCTAGAACACTCTTCTGTCTATTCATCTGTTCCTTGGGGCAGTTGTCCCACTGTCCTATCTATGTCTCACAGTGTATAATGTTGTGTGGAGTTAAAGCAAAACCTGTAATAAGTAAGCAACTTGCTAATGTACCAGAACTAAGCAGTCACATCAATATCAAGGCGTGAATAACTGATAGTGACATAGTGTATCATTCATCACAAAAACAGTTACCAGGAGTTTGTGAAAGCCACCAAAACCATGGAAGACAATGTGGGTTTCAATCCTGGTGAAGGACCATAATTAGCATTAGTGGTTTTCATATTCTGAAATCCTGAGCCAGTCAACAAAACAGCCAGCCCTGTTTCAGGAAGAGCAACAAATCGGGGCACATTTTTAAATGTGTGGTTTGTAAAACATGACTTCAGTTTTTTGAATACTTTCCTGAAGCTCTCTGCTTTGGTAGAAAAACTGCCTTTTTATTCATTCTGTGTATTGAGAAACCTGAATGAAAAGATTGAATGATGACATTTTTGAGACAGTGATTTACTCTGAGATGTCTTACTTCTATTGAATTTTATTTCTTAGCGCAGTTTTAGTTTTACAGGAAATTTGAGCAGAAAGTAGAGTCCCATATACTCTCTCCTCACACTTACCCTACACAACTTACTCTATTATTAACATCTTGCATTAGTGTGGCACATTTGTTACAATTGATAAATTGATATTGATATGTTATTATTAGCTTAAGTCCATTGTTTGCATTAGTTTTTTTTTTTTTTTTTTGGTTGTACATTCTATTGATTTGTGACAAAAGCATGTTATGTGCCTGCAATCACAATACTTTAAGAGACAATTTTTGCTGCTCTAAACGCCCTCTGAGCTCCCCAGATGATTTTTAAAAATTAAAATTAGAGGGACCAGCAGTTAGCATAATGGCTATGTCACTGGACTCCCATGTAGACAATCACGGTTTGAGTCCCGAACCCAGTGGCTTAAGCTCATGCTGGGTGCGTGTGCATGTGTGCCCAAGATCCCGAGATGAGAATGGAGGAGAAGGGATTGCGGCATGGCCATCCCCCCTGGGGGGTGATTTCTCACTTTCTGTCTCTCTGTTTCTCTCTGTCTGTCTAGCGAGTGCATGCACCCTATAGCAAAAACCTCTCCAAAAAAAAAAAAAATTAAAATTAGGTGTACAAAACAGAATTCTGACACTAAGCTACTTGAGATTGTCTTTTTAATAGCAAATACTTTTATTTATTTATTTATTTATTTATTTATTTATTTATTCATTTTATGGAGAGGTTTTTGCTATGTGCATGTGTGCTGTCCAGAAATACAGAGAGAAATAGAGAGAAACAAGTGATCATCCCCCAGAGGGGTTGGCCACACTGCAATCCTTTCTCATCCATTCTCCTCTCAGGATCATGGGCACTCATGCACATGTGCCTAGTATGAATTTAAGCCACCAGGTCCGGGACTTGAACCACAGTTGGCTACATGGGAGTCCAGAGACATAGCCATGATGCCAACTGCTGGTCCCAAAAGCAAATACTATATAACCATTGTAAATTTATTCAAGATAACATAGTTACTTCATGAGTCAGTTCCAAAAAACCCTTAACTGATACTGATATCATTAGTTTCTCATCTAAAAATTAGAGACCCTAGAAATAAACCCGAAAAAACCCAGCCAACTGATTTTTGAGAAAGGGTACCTGTCAATCCAGTAGTAAAAGGAAAACATTTTTAGCAAATGGTACTGAAAAAGCTGGATATCTATCTGCAGAAAGATGAATCTGTATCTCCAGACCCCTGGCTTAAGGGACACTGAGGCAGGGCCTCCTGCTTAAGCTTCTGCCCCAGCAGCCCCAAGTCCAGAGACCCTCTATCACTGTCAGCCAGGATCAGCCCTGGCTCAACAGCAAACCCCGCTTCCATCTCCAGAACCCTGGCCTAAGGGACACTGAGGTGGGGCCCCATGACTCAGCTCCAGCCCTGGCAGTCCCAAGTCCTGAGATCCCCTATCTCTGTCAGTCAGGATTACCCCCAGCTCAACAGTAGACCCAACTTTCATCTCCAGACCAATGTCCTAAGGGACTCAGAGGCAGGGTGACCTGCCTCAGCTCTAGCCCCTGCATCCCCAAGTCCAGAGTCCCCCTACCTCTGTCAGCCAGTTAGGGCTTATATTTTCTCTTTGACTTGTTAATTCCCCACTTCTCCTTACCACACAGGATCGCCCCCAGCTCAACAGCAAACCCCACTTCCATCTCTGGACCCCTAACTTAAGGGACACTGAGGCAGGCCCCCCCGCCTCAGCTCTGGTGCTGGCAGCCACAAGTCCAGAGACTCCCTATCTCTGTCAGAGAAGGTCACTCTCAGCTCAACAGGAGACCCCAGTTCCATCTCTAGACCCCTGGCATAGGGGACACTGAGTCAGGCCCCCTGCCTCAGCTCCAGCCAAGGCGGCCCCAAGTCTGGAGACTCCTTATCTCTGTCAGCCAGGATTGCCCCCAGTTCAACAACAGACCCCACTTCCATCTCCAGACCCCTTACCTAAGGGACACAGAGGCAGGGCCCCCTGCTTCAGCTCCAGCCTTGGCAGCCTCAGGTCCAGAGACCCCTTATCTCTGTTAGCCAGGATCGCCCCAGCTCAACAGTAGAACCCACTTCCATCTCCAGACCTCTAGCCTAAGTGACACTGAAGATCACTCCCAAATCAACAGCAGACCCAACTTCCATCTCCAGACCCCTGTCTGAAAGGACACAGAGGCAGGGCTCCCTGGTTCAGCTCTGGACCCAGCATCCCCAAGACCAGAGTCCCCCTATCTCTGTCAGCCATGTAGGGCTTTTATTTTCTCTTCTTTGATTTGTTAATTCCCCACGTCTCCTTACCACACAAGATTGCCCCCAACTCAACAACAGACCCCAATTCCATCTCCAGATCCCTGGCCTAAGGGACATTGAGGCAGGACCCACTGCCTCAGATCCAGCTCTGGCAGCCCCAAGTCCATAGACTCCCTATGTATGTCAGTCAGGAAGGGCTTTTGTTCTCTCTTCTTCTTTGATTTGTTAAGGTCCCACATCTCCTTACCACACAGGATTGCCCAGCTCAATAGCAGACCCCACTTCCACCTCAGGACTCTTGGTGAAATTGTGCACCACTCTAGTATGTGGCACATATCTTTTTCTTTATTCACCTTTTATTTTCTTTCCTCTTATTTGATTTCTCTCCCTCTTCCTTCACATCCCTGGAAAAACTAGATAGGTCTAGAATCACAGTTCTGAAATACCCTCGTATGGTAAGACTCCCCAGGGTCCTCCTTTTTACTGAACCACCTGCATAAACAGAGATACTGCTCTTCAGAAACCTCAATTGAATCCTCCTCCTTGGACCACATTGCTAAACACAACAGAAGAGACTTTAGCAATCACGAGTCCACAGCAAAAGGGAAACACACTTGTTCCTAGTTGAAGAAACTCCTAAAAGGTATTCCAAAGTGAATACATCATCCGATGGCTAGAAGTAGAAAAAAAGCCTCATGTCTGAATAAACCAGGAAATATGTCTCCATCAAAAGAACACAGTTACTCCTCTCCACTTCCCAAGAAAACAGAGGAAGTTACCAAAATGTCAGAGAAAGAATTTAGAACATTTAGGGTAACCATAATCTATGAGTTGGAACAGAAAAGAGACAACAAACTACAGGATATTAAAAAGTCCTTTCACGATATGAAAGAAGAAATGAACAGGCAAAGAAAGAATCATATGGAACTATAAGGGATGAAGTATGTAATACAAGAAATCAAAAACTCTCCTGAAAGTATTAAAAGTTGATTAGACCATGCTGAAGATTGAATCACTGACATAAAAGGTAAAACCACTGACCTAGAGAAAACCACCAAAAAGATAAAGAAAATTTAAAAAGTAAGGATAACATACGAGAACTATGAGATTCCATTAGATGCCCTAACATCTGAATAATTGGTTTCAGAAGGTGAAGAAACTAATAAGGACATGGAAAATCTATTTCATGAAATCTTGGAAGAAAATTTCCCAAGTCTAGAGAGGCACTCAAACATCCAGACCAAAGAAATACAAAGGACCCCAAATGGAATCAAACAAAGATCTTCCCCAAGGCAAATCTTAGCCAAAGTGGCAAAAATCACAGATAAAGAAAAGTTACTAAAACTAGCAAGAGATGCTAGTGATTTACAAAGGTCATCTGATCAGACTAACACTGGATTTCTCAACAGAAACAATGCAAGCAAAGAAAGAATGGGAAGACGTATTGAAAGTGTTAAGAGAGAAACAAATTCAACCAAGATTATTATATCCTGCAAGATTATCATTCATGTGGGGAAAAAAAAAAAAAAGATTAAAATCTTCTCAGGCAAACAAAACTGAAAATTTGCCAGCACTAGACCAGTTCTTCAAAAAACCCTAAAAAGAGTACAGTGCCAGGAAAACTAAAGAATGAACAGTCAGAAACAAAGGAATAAAAAGCAACCAAGACAATGACCAACTTAAATGTTAGGACAGGTCCAGTAATATCGATAGTTACAGTTAATGCTAATGAATGAAATTGTCCAATCAAGAGACACAGACTGGATGAATGGTTAAAAAAACCAGAAGCCCTCTATCTGTTGCCTACAGGAAACATACTTCATGGATAAAGACATACCTAGACGGAAAGTGAAGAGTTGGAAAAAGGTTTTCCATGCAAATGAAAACAAAAAAGAGCTAGAGTCGCAGTCTAATTTCTGACAAAATAGGCTTTAAAACAAAAAATGTTCGAAGAGACAAAAAAGAACAATAAATTGTAGTAAAAGCGTCAATCGATGAAGAAGACATATTACTTATAAATATCTATGCTTCTAACTCAGGAGCCCCAAAATATGTGAAGGAAAGACTGTTCAATCTAAAAGGGGAGACAGACTGCAACACACTAATTGTTGGAGACTTCAACACCTCTACTATCCCCTCAGGACAGATCATCTAGACAAAAAATAGGTAAAGAGATAAATTATCTAAACAATACTGTAAATCAAATGAACTTATCAGACATCTATAGAACTTTCCATCCAAAAACCACAACATACATTTTTCTCACCCCCACATGGAATCTTTTCAAAGATTGATCACATCATAGAGCACAAAGCAAACCTCAACAGATACAAAGGAATAGAAACTATATCCAGCATCTTCTAAAACCATGATGAAATTAAACTTGAGTTTAATTTCAAGAGAAATCCTCAAAAATACTCAAATACTTAGAAACTAAATAGCCTACTCCTGAACTACTCTACAACTACTGAAGAGATAAAGACTGAAATCAAAAGACTCATGGAAGCCAATGACAATGAGGACACAAGTTTCCATAATCTTTGGAACACAGCTAAAGCAATCATAAGAGGGAAGTTTATAGCAATTAGTTCGCAAAAGAAGAAGATGGGAAGAAGGCAATTGCATCACCTAACGTGCCCCAGAAAATTGGAAAAACAACAGAAAAAATCCAAAAAACTCCAGGAGAAAGGAAATAATAAAGATATGAGCAGAAATAAATGAAATAGAAAATAAACAAACTATAGAGAAAATAAATGAAAGTAAAAGTTGGTTCTTTGAAAAGATTTAAAATATTGATATACCACTAGCGAGACTTATTAAGAAGAAGAGAGAAAGGAACCAGGTGAATCAAATCTAGAATGAAGCAGGCAATATAACAACAGACATAATAGAAATAAAAACATCATTAGAGGATACCATGAAGAATGCTATGCCAAGAAACAAGACAATCTGGATGAGATGGACAAATTCCTGGACACATATAATCTACCAAGATTGAGCCAGGAGGATATAGAAAGTCTGAATAGGCCCATAACAAGCCAGGAGCTTGAATCAGTAATAAATAACCTCCTAAAAAGAAAAGCTCTAACCCTGATGGCTTCACCTGTGAATTCTACAAAACTTTCAAAGAGTTAACCCCATTCTGCTCAAGTTATTTCTAAAGATCCAGAAGGGTGAATCTTTCCCTAATTTACTCTGTGAAGCCTCTATCAGGCTTATTCTCATAACAGATAAGGACAGGACAAGGAAAAAAACTATAGATCAATATCTCTGATGAAAATAGAAGCAAAGATCCTCAACAAGGTACTAGCAAATTGTATCCATCAACTTGTTAAATAGATTATACATCATGATCAGGTAGGCTTTATTCCAGGAATGCAAGGTTAGTTCAACATACACAAAACCATAAATGTAGTACACCATATTAACAGTAAGAAATATAAAAACCATATAATCATATCACTTGATACAGAAAAAAACATGTGATAAGATACAACATCCCTTCATGATCAAGACACTCAGCAACACTGGCATAGAAGGGTTATTTCTGAACACAATAAATGTTATCTATGAAACCATAGCAAACATCATCCTGAATGGAGAAAAGCTGAAAGCTTTTCCACTAAATATGGGTACAAGACAAGGATGCCCACTCTCTCCACTCCTTTTCAGTATACTGCTGGAAGTTCTCACCAACACAATCAGAAAAGAGGAGAAAATAAAAGGCATTCAAATAGGAAAAGAAGAGGTGAAACTCTATTTGCAGATGATATGATTATATACATAGAAGACCCAGTTGTTTAGATTAAAACCTCCAAAAGGAAAACTATGAGAAGCTAAAAAAAGAAATTGAAAATGACACAAAAAAGTGGAAGGACATCACATGTCCCTGGATTGGAAGTGCTGGAGACCTGCTCCAGCTGGGGTGGGTTGAGACTTGACGGAAGGTGATGCAGGCGAGAAGAAATTCAGGCAGAGACCTCTATGCTATTTAGCATGTTCTCAGCCAACTACAGTCAAAGCAAGCTCAAAACTGCAGCGTCAGTGGCTAGGAGACATACGTATTTATTGAGGGATGTTTATAGGAGTAGGAGGGGTGAGGGAAAGTAAAAGATTTTACTCTAAAAAGTATGGTATTCAAAGCATAGGAACAACAGTCATAAAACACGATGTCTGTTTTGTTTGATTAGGTATTAAAAAGTCACAGTCCTTAGGGTGAGGAAGTCCATCTGTCCGGTCCATTATCTTCTTAGATCATGATTACTGGATAGGGCCTTTTTTTGAATGAGGGTTTTTTTTCTAGCTCAAGAGACAACACAGGATGTTTTATTAGCAGTTTTTCATAGTTTACAACACACAGAGGAGAACATTTTGTAGTTAGAGACTATCTGTTGCCTGCCTAAATTTAGATAAGAACTCTCAGTTAAGGTAGGTAATCTCGGGACCAGCAGTTAGCGTAATGGCTATGTCGCTGGACTCCCACGTAGTCGACCGCGGTTTGAGTCCCAGACCCGGCGGCTTAAACTCACGCCAGGCGCGTGTGCGTGCGTGCCCAAGATCCCAAGAGGAGAATGGAGGAGAAGGGATTGCGGCGTGGCCATACCCACTGGGGGGTGATTTCCTGCTTTCTATCTCTCTGTCTCTCTCTGTCTGTCTGGCGAGCGCACGCGCCCTATAGCAAAAACCTCTCAAAAAAAAAAAAAAAAAAAAGATAAGTAATCTCCCCCTGGCACCTTTAGGTTTGTTCATCCTGTCACCGCCAGCCAGACCTGCCCTTCCTCTGTTAACCCGTGAATTCCTGTATCTTGTTTGCTGCATTCCTGTCTGTTAATCAGCGAATTCTTGTGTCTCATATTTGAATCCCTGTCATGGCCATGGATGCGCTAACTCTGCCTAACATAGCTAACTTGGTCTGTAGTCCTAACAAGGCGTGTTTATACAAAATTAATCTTAAAATAACTTATTGTACATATGCTAATTACGCTAATTTGGCTTATACTAACTCAGTCTAACATATGCTAATTCAACCTAACACAGTCTGGTGGGGTGAGTCTCACGAAGTAATTCCCTGATTGCCACCACCTTAGGGGTCCACATTTTTTCAGGACTGTTAGTTGCTTTTATTGTAAGAGTTACAGTAAGGCTGGGGGTGTTATTTTACCCTTGCAGGGTACTGTAATGACAGTAAAACCCATGGCAGAGAGGCCGAGAGCAAAAATAGCACAAACTAGCACAACAAACACAGTTGAAAGCCTGAGCTTTGAGCTGTGGTCCATGCCTGAAGCTCTTCTCACACAAGCCTTGCTTAGACATGAGAGGCAGCTCTTTTAGACTCTGCCTGTGTTGGCTGCATGGCCTCCACCATGAAGAATTAATATAATCAAAATGAAAATTCTACCCAAATTAATCTACATATTTAATGCAATCCCAATCAAAGTACCAGACACATTCTTCACAGATCTAGAAAAGACAATCATAAAATTCTTCTGGAATCATAAAAGAACCCATATTGCCAAAGATATCCCACACAAGAAGAATGCAGTGGGCGGCATCTCACTCCCACACCTAAAAATATACTACAAAATTGTGGTAATCAAAACAGCATGGTATTGGCACTGAAACAGACAGGTGGACCAATGGAACAGAATAGAGTCTCCAGAAATAAATTCCCAAACATGCAGTCAACTAATATTTGACAAGGGGTACCAGTCAATCCAGTGGGAAAAGGAAAACCTCTTCAGCAAATGGTGCTAAAAAAACTGAATTTTCAGATGCAGAAAGGTGAATCTGGACTTCTACCTCTCACCTTTGACAAAAATCAAGTCAAGGTGGATCAAAGATCTAAATATAAGACCTCAAACTATAAAACTGCTCCTGGAAAACACCAGGGAATTTCCAGGAGACATTGGGGTAGGCAAAGACTTTTTAAATAAGAACCCCCAAACACAGTCGATAATCTCCAAATTAAACAAGTGGGAGTATAATAGACTAAGAAGTTTGTACATGGCAAAAGACACAGTAATTAGTGTGAATAGACAGTCTTCCGAATGGGAAAATATTTTTGTAAATTACTCGTCCAATAAGGGAGTGACAACCAGAATACACAAGGAACTCAAGCAGCTGTTCCAAAAAAGATGATCAATCCTATTAAAATATGGCAGTATAAGCTGAAAAAACAACTCTCTAAAGATGACACATGCTGGGGGCCGTGCTCCAGCCGGGGTGGGTGAACAGGAAGGCGACGCAGGTGAACAGGAATCAGACTAAGACCTCATGCCCCTTAGCATGTTCTCAGCCGGCTGCAGCCAGAGTAAATTCCAGACTGCAGCCCTGATGGCCAGAAGTCATGAGTATTTATTATAGAAGGAGTTTTTTCAGTAGTGGGATGGGTGAAGGGAAGTAAGTGAAACATTTTGCTCTAAAAGGTAAGGCATTCAAAGTATAGGAACAATAATCATAAAACATGACATCTGTTTTGTTTAGGTATAAACAGTCATAATTTTTAGAATGAGGAAGTCCATTTTTCAGGTGTATTCTCTTCTTTGATCTTGATTACCAGGGAGGATCTTTGGATGAGAGGGCTCCCAGGAATCTTGATCACTTTAGTCCCAGATTGGCTTGAGAATTTGAGCCTCGGGTCAGCTTTTGAGAACTATAGCTTCAGGCTAGGGTGGTAGTAAATACTAGAGCCTAGAAATAAATCCTGTCTGGTTAAGTAAAGACAAGGTTAGTATATACTAAAGTGAAATACTTACGTTATCTCTGGGGTAGTCTAAAGTTAAGAGGGTGAGTCTACATAGGAAAAGAATGTGGTCTTGTGAGTAGCTGAAGGTTGCTGTGTACTTGGGACCCTCTACATGCTGCTAATGACTGTGGCTTGGGGAATGGCAGTCTTCCCTTGTCCTGAGAATAAGGGTGGCTTATGGTCTTTGGGGTAACAGCACCTCGTGGATGAGTCCCTGAGCCCCTCCCGGCTACTGAGATAATTTCGCCCATTAGTAGCTTTAACCTAAACCTTTCTAATGCTTATCTACATAGTCCCCAGTAGGAGAAGTGAATGTAGCATTCTTTATTGACATTTTCCAGGAGGGTGGGGTGCGTCTAATGGGAGTAACTCCTGTTCGCAGCTGCCGCCCTGTGCAGCTGCTGCCTTAGTGGATCCGCATTCTTTCAGGATTATTGTAAAAGTTATAGTAAGGTTGGGGGTGCCTTTATGGGGTACTGGGGTATGGCAATAAGGCCCATGGCAGAGAAATTGAATGCAGGACAGTACAATGACACAATACGTGTTGACACAATACGTGAGGTCCAGAACTCGTAAAAGTGTTGACCTTGCAAACTGTTCTCCTCAGCCAAGTACTTGCTCTAGGCACGAGGGGCAGTTCTTTCATACTCAGCTTGTGTTAAGTGCATGGTCCCAGCAATGATCAACCCTGTTAAAAGATGGGAGAATGAGTTGAAAAAAAAATACTCTCTAGGGATGACATACAAATAGCCAAAAGGCATATGAAAAAATGTTCAACATTCCTCATTGTAAGGGAAATGCAGATCAACAACAACAATGAGATACCAACTACCCCCAGTCAGAATGAATAAGATTTTTAAAAAATGACAAGTGCTGACAGGGGTGTGTTGAAAGGGGAACTCTTACACTTCTGGTGGGAATGTAAATTAGTCCAGCCACTGTGGAGAACAATTTGTGTATTCCTCAAAAGTCTACAAATAGTAATACCATATGCTCCAGCAATCCCACTCCATGATATCTACCCAAGGGACAGAAGAATTATTAATCACAAATGTGCTTGCATTTTGATGTTTATTGTGGCACTATTTATAATTGTTAAGACATGGAACTAACCCAAATGCCCATGAACAGATGAATGGATTGACAAACTGTTGCACATATACTCTATGGAATACTATTCAGCCATAAAAAACCCCAGGCTTTTGACAGTAAGTGGATGAATGTAGAATATTTACTGCTGAGTAAAGCAAACCAGAGTATGAAGGAGAAACATTGCATGCCCCCACTTAATATATATTGTCTGCACTTTATGACTGAAACTGTTTGACTAAAGGATATAGAAACACAGTAAATGGATGTGACTATCAGATATAGTGTGTTTGAAAGAGTAGAGTCTGAGGAATGACATTTAGAAGAAAAATAGAGAGGCAAAGCATTAATGGGACAAAGAAATGTGGTATTATCTGTTGAAGATAATTTTCTAGTTTTATCAACTGGACTAGGGAGAATTTTTCACATTTTGAAATATTCACTTTGTAAGGTAAATAACATAATTGAATGTATAAAAGAAAAATTTTAAAATAAAAAAACACATTGTAGTTGTTTTTCTTTGTTTTTTGTTTTTTGTTTTTGTTTTTAAACTACACAAGTAGTCCAATATGAGGCAATAGGACTCTAAAAGGATATAAAGTCAAACAGACTCAGAAGAAAAAAAAAATAATAAAACTGCCTCTGTTTGCCAATGACATGATCATCTATGCAGACCTGAAAGACTGACAAAAAAAAACCTTGACAGAAACAAGTGATTATTGCAAGATTGCAGAATACATGATTAATGTACAAAAATCAGTCACTTTTGTTTTTCACCAGCAATAAACAAGTGAAATTTGAAATTATAAACATATTACCATTTATATTAGCTCATCCCCAAAATAAAATAGCTATAAATTTAATAAAATATGTGCAAGATTCATAGGGAAATAGTCTATAAAATTCTCATGACTAATATAAAAAAATAACTAAGTAGAGAGTCAGTCCATGTTAAAGGAAAGGAAGTTTTAATATTACCAAGATTACAATTCATCTCAAATTTATCTATAGATTTAACACAATCCCAATGAAAATTTGAGCAACTGGTTTTGTAAATATCACTGATTATAAAGGTTATATATAAATGCAAAAAAATATACAAAACCCAAAAATAGCCAAATCGTTATTGAAAGACAAGAGAAGGGTTTAGGATTGACACTATTTATTTTCATGATGCAAGTATTGGGTCATCAGAAAAATCATGATGCATTATTATAGAAAAATACATCATGACTTGTCAAATGGCCCAATAGATCCCATCCAGTTATATATACAGATGGCATGTAAGCATATAAATATATGTTCAACATCGTATGTTATTAAGAGATTGCAAATTGAAACAAGACAGAGACATAACTACATACCTACGAGAATTGCAAAAATACTCAACACTGACAATACCAAATGCTGATGAGAATATGTAGCAAAAGCAACTTTCATTCACTGCTGTGGGACGCAAAATGTTACATTTTGGAAAGCAGGCAGTTCCTTATAAAATGAAACATACTGTCATTGGACAATATGACGATCATACTTTTGGCATTTACCCAAACAAATTGAAAACTTATGTCCATATGAAAACCTGAACATGGATATTTACAGCTTTTATATTCATACTTTCCACAATTTGGTTGCAACTAAGATGTCCTGACTAAGGTAAATGGATAAATAAACTGTGGCATATACAGACAAGCCTTGAAAATATGGGGAAATTTTAAGTGCATATTATTAAGTTTAAGAATTCAGACTGAGGATCAGGAGATGTTATAATTGTCAGTCACTGGACTCCCATATGGTCAATTATGGTTCAACAGGTCTGGCAGCTTAAACTTATGCTGGGCACATGTGCATGTGTGCTCAAAGTCTAGAGAGGAGAAATGGTGATTAATTACTTTCTCTCTCTCTCTGTTTCTCTCTGTCTCTCTGGTGAGTGCATGTACTCTGTACCAAAAAAAATCCTCTAAGAAACAAGAGTAAGTCTGTAAAAACTCTATACTACATGAATACAAATACTTTTACATTATTAAAATTGTAAAACTATGGAGATAGTAAAAAGATTGGTTGTGGAGCTGGCAGGTAGTGTGGTGGTTAAAGGTATTGTTCTATCATGCAGCCAAGAGCAATCTGAGTCCTGGACCTGAGAGCTTGCTTTCTAATTTTGTCTCTCTCTTTCTGTCTCTCTCTGGTCAAAGTAAAAAATAATGATACTGATAAATGTTAAGTAAAATAATTATTTTTAAAATATTGGTTGTTCTCTGTGATTAGGGAAAGGTAAATTGCCAGGGTCCAGCCCTGGTGGGGGTGGCTTGACTCATTGGAGGTGGTGCAGGAAGGAAAGACTGAGGCCTCGGTGCCTTTTTTATGCACGTCCTCAGTTGGGCACCCTGAGAGATCGCTCTCTGAAGAGTGACAACTGCTAGGAATCATCGTGCCTTTTTATTGAAAATGTGATACATGCAAGTAAATGGGTGAGGGGCTACATGTTCTAATTATCAGTTTATACAGTTTTAACAATAGGTAACATAGATTCCATTCAGGATTGGATTAAGGGCGGGTCTATTACAGTTTATCAAGTTATCAATTGCTTGATTGATGTAGGCAGGTTTTCAGGAACTTCAAGGAATGCAGTTTTGGGAAGCAGCTCCAGCAAGCAGAGTTAATTATCAGCCGATGTTTGGTGGCAGCCATCTTGCGATTACTGAGTATGATGCTAAGAAAAGAACATCTCTAGTATAGGTATTAGTTCTTATGGATCTCAGTAAAGAATGATACGTATATAATTTTATAGGGATCTAAAACTTAATTCAAGGAATCCTAATATATCTATCTATTCTAAAGGGGTGAATCTATTGTTCACTTGGTGAGGGCAGGGGTGTCCTGGGCTAGTTTCAGCCTAATTCTATTTTATGTAAAGAAAAGGTTATTTTTTTATTTTTTTTATTTTTGGAGAGGTTTTTTGCTATAGGGCGCGTGCGCTCGCCAGACAGACAGAGAGAGACATAGAGACAGAAAGCGAGAAATCACCCCCCAGGGGGGATGGTCACGCCGCAATCCCTTCTCCTCCATTCTCCTCTCGGGATCTTGGGCACGCACGCACACGCACCCGGCGTGAGTTGTAAGCCACCGGGTCCGAGACACGAACCGCGGTCGACTACGTGGGAGTCCAGCGACATAGCCATTACGCTAACTGCTGGTTCCCAAGAAAAGGTTATTTTTAAACTTATGTTAAATGTGTCTTGAAGGGCCTTCCAAAGGTCAAGAAGATTTCTGCCTAGATGGAACTTTAGCACACCCTCTATTGTGACCACAGGGATGAAGCATTGTAATGAACAGTAGGTGGTCAGGGCCAATGGGAGCGGTCGGAGGACTTTCGGGAAATCTAATCACATACTCAAGATGTATGAGAGAGCTATGTAATTCTTTTATAGTAATATATCAGGGAGTCAGAGGAGGGGTCGTTTCCCAGCAAGGCTACCACAGTCTCCAGAGCATACAGCAAGCAACCTTGCCAACATGCTGAGTCAACCCAAGCTTTGCTCATAGGTGGGGGGGCGGGGGACGTACAGCAGCGGCCTTGCCAACGTGCTGAGCCAACCAAGGCTATGCTCAAGGGTTGAAGGCTCAAACAGATCCTGGGGCCCCACCAGGTTGGACTCCTCCATAATAAATAGTGAACAGAGGATTTGAGAGGTTATGTAACTGCTCCATATGACATTACCATAGTAGATATGTTGTTATGCTTGTCCAAACTCACAGAATGTACATCAGGCAAAATCAGGGCTTGTATTTTGACTATATGATTTCTATCCTTCCTTCCATCCCTCAGAAAGAAAATAATTTATCTCTGGAGTTGTAGCTTCCAAACAGACATGAGGCAAAGGGGATTATAGCCTCATTGTTGATGCAACGAACCATCCTGGTTATCAGATATAGCTAGTGTTTCATTCATACAAATCTACTGCAAACATAGCTGCCAGTCCCATCTGCCCCTTGATAAATGTGCTCTAAGTGGTTCCATAAGCCAATCCTGCCATCTCGGTTTTCTGAGTCCTCTTCTGGGACTGTGCAGGTGAGAGTGGGAAAACATTTGACCCCAGAGGATCCACACTCACAATGTGTCCTACCTACTTTCTTCTTCCATAAAGTGATGGCCTGGAGCTTTCAGTGTATGAAATTAGGCAAGGAACTTGAGTTCATTAAAGTTTTCCTTTGCCCTGTCATTTTTTCTTTTGCTATCCAAACAGACTCTCCCTCGACTCTCAGTCAACGAAAAATAGGCATGCTTAAAAGTCAAACAAAACCCACTTCAAAAAGAAAGAAAACAAAATTAATAAAAAATCTGAGCCTTATTTTTTCTTAACTAAGGTACCCAGTCAGAAAAACACTTGCACATCCATGATAAATTTATATTTTATTTTATTTTGTTTTCATTTATACATTCATTCACTATAAATCACTTAGCTTGTAAAGTGAATTTTCTTTTTTAATGTATTTATATATTTATTATAATCATAATCATATATTACATTGAGTCACAAATAACTTTGCAGTGTATTACATTTCTTTTTCCAGAAGGAATACCATGCATATCAGTCAATACAGAGACACTAAAATCCCCATTTCATCATCCAATAGCTTTTCATTATTTTTCCCGATCATAGTCATTATTATTATTATTATTATTATTATTATTCCAATTATTTTTTAAGTCGATCACTATTTCTCATTTTGCTTGTAAAAAGACTTTACCCAACATGAAATACTTCTCAGACCAATCCAGCTGAGAATACTATACACGTCATCATCAACAGGTAATAAACCATATCTGTGTCCTACTAATGTCATGCCTATTTCTTCTCTTGCTATCTTTCTCTTTATGCCACTCTTTTCCCGCCCCATTCCACACTCTTTTATACTTGTTAATTATTTTCACTGATTTTATATCCTCCAATATTTTGACCTCTACCATAGAGTGTAGATAGTTGGTATATATTAAGTGGCTACATACAATATCTTACTTTCATATCTTGGCTTACTTCATTCAGCAATAGATCCTCCATATCTGACCACTTTCTATCAAATTCAAGGGTCTTGTTGTTCTTCCTGGCTGAATAGTATTCCATAGAGTATATATGCCACACCTTTTCAATCCATTCATCTATTTGTGGACATTTCAGTTGGTTCCATGTCTTGGCAATCATGAATAATGCTGCAATAAACATTAATGTGCAAGCACTTTTCTGACTGAGCATTCTCCTGTCCTTTGGGTAGATACCCAGAAGTGGGATTGCTGGATCAAATGGTAGATCTATTTATAGATCTTTTAGGAACCTCCATATTGTTCTCCACTGTGGCTGAAGCAGTTTACATTCCAGCCAGTAGTGTAAGAGAGTTCCCTTTTCACCACATCCCCGCCAACACTTATCAGTTTTTATATTTTTAATCTTTGCCATTCTGACAGGGGTTAGGTGGTATCTCATTGTGGTTTTTATCTGCATCTTTCTTATGATGAGGGATGTTGCACATTTCCTCATATGCTCTTTGGCTGTTCATATGTCTTCCTTAGAGAGATCTTAATTCAGCTCATTTTCCCATCTTTTAATTGGGTTAATCTTTTTTTTATGCAAGGTGTTTGAGTTCCCTGTGTATTCTGGTTATCAGTCCCTTGTATGAGGCATATTTTACAAAAATATTCTCTCATTCTGAGGGTTGTCAATTCATGCTTGTTACTTTGCTGTGCAGAAACTTCTTAGTCTAATATAGTCCCACATGTCCATTATAAGGATTATTGCCTGTACTTTGGGAGTCTTATTTAAGAAGTCTTTGCCTACTCCAATGTCTCCCAGAGATTCCCCAGCATTTTTCATCAGTAGTTTTATTGTTTGAGGTCTTAGGTTAAGATCTTTGATCCAGTTTGAGTTGATTTTTGCTAATGGTGAAAGATGGGGGTTCAGTTTCATCTTTCTACAGGTGAATACCCGGATTTTCCAGCACCATTAACCATAGAGGATTTCCTTTTCCCAATAGAATGACTGATATCCTTTGTGAAAAATCTTTTTTCTGTTAAGTTTTTTCTGTAAGTTTCTGGAATCTCTGTTCTATTTCATTGGTATGTTTTTGTGCCAATACCAATGCTGTTCTGTTGATCACAGCTTTATAGTATATCTTAGGATCAGGAAGTGTTATGCCTCTCACTCCATTCTTCTTGCACAGGATTGCTTTAGCAATACAAGGTCTTTTATGATTCCAGACAAATTCTATGATTGTCTTTTCTAGATCTGTGAAGAATATTTCTGGTATTTTGATCAGAATTGCATTAAGCATGTAGATTAATTTGGATAGAATTGCCATTTTGATTATGTTAATTCTTCCAATCCAGGAACATAGGAAGTCCTTCCACTTTTTTATGTCACTTTCAAGATCTTTTTTAAGATTTTCATACTTTTCTTTATAAAGGTCTTTAACTTCCATAGTTAGTTTTATCCCTAGATATCTTATGCATTTTCTGGCTATGGTGAAAGGGATTTCAGCTCTACTTCATTCAATGCATTGTTTATATGTAGGAATGCTATAGATTTTTGGATGTTGATTTTGTATCCTGCCAATTTACTGTGTTCACTTATTACTTCATGTAGTTTTCTCATTGAGCCCTTTGGGTCTTCTAAGTATACCATCATGTCATCTGTGAATAAAGATATTTTCAACTCTTCTTTGCCTATTTGAATGCCTTTTATATTGTTCTCTTTTCTGATTGCATTTGCTAAGACATCCAGTACTATATTAAAGAGCAGTGGAGAAAGTGGGAAGCCTTGCCTAGTACCAGTTTTTAGTGGAAAATCTTTTAGCTTTTCCCCATTCAGAATAAGGTTAGCGGTAGGTTTTTCATAGATGGCTTTTACTGTTTTGAGAAATGACCCTTCTATACCAATCTTACTGAGGGTCTTAATCATAAAAGGATGTTGTATTTTATCAAATGCTTTCTCTGCATCAATTGAAATGATCATACAGCTTTTATCTTTCTTTCTGTTAATATGGTGTATTACATTTTTAGTCTTGTGGATGTTGAACCACCCTTGCATCCCTGGGATAAAGCCTACCTGGTCGTGATGAATCATCTTTGTTACATGTTGTTGGATATGATTTGCAAGGATCTTGTTGAGAATTTTTGCATCTATATTCATCAATGATATTGGTCTGTAGTTTTATTTTTTTTCATGTCCTTATTTTTTTTGGGAATGAGGATGACAGAGGCATCTTAAAATGAATTTGGAAGCTTTTCCTCCTTTTGAATCTTCAAAAATAATTTTAGTAGGATAGCGGTTAACTCTTCCTTAAAAGTTTTGTAGAATTCAGAAGTGAAACCATCTGGGTCTGGGCTTTTCTTTGTCAAGAGGTTATTACTGATTCAATCTCCTAGCTTGTTATGAGTCTATTCAGGTTTTCTATGTCCTTCTGATCTAATCTTGGTAGATTATATGCATCCAGGAATTTGACCATCTCCTCCAAGTTATCTTGTTTGTTGGCATATAGTCACTCACAGGATCCTCTAATGATATTTTGTATTTCTACTATGTCTGTTGTAATATTGCCTGTTTTGTGACATATTTGATTTATCTTGTTTCTGTTTTTCTTCTTCTTGATCAGTCTAGCCAGTGTTGTGTCAATCTAGTTAATTTTTTCAACAAACAAGCTTTTGCTTTCATTTATTTTCTGCATGATTCGTTTATTTTCTATTTCATTTATTTCTCCTCAAATCTTTATAATTTCTTTGCGCCTGCCATTTTTAGGGTTTATTTTTTGTTGTGTTTCCAATTCCATGAGGCTTGATGTTAGGTTATCTATTTGCCAACTTTATATCATTTTCTTATGCACACTGATTGCTATGAATTTCCATCTTATGACCGCTTTCACTGTGTTCCATAGATTATGGAAACTTGCGTACTCATTATCATTTTTTCCATAATTTTTAAATTTCAGACTTAATTTCTTCAGTAGTGAAGAAGTCATTCAGAAGTATGTTGTTCAGTTTCCATGTGTTTGTGTATTTCTTTTTTATTTAATTAATTTATTTTTATATACATTCAATCACATCATTTAGCTTACAAAATGAACATTTCAATACATGCACATTTCTCCCCAGTCCAGTTGATCAAAATATCTTCAACAGAGAAGAAGACTCCACATGGCTCCTGAAAACTAGGTATTTCAGGGCACACGAGAAATGAAGATTTTCTACTGATAATTCAGCCTCCAGCACACAAGCTAGCGTGGCAGCAGAGGCCAGGCCTTCAGAAAAAGACTCCGCATGGCTCCTACAAACTAAACGGATCTAAGAGCACTGTAGCTAAACATCCAAATACTAATAGGGTTAAAATATTCCTCAATATCTACTGAATCTGCTGCATCAGCGATCACAACAGAACATCAAAGAGATTCTAGATCACCTCTGTCTGTTTGCTCCTGAACATTCAGGCTGAACTTCAAGAATTTGAAAGAAACACACCATCCATCAGATGACAGGAAATCACCACTGGATTGCAAGAAATCTGGGAAAACAAGAAAATACCTCTCCTCCAAGGGAAAAGAGTATCTTTTCTTCATCCACAAGCAGTTCGTTGAAAATCATGGAAATGTCTGATAAGGAATTTAGAGCATTCATAATGTCAAAGCTAACAGAGATGGAAGAGAAAAGAGATAATAAACTGCTAAAGAGAAAGGAGAAAGAAGTTGATGAGTTCCAGGAGATGAGGAAATTCTTGCAAGATCTAAAAGAGGAATTACACACTTTACAAAAGACTCAAACGGAACTGTTAGAGATGAAGTCTATAATACAGGAAGTCAAAATCTCCCTTGAAAGTACTAAAAGCAGACTAGATCATTCAGAAAATAGAATCTCAGATGTAGAAGAGAAAATGGCTGGCCTAGAAAATCCACCACGAATACTGAGAAAATGGCCCAAAATTTTGAGAACAATATAAAAGGAGTACTAGATACCATCAAACGTCCAAACATCTGGATAATTGGCATTCCAGAAGGTGAAGAGACCCATAAGGGCATTGATAATCTATTCCATGAAATCCTGCAAGAAAACTTTCCAAACCTAGAGAGGCATTCAAAGATCCAGTCCCAAGAAATACAAAGGACCCCAAATAGAATCAACCCAAGAAGATCTTCTCCAAGACACATTATAGCCAAGTTGACCAAAACCACAGACAAAGACGAGATACTAAGATTAGCAAGAGAAAAACATCAAGTTACCTACAAAGGACATCCCATAAGGCTAACAGCAGATCTCTCATTGGAAACAATGCGAGCAAGGAGAGAATGGGAAAATATATTCAAAGTGTTACGAGAGAAGCAATTTCAGCCAAGAATACTGTACCCGGCAAGATTATCTTTCAGGTGGGAAGAAAAGACAAGAACATTCTCAGATAAACAAAATCTGAAAGAATTTACCAGCACCAGACCAGATCTCCAAGAAGTTCTCAAGGGTGTGCTGTATCAGGAAAATTAAATACAGACACACGAAATTAAGAGTTCAAAAACTAAGAAAGTGGCCAACTTAATCGTAGGGACAAGTCTAGAGTTGAATATTATATCCCAGAATTTAATCAGGAAAATTGAACCAGAACAGAAGATAAAAGTACATGAGACTGATAGGTTCATGCACCTACCATTTGAACAGAATCCTAACCTGTTTCCTGGCTTTAAACAAAGTTCCTTGACATTTCTTTAATTTAAGTTAAAACTGGCTTTCTTAATAGTAACGAGTGAACTCACCATTGAAAGTAGTTAGATTATGTAAGAAATTGTGTGATCAATACAATGTGGGTGGGAAAGGAACAGAAGACAATTGTAGATACCAGAGATAGTGTGAGAAGAGAGTGGGAAATGACAGAGGATTAGAAAGAGGGGTAAAAATAATTCTAGGAACTAGAAATGGACAATTTTTTATAATATGCATGATTAAGTCACTATGCAGTATATTCTGGATGGGAAATCACATTTTGTATGCTGTGATGATGCTCAGGGAAATAATGTAAATTAAGTTACAAAAAAAAGTTTCAGGAAAAAAAATCTGTTCAATGACTGCAGTAAGATATATAGCCCCAGCTAGGTGCTACTTTATAGGATGCGTAAAGTTAGACTTGTGTTCATGGAAATGTATATATCACTTGTGTTTGCTATGAAAATATTTAGATTAATTAATGTCTTTAGTAATTTAATAAAATGTGGGGAGGGAACAGTATAGAAAGCAAACATAGATACCAGACACACTGTGGGAGGAGAATGGAAGATGGCAGAGGGTAAGAGATAGGGAATCAAGGATGGGGAAAAAAAGGAAAACATACAGAAAACATGAAATGGAAAATTATTTGCTGACAATAACATGCTTGTTGATGTGCTTGATTGAGACAATATACAGTGTACTCTGGATGGAAAATTTCATTTTTTATGTTGTAATGATGTACACTGAATGAATGCAAATAAATAAATTGAAATTTAATTAAAATCTTCAACAGATAACACCACACCTCCCCATCCCGTCTATGCTTTGTCTCTGTATCCCTCCTCCAAATGTCCTTCCCTAGGCCCCACTCCTCCACACACATCATGTGTTTGTGTACTTTTGAGGGTACTTTTTGAAGTTAATCTTCAGTTTAATTCCATCATGGTCAGAGAAGATGCTGGATATAGTTTCTATGCCTTTGAATCTGTAAAGGCTTGATTAGTGTCCTAACATATGGTCAATCTTTGAAAAGGTTCCATGCTGAGGTGAGAAAAATGTATATGTTGTGGACTTAGGGTAAAAGTTCTATAGATATCTATCAAGCCCATTCAATTTATAGTATCATTTAGGTTCTGTATCTTTCTATTTATTTTCTGCCTAGAAGATCTGTCTAAAGGAGATAATGGGGTGTTGAGATCTCCAACAATTATAGTGCTTCTCCCTATCTCTCCTTTTAGCTCCTGCAGTCTTTCCTTCACATATTTAGGTGTATCTGAGTTGGATGCAGAGATAGTTATAAGGGTTATGTCTTCTTACTAGATTATCCCATTTACTATTATATAGTGCCCTTCTTTGTTCTTACCGTCTTTGACCTGAAGTCTAGTTTGTCTGAAATCAATATTGCTACTCCAGCCCTTTTTTGACTTTCATTTGCATGTAATATCTTTTTTCAGCCCTTCACTCTTAGTCTATGTATGTCTTTATCCATAAAGTGAGTTTCTTGTAGGCAACAGATAGAGAGTTTCTGTTTTTATCCATTTGGCCAGTCTATGTCTCTTAATTGGATAATTTAATCCATTGACATTCAATGTAATTATCGATATTTCTGGACCTGTTCCTATCATTAAGGGAGCCATTTTCTTGGTTGCTTCTTGTTCTCATGTAACTGTCTGTCTGACTTTTTAGTTTTCCTGGTATAGCACTCCCTTCAGAACCTCTTGAAGAGCTGGTCTGGAGTTGGTAAATTTCTTCAGATTTTGTTTATCTAAGAATGTTTTTATCTTTCTTTCCCATATGAAAGATAACTTGCCTGGTATAGTATTCTTGGTTGAAATTTTTTTTTCATTCAACACTTTGACTATATTTCTCCATTCTTTCCTTACCTGTATTGTTTCCACCAGAAATCCAGGGTAGCCTGATGGGGTGACCTTTTTAACTTGACGTTTCCCTCTTGCCAACTTTCATATCTTGTCTTTGTCTGTTGTTTTTGCCACTCTGGCTATGATGTCCCTTGCAGAGGATCTCCTTGGTTTGATTCTACTTGGGGTCCTATGTATTTCTTTGGTATAGATATTTTAATGCCTTTCTAGGTTTGGAAACTTTTCTTCCAGTATTTAATGGAATAAAGTATAAAATGCCCTTATTATTTTCTTCTTCTTCTTCTTCTGAGATACCAATTATCCAGATATTGGGGCACTTGATGGTATCCAGTATTCCTTGTATATTATTCTCGTTTTTCTTGGTTGTTTTCTCAATCTTCTTGATACTTTTTTCTTGGTCAGATGTTTTGTCTTCTACATTCAAGATTCAGTCTTCTACCTTATCTAACCTGCTTTTAATACTTTCCAGGGAGGTTTTGATTTCCTGTATTACATTCTTCAACCCTAGCAGTTCCATCTGGTTCTTGTTTAAGGTATCTATTTCTTCTTACAAATCATGAAAGGACTTTCTCATCTCTTGGAGCTCATTGTCTTTTTCTTCTTCCATCTCAGTTAATTTACTCATTACAAATATTCTGAGTTCCTTATCCGACATGTCCATTACGTCCATTTTATTGACTGTGGGTGATGTAGGCTTATGATTTCCCTTGGTAGAGTAGCCTTTTGTTGATTGCTCATACTTATTGAGCCTCTGCAATTGTTCCTAGTCATCAGGTGATCTATATGTTCTTTCCTAACTTATTCAAGTTATCGCTGAAGTCCAGAGACGAGTAGGGGTGGGGATGAGCAATGGGTCCCAGCCATTAGGGACTGCAGCTGAAGGCAGCCTCTAAAGTGAGTTTTCCAATATTAATACATTTCACACTAGTTCAGTTGTGGATAATATACACATAATCATCAACCGATACCAATCCATTTCTGTGTTCCATAAATATCTTGCCTCTCTAATTTTCTCCTTAATGTCTTTCCTCACTCTCTCTTCCTTCTCTAATTCTCTTCCAACACTGAATCTGGGACCTTTTTTTTGTAATTAAAACTCTTTATATAATAAACATGTATACATACAGTAGCAAAATATAACAATGTACTCTACACACTGAAACAGTGGTTCTGAAACTTTCAGGAGTATCAGAATCTTCTTTGGATAGCTGGGTCATGCTTCCAGTTTCTGAATCATTTGGTCTAGAGTGGGACCCCAGAATTGGCATTCCTAGTTAGTCTCTCACTACTGTTGCTTCTGGTCTGGAAACATTTTGAAAATCACTGTGTTAAGACATGAGAAACATCATTCTAATCTTATAAGAGAGAATGACATACATCAATCTGAGTCAAGGAACCAGCAGGTGGTTTGGTGGTTAAAGCTGCCGGACTCCCGTATGGCTGACAGTGGTTCAAGTATCATTACTCTTATTAAAACACTCTTTTAAAAGCTAAATAAAACCCTTTATTTTTTGTTAAGTTACTTGTTCTCTTCTACATCCATAAACTTCCCAGTTCTTCTTATGATAAATGCAAAATGCCATTATTTTATGCTCTGCCACTTTCCTCCACTGAGCAATAACCATGCCAACTAGAAATACTTTAAAGGTCATCTGGTGGAAGCATTAAGCTTACAGTCATGCATTCTTGAATTTCTAGAGTTCAAACTAGATGTTAAGAGATACTTCTCACTTTTTATTTTTTATTTAACCAGTCAGCTATAGATCAGGAATATCACAAGCCTTTATTCCCTGTGAAAAGATCATGGTCAATGGGACCAGCAGTTAGCGTTATGGCTATGTCACTGGACTCCCACGTAGTCGACCACGGTTTGAGTCCCGGACCCGGTGGCTTAAACTCACGCTGGGCGCATGTGCATGCGTGCCCAAGATCCCGAGAGGAGAATGGAGGAGAAGGGATTGTGGCGTGGCCATCCCCCCTAGGGGTGATTTCTCGCTTTCTGTCTCTCTGTCTCTCTCTGTCTATCTGGCGAGCACACACGCCCTATAGCAAAAACCTCTCAAAAAGAAAAAAAAAAAAAGGTCATGGTCAAAACAGATTGTGCTCATTTAACTCAGAAGACAGGCAGCACACTAATTAAAAACAGCCTTGGTATATGTTATAAGTTAGATTTTACACCTCTCTCCAAAACTATGTGAGGTTCTAACCTCCTGGACTTCTGAATGTCATCTTGTTTGTAAATAGAGTAATTGCACATGTAATTAAATTGAGATGAGGTTGTAGTGTAGTAAGGTGGTCTCCTTAATCCATTAAGGCAGATGCCCTTTAAGAAACCAACATGTGAAGACAGAGACACACAGAAAAAATGTCATGTGACAACAGAAGCAAATATTAGAATCATGTAGTTGTAAAGCTAGAAACACCAAGGATTGCAAGAACCACTGGAAGGTAGAAAGAGGAAAGGGAGGATTCTCTTTTACAGATCTCGGAGGGAGAACAGCAATGACAACACATTGATTCAGAAGTGAAGACTTCCAAACTCTGAGAATATATGAAAGTTGTTTTAAGTCATAGTTTGTGATAGTTTGTTATAGAAACCATGAAAATTACAGAATTTGAGAAGTTAGTAAAGAAGAGGATTTCCAAGTGGTGATGATGCTGTATTACAAAGTACCATAAAATTATTAGCTTAGAACAATGCATGATTATTATTTCATGGTTTCTATGGGCAGGGCTCTATGCATGGCTTAGCTGCACCTTCTGCTTCAAAGTTTTGCAGCACAGGCTGCAAAGTGTCAATTGGGGCTGGTGTCTCATCTGAATGTTCAGTTGGGAAAAGTCCATTGTAAACTGATGGTCATGCCCGTTCCAAGCTGTATTTAGTGTGCAGGTGTCAGAGGAAGCCTTTAGTTAAGCTCTCGAAAACAGAAACACAGGCTCACCTAGACTAAGGTAAAAATGGAAGAAATAGTTTGTCTTGGCCTAACAAGTTAAAGTCTTCATAGATAAAAGTATATTTGGGACCAGAAGTTGGCATAATGGCTGGACTCCCATGTAGTCGACTGTGGTTTGAGTCTCAGACCAGGTGGTTTAAACTCACACCAGGCATGTGTGCATGTGTGCCCAAGATCTTGAAAGGAGAATGGAGAAGAAGGGATTGTAGTGTGGCCATCCCCTCTGGGGGATGATTTCTCACTTTCTGTCTTTCTGTTTCTCTCTGTCTTTCTGGCAGGCACACACTCACTATAGCAAAAACTTCTCAAAAAAAAAAAAAGAGTATATTTAATGTAGTTAAACTACCACCTACATTAAGACTACATGTTTGGTTATCTTTTCTGGAGCCCATGTGATATTGGAAATGTCATATGTTTGACTATGTAAGGAGAGGAAAGATTAAAGAATTTGAGCTTTCTTGTCATTTCATTTTATGACATTTTAGAAAAAGTTGTAGTGAGATATTGTTGTCTCAATTTCTGTAATTGTAGGTAAATGCACAAACAACAGCAGCATAGCTGGTATTTAGTACAAACTTATATGCCCATCACTGTGCTATGTACTTGTATTTACATGATTAATTTTCCAGAAATCTATTCACACCTATATTTAAACAGCATTTAAAATATGTATTGAGCATCTACTCTATGCCAAGTTCTGTGCTTGGCACTGGAGACATGATAGATAACAAGACAAAGCTTTGGGTTGGGGTTTAAATGGGATAAATAAATCTCTTGTCCTCAGAGCTATAGATAATCTGACTTAGTAATACAGGTATGAACTATAAGAAAAAGCTCCTGCTTTCTGACTGATGGATTAGAAACCATCATTTGACCCTGAGTCCAAAGTTTTCTCTGCAAACATGCACAGGAGTGGCTGGGATGTTCAAGTACTTTAAAGTCAGTAGAACAAAATTTTCAAACTCTGAAACAAAAATTATGTACAGAAGAATTGTAGAGCCTCCTGCACCATAGGTTACAATAAAAGCAAAATGAGAAATAGCGATTGACTGTTTTAAAAAATAATTAGAATAATAATAATGATTGGGGAAAACATAGAAAAGATATTGAATGTTGAAGTGGGGAGATTAATGTCTCTGTACTGACTGACATGCATGGCATTCCCTTTTGAAAAAGCAATATAATACACTGTAAAGTTATATGTAATCCAATGTAATGTAAAGAAGATTATGATGATAATAAAAAATAAAAATTAAAAAAAAGTCAACAGAAAAGCATCCTTGAACCTGTAAGAGCTTAGGGAGTTCAGTTCTATGAGTTATTTTGTAATAAACTACTAGATAAATGACACTTAGACAGTTGAAATGTCAGAGAGGAAAAATACACCCGAGAGAATTGAGTTTATTATGGGGTAGAATAAAGACAAATATGCTTTTGTTACAGACATGTAAGAAATTATATAAATAATGAAAAATTCAAGACAGAGAACTGTGTAGCCAGTGGTTAAAGTAAATTGATATTTTAATTATATGGCATTTGCTATTTTTTGAATTTTGTGTCATATAATTTTATCTATTAAAAACAATGTATTTTAAAAAACCTGAAAAAAATAGGCCAACATTTGAGGCTTTATGGTTCTGTCAACTAGGAGCCAAAAGATGAAAAGGGGTTTTGTGTGATCTCAACCACAACTGAGAGTGGAGAGAAGCTGTCCTACAACCCAGTCAGAAATAAGTCTAACAAGGAAAAGCAGGGCCAAACCCACAGCCTAGTAATTAATCCCACGTGACTGATGTGTCATTAAAATTCTGACCCTGGTGGCTTGAAAAACACTGGGCCCTTGTGCATGGGTGCACAAAATCCTAACATGATGGAGAAATGAAGGAGAAGCGATTGTGGCATGACTGTGCCCCATTGGGAGGCTGATTTCTCCCTTCCTCTGCTTTTTGTTTCTCTTTGAAAGCACTTGCATCCCTTACAAAGATTCAAAAATAATTTTAAATAAAAAGGATCAAAAAGTGGGACAATGAAAGACAGCATTTTTTTCCCATAGTAACGATTCAAATTATTGTACTACCAGGACTGCTTGTTATGTTAGTGTATATGTGGAAGGAATAGAAGGTTTTGCAGACTTTTTTATATCCAAATGACTTCATTGTCAGCCTGTGGTTTTGTAATCCCATGAATCTCTTCAGATCCCTGTGCCTGGACTCGCCCTTATTCCTCTCAATGGTTCTTCCCTAGTGCTGGTTCCAGAGTGGTTTATTCAGCAGGTATTGGCTCAGTCCTGATGTCTCCTCCATATGCAAGGCCACCTAGTTCCCAGGTTGTAGCCTCATTGGTCTCTTTGGAACTAATTCCTTCCCTGGTATTTGCTTTATTTTGTTCTTTCTGTCTCATTCCAATTCCTCTCCCAATGAAATTTGGAATTTTCTTTAAGTCCCAGTCCATTGGTCAAGACTCTACAAGACCTTAGAATGCTCTCCTATAATAACTACAGCTGCCAGGAGGAATTCTGGCCAGAAATGTCAGACTATACTAGCTAGAGGCATGTAATGGGGAGACTTCTGGGTAAAAACTCAGACCACAATAACCAGAAGTCTTGGGGAGGTGAACTTCCAGAGAGAATGACAGAATTAACTTCTTAGTCTAGCTTGGAGGAGACCTTACAGCAGAAGGACCAGACTATTTTCAATAGGGCCAGCTGGAAAAATGCCTTCCTGGTAAGGCCTCAGGCAACATTAACCAGAAGCCAGGTAAGGAAATCTAGCCACTAGAAAGCCATAGTACACTTGACAGTGTCATCACCAAGAATTAGTGGCAGAAACACCATACTCTACCACCAGTAAGCCACTGAGAAAAAAGATCCTGTGGACAATAAAATACACCACTAGAGAGGCTAGAATTAAGGTTTCTAGAAATCCAAGCAACACTACCCTGAGGCTTCTGAAATCAACTCATCAAAAGCAGTATTTTGTGCAAAAAGTGCAGCTAGTGACAAAAATCCTGTCTAGGAGTTCTTCCATGAGATACATTTTCAGACTACGCCACCTAGAGGCTATGGTGGCAAAGATGCCACCACAAAACATAAGGATACTTTCCAGAATCAGCAGAAGGAAGAATTTTAAGTATAAGTGCCAGACTATATCAGTTACTGGGGTTGAGGAGGGAGTCATCTGGGTCAAGATTCACACCACACCACCAATTCATCTTTGAAAGAAAAATTTCTACCTAGAAATGCCAGAGTATACTTCTGGACTCCCTGGGGGAAGTGTTCCTGGATGAAATGCCAGACATTACCCAGAGCCATCTGGGAGAAAATCTGGGTAGAGCTCAGTCTACACAACCCAGAAGCCTAGGAAAGAAACATGACCATCAGAAAGCTGGAGTACACTTGCCAGAGTAGCAAGGAGGAAATATTCTGAACATGATCAATCTACATTATCAAGAAACCTCTGGGACCATGAATTTTAGACAACATGAAGAAATTCACTTTCTAAACTGGCCAGGAGGAAGCTTGCTTTGTGCTGACAGCAAATGGCACTGCTCAGCACCTGTGAAAGTAACACTTGTAAATGTTTCTTCAGGATACAGTAACCAGTGGCCTCCAGAAAGAAAAGCTCTGGCCATGATGCCATAAGAATATTCCCAGATCACTTGGAGTAATCCTTCTTGAAGCTAACACCAAACTGCAAATCCCAGAGTCCTCTGGGAACAAAAATGCCCAGGCAGGGCGAAAACTGTACTAAGAAAGCACTTGGAAAGATAAATTCCCAGTAGAAATTCAAAACCAAAACACAGGCTTTGTAATGCAAACACACCATGAGAAAGCTAGAGGACACACACCAGTTTCCAGGAGGAAGAATTTTGGACAGATGTATCAGACTACACAAGCTAGAGGTTTGTAATGGGGAGAAATCTGTGAGATAAATTTCCAGAGAGAATTACAGAATGAACTTCCTAGAATAACCAGGCTTTGATTTCATGGCAGAAGCACCAGATTATATGGCACAAAGCTGAAGAAATGCCTTCCTGGTAGAGCCTCAGTCTATATTAACCAAAAGCTGAGAAAGGAAATATACCCATCAGAAACTCAGAGGACATGTGACAGTGTCACAGGAGGAATAATTTTTGGCATAAATGCCATGCTACATCTCCAGAATTCTCTGAGTTTAAGAATTCAGTGAGAACAATAAAATATACCTTCTTGAAAGGCTACAGGACAGTTTCTGAGCAGAAATCCCAAATGCCAGCACTCTGACACCTCTGAAAGCAAGACTTCTGGTTAGAAGCAACGTTGATACTAACTAGAAGCCTTCAGAAGGAAAAATTCTGACCAGAATGCCACAATTCATATTCCAAAGTCTCTTGCAGAAATACTTGTGGAAAGAAATGCTAGACGATAAAACCTAAAAGTGTCTAGCAGCAAAAATTCCATGTACAGTCAAAAACTACACTAAGAAACAGATACTGGGAGGAATAATTCTGGAGAGATCTTCCACTGAGTGACTAAGAAAGCTGTAAAATGTAAATTAAAATCAAAATCGACCCCAGAAAGCCAGAATACATTTTTCTGTCTCTAGTAATAGGAATTCTGGGAAGAAAGCCTATACTACACAACCAAAGTGAAGTTTTTGAGCAAAAAATACAGCTACTGATAAAGACCCAATAGACATTAGGAGGTTCTGTTTTATAGTAGACATTCAGACTATGCCATCCAGAACTCTGGGGAGTCAAACTTCCCACCACCAAATACAAGGACACTTTTCAGAAAAACTGATTAGGAGACAAAGTTCTGGTAATAAACACTAGACTACACCAGCTAGTTGACTTAAGGAAGAATATTTCCAGGTCAAGATTCACAGTACACTGCCTAGATGTCTCTGTGAGGGGAACTTCTAGCTAGAATGTGTATATGCTCCTTAGACTCCCTGGGGGATGAGTTCTTGGAAGAAATGCCAGATAATATTACTTAGAGTTATCTAGGAGGAAACCTGTGTAGAGCTCAGTCTACTAAACCCAGAGTCTAGAAAAACCATGGCCATGAGAAAATTGGCGTGCACTTGCCAAAGTCAACAGGAAGAAGTGGTCTGTGCATGAACCACAGTCACATTACCCATAAGCCTCTGGGAGCACAAATTTCAGACAATATGAGAAAATTCACTTCCTATAGTGGCCAGGAGGGAAATAACTTGGCACAAACACCAGAATGCACTACTACTCTGATGACACTGAGAGAAATATTTGTAGTTGTAACTACAGAATACACTAACCAGTGGCCTCCAGAAAGAAAGACTCTGGCCACTGTGAGAAACTCAGGGCTTGAAAGTGGGGTGTTGTGAAAGATTAAGACAAGATATGAGGAAAAGTATAAAGCAGGGGATTAAAGCACTCTTGGAGCAGAAGAAAAACTGCCCCAGAGCAGAGCCTGTTTATTATAAATTAAATCAGATAAATAGTGAGTGAGTCTGGCTATAAAGAACATTGCACAATATACATGACATTCTTTGTAGGCTATATTCCTGGTACAATATTGATAACTATCATTAACTTAGTACTTAGACAATATCATGTCTTGTAGAATGTCATCAAACATCTTGAGACAGAGCCCATGCCTGGGACCTCCACCCTATTGATCATGCAGTCTTTGTTGCTTTCTGTCTAGGAATGGGGTTGCTTTCAACTCCCTTCTACATTCTTTCCTTCTGAAAATCAGTTTACATTACCACAAAACCTCTGGGAGCATGAATTTTAGACATGAATAAATTCACTTTTTAAACTGGCCAGAAGGAAGCTTGTTGCTCAGCACAGATGGCACATTATGCTACTCAGACACCAGTGAAAGAAAAACTTGGTGGAACTGCAAAATACACAATCCAGTGCCCTCCAGAAATAAAAGCTTTGATCATGATGCCATAAGAATATTCCCATAGTCCCTAGCAGCAATCCTTCTGGAAGCTAACATGAGACTTCAAAATCCAGAAGTTTCTGGGAGCTAAACACCGAGGATGGTCAAAACTACACTACTCAGAAAACACTGGGAAGAAGAATTTCATGTATAAATTTAAACCAACACCCAGAGGCCTTGTAAAGCAAATACACTGTGAGAAACCTAGAGGATGCTCACCACAGCTGCTAGGGAGAAGAATTTTGTCCACAAATACCAGACTACACAAGCTTGAGACCTGTAATGTGGATATTTCAGGGTAAATATTGAGACTACAATAACCAGAATTCTCTGGGAGGTAAAATTTAGGAGAAAACATCAGAATGAACTTCCTAGAATGGCCTAGGTGGAGATTTTGTGGCAGAAACAACAGAGTATATTACACAGAGCCAGATGGAGAAATGTATTCCTGGTAGAGCTTCAGACTATATTAATCAGAAGCCAGGTAAGGAAATCTAGCCACCAGAAAGCCTTAGGACACATGACAGGGTCATCAGAAGAATGAACTCAGGGTGGAAACATCAGATTTCACCTTCAGGAAGTTTCTGAGTTAAAATATCCAATAAGAACAATAAAATTCTCCCTATAGAGAAGCTAGCAAAACAGTTTCTGGACAAAAATCATAAACACTACTACACTACCCTTTCACCTCAGAAATCAAGACTTCTGGCTAGAGACACAAAGGATTCAAGAAAGAAAACTTCTGACCAGAATGCCAGAATATGTATTCCAAAATCCCTTGCAGAAATATGTATGACATGAAATGCTAGAAGCCAAAACCTAAACATTTCTAAAGAAAGAATTCTATGTTTAGGCAAAGACTACACTACCCAGAAAGCACTGGGAGAAAGAATTCTGGGGAGACCTTCCACTGACCTACCCCCAAACCTCCAAATAAATAAATAAATAGAATATAAATTGCCAGGCAGACTGAGGCTGCAGGCCCAACCCTTCTGAATCTCCACGTATCCCCATCGTTCCTACTCTTTGGACCCCAGGTTGGTTGACTGGGACTTTAAAGCGAACTCCCCCCCCCCACCCCACCCGCAATCCAGATCAAGCCGGCCAGCAGTTCCGGGCACCAGGTGGACTGAGGCTGCAGGCCCGACCCTTCTGAATCTCCACGCATCCCCACTGTTCCTCCTCTTTGGACCCCAGGTTGGTTGTCTGGGACTTTAAGGCAAACAACCACCCCACCCCACTCGCAATCCAGATTGAGCCGGCCAGCAGTTACGGGCACCAGGTAGACTGAGGCTGCAGGCCCAACCAACCTGGACCTGTCACTCATCTTCTGACCCACTAGTCTTTGGACTCTTTGAATTTTTGTGATTTGAATAGGACGTGGCGTGCATTGTGCGCTGCGCGATTTCCTTTTTTCATTTTGTTTTTCCTTGCTCTTGGGGTGTTGCTTATTAGGTTAATTGAAGGCTCACCTCTCCTTAGAGACAGTGAGGACTTTGGGCCATCCAGAGTAGTGGCAGCAGTTAATGGTAATTGTGAGCAACATGTAGGCCAACAATAAGGGAAATCATCAATTTTCTAAGCCTGTACAACTTTTAACAATCAGTTAGGAAGAAACATACAGACTACCTGATGACTAGGAACAATCGCAGAGGCTTAAGAAATATGAGCAAACAACAAAAGGCCTCTCCCTCAAGGGAAATCACCAAGCCTACATCACCTACAGTCAATACAATGGACGTCATGGACATGTCTGATAAGGAATTCAGAATATTTGTAGTGACCAAACTAACTGAGATGGAAGAGAAAAGAGATAAGGAGCTCCAGGAGATGAGGAAGTCCTTCAATGACTTGAAAGAAGAAATGGATACCTTAAACAAGAACCAGATGGAACTTTTAGGATTGAAGAATGTGATACAGGAAATCAAAACCTCCTTTGAAAGTATTAAAAGTAGCTTAGACCAGGCAGAAGATCGGATCTCTAACATAGAAGACAAAACATCTGACCTAGAAAAAAGTATCAAGATTGAGAAAACAACCATGAAAAATGAGGATAATATACGAGGAATACTGGATACCATCAAGCGCCCCAACATCCGGATAATTGGTATTCCAGAAGAGGAAGAAAACAATAAGGGCCTAGATAATTTATTCCATGAGATCCTGGAAGAAAACTTTCCAAATCTAGAAAGGCATTCAAATATCCAGACCCAGGAAATACATAGGACCCCGGGTAGAATCAACCCAAGAAGATCCTCTCCAAGGCACATCATAGCCAGACTGGCAAAAACAACAGACAAAGACAAGATACTAAAGTTGGCAAGAGGGAAATGCCAGGTTACTTACAAAGGTCACCCCATCAGGCTAACATCGGATCTCTCGGCAGAAACAATGCAGGAAAGGAAAGAATGGGGAAGCATAGTCAAAATGTTGAGTGAAAAATTATTTCAACCAAGAATACTATACCCGGCAAAATTATCTTTCATATGGGAAAAAAAGATAAAAACATTCTCAAATAAACAAAATTTGAAGGAATTTACCAACTCCAGACTAGCTCTTCAAGAGGTTCTGAAGGGAGTACTATACCAGGAAAACTAAAAAATCAGAAACAGTTTTACGAGAACAAAAAGCAACCAAGAAAATGGCTCACTTAATGATAGGATCAGTTACGGAAATATCGATAATTACATTGAATGTCAATGGATTAAATTCTCCAGTTAAGAGACATAGACTGGCTGAACGGATAAGAAAACAGAAACCCTCTATCTGTTGCCTACAAGAAACTCACCTTATGGATAAAGACATACATAGACTAACAGTCAAGGGCTGGAAAAAGATACTCCATGCAAATGGAAATCAAAAAAATGCTGGAGTAGCGATATTGATCTCAGACAAAATAGATTTCAAGACAAAGACTGTAAGAAGAGACAAAGAAGGGCATTATATAATAGTAAATGGGGTAATCCAGCAAGAAGACATAATCCTTATAAATATCTACGCACCCAACTCAGGAGCACCTAAATATGTGAAGGAAAGACTGCTGAAGCTAAAAGGAGAGATAGGGAGAAACACTATAATTGTTGGAGATCTCAACACCCCATTATATCCTATAGACAGATCTTCTAGACAGAAAATAAATAGAGAGATACAGGACTTAAATGATACTATAAATGGAATGGGCTTGACAGATATCTATAGAACTTTCCACCCTACATCCACAACATATACATTTTTCTCACCCCGGCATGGGACCTTTTCAAAGATAGATCATATATTAGGACACAAATCAAGCCTTTATAGATTCAAAGGCATAGAAACTGTACCCAGCATCTTCTCTGACCACGATGGAATTACACTCAAGATTAATTTCAAGACACAACCCCGAAAATACATGAACACATGGAAACTGAACAACCTACTGCTGAAGGACTTCTTCACTACTGAAGAAATTAAGGCTGAAATAAAAAAATTATGGAAACTAATGATAATGAGTACACAAGTGTCCAGAATCTATGGGACACAGCAAAAGCAATCATAAGAGGGAAATTCATAGCAATTAGTGTGCATAAGAAAAGGATAGAAAGATGTCAAGTAGATAACTTATCATCATGCCTCAAAGAATTGGAAAAACAGCAACAAACAAACCCCCAAAATGCCAGGCGAAAAGAAATAATAAAGGTTCGAGCAGAAATAAATGAAATAGAAAATAAACGAACCATACAGAAAATAAATGAAAGCAAAAGCTGGTTCTTTGAAAATATTAACAAGATCAACACACCATTGGCTAGACTGATCAAGAAGAAGAAAGAAAGAAACCAGATTAATCAAATATGTGATGTGATGAAACAGGCAATATTACCACAGACATAGCAGAAATACAAAATATCATTAGAAGATACTATGAGTGACTTTATGCCAACAAACAAGATAACCTGGAGGAGATGGACAAATTCCTGGATGCATATAATCTACCAAGATTGGATCAGGAAGATATAGAGAACCTGAATAGACCCATAACAAGCCAGGAGATTGAATCAGTAATAAATAACCTCCCAACAAAAAAAGCCCAGGCCCAGATGACTTCACTTGTGAATTCTACAAAACTTTTAAGGAAGAGTTAACCCCTATCCTACTAAAATTATTTCTAAAGATTCAAAAGGAAGGAAACCTTCCAAATTCATTTTATGAAGCCTCCATCATCCTCATCCCCAAAACAGATAAAGATATGACAAAAAAGGAAAACTACAGACCAATATCATTGATGAATATAGACGCGAAAATTCTCAACAAGATACTCGCAAATCATATCCAACAACATATAACAAAGATCATTCATCACGACCAGGTAGGCTTTATACCAGGGATGCAAGGGTGGTTCAATATACGAAACACCATAAATGTAATACACCACATTAACAGAAAGAAAGATAAAAACCATATGATCATCTCAATTGATGTGGAGAAAGCATTTGATAAAATACAACATCCTTTTATGATTAAGACTCTCAGTAAGATTGGTATAGAAGGGTCATTTCTGAACACAATAAAAGCAATCTATGAAAAACCTACAGCTAACATTATACTGAATGGTAAAAAGCTGAAACCATTTCCTCTGAAAACAGGTACTAGGCAAGGCTGCCCACTTTCTCCATTGCTCTTTAATATAGTACTGGAAGTCTTAGCTATTGCAATCAGAGAAGAGAACAATATTAAAGGCATTCAAATAGGCAAAGAAGAGTTGAAAATATCTTTATTTGCAGATGACATGATGGTATACTTAGAAGACCCAAAGGTCTCCATGAAAAAACTGCTTGAAGTAATAAGTGAATACAGTAAGGTGGCAGGATACAAAACCAATATCCAAAAATCTATAGCATTTCTATTTATGAACAACAAGTTGAACGAAGCAGAGCTGAAGAAAGGAATCCCTTTCACCGTAGCCACAAGGTATATAAGATACCTAGGGATAAACCTAACTAAGAAAGTCAAAGACCTTTATAATGAAAACTACAAAAATCTTAAAAAAGACATTGAAAGTGACATAAAAAAGTGGAAGGACATCCCATGCTCCTGCACTGGAAGAATTAGCATAATCAAAATGGTAATTCTACCCAAATTAATTTACATGTTTAATGCAATTCCAATCAAAATACCAGAGATATTCTTCAGAGATCTAGAAAGGCAATCATAGAATTTGTCTGGAACCATAAAAGACCTCGTATTGCAAAAGCAATCCTGCGCAAGAAGAATGGAGTAGGAGGCATATCACTCCCTGATCCCAAGATATACTATAAAGCTGTGGTCATCAAAACATCATGGTATTGGCATAAAAACAGACATGTGAACCAATGGAAGAGAATAGAGACCCCAGAAATAACCCCCAAAGCTTACAGCCAACTGATCTTTGATAAAGGATATCAGTCAGTCCATTGGGAAAAGGAAAACCTCTTTAGTAAATGGTGCTGGAAAAACTGGGTATCCACCTGCAGAAAGATGAAACTGAAACCCCATCTTTCACCATTAACAACAGTCAACTCAAAATGGATCAAAGATCTGAACCTAAGACCTCAAACAATAAAACTACTGGTGGAAAATGCTGGGGAAACTCTGGGTGACATTGGAGTAGGCAAAGACTTCTTAAATAAGACTCCCAAAGCACAGGCAATAATCCCTAAAATAGACAAGTGGGACTATATTAGACTAAGAAGTGTCTGCACAACAAAGGACACAGTAACAAGTGTGAACCGACAACCCTCAGAATGGGAAAATATTTTTGTTAAATATGCCTCAGACAAGGGACTGATAACCAAAATACATAGGGAACTCAAGTGCCTTATGTGAAAAAAAAAAAAAGAGTAACCCAATTAAAAGATGGGAAAATGAGCTGAACAAAAGTCTCTCTAAGGAAGACATACGAACAGCCAAAAAGCATATGAGGAAATGCTCAACATCCCTCATCATAAGGGAGATGCAGATAAAAACCACAATGAGATACCACCTAATCCCTGTCAGAATGGCAAAGACAAAGAATATAAAAAGTGGTAAGTGTTGGCGGGTATGTGGTGAAAAGGGAAGCCTCCTACACTGTTGGTGGGAATGTAAACTAGTTCAACCACTGTGGAGAACAATATGGAGGTTCCTCAAAGATCTACAAATAGAACTACCATTTGATCCAGCAATCCCACTTCTGGGTATTTACCCAAAAGACAGGAGAACACTCAGTCAGAAAAGTGCTTGCACATCAATGTTTATTGCAGCATTATTCACAATTGCCAAGACATGGAACCAACCTAAATGTCCACAAACTGATGAATGGATTGGAAAAGTGTGGTATATATATTCTATGGAATACTACTCAGCCATAAAAAATAACAAGACCCTGGCATTTGCTAGAAAGTGGTCAGATATGGAGGATCTATTGCTGAGTGAAGTAAGCCAGGCTATGAAAGAAAGATATTGTATGTATCCACTCAATATATACCGACTATCCGCACTCTATGATAGAGAGCAAAAAATTGGAGGACATAAAAGCAGTGAAGGTACTTAATGAGAATAGGACAGTGTGGAATGGGGGAAGTGAAGAGAAGAGGATAGAGAAAGATAGCAAGTGAACAATAGAGAGTCAGGACGTTAGTGAGAAACAGATATAGCTTATTAACTGTTGATGTTGACATGGATAGTATTCTCAACTGGATTCGTCTGAGAAGTATTTCATGATGGGCAAAGTATTTGTACAAACAAAATGAGAAATACCGATTGACTGTTTTAAAAAATAATTAAAATAATAATAATAATGATTGGAAAAAACATAGAAAAGATATTGAATATTGAAGCGGGGAGATTAATGTCTCTGTACTGACTGACATGCATGACATTCCCTTTTGAAAAAGCAATGTAATACACTGTAAAGTTATATGTAATCCAATGTAATATAAAGAAGATTATGATGATAATAAAAAATATATATAAATTGCCACAAGAAGCCATGTACATTTTCCTTAGCCTCTAGGAATAGGAATTCTCTGAAGAAGGGCTAGACTACATAGCCAAATTGAAGAATTTGAGAAAAAGTTGCTGCTAGTAAAAATGTAGTCTCTGGAAGGTCTACATTGAGATAATCCTTGAGATTACAACACCCTGAAACCTATGGAGGAAAAATTGCCACCAAAAAACATAAAGACACTTTGCAGAATACCTAGAAGGAAGAATTCTTGGCATAATCACCGGATTACACCAGATAGTGAATTTGAGAAGAGAGAAATCTGGGTCAAGATTCAGACTACAACACCCAGTCACATTTAGGAGGGAAACTTCTAAACAGAATAATTGAATATACTCCCTAGACTCCTTGGGAGAGAAGAGTTATTGGAAGAACTTCCAGACAATACTACCCACAACCAGCTGGGATAAATCTCTCTCTCTCTCTCTCTCTCTCTCTCTCTCTCTCCTTGAGAAGTTTTTGCTAGGGTGTGTGTGCTCGCCAGAAAGACAGAGAGAGAGAAAACAAGAAATCATCCCCTGGGGACGGGAGGGGGATTTCCATGTCATGCTGCAATCCTTCCTCCTCCATTCTCCTCTTGGAAACTTTGGCATGCATGCACATGTGCCCAGCGTGAGCTTAAGCCACCAGATCAGGACTCGAACTGCAGTCAGTTACATGGGAGTCCAGTGACATAGTATTATGCTAACTGGTGGTCCCGTCTCTTTAGACCAAAGTCTACAAAACCCAGAAGACTAGGAAAAAAAGTCTTTAGGAATAGGAATTCTGGAAAGAAAGGTTATACTACACAATGAAAGTGAAGTTTCTGAGCAAAAAGTATAAATATTGACAAAGATCTGGTAGATTCTGAGAAGTCTCCTTTGTGATAGGTCTTCAGAGTACACCTCTCAGAAGTCTAGGAGTCAAGCATGACACCAGCAAACATGAGTACTCTTCCGGGATGACCACAAGGAAGAATTCTGGGCCTGAACTCTAGACTACACCGGGTAGTGAGCTTGAGGAAAGAGACATCTGGGTCAAGATCATACTACACTGCCTAACGTCTCTCAGAAAAACATCTTGCTACAATGATGTGACCTATTGCTTTGTCTCTTTGGGGGAAATTTTTTTTGAAGAAATGCTAGATGACATTACCTAGAACGTCTGTGCAGACATTCTGTGTGAGGCTGCATGTGGCTGCAGGGCCCAATGGCCAGAACCTGAGGTACATCCTCTCCCCCACTCACCTTTGGACTTCGGTTTGTGTCTTGGGACTTTAAGAAGAATTTGCACCTCTCCCCTCCCCATCTGAATACCGGATGAAGCAAACTGCCTTGCCAGATGCCAGACTGCCTGTGACTGCAAAGCCTGTGGCTCATCCCCTCCTCCACTTGCCTTTAAACTCTCAAGACTTTGGTGATTTGCATAGTGTGGCCCACAATGCATTCTGTGGAATATTTTCTTTGCTCCTCAGGTAAAGCTCAGCAGCTCAGTTTCAGTTTCACCTGTTCTTTAGAAGCAGGGTCATCCAAGACAAGTGACAACAGTGCAGGGTGGTGGTGAGCAACAGGGAAGCAGAGAAGAAGAGAGATCACAAATTTTCTACTCCTGCAGATTTTTGAATGGTCATAGATACCTTGAATAATTTAGGAAGGAACATATAGATCAACAGATGACTAGGAACAATTGCAGAGTCACAAGAAATATGAGTAACCAACAAAATGTCTTTCCGTCAAGGGAAAGCATCAATTCCACCTCCCACAGCACAATGGAAGCCATGAAAATGTCAGATAAGTAACTGAGAATACATGCAGTGACTAAACTAAATGAGATGCAAGAGAAAAGAGATAATGAGTTCTAGGAGATGAGGAAGTCCTTTCATGATTTGGATGAAGGAATAGACACCATAAAAGAGAATCAAATAGAATTGTTAGGGATGAAGAATGTGATACAGGAAATTAAAATCTCCCTTGAAAGTATTAAAAGTAGATTAGAGCACACATAAAATCGAAAACCTCTGACATAGATAAAAGTATCAAAAATACTGAGAAAACAGCCAAGAAATATGAGGATAACATATGAGAAATACTAGATATCACCAAGCATTCTAACATCCGATTAATTGGCATCCCAGAAGAGGAAGAAAATAATAAGGGCATTGATAATTTATTTAAAAAATATTCTGGAAGAAAACTTTTCAAACCTAGAGAGGCATTTAGATATCCAGACCCAAGAAATACATAGGACCCCCAATAGAATAAACCCAAGAAGATTCTATCCAAAGCCAGACTAAACATAGCTAGATTAGCCAAAACCATAGACAAAACAAGATACTAAAATCAGCAGAAGAGAAACATCAAGTTACTTAAAGATTATCCAATCAGGTTAACCCATCTGTCTCTCTCAGAAACATTGCAGGAAAGGAAAGAATGGGGAATTATAGTCAAAGTGTTAAATTAAAAAAATTAAACCAAGAATACTATAGCCAGAGAGGTTATCCTTTATATGGGATAAAAAGATTAAAACATTCTTGGGTAAACAAAACGTGAAAGACTTTACCAACTTCAGACCAACTTTTCAAGAGGTTCTGAAGGGAGTGCTATACCAGGAAAACTAAGTCAGACGGACAGTTATAAGAGAACTAAAATCAACCAACCAAACAAACAAAAAACAAAACAAGAAAATGGCTCACATAATGATAGGGACAGGTACAGAAATATCGATAACATTGAACATTAATGGGTTAAATTCTCCAATTAAGAGACACAGACTGGCTGAGTGGATAAAAATACTGAAATCATTTAACAATTGCGTAAAAAAACGCACCTTATGGATAAAGACATACATAGACTAAAAGTAAAGGACTGGAAAAAGATATTCTATACAAATTGAAATTTAAAAAGGGATGGAGTTGTGATACTGACTTTAGACAAAATAGGCTTTAAGACAAAGACTATAAGAAAAGACAAAGAAGGGCATTATATAATAGTAAATGGGCTAATTCATCAAGAAGACATAGCACTTATAAATATCTATGCATCCAACTCAGGAGCACCTAAATATGTGAAGGAAAGACTGCTGGAGCTAAAAGGAGATGTAGGTTGCAACACTATAATTGTTGAGAATCTCAACATCCCATTATTTCCTTAGACAGATCTTCTAGGCAAAAAAATAAATAGACATATACAGGACCTAAATGATGCTATAAGTTGAATGAACTTGACAGACATCTATAGAAATTTCCACTCTAAGACAACAAAATATACATTCCCTCCCCCCAGTATGAAACCTTTTCAAAGATTGACCACATGATAGGACATAAATCAAGCCTTTACAGATTAAAAGGCATAGAACTATATCCAGAATCTTCTCTGATCATGATGGAATTAAATTTGATATTAATTTCAAGTAACACCATTGAAAATACACAAACATATGGAAACCAAACAGCCTACTTCTGAATGACTTCTTAACTACTGAAAAAATTAAGTCTGAAATTTTAAAAAAAAATGGAAACAAATGATAATGAGTACACAAGTTTCCATAACCTGTGGGACAAGGCAAAAGCATTCATAAGAGGGAAATTCATAGCAATTGGTGCACAAAAGAAAAAGATGGAAAATAGAGAGCCTAACATCATGCCTCAGAGAATTAAAAAAAGAACAACAACAAAAACAATGCCAGGCCAAAAAGTAATCATAAAGATTTGAGCTGAAATAAATGAAATAAAAAGTAAATAAGTTACACAGAAAATAAACAAAAGCAAAACTGTTTTTTTTTTTTTTGGAAAGATTAACATGATTGGCAAACCATTAGCTAGACTTATAAAGTAGAAGAAATAAACCAGATAAATTAAATACATCACGAAACAGGCAATTGTAGAACAGACACAATCAAAATCCAAAACTTCATTAGAGGATACTATGAGCAAACGTACACCAACAAAGAAAAGAACATGGAAGAGATGGACAAATTCCTGGATGCATGTAACTATCAAGATTGAATCAGGAGGACATAAAAAACCTGAATAGATTCATAACAAGCCATGAAATGAATATTTAATAAATAAACTGCCAACAAAGAAAAACCCAAGTCTGAATTGGTTCACTGCTGAATTCTACAAAGACCTTTAAGGAAAAGTTAACCCGTATCCTACTCAAATTATTTCTAAAGATCCAAAGGAAGGAAACCTTCCAAATTTATTTCATGCTCATTCCTCATACAGATAAAGACATGACAAAAAAGAAAAACTACAGACCAATATCTCTGATGAAGATAGATGCAAAAATTATCAACAAAATTGTATACAACAACATATAACAAAGATTATTAATCACGACCAGGTAGGCTTTATTCCAGGGATGCAAGGGTGGTTTAACATATGCAAAAACATAAATATAATACAACATATTAACAGAAAGAAAGAAAAAACATATGATCATTTCAATTGATGCAGAGAAAACATTTGATAAAACAGAGCATCGTTTCATGATTAAGACTCTCAGTGGTATTTGTATAGGAGGGTCATTTCCCAACACAATAAAAGCCATATATTAGAAACCTATACCTGACATTATAATGAATGGGAAAAAGCTAAAAGCTTTTCCACTAAAAATTGGTACTAGACAAGGCTACCCACTTTCTTGACTGCTTTTTAAATATATTGCTGGAAGTCTTAGTCAATGTAATTAGAAAAAAATGAATAATATAAAAGGCATTCAAATAGGAAAAGAAGAGGTGAAACTAACTCTTTTTGCAGATGACATGATTGTATACATAGAAGACCCAATGGAATCCAGGAAAAAATTCCTGGAAGTAATACATGAATACAGTAAAGTTTCAGGATACAAAATCAACGTATAAAAATCTATACCATTTCTATTTACAAACAGCAGGCAAACTGAGTTAGAACTGAAAAAACTGACCCCATTTACAATAGCCAAAAAAGTATAAGACACCTAGGAATAAAACTAACCAAAGAAGTTAAAGACCTTCACAAGGAAAACTACAGGAAGCTAAAAAAAAAAAAAAAAAAAAAAATTGAAAATGACATAATAAAGTGGAAGGGCATCCCATGTTCCTGGATTGGAAGAATTAATATAATCAAAATGGCATTCCTACCCAAAATATTTTACATATTTAATAAAATCCCAATCAAACTACCAGAGACATTCTTCACAGATCTAGAAAAAATAATCATACAATTTGTCTAGAATCATAAAAGACCTCATATGCCAAAGCAATCCTGCACAAGAAGAGTGGAATGGGTGACATTTCACACCCTAACTAAAAATATACTACAAAGCTGTGGTAATCAGAACAGCATGATAGGGACCAGTGAGTGGTGTGGTGGCTAAGGCACTGGACACACCCACAAGGCTGATCATGGTTCAAATCCTGAACTTGGTGACTTGTTCTCTCTCTCTCTCTCTCTCTCTCTCTCTCTCTCTCTCTCTCTCTCCCCCCCCCTATGTGTGTGTCTCCTGGTCAAATTAAAATAAATAAATGAATTAATAAGATTAAATAAACAATTCTTTTTCTTTTTTTTTTTTTTGGAGAGGTTTTCGCTATAGGGCACATGCACTCGCCAGACAGACAGAGAGAGAGAGAGACAGAAAGTGAGAAATCACCCCCCAGGGTGGATGGCCATGCCACAATCCCTTCTCCTCCATTCTCCTCTCGGGATCTTGAGCACGCACGCACACGTGCCCGGCGTGAGTTTTAAGCCACTGGGTCCAGGACGCAAACCGTGGTCAACTACGTGGGAGTCCAGTGACATAGCCATTAAGCTAACTGCTGGTCCCAAATAAACAATTCTAAAAAAAGAAAAAACAAAAAACAAAACAAAAAACAAAAAAAAAACAAAAACAAACAAACAAACAAACAAACAAAAAAAAAAACCATGGTATTGTCACAGAAACAGATAGGTGGACCAATGGAACAGAATTGCATCACCAGAAATAAACGCCCAAACATACAGCCAACTGTTTTTTGACAAAAGGTACCAGTCACTCCACTGGGAAAAGGAAAAACTATTTAGCAAATGGTGCTGGAGAAACTGGATATTCACCAGCAGAAAGATGATTCTGAACCCCTACCTCTCACCAGGGAGCTCCTCTGGCCTTATATCTCTGTGTCTCCATCTCTCCCTGCTTCCGTCTTCTCATTTTTTGGTAATTTTTCCTTTTTAAATTTTTTTTAAAGACAGTTTTCTCTTGCTCTCAGCTCCATCTTCTGTCTTGTTAATAATCCCCTCTGCACCTCTCACAGAGGAAGGAGAGTCAAGAGGCAGCCCTTCAGGAGAAGATTCATCATGGCTCCTGAGAACTACTCATTTCAGGGTAAAAGAGAAGTGAAGATTTCCTACTGATAATTCAGCCACCAACAAGCAATTTAGAGTGGTAGGGAGGACCTCCGGCATTCTATCTCTGTCTCCATCTTTGTCTCTCCCTGCTTCTGTTTTCACGCGTTTTGGTAATTTTTCTGACTTAAAATTTTAAAGGCAAGGTTTTCTCTTGCTCTCAGCTCCACCATTTTTCTTTTAAATAATCACCTCTGCTCCTACCATGCAGGCAGGAGAGATGAGAGGAAGGCCTTCAGGAGAATATTCACCATGGTTCCTGCAAACTTGTCAGTTCAGGGAAAAAGTGAAGATTTCCTACTGATAATTCAGCCTCCAGCAAACAAGTTAGAGTGGTAGGGAGCTCCTCTGGCCTTCTATCTTTGACTCTGTGTCTCCATCACTGTCTCTCCCTGCTTCTGTCTTTTAATTTTTTGGTAATTGTTCCTTCCTAACACTTTTTTAAAGGTAAGGTTTTCTCTTGCTCTCAGCTTCACCTTTTGTCTTGTTAATAATCCCCCTCTTCCCCTCCCACCCAAGCAGGCCTTCAATAGAAGATTCATCATGGTTCCTGAGAAATAGTCATTTCAGGGAAAAAGAGAAGTGAAGATTTCCTACTAATAATTCAGCCACCAACAAAAAGTTAGAGTGGTATGGAGTTCCTCTGGCTTTTTATATCTGAATCTGTGTCTACTTCTCTGTCTCTCCCTGCTTCTGTCTTCTCATTTTTTGGTAATTTTTTTTCTTTTTGAAACTTTATTAAAAGGAAGGTTTTTCCCTTGTTCTATTCTCCGCATTTTGTCTTGTTAGTAATCCCCTCTGCTCCTCTCACGCAAGCAGGAGAAGCAAGAAGCAGGATTTCAGGAGAAGATTCATCATGTCACCTGCAAACTAGTCATTACAGCATAAAAGAGAATTGAATACTTCCTACTGATAATTCAGCCTGCAGAAAACAAGTTATCATGGTAGGGAGCTCCTCTGGCCTTCTATCTTTGTCTCTGTGTCTTCATCACTCTCTCTCTCTGCTTCAGTCTTCTCATTTTTTCTTCCTAAAGCATTTTTAAAAGCAAAGTTTTCTCTTGCTCTCAGCTCCACATTTTGCCTTGTTAAAAATCCCCTCTGCTCTGCTCACCCAGGCAAGAGAGGAGAGAGGCAAGCCTTCAGGAGAAGATTTATCATGGCTAGTCATTTCAGGGTAAAAGAGAATTGAAGATTTCCTACTGTCAATGGAAAATAAATAACCAACTGTAAAATTAATAATTAATAATTAATGCAGTTTATTTCCAAGCCAAGTGTGAGTGACCTAGGCCGGAGAAGAGGCATACATGCCTTTTCTCGGGGTGATCATGTACAGAGGTTCCTTTTATTTGCTTTTGAGATTGACAGACAACATTTAGTGAAAAGATTTTCCATTGGTCTGGCCCAAAAAGGCAGGACATGTAGAAGCAGGGGCTTGTAGGTTATAGGTGGGTTCCACAATTTTTAGGTTTGTGATTGGAAGGGAAGATCCTTGTCTTAGTTAAAGAAAGGCTTAATCTACATCTCAAGGAAAAGGGAAGTTCTGTGTCTTGGGAAGAAAAAAGCAAAAGAATACACTGTAATCAGTTGAAATATACATCTCAAAGATACTATGCCAGGAACAGGAGGTAGGAAGAATCCTGTCAATAGAAAATAAATGGTCTGTTAATGTTTGTGGGCATGACTTCCCCAGTCCCTTTTGGAAAATAGAAAAAGTAATCAGACTTCTGTCCACACTACTGATAATTCATGATCCAGGAAACAATTTAAGTATCATCGAGCTCCTCTGACCTTCTATCTCTGTCTCTGTGTCTCCATCTCTGTCCCTCCCTGCTTCTGTCTTCTCATTTTTTAGTAATATTTTCTTTTTAAAAAAATTTTAGAGGCAAAGTTTTCTCTTGCTCTCAGCTCCGCCCTTTGTCTTGTTAATCATGTGCTCTGAACCTTCCACCCAGGCAGGAGAGGTGAGAGTCAGGACTTCAGGAGAAGACCATCATGATGCGTGTGAACTAGTCATTTCAGGGAAAAAGAGAAGTGAAGATTTCCTACTGATAATTCAGATTGCAGCAAATAGGTTAGAGTGGTAGGGGGTCTCCTCTGGCCTTCTATCTCTGCCTCTGTGTCTACATTTCTCTCCCTCAATGCTTCTGTCTTCTCATTTTTGGTAATATTTCTTTTTAAAAAATTTTTGAAGGCAAAGTTTTCTCTTGGTCTCAGCTCGTCCTTTTGTATTGTTAATAATTCTGTCTACTCCTTCCATCCAGGCTGGAGAGGCTAGATGAAGGCCTTCAGGAGAAGATTCATCATGGCTCCTGTGAACTAGTCATTTCAGGGTAAAAGAGAATTGAAGATTTTCTACTGATAATTTAGCCACCAGCCAAAAAGTTAGAGTGTTAGGGAGCTCCTCTGGCCTTCTATCTCTGTCTCTGTGTCTCTGTCTCTGTGTCTTCCTGCTTATGTCTATCACTTTTTGGTGACTTCTCCTCTTCATAATTTTTTTATAGGCAAAGTTTTCTCTTGCTCTCAGCTCTGTCTTTTGTCTTGTTAATAATCCCCTGTGCTCGGGAACCAGCAGTTAGCATAATGGCTATGTCGCTGGACTCCTACATAGTCGACCGCGGTTCACGTCCTGAACCCAGTGGCTTAAAACTCACGCCAGGCACGTGTGCGTGCGTGCCCAAGATCCTGAGAGGAGAGTGGAGGAGAAGGGATTGCGGCGTGACCCTCCCCCCTGGGGGGGCGATTTCTCGCTTTCTGTCTCTATGTCTCTCTCTGTCTGTCTGGCGAGTGCACACGCCCTATAGCGAAAACCTCTCCAAATAAATAAATAAATAAATAAATAATCCCCTGTGCTCCTCTCACCCAGGCAGAAAAGGCAAGAGACAGACCTTCAGGAGAAGATTCATCATGGCTCCTGCAAACTAGTCATTTCAGGGTAAATGAGAAATGAAGATTTTCTAGTGATAATTCAGCCTCCAGCAAACAAATTAGAGTTGTAGGGAGCTCCTCTGGCCTTCTATCTCTGTCCCTGTGTCTCCATCTCTGTCTCTCCCTGCTTCTATTTTTCATTTGAAAATTTATTATCCATTTTAGCATACAAAAACAGAAAAAATACATCATGACATTTTTAATGACCCAAAAACACAGAAAAGATGTGACAGTAAAAGAAAAACTGAGGTGATCATTAAAAGGAAATGAAAGGTAAACTCAAAGTGTAGAAAAGTAACAGTATATTTTAAATAATTTATATAAAACATAATGCAACTAAATTGACAAAGATGCTTAGAGAAAATTTTTATAAGTTAAGACTGATATTTCAGGTTGAATGTACACACACATATTGACTGGTGATTTTAGAAAATAATGATCTCTACTTTTTTTCCAGTTTCAATAATAAAGTTACTTTACTTGAGTAGGTCTATTTCTTTATATATGTATTTTAATGTTATTTTAATTTCTTTTATACATTCAATTACATATGTCACTTACATTGTAAAGTGAATGTTCCCACATGAATACATTTCTCACCACTCCAGTTGGGGATACTATACCCGTTATCATCAACAGATAATAACCCATAAGCATATCTCTTTTAATTCTCAGATTAGGTAGAAATATAAAGTTAGGATGATCAATTTAGTCTACTGAGATGATGATTCCAGAAAGAGAGAGGGTTTTTTAGAGACGTTTTTGCAATAGGGCACATGTGCTCACCAGAAAGACATAGAGAGACAGACTGAAAGCAAGAAATCACCCCCCAGGGGGATGGCCATGCCACAATCCCTTCTCCTCCATTCTCCTCTTGGGATATTGAGTACACACGTACACACACCTGGTGTGAGTTTAAACCACCAGGTCTGGGACTCAAACAGTGGTCGACTACATGGGATTCCAGCGACATAGCTATTATGCCAACTGCTGGTCCCTGACAGATTTCTTTAAAGAAATAGTTCTAATAGAGATCATTTGCAAAATAATGATATAAACTGTGCTTTATATCATGTAGAAAAATGAACTGAAAGTGGATCATAGACATAAATTCAAAAGCAAAAACAACGAACCATTTAGATAGTCATACATCTTTTTTGGGACTTTGTGTTAGTCAATGTTTTTTAGTGAAACTAAAGCACAAGTCATGATAAGAAAACAATAGATAAAGTAGACAACATCAGAAGTAAAACATTTTGTTCTTTGAAGGCCAGAATGAAGAAAGTGAAAACATAACTGCTAAAATGGGGGAAAATGTTTGCAGATCATATAACTGACAAAGAAATAGATTCCAGAATAGAAAAAGAAATCTTACAACTTTAAAATAAAATACAGAAAACCCAATAAGAAAATAATTTGTGAAGCACCGTTGCCTTAGACCACCATCTCAAGCAGTTTCTAGGAACTTGTTTTTCCCCAGAGATAGCATGAGCAAGCTGAACCAGTTGTCCTACATATGGCCCATGCCAGTGTTCCTGGCTTGCTTCAAAGAGTGGTTTGGCTACAGGGAAGAGCCCACCATGGAGACCAAGAGATTCCAGCCTCAGATTCCAGATGAAGGGGGTATTTACAGTGACAAAGATTTAGCTCCAAGCGGTAGTCTTAAAAAGGGAGATTGGTCAGTTGAAGAAGTCATGAATATTAAAGCAGAAATAAAGGCTGCCAAAGCAGATGAATACCAGCCCTAGCTGATGGAAAAATTATGTTCTGAGAGCCAGTGAAGTGTCCCTCAGGTGACAAATAGGTTTGTTGGCCAGGTCAAAAAAGAAAACAAATGTAGATTAAATGAGTAAGCAGGCCTCAGTTAAGAATAACTCACAAAAACAAATTAAAAAAAAAAAAAAAAACAGTAGCCTTCTTTCTTTTGACAATGATGATGAAAACGAGTAAAGTATAAACATTTTGCACTTCGTCTTCTTCAAAAGTACATGGGATTTTAAAAAAATAACTTTTTCCTGAGTATTTTTAAATAACATTTTTTTACTATTACAAATACACTGCAAGTCAAGGGACCAGCATATGGTGTTATGGTTACATCGTTGGACTCCCACATAGGTGACTGTCTTCAAGTCCTGGGTCCAGCAGCTTGACACTCATGCTGGGCACATGTGCTTGTTTTCCCAAGATCCTGAGAGAACAATGGAGGAGAAGGGATTGCAGCATGGCCATCCACCCTGCAGAGTGATTTCTCACTTTCTGTCTCTCTCTGTCTTTCCAGCAAGCACACATTCCCAATAGCAAAAATATCTCTAAAAATCCATTGTATAAAATTTATAAAATGCAGAAAATTTAATAAAGTAAAAATTATGTCTATCCATCAATACTACTGTGCCTTGAAATGCTCACTCCAGACACAGAAATGGCTTATTATCTGTTAATGATAACATGTATAGTATTCTCAACTGGACTGGTCTGAGAAGTATTCCATGTTGTGGGACCAGCAGTTGGCATAATGGCTATGTTGCTGGACTCCCATGTAGTCGACCACGGTTCGAGTCCTGGACCCGATGGTTTAAACTCATGTCAAGCACTTGTGCATGTGTGCCCAAGATCCTGAGAGGAGAGTGGAGGAGAACAAATTGTGATGTGGCCATTCCCCCTGGGGGGAGGTGTGATTTCTCACTTTCTGTCTGTCTTTCTCTGTCTTTCTGAGGAGCTCAAGCATCCTATAGCAAAAACCTCTCCAAAAAAACAAGAAAAGAAGTATTTCATGTTGGATAAATTCTCTTTACAAGTCAAATAATGTATAACAATCCAATTTTAAAAAATTATATATGTAATATATTAAATATATAAAATCTGAAAAAAATTAAAAGCTATTTGCTGATGATGTGTAATGTTTTTTGTCTTGACTGCTATTCATGGTAATTGTGCTGGAAGAAGAAATGTTATATACTATAAAGATATATGTGATTAAATGTAATATAAAAAATATTTTAAAAAAAGAAATGCCCACTCTACAGATAACTACCATTAATGTATTATTTCCTGAGTGTGAGTGTGTGTGTGTGTGTGTGTGTAATTTTTATTTTTTTAAACAAAATTGAGGTTGTATAGTATATATTTTCTGTCTTGCTTCTCACTTGACATTACATTGTATTTTTAAAGGTAAGTAAATTTTACAACCCTGACATTAAAAAAGGAAATGAATTTGAATAAACATTTCTCCAATGAAAATATGAAACCGACCAATACGCACATGAATAGATACTCAACATTTTTAGTTGTAAACTTCTTTTGTTTTTCCATTAATTTACTAAAGGGTGACTGCACTCACTGGAATAAGGCAGAGAGAGGAGGTAGAGAAAAAGCACCTCACTCAGGGGGCATGGCCAGATCACAATCCCTTCTCCATTTCTCCCCTCAAGATTCTGAGCATACATGCTTGCATGCTTAGTGTGTTTTTCAAGAAACCAGTCAAGACTCAGCAACATGAGATCCAGCCTCCTTAATGACCAAGCCATCTGGTAGCCCAGTCACTAGCTTTTCAATTAATTAAGATAATAAGTTTTAGAGCTCTGCTGTACAACATTCTATTGAGAGTTTAATAACTCATTAAACATTTAAAATTTTGTTTACAAAAAGGCTTTATGTTGGGACTGGCAGTTAGCATAATGGCTATGTCGCTGGACTCCCACGTAGTCGACCGCGGTTCTAGTCTCGGACTCGGTGGCTTAAACTCACGCTGGGTGTGTGTGCGTGCGTGCCCAAGATCCCAAGAGGAGAATGGAGGAGAAGGGATTGTGGCATGGCCATCCCCCCTGGGGAGTGATTTCTCACTTTCTATCTCTCTGTCTCTCTCTGTCTGTCTGGCGAGCGCACGTGCCTTATAGCAAAAACCTCTCCAAAAAAAAAAAAAGGCTTTATGTTAATTTTTATCACAATAAAATAAACAGAACAAGAAAGATAATTTCACAGAGCAGAAAACTTGATCTGAATTTTTGAGTTGATCCAGAAACTTGGCTTAAGAAATATGACTCTTGAGTAAAACTTAAAATTATGGAAAGAAGGAATAATGCAAATAAAAATTACTTTATACTTACTATCATGTTTACAATAATGACAATACCAAAAATATAGCACATTTTAGTCACAAGTAAAGAATTTGAAGCTGTCATGTGTTTGTGGTGGTATTTAAAACTGGTTCAGACAATTTGATAAACAATTTTACTAGCAGTTTTTCACAAAGTTAATCATAAAATTACCATATGATCCAGCGATTAAACTCTTTGGTATCTACACAAAAGAAATTAGAACATATTTCCACGTGAAACTTTTTATAAATATTCGTAGCAGCATTATTGGTTGTGATCTTGAAAATCATGAAAACAACCGAAGTTCCCATTAAGAGACATATAAACAAATATGTCTTGTTTGTGCCTGAAATATTATTGCATTAGTACAAAATGGAATATTCATGCATTCTACAAGCTGAATAATCCTTGAAAACATCTTGCTAAGTGAAGGAAGCTTGTCGCAAAAGACCACAGTAAAGTAATTGCATTTAGTTGAAGTGTTTAGAATAGGCAAATCCATAGAGACAAAATGGAGATTAGTGGTTGTTAGAAGCTGGGGAAAGAGAGAAATGGAGAGAAGATAAAAATAGGTGTAAGGTTTTGTTTGGGGTGATTAAAATATGCTGGTGTCACAGCATGAATTTTGCAAGAGGTACCAAAAACTTTGTGAGTAATCATCTCTCTTAGTAATTTTGTGCCAATAATCTTACTAATTGGTTACATTAGAAATGGTCAACAATGGTTAAGCAAGTGTAGCATAATCATACTAACACTTGGTAGTCATGAAAATAATAATCACAATTAATTATATAACTTTTTGTTTGTGATGTTAGAGATATGATCCTCATATCAGAATGAAATATGTATTTACATTGTAACTTGCACAAGTCTAGGAGAAAAAAATTCTAGGGATTTATAACTACATGATTATTAAGTATGCTCAGAAAATTCTTTGGCCATAGGGCAGAAAGCAGAGCATAAAATGTGTCCTTTAGCCCTGTGACATGGGTTATAGACTCCTACTCTGCATAACACCCTGGCCTCATGAACAAAACAGGCTTCTTCATTTTACAGAGTATCTGAGATGAGAGGTTATTTTATCCAATTATAATTACTTTTTGCCACTTTTTACACTGGTAGAGAAAAATATAGCTGCCACCAAATGAAAAAAATATTTGGACAATGATGAAAAACAGAGTACAAACAAAGTAACTAAAATAAACAGATATTGGGGAAGCAAAGATTTTCACATAATGACAATTCTTAAATTATGCTCCCAAATCAGAAATTCCACTATCACCTCTCACCAGTGCAAGGACATCTGCAGAAATGGCATCTTAATTTTAAACTAAATTTAAATTGTTAAGGATTTAGTTTAAGACACCCATAGAAGAAAAATGCATTTTACTTACCCCTCTTCTGAGACCACAATCATGTTGACAGAATGAATTTTTTCCAAGCACACTCCACTGTTGCAACCAGAAAAGGATGCAAAGAACACAGGATGTCTGCTAGCAAATATATTATTAAGTAAAACTATAGTAACTCAGTTATTACAGATGCATGACACAGAATTACATAAAGTTCAGATTTAACACAACTTTTCATTGTTTTCTGTAAAAGTTAGAAGTCAGGATCAGAGTTAATTTTATGGCCTGGTGTTTAAGAGAACCTGATCCCACATAGCCAGCCACACAATTTGAATCCCTCTCTAGGTGCCTTGAGAAACATGCTGTGCATATGTGTGTGCATGCTCCACATCCTGATAAAAATGAAGAAATAAAGAAGGAATTGCACCATGACCATACCCCCATTGGAAGAAGGAATTGCACCATGACCATACTCCCATTGGAAGGTACTTTCTTCCTCACTCTCTATCTCTCTGTCTCTCTCTGTTGAGTGCACACAGCCAGTGGCAAATTAAATGATCTTACTAGCTTTTTTTGATTCTTAGGATCACAAATTTAAATGCCTCATGTCTGACAGAATGGAATGACTGACTTTTTGCATGACATGTTTCTGCCACAATGACTCTCTCAGTAGTGATCACTGAGTTGCCGCAGTCCAGCCTCGGCGGGGGTGGGTTGACTCGTTGGAGGTGGCGTAGGTGAACAGAAACAAAAATTAGACTAAGACCTCAATGCCTCTTAGCATGTTCTCAGCCGGCCACAGCCAGAGTTAGCGCTAGTGGCTGTCAAACACACGTATTTATTGAGGGGTGTCTTACAGGAGTAGGAGGGGTGAGGGAGAAATAAAAGATTTACTCTATGAAACAGGGAATTTAAGGCACAGAAACAATAATCATAAAACATGATGTCTGTCTTATATGATTAGGTATAATCAATTACAGTTCTCAGGATGAAGGCTTCTATTTGTCTGGTGCATTTTCTTCTTAAATATTGATTGCCAGACAGGGCCTTTTTGGGTGAGAGGATCTTGTAGCTCAGGAGACAACACAGGGTGTTTTATTAGCAGTTTTTCATAGTTAACAGCACACAGGGGAGAAACTGCTTGTAGTTAGGTGCTATCCCTTGCTTGTCTCGGACCAGGTAAGAACTTTCAGCTAAGGTAGTTACTCTTCCTCCTGGAGCCTTCAGGTTTGTTTATCCTGTCCTGTTAGCCAGATCTGTCCTTCCTCTATTAACCCATGGGTCCTGAAATTTTTTGCTGAATTCTTTGTCTGTTAATCAGTTAATTCTTGTGCTAATTTGGCCTGATACAAGTTAACTTTGGCCTGCAGCTTTAACAAGGGGTATTTACATAAAACTAGCCTTAAACTAACTTAGTCTACATATGTTACTAACGCTAATTTGGCTTATACTAACTCAACTTAACATATGTTAATTTTAGTTTAAAACAGACAGGTGGGGGAGTCTGTCTCAGGTTCCCTGGCCCTTTACCCTTGCAGGGTACCATAATAACAGTAAAGCTCACGGCACAGAAATTGAGTGCAGGCCAGTACAGTGACACAATGGAGGGCTCGTACCAGCTTGTGTTGTCTGCATGGCCCCATCACTGAGTTAGTGACTTGATGCCAATACCAATGTCACATCAGAGGGTCAATGTCTCAATTTTCATGTGGGTCTCACCATATGGGTCTTGGTTGTAGTAGGGGCTGAGGTCCCAAAATTCTCATTCTGAGCCTTCCAGTGATTGACTATGGGAATAGTACTGATGAAGTGATCAACAGACTGTATCAATTTCTCTCTTCTGTCTTGAAATGTATGAACAAAGATTAAAAAGTAAAATAAAAGAGTAATAAAAAATAACAATGCAGAACATCCTAAATTCATTATTCTGTGTTTTTCCATTTCTCTGTGCACTTTTAATTAGCCTTAAGTGGGATTAATAACACACACAAATTACACTCATGCACAGTTACAAAGAGAGCATAAACCTAATGAGGAACTTAACAAACATGTCATTTCTTGACTTGGCTTCATATTAAAAGATAGCTGATATGTGGCTTCTTTATCTTTCAAGTCATAAAGAAAGTTCCCACCTAGGACCAGGTCTCCATCTCTGTAGATACTTTGCTTCAGGTATTTATTACAACTCTCATGTGTCACTTCACATGTAGTCTGTAAATACTACATGAGTAGCAAAAGAGAAATCAAATAAAACATGTCAAGGCCTGTCCAACACAAAGTCCTACGTGTGTGTGTTGAGCTTAGAAGATCTTGGAACTGAAATGTTATCTATAGGCTCGGAACTTTACAGAGAAAGTCAACTTCTGTGTAGGGCATACAGGTCTTCCACTTTCACTGGATAACTACAATCTGTACAAAATCCGTGGCAGACTGTCCTGGTGGACAAGGGCATAGCTAGGAGCATTTAAAGGTCATTTCTGAAAGAGACATGGTGCTGAGACTGACCCTTAATGTGACTGTGATGTGAACAGATCTACTTTTCCTTTCTTTTAACTATGTAACTACAGTCCCATTCAGGAGTTCTGGAGATCACCCTGCCCTGAAGCTTTGCACTTGTCATCCTTTGTTCTGGTGAAAAAAAATTGAAAAAGCATATTTTGGACTACACTTGCCCTAGCCTTTATGATTTAATCATGAATCATCAAAACTTTTGGTACTTCTCCATCTCTAGGCAATAGGCTCTGTAATTTTGTGCCAAATGAGGCCAAATATTATGTCATAAGACAGCTCTTAGGGATAGGATTTAATTCAAAACAAACAAACAAACAAACAACAAAAACTAGTGCTGAATCAACAAAACATCTACTAGTATAATTCTATATGACATTTTAGGAAGAAGAGGAAGGGCTCATGACAATCATTGATGACTTTCTCAGCAGTGTACAGAAGGCACTTCTAAACTCTATCCAAAATCACTTCCAGGTCTACAACATCCTAGGAGAAATGGACTTTATTATTTATAAGTGTAGGACACATTATAGAGATTAGATTGTCCTTTAATGTCAACCCTTCTCAAAATCTAGCCACTTAGACCTCAGCTTTTATTTTTTAAGCTCTGTCCTTTGAAAATTCAGTTCATCATACCTCATCATTTTATGGTTGTTTGTTTTTTTGTTTGTTTTTGGGAGTTTTTGGAGAGGTTTTTGCTATAGGGTGCGTGCACTTGCCAGAAAGACAGACAGAAGACAGAGAGACAGAAAGCAAGAAATAACTCCCTGGGGGGATGGCCACGCTGCAATCCCTCCTCCTCTATTCTCCTCTTGGGATCTTTCTTTTTTTTAATTTATTATCATCTTAACCTTGTTTATATTACATTGAATTGCATAAAACTTTACAGTGTATTATATTGCTTTTTCAAAAGGGGGGAACCAGCAGTTAGCGTAATGGCTATGTTGCTGGACTCCCACGTAGTCGACCGCGGTTCACGTCCCGTACCCGGTGGCTTAAAACTCACGCCGGGCGCATGTGCGTGCATGCCCAAGATCCCGAGAGGAGAATGGATGAGAAGAGATTGCAGCATGACCATCCCCCCTGGGGGGTGATTTCTCCCTTTCTGTCTCTATGTCTCTCTCTGTCTTTCTGGCGAGCGCACGTGCCCTATAGCAAAAACGTCTCCAAAAAAAAGAAAAAAGAAAAGGGATTGCCATGCATGTCACTCAACACAGACAATAAACTCTCCACTTCATCATTCAATATCTTTTCGTTGTTTTTTTTTTTCCGATCATTATCATTATTATTCCAATTATTTTTTTAAACAGTCAATCACTATTTCTCATTTTCTTGTAAAAAGACTTTACCCATCATGAAATACTTCTCAGGCCAAAACAGTTGATAATACTATACACGTCATCATCAACAGGTAATAAGTCATATCTGTGCCCCACTAATGTCATACCTCTTTATTTGTTCTCTTGCTATCTTTCTCTATCCTCCTCTTCACCTCCCCATTCCACACTGTCTTTTTCTCGTTAAGTATTTCACTGCTTTTATGTCTGCCAATATTTTGCTCTCTACCATAGAGTGCGGATAGTCAGTATATATTAAGTGGATACATACAATAGCTTTCTTTTATAGCCTGGCTTATTTTACTCAGCAATAGATCCACCATATCTGACCACTTTCTATCAAATGCCAGGGTCTTGTTATTTTTTATGGCTGAGTAGTATTCCATAGAATATATATGCCACACTTTTCCAATCCATTCATCAGTTTGTAGACATTTAGGTTGCTTCCATGTCTTGGCAATCATGAATAATGCTGCAATAAACGTTGATGTGCAAGCACTTTTCTGACTGAGTGTTCTCCTATCGTTTGGGTAGTTACCCAGAAGTGGGATTGCTGGATCAAATGGTAATTCTATTTGTAGATCTTTGAGGAACCTCCATATTGTTCTCCACAGTGGCTGAACCAGTTTATGTTCCCATCAACAGTGTAAGAGGGCTCCCTTTTCACCACATCCCCGCCAATACTTATCATTTTTTATATTCTTAATCTTTGCCATTCTAACAGGGGTTAGTGGTATCTCCTTGTGGTTTTTATCTGCATATCCCTTATGATGAGGGGTGTTGAGCATTTTCTCATATGCTTTTTGGCTGTTTGTATGTCTTCCTTAGAGAGATTTTTGTTCAGCTTATTTTCCCATCTTTTAATTGGGTTTATCTTTTTTTTTCACATAAAACACTTGCATTCCCTGTGTATTCTGGTTATCAGTCCTTTGTCTGAGGCATATCTGACAAAAATATTTTCCCATTCTGAGGGATGTCGGTTCACACTTGTTACTGTGTCCTTTGCTGTGCAGAAACTTCTTAGTCTGATATAGTCCCACTTGTCTATTTTAGGGATTATTGCCTGTGCTTTGGGAGTCTTATTTAAGAAGTCTGCCTACTACAATGTCTCCCAGAGTTTCCACAGCATTTTCCACCAGTAGTTTTATTGTTTGACCCATTTTGAGTTGCTTTTTGTTAATGGTGAAAGATGGTGGTTCAGTTTCATCTTTTTGCAGGTGGATACCCAGTTTTTCAGCACCATTTACTAAAGAGGTTTTCCTTTTCCCAATGGATTGAGTGATATCCTTTGTCATGGGGGAATGGATTGAAAAACTGTGGCACATATACTCTATGGAATACTACTCAGCCATAAAAACCAACAGAGCCCTGGCTTTTGACAGAAAGTGGAAGAATATGGAAGATGTACTGCTGAGTGAGGCAAGCCAGGCTATGAAGGAGAGACATTGTATGTCCCCACTTAACATATACCGTTTGTCTGCATTCTATGTCTGAAACTGATTGACTAACAGTTGAACAAACACAAGAGATGGGTGTGAATGTCCGATGAGGTGCATGTGGAGGAGTGGGGCCCAATGAAAGACATTTGGAGAAGGGATACAGAGGTAGAGCATTGACGGGATGGGGAGGTGTGGTGTTATCTGTTGAAGATATTTCGATCAACGGGACTGGGGAGAAATGTTCACATATCGAAATGGTCTCATTGTAAGCCAAACAATATGATTGAAAGTATATACAAAAATAAATAAATTAATTTAAAAAATAGATGAAAATATTTTCTAGTAGATAAAATACCATGTTTTATCAATCAAAACATGCACATTTTTTCACAAAATGTTAAGAAATTTATTAAATATCTGACTATTTAAAAAAAAATCATTTGGCTGTAAGCTTTGGGGGTTATTTCTGGGGTCTCTCTTCTATTCCATTGTTCCACATGTCTGTTTTTGTGCCAATACCATGCTGTTTTGATGATCACAACTTTATAGTATATCTTGGGATCAGGGAGTGATATGCCTCCTACTCCATTCTTCTTGCACAGGATTGCATTAGCAATACGAGATCTTTTATGATTCCAGACAAATTCTATGATTGTCTTTTCTAGATCTGTGAAGAATATTTCTGGTATTTTGATTGGAATTGCATTAAGAATGTAGATTAATTTGGGTATAATTGCCATTTTTATTATGCTATTTTTTTCAATCCAGAAACATGGGAAGTCCTTCCACTTTTTTATTTCACTTTCAATATCTTTTTTAAGATTTTCATACTTTTCTTAATAAAGGTCTTTAATTTCCATAGTTAGTTTTATCCCTAGATATCTTATGCATTTTCTGGCTATGGTGAAAGGGATTCCTTTCTTCAGCTCTACTTCATTCAACGTGTTGTTCATATGTAGAAATGCTATAGACTTCTGGATGTTGATTTTTGTATCCTGCCAATTTACTGTATTCACTTATTACTTCATGTAGTTTTCTCATGGAGCCCTTTGGGTCTTCTAAGTATACCATCATGTCATCTGCGAATAAAGATATTTTCAACTCTTCTTTGCCTATTTGAATGCCTTTTATATTGTTCTCTTTTCTGATTGCATTTGCTAAGACATCCAGTACTATGTTAAAGAGCAGTGGAGAAAGTGGGCAGCCTTGCCTAGTACCAGGTTTTGGTGGAAAAGCTTTTAGCTTTTCCCCATTCAGTATAATGTTAGCAGTTGGTTTTTCATAGATGGCTTTTATTGGGTTGAGAAATGACCCTTCTATACCAATCTTACTGAGGGTCTTAATTATAAAAGGATGTTGTATTTTATCAAATGCTTTCTCCACATCAATTGAAATAATCATATTTTTTATCTTTCTGTTAATATGATGTATTACATTTTTGGTCTTGCGTATGTTGAACCACCCTTGCATCCCTGGGATAAAGCCTACCTGGTCGTGATGAATCATCTTTGTTACATGTTGTTGGATATGATTTGCAGGGATCTTGTTGAGAATTTTTGCATCTATATTCATCAATGATATTGGTCTGTAGTTTTCCTTTTTTGTCATGTCCTTATCTGTTTTGGGGATGAGGATGATGGAGGCATCATGAAATGAATTTGGAAGGCTTCCTTCCTTTGAATCTTTAGAAATAATTTTAGTCAGATAGGGGTTAACTCTTCCTTAAAAGTTTTATAGAATTCAGAAGTGAAGCCATCTGGACCTGGGTTTGTTTGCTTGTTTTTTGTTTTTGTTTTTGTTTTAATTTTTTGGGGAGGTTATTTATTACTGATTCAATCTCCTGGCTTGTTATGGGTCTATTCAAGTTCTCTGTGTCCCTTGATTCAATCTTGGTAGATTATATGCATCCAGGAATTTGCCCATCTCCTCCAAGTTATCTTGTTTGTTGGCATATAGTCGCTCGTAGTATTTTCCAATGATATTTTGTATTTCTACTGTGTCTGTTGTAATATTGCCTGTTTCATCACATATTTGATTTATCTGGTTTCTTTCTTTCTTCTTGATCAATCTAGCCAATGGTGTGTCTATCTTGTTAATCTTTTCAAAGAACCAACTTTTGCTTTCATTTATTTTCTTATGGTTTGTTTATTTTCTATTTCATTTATTTCTGCTCGAACCTTTATAATTTCTTTTTCCCTGGCATTTTTGGGGTTTATTTGTTGTTTTTTTTCCAATTCCCTGAGGCATGATGATAGGTTATCTATTTGCCATCTTTACATCCTGTGTCCCGTAGATTATGGACACTTGTGTACTCATTATCAATTGTTTCCATGATTTTTTTTATTTCAGACTTAATGTCTTCAGTAGTGACGAAGTCATTCATAAGTAGGTTGTTCAGTTTCCACGTGTTTGTGTATTTTCAGGGTTGTTTCTTAAAATTAATCTTGAATTTAATTCCATCATGGTTAGAGAAGATGCTGGATACAGTTTCTATGCCTTTCAATCTGTAAAGGCTTGATTTGAGTCCTAACATAAGAGCAATCTTTGAAAAGGTTTTATGCCAGGGTGATAAAAATGTATATGTTTTGGATGTAGGGTTGAAAATTCTATAGCTATCTGTCAAGACAATTTGATTTATAGTATCATTTAGGTCCTGTATCTCTCTATTTGTTTCTGTCTAGAATATCTGTCTAAAGTAGATAATGGGGTGTTGAGATCTCCAACAATTATAGTATTTCTCCCTATCTCTCCTTTTAGCTCCAGCAGTCTTTCCTTCACATATTTAGGTGTACCTGAGTTGGGTGCATAGATATTTATAAGCATTATGTCTTCAGCCCATGCTTGGGGAAACTTCTGGGCCCCAGAATTTAATTCTGTGGGCCATAATTGGACACCTTCTGGTCCTGAGCCGGTCTGGCCATACAGGCGATATTCATCTGCCAGAGCCAAGATCAGGACACGAAGGGGGTTTCCCAAGTTTTCAGTGATGCTAATGCCCCCAGGATTGAAGTGGATTTGTGCCTGTACTTTGGTCAATAAATCACATCCCAGCAGGGGGGCTGGGCATTCTGAAATAACCAAGAAGGAGTGGGTGACCTGATGTCGACCCAAATCCACTTTACACTCTGTCGTCCACTGGTGGGTTTTAGACCTGGTCGCACCTTGAACAATACCAGTCTTGATTGAGAGAGGCAAGGAAGGGGTACTGAGAACTGAATATTGAGCTCCCATGTCCACCATAAAATCTACGGGCTTCCCCTCCACTGACACAGTTACCCAAGGTTCAAGGAGGGGCTCCAAGTCCTGACTCCCCTAGTCACTGTTCGCTTCTGCCATCAGTACTTGGGGGTGCCCCCGTGAATCTGGGCCCTTGGGTCGTTTGGGACAGTCTCTTTTTCAATGCCCATACTTTTTACAATAGGCACATTGAGTTATGTCAAATTTAGGTCAGGTCTCTTTGCTCTGGGGACCCCATGGCTTCCCTCCTCCTTTAATGCCAGCCAGGAGGAGCTTAGCCATCTGCTCATTTTGTTTCTGATAAAATTTCCTATCTTCTTTTCTAACCTTTTCTTACAATTCTTGATCTTCTTTTCTAAGTCTATCCTCTCATTCTTCTGGAGTTTCTCAAGTATTGAAAACTCTATCTGCTATTCTCATGAAGTCTCTAATAGTCATTTCTCCAAGACCTTCTTGTTTATACAGTTTCTTTCTAATATCTGGTGCCGCCTGGTTAATAAAGGACATGATAACAGCAGATTGATTTTCCTCAGCCAGAGGATCTAAGGGGATGAATTGCCTATAGGTACTATAGAGATGCTCTAAGAATGTGGCCAGGCTTTCATTTTCTCTCTGAATAATTGCTTTTACCTTCACCAAATTGGTGGGGCACCTTGCAGCCACTCAGAGACCTGCCATAAGAGTCTGGCAATAGACTCAGAGATGCTCCCTACCTTCAGCATTCCCAAAATCCTATTTGGGTCTGATGAGTGGAAACCCCTCATCGATCAGGTTCAGTAAGGTGGTCAGGCAACTGCTGTCACCAGGTGCATTCTTCTGTGCTTTGGTGAGGATCCGTTCCCACTCCTCGGTGGTGAGTAAGGTTTTGAGAAGCTGCTGGCAATCATCCTAAGTGGGGCTATGGGTATACAGAATAGACTCAAACAGATCAGTGAGTCCCCATGGATCTTCTAAGAAAGGAGGATTTTGAGTTTTCCAATGATACAGATCTCTACTAGAGAAGAACCAATCCGATGGGGGGGCGGATAGGAGCCCACCCAAAGAATGAGGGCTCTTCATCTTCCGAGACCCTCCTGGATCTAAGTCCTCCAGCAGGCCCTAGTACCAACAAGGGAGGTACTGAGGACCCTATGGTAGAGTGAGGCAACTGTTGAGGCTGTGGAAGGAGTTCCATCTCTGGATAAGTTTCAAAATCTAAATCTGCCAATGAAGGATAAATCCCAGAGTCCCCTCGAAGTACTGGCTTTTTGGGGTCCTTTGTAGCTTCCCCCAGCTCTGAGGGGTGGGTGCCTTCCACATTCAATATTTTTGGGGGATCTTTGTCCTTTTCTGGTATAAAAGACTTGAGCCAAGAAGGGAGATTTTCTACTAGGTCTTGCCACATTATAATATATGGATACTGATCTGGGTGACCCTGAAGGCCAGGCTGGTTGATAATATCTTGGACTCGCTTGATGCCTTTTAGAGAAAAGGTCCCCTGTGGAGGCCAGCCCACATCAAAGGTTGGCCATTCTGAAGAACAAAAGGTATCAGACTTACCTTTCCTTACCTTCTGCCCGTAGTTGTGGGCTTTCTCCCGGACTGCCGAGAAGTGATCTAAGATTAAACTTTTGGGAGTTACTTGGGTTTGGCCCATGACAGGAAAGAAGAGGAACAGAGGACACAACAAAAAAAGACATTGAATTACGATCACTCCTGCGGACCAACAAATATGCACAGGTGATGACCACATGCACTGGCCAGTCAATTCCACCATATGCACTGGATTCACACTAGCTCATGTAGGATCCTTACCAAATGCTAGACTAAACGGCATCCAATGCAGACGTTCGTCGATCTCCTGATTATCGGGGACATCTCCCTTGACTTCAAGTGGAGCATTCAGGGTGGCTAAACCAGTTCCTCCATGAAGAATTCTCTACCAGAACAAGACAAGCTCGGGAACAGGCTCTAAGGCCCCCTGCAAGTCCCAAATGGAGGTAGCCAACTCTCCTTTCTAGAGCATGACAAGTCTGAGAACAGGCTCTAAGGCCCCCTGCAAGTCCCAGACAGAGGTGATCAATCCTCCTTCTGCGACAAAGTGCAAAGCCTTTTTTGTCGCATCTAATCTGGTGGTCACCAAGTTGACAGATCCCAGATGAGCCCCCAAATATTAGGGTCCAGAGATCAGTCTAACTGATGGTGACACAGAGAAGACAATGACAATGCAATTGCATAAGAGGTTTTTATTTTTCCAACTAGCTGGGGTCTGAGTTTCTGCCCAATGCAGTGGGTTTTCAGCAAGGACCCTGAACCTAGGATAAAGGGACCTTTTATAGCTCAGGATTGCAATACAAGATATACAGTCAGTAATTTTCCATATTATGCAGCACACAAGGGAGGAGGTAAAGTGAGGGTCCAGCTGTCACCACCTGCTTAAGTTTAGATAAGGACTCTCAGTTAAGGTTAGGTTGGCCTTGTCCTGGTGCCGCTAGGCCCACCCATACTCTGCTTATCTATGAGTTCCCAGACTCCTCGGGCTCAGTCCTTGAAGCCCTAACATGGCGGTGATTATGCTAACTCAGCCTAACAATATACCAGCCATGGTGTTGTCCTCAGTACAGCCTTGTAGTGGCCTGTTTACATGGAGAGCAGTGGAGCAGCAGTGAAAAGGCTGTGCAAAGGGTCTACTGTGCTCCAAACTAATGTGGCTATTGGAGTGACTTCAGCAGAGGTAAGCTATTTTACATATTGAAGCCTCTTACTTCTCCCAAACATAAAAAAGCCCTGGGGTTTGGATTCTCCTATCAGTAACATACTGTGTGCCTTAAGTAAAATCTTAGTCTTCTGATTTGACCATATCCTCATCAGTTTAATGTACAAATGGACTTGGATGTCGTCCATGGACCCTGCTTGCTCTCACAGTCTAGTTCTTTCCCCATAGCCCATCCCTCCTCCCTTAAGAACTGGGACAGACAGTTATAATAGAGACTGTTCTTCTCTGTCATGGATCCTGTCCTTACTTCAGAAGTCTGTTTCTGAATGTGCAATATTGATGGTAAGCACATCCTTCACTGGGAGGTGTGTGAAGCCATGACTTTGTTCCACCCAAGGGGATCAGTAGAAATGTGGCTGGTATCTCCTTACCCTTTTTGGGTAGGAATAAGCTTTGTGTAGCCTATACCTTAGGGTGACTTGTCAATTCAAGGAAGGTTTTTTTCTAAATTGTGGATAACTCTTTCCCCTTCACCCAGCCTGAGACTCAATCCTTCAGCTCATTCCCTTCACAGCATGTGAATTTGCCTCTGGGCTCTATCATTTCTTAGCTATCCCTTTAGACTCAGCAAGGTGCAGAACCTGATGGATCACCCTGTTTGCATTTCTCCTTCCCTCTTTCAGATACCAAGTCAGCTGGAACTAAAGAAACATATTTATGGTTTGAATCAACTCTGTCAGAAAAAGGAACTTTCCATTTGTTAAATAGATCTAAAGCATCAGCAAAGTTAAAAGTCAAATCAGAAAATTGTAGGGATTCTTCACTGAGTACTGAATTTCACAAACACGAACCATGCTTCATGAATTTTTATCCAAAATCTGGTTCAATTAGAGAAATTACAGCCCTTTACCCTTCATGTGTGATAAACACTGAAAGAAACCAAACCCAGATGCATCCTGTTGCCAGACCCAAGTCATGTTTCAACACGAGTCCTATGGCAAAGCAAGGTCAGGAGAAATGAGGTCAGGAGCAACTGGAAGAAGACAAAAGTTAAATTGGACACTCTCTGCCTACAGATGGGTTATGCTAGGAGCAAGCAATTATAAAAATGCCGTGTTCCTGCTGACAATGCTCAGACAGAACTGAATCAGGAAGTGATGACCAGGCAACTGCAGAACAAAGGCCACTGAATAAGACAGTTGATCTTTCTTCTTCAAACAAGCAATGGCAATACAAATATGACTGCAAAAATGAAAAGACTGTGTTGCACCACTTCTGTAGTCTTTTAAACCAAAAACCTCGCTTCAGCTTTTTGTCACTGTTGTTGATGGAGATGGCACTGACTTGTCAGGTGTCTCACTCTGTGACCTATATTCTGTGTTGTCTGTGACCTATATTCTGTGTTGTCTGATAATTCCCTTATACTTAAACTAGGCCAAAACGTTTAGCCAAAACACTATTCGAAGCGTCATGATGCATTTTTGCATACAAAAACAGAAAAATAGCTCACGACTTCGATGATTCTACTGTTAGTGCTGTCTGCTTGCTACTATAGCCCATCTGCAGGGAGACAACATCCAGTTTCTCTATCACTGTTATCCTGACCCTAGGACTGCTTACTTCACTAAAGAGGGGTCCCCTAGTTCTCTTTTCTCCATAATTCATAATGTAATTGATGATTCATGCTTTGAGGATGTACAAATATCTTATTCTCTCATGCTCTTTCTCTAAACCTTTTACCATTCATTAACCATTCCTAACTTGTTATTATTTTATTGTGTTTGCACATTATACATTATCTAATTTACTTCTTCCTACGTACTTGTATTGCTGGGATTCTGCTACAAACAACATATCCTCCCCAAATGTTAGTTTTAATCTGAATTAACTTTAATCTGCATTGTTAAAAACTATTATTTATCACTCCAGACGGGTGTGCATTCTTAAATTTGATGTCATAAACTTTATTAATCTGGTTTGTTTGGGTAAGAATACAAATTAACCTAAATATTTTTACTTCCTTCATTTGTATCCTAAACTCTTCCACATGTTTACCATTTCTTTATTATACAGAGTAGATTATATTTACTGTAGTTCTTCATTTAATTTGTTATCTTGATACAGGTAATTGGCTTGTGTGTGGAGAATGTTGTCTGTGGTATTTAGGAAAAGCTATGTAGCTCATCTTAACATTACACTAAAAACCCTTTTGGACATCTTGGATTCCATTTTAAAGTGACAAACTTCTAACATTTGGTTTGTAAGTTTTCAAAGATATCTTTCAATTTCCTTTTTGCCACTGTGAAGATCAAGACATTCTTCACTGTCCTCTTCTCTACCCGTATTACCTGCCACTTACACTGTGATCGCAACCCAGGAAAACATGTATTGAGTGTACACTACTGTTCCAACCTTATTCTCAACTTAGGTTTTATTGCATATCTCCAAGTAAATACCTGAACACTCACCAGAGGCTTACATTTCACTGTGTCAGCCATCATTGGTTGGGTGTCATTTATCCATATAGGTTTCTCATGATGGAATCAAACCCACTGAATTTTACCTGTGTAATTTTCTCTACCACTTAGATACATGAATAGCTTGACTGGATATAAAGTACATCCCAGGATCAGCAGTTAGCATAATGGCTATGTTGCTGGACTCCCAGTAGTCGACCGCGGTTCGCGTCCCAGACCCGGTAGCTTAAAACTCAAGCTGGGTGCATGTGCGTGTGTGCCCAAGATCCCAAGAGGAGAATGGAGGGGAAGGGATTGCGGTGTGGCCATACCCCCTGGGGGTAATTTCTCGCTTTCTATCTCTCTGTCTCTCTCTATCTGTCTGGTGAGTGCACGTGCCCTATAGCAAAAAAAAATAAAAAATAAAAAAAACCCACCTCTCCAAAAAAAAGTACATTCCAAAAACGAAAGTAGTTTACTGAGAAAATGTCACCCATTTACTTCAAAGTACTACATTGTTTGTAATCTAATATTCCACACAATAAATACAGAGCACAAGAGAAGGCTGTGTTTGAGTTCTCTAGAATCTCCAGTCCCCTCTTTACTAAATTTCTCTAGACTACAAGTTTTTCAATGCACACACTCTTCTGCAGCTACAAGTCTGCATCAATCAGAAAAATTTGCATAGGAGGGTCATTCCTCAAAACAATAAAAGTCATCTATGACAATCCTATCACTAGCATCATGCTGAATGGATGAATGGAATCTTTTCCACTAAAAATTGGAACAAGACAAGGGTGCTCACTTTCTCCATTCCTTTACAACATAGTACTGAAAGTCTTAGTCAATCCAAGTAGACAAGAGAGTCAAATAGAAGGCATTCAAATAGGAAAAGAGGACATGAAATGATTTCTACTTTCAGAGGATATGATTCTATACATAGAAAATCCAAAAGAATCCACAGAAATAACTCCTAGGAGTAATAAATGAATACAGGAAGGTGACAAGATACAAAACCAACGTACAGAAATCTATAGAATTTTTATGCTACAACAATGAACAAATTAAGATAGAATTGAAGAAAGCAATTCTACTTATAATAGCAACAAAAAACAATAAGTTACCTAGGAATAAACTTAACCAAAAAGTTAAAGAACTCTACAAGGAAAACTATGAAACACCTGAAAAAGAAATCAAAAGTGATACAAAAATGTGAGAATAATATCTTATGCTTCCAGAAGGGAAGAATTTGTATAATCAAGATGTCAATTCTATCCGAATTAATCTACAAATTTAATTCAATTCTGATCAAACTACCCAAGATATTCCTCAGAGAAATAGAAAGAACAATCAGAAATTTTGTCTGGAATCACAAAAGGCCCCATATCACCAAAGCGATACTGTGCAAGGGGAAGAAAGGAGGCATCTCACTTTCTGACCTCAAAACATACTACAAAGCTATGATAAACAGCATGATGGCACAAAACACAAAAACAGGCAAGGTGGATCAATGGAACAGGATGTGGAACCCAAAAATAAACCCCAAAACTTACTGCCAACTGATCGTTGACAAAGGGGACAAGACAATCCAGTGGGTAAAAGAAAATATCTTTAGCAAATGGTGCTGGGAAAACTGTATATCCACCTGCAGAAGAATGCAATTGGACCCCTATCTCTCGCCACTCAAAAATCAACTCAAAATCAACTCAAAATAGATGAATGAAAGCTAAACCTCAAACTGGTGGAAAATTCTTGGAAACCTTGGAGTAGGCAAATACTTCTTAAAGAAGAACCACAAAGCACAAGCGATTGTCCCCAATAGTCGCCTGCTGGACATGCTGCTATGGGGCTTATGGATGCACTGCTCCTGGTGGGCAGCCCATACCCATGTGGTCCCTCAGAGATGAGAAACTCAGTCCAGAGAGATACCTTTCTGGGATAAGCAGCAACTCCCAGGGGCCATGAGGGGTACTTCTTTCTCCTTTCTGGCACTTCCTGCATTGAAGTGGGTTCCTGGAGCCCTGGAAACTTCCTCTCTACCCAGTTGGACATTTCCTCCAATCTCCATTGGTCACCAGAGACTGCAGAAAGGGAGGAGGGTGTCACTATATTAATGGTACAGAGTTCCTTTTTAGTACATGACAAACTCCTAAACATGATGGTTGGACCACATTGCAGATGGGCTTAGCACTCCAAACTACATTTGAATAAAATTTGCACTCTTACAGGCAATTAAGATAGTCAATTTAATGTTATAATTACCATTATCAAAAGAGTAATGGAGAAGTCATGACATATTTTTCTATGTTTTTCTAATGCAAAAATGCATCATAATTTTTCTGATGATCCAATAGTTCCAATGTCTGAAATGTATGAAAAAGTTATACTTTCAAAAATCTCATTTCCACACTTATATACTTTACCCTGTTATAACTCATCTTCATCAGTAAAAAATGACAATAATTACTGATTGCTGTGAACTAAATTGTGTTCCACCCCCCAAAAAAATCACATATTACAGTCCTACCCCCAGTGTGACTGTGTTCTGAGGCAGGACATCTCAAGAGGTAACTAGGATGAAATAAGATCATAATGGTGAGGCCCTCATCCACTGAGGCTGATACCTTGAAAGAGTGAGATTTGGACATAGACGACATGGGAAAAGGAAAGCATATGTGAGGACATGGGAGATGGTGTTTATGTGCAATCAAAGTGAGAAGTTCTAGGGAACACCACACCTGCTTAGGCCATGATCCTGGACTTCCAGCCTCCAAGACTGTGAGAAAATAAATTTCTGTGTCAAGATCACACAGCCTGTGCTATTTAGATATGACAGTCTTGGCCAACCATTGCTCAGGTTTGTCATTGTAATGTACTATTATTATTATTTCAAAAATAAGTTCAGAAATGGGTCTTCTGTAGAAGTGAGGATCATCTGCAGTGTCTGGGGGGGGGGGGGTCTTCCCTCTGCAGCAGACTCACATGGTTCCCCTCTTGGAAGCCCGGGCCAATGCACACATTCTCCTCACCTGATGCAGCTTCCATTCCTGCCCCTGTTCTCTCAGATAAAGCCAATGTTCCTGCCCTAGACTTACCATTCAGACTCACTTTTCAGGGCTGGTCCATGATGGCTAGAGAAAGTAGGACCAGTTTCTACTATCAAGGCCTGAGCCCTCTCAGGTTGAGTGACCAGCTTCTCTGCCCACCAGGGGGTAATATGGGCCTGGAATCAGGATCCTCAGGGATCCAGGGAAACCTCTATGATGCCAATCCATGCCCCTGTGCAGCTTCCCACCTAATCCTCATGGTAGTGGGGAGGTGGAGAGGTGGAGAGGCCAACTCCATTCTTACCTGGCTCAATCTGGAGACTGATGTGTCTGCAGAGCATGGTCCAGTCCTGGACAGGGGTGGGGGTGTCTTAGATGCAGTCAGGTGGGACAGGACTGGAGGAGGACAGTCTCAGTCATTTTAAAGGACAAAGTCTATGGTGATCAAGACTTATTTCCACTAAGTCCACTGATGAGACCCAGGGAAGGAAGACAACAGAAAAGGCACTTTCTAGTCAATATGCCACCAACTTCCCATAGGATATATTTTGTTTTATTTTGTTTTCCCTCAAACAACCCTTTTTGTACAAATGCAACATGGCTACATAACAGATTATAAAGGAAAAGACTCAGGATATAAATAAATAAATAAATAAATAAATAAACAAACAAACAAATGGTAAAATTGAACCGATATTTATTTCCAAAGTAATGCAAATAGGTCCATCACAACATTGTTATTCAGGTCCTCATTATATGAGGGGAGTTTCAAATTTGGACAATAGAACTGAAAGAAGAAAATATAACTCGCTTCTTACAACTTTCTTACCACCTCCATTCACATTGTGCCCAGGTCTAGTTTCTATCCACACATCTTTAGTTCAACCATCATAATGTGGTGACCTTCCAGCTGCCCAAGGTGCCTGCCTGGGGAGCAATCTGAGGACTCAGCATCAACTAGTTAAATGGGGAGGACATCTACTGTGAAGGACTTAATAACCTCAGACAGGGACAAAATCCCCTGCTTCTCTTTTCTCTTAGGGCTAAGGATGGGACTGGACTGTGTGGGTGCATTATTGGTGTTTGTTGAATAACAGGTGAACAACTATTATTTTTAGAAGAAGTTGGAGCAAGTTACTTTGTTAGGCTCCAGGATTAAGTGATTCAGTAGGTGCACTTCATTGTGGACACAAGAGGGGCAGACAGCAGCTGAGACAGTGGAAGTGGAGCCTGAGGAGTGCCCAGGATATGCACAGGCTCCACCAGCAGGCTGTGACTAAGGGATCCTGGGGTTTGTTTGAGCCCTGAAGGTCACAGTAAGTGTCTGGTCACTAGGGGGAGACAAGTTCTGGAATCAAAGAAAACTGAGCTCTCAATCTGAGACCCTAGCCCAGGTTAGATCCAGCCTCTGTGGGAAGTTTATTTGCATGGAAGGTTTTCAGAAAGGGTCATGCCCAGTCTAGTCCTATGCTGAGGAGAAAAGAGGCTCAGGAGACCTGCTCAGCTAAGGGCCTGAAGGATCCAGAACTGGGCATTCCGCCATGGCCTAGGCTCCCTTCTTACTCTCCTCACAGATCAGACTTGGCAGTCGGCAGTGCATCCATAGGGCCCTCCACCTCCTGTCTTCCAACCCCACCCCTGTCCTTGCTCCTGCAACAGCTCACTGGCAGCCTCCATCCTGGAGCCCTAATGAGGATCTGTTTCCAGGTTCTCTCTCCCAGCCTGTGCTGACTCAGTCACCCTCTCACTCTGCCTCCCTGGGATAAGCTGCACATTCACCTTCATCTTGAGTAGGGGCTATGGAGGCTACTATGTGAATTGGTATCAGCAAAGCCCAGGGAAGGGTCCCCGGTTTGTGATGATAGTGGGCCCTAGTGGTGTTGTGGGGCTCAAGGGATTGGGGTTCCTGACTACTTCTCAGGGTCAGGCTCTGACCTGAATCAGTTCCTAACCCTCCACAACTTCCAGGAAGTTGACGAAAGATTACTACTACTGTGGGGTAAACCACAGCAATGAGAGCATCTCTGTGTAACCCACAGTGACACAAGCAGAGAGGAAGTGAGGCCAAAACCTCCTTTCTGAGCTACCCTGAGCCCACTTCCTTCCCCACTGGCTTGAGTCAGTCAGAGGGGTGTCTCCCAGCCCTGCCTGAGAGTTCCTACTTTCCCAGACACTGTGGAAATTAAAGTCACAGCACCTGACCTCCTGGGTGTAGATGTTTTCTTACGATATTGGGAACATTTGGGTTTGTTCACAGACATGCATGGTTGTTAACCACCCCCTTACCCTGATGGAGTTTGAGTCTCTGGGCTGTCGAGCTGTCCACAGGTGTGTTCATAGCACAGTTGCTGTCATCAACTCTCCACCTCTGTCCACATTCAACACACTGTCCCCACAGCAAATGACACTTGGTGTTTCTTGGAGACGAGTCCTTAACCTTGACTGACAGGGTCACACATGACTCACCTGAACTTTGCTCACTTCTATCATCTACAAATGCATAGAGAGCCTCATGTGCCTTGCTAATTAGAGAGACAGAGACAGAAAGAGACATAACTAAGAGAGAGAGAAAAGATAATCACAGGAGAATGGGAGAGTCAGAGGCTGCTCTGTTACTGAGATGCAAGAGAGGCCACTTTCCAGCTCCTCAAAGAATGAATTTATTCACACCCAGGTTAGAAAGCTGTGGAGGAAGTAGCATCAGTTCCCACCAGCCAGTACCTGCCTTTGAGGCTCTTGTGTGTGCTCTGATACCTGGACCTGTCCCATGGTCCTGGCCTCACCATGGTCTCTTGCCCCCACCTCCACCCAGCCAATCAGTGAGCACAGGGTGCATTTTGAGCTTGGCAACTCTCTGTGGAAGCTGAGTGGTCTCTGCACACCTCACTTGGTGAAGGCTGGGCATGGAGGTGGCAGACAGATCTATGGCTAGTTTCACAAGCAGTATGCTCCACAGGACACAGGTGAACTCTGGAGGAAGAGATGCACAGGATGTCAATCTGCAAAGGAAGGTTTCTCCAGAGACTTTCCTGAAGAGTCATTTTTGGAGACTCAAGACCATGTGGGTTTGGGTTCACCAAGTAAAGTGATCCTTCAGGTCCTGACAGCCAGCACACATTCCTTATAGCAAAATATAAAAGAAAAAGGAAAGAAATAGAAGACACATGTAATCAAAAGACTCAAAAGACATTTTCTGTTTTATGGATCACATGAATTAATATTGCTAAAATATAAAGCAGTTCCTATCAAAATGCCAATGATGTTCTTCACACAAATAGTAAGAAAAAACATGAGTTTGTGTAGAAGCACAAAAGTCCCAGAACAACCAAAGAAATCTGGAACAAAATGAAGAGTTGTAGTTATCCAATTACTGCACTTTAAAATATGCTGCAAACTGTAATCACCAAGACAGTGGGGTATTGGCATTCTACCTAGGGGTCAGAGTATACAGCACTTGTCTTTCTTTGCCTGGTTGATATAACCGAATTTTATTGAATTTTTCTACAAGGCACACATGCACCCAAACACAATCATTGTTCAATGTAAAATCAATTAAATAAAAAAGAAATTCTGTTATATATGACAGATCTGTACACTGAGGATGTTATAATAAATGAAATAAGTCAGGTGGAAATGGCAAATACTGCCTGATACACTTCTGTGGATTATCTAAAAAGATGAAATGTAGAAGCAGAATCTAATGGTGGTTTCCAGCAATTGGGAAGAGATTAATGTAGACTTGATAAATTTGCAGTTATTCAAGGTAATTAAGTCCTAAAGATTTGTGATACAATTTTATTACCATATTAATAATATTGTATTGTACACTTACATACACCTTTGCATAAATGTTAAAAGGGTAGATTTCATAGTAAATATTTTTACTACCATAGTCACCACAATAAAGCAGCCATTAGAGCAAAGTTAGAGGGATCTTTTTGGGTGCTAAATTTTCAGATTAGATTGTGGTGGTGGCATGTTTCTGTAAATTTTAAAAGAGTCAATGAGCTGTTTTTAAAAAGCTGAACATTAGCACATGACAATTATACACCAATAAGGCTGTTTCAAAAAATGTATATACCCTAACCTGTAATTTGTATATGAAGGGCAAATATAAACACGTGTTTGGTTAGTCAGAGGTCTTGTAGTTTAAGCAGTTGGAGTTCATATGACTCATTGCATGGTTCAAGTCTCAAATCGAGTAGTTTAAAAAACATGCCAGATGTGTGTGTGTGTATATGCATGTGTGTGTGTGTGTGTGTGTGTGTGTTTGCACCCAAAACCCCCAAAGGAGAACTGAAGGAGAAGGAGTGTCTATTTCCCATGAGGGATGCTTTCTCACTGTCTTCCTCTCTTTCAGGTGAATGTATACCCTCTAGAAAAAAATTTAAATGTTTATAAAGAGGACATGAATATTATTAGCCACAATATCTTTTTTTCTTGATAGCTTATATTTGAAGTAACCCAAATATATTTAGCAATGTACTCATTCAACGTCAAATTACTCAAACATGAACAGAGAGAACTGCTTATCCATAGAGAAGCATGGATGTACATCAGATGGTCTATTTTTGTCAAAGGAGACAGACAACAAAGTGTGCATTGTGATTTGTTTAATCCTGTGATGTTCAGGAACTGTTGAAACTGATTTATTTCATAGAAATCAAAACAGGATGTGTATGACCATGGCAGGTGGGTATTGGTTAAAATGGTTACACAGAGTATCTTCTCTTCTACTGGATGTGAGCCATGCATTGATACTGGTGTTGGATACTGCAGAGGGAGATAAAGTTGTAAAACTGTACAGTCATGTACTTAGAATTTCTACATTTCATAGTATTTTTATTTGGTGTTGCTACAAAAGCAACAGTGTGGATGGGAATAGAATGGTCATTAAACAGCATGGAGATAAGCATATTTAATCTCCATTTCTCCCCCTTCTGCAAACCACATAATGGACTGATCCAGAATGCCAGTTGTTGGCTGGGTTTCAGGTGGAATATTGGGACATCTACTACGGAGTGTTGTGGCTGCTGGATCCATGATGACTGGCCAGTGCCCTGTGGTGTCTGCAGAGCCATTGAGGGGCTGAAGTCATCTGTAGAGTTTGGCTTTGGGTTGATATGTGGGAAGCTGGATGAGGTGATGAAGGAGTCATTGTCCTACAACCTGAATCCAAGGGTCAGTTTTTACAACTCCCAAGGGGAAACACTGGAGTGTCCCCCTCTCCTCTATTTCTTAGTGGGCCTCTTGTTTCTATTCAGACTTTTTGGGCCTATGAGAAGTTGACATATGTCACAAGAGAGAAGCAACTTGCAGAGACCCTGGCTAAGAGTGTAGAGGAGAAATGTCAGCTTATTGACAAGGTTGGTGATGGCAGAAAGGAGCATACAGAGACTGAATCATCTTTAGAGAGAACCAGGCAAGAGAGTTCTTAAACATCCCCCACCTTACTGAAGACTACAGAAAGGCAAAAAGGAGTTACTTCATGCTGAAGCAGGAATTAAGGTCTCTGGTTCAAGACCTGGAGGAGGAGAGATCCACATGCTCCAAACAAGAAGAGGAGATGCTAAAAGTGTTTGAGCTCCTTGAAGAGATGAGAGTCCACATCACAGGGAGTTTTTGTAATCCTGCCAGGAAGCCAAGGGATCAGCCTTGATGGCTTTTACCAGGAAACTTATCTTAAAGCAATGCTGTTCTCTCCATCCATCCAGGCCTCCTAGGCATCCAGGCTTTGTCCACCCACCTCAATTCTATCTGGAAGTCCCTGAGGACAGTAGGATCTGGGCATCCCCCCAATGGGTTGGAATTTCCCAACCATCACCTCCTGAAGATAGCAATGAACATTTTCATGGGTAATTCTTTTTTTTCTTTTTTTGGAGTTTTTTTTTTTTTTTTTTTTTTTTTTTTTTTTTTTTTTTTTTTTTTTTTTTTTTTTTTTTTGCTATAGAGCGCGTGCACTCGCCAGACAGACAGAGAGAGACAGAGAGACAGAAAGAGAGAAATCACCCCCCAGGGGGGATGGCCACACCGCAATCCCTTCTCCTCCATTCTCCTCTCGGGATCTTGGGCACACACGCACACGCACCCAGCGTGAGTTTTAAGCCACCAGGTCTGGGACTCGAACCCTGGTTAACTATGTGAGAGTCCAGCGACATAGCCATTACACTAACTGCTGGTCCCTCATGGGTAATTCTTCACAATTTATGAATAGTGACTTACTAAAACTAAGAAATATTGTACTTTAATTCTCTGCACAGAAAGGTTTTTTTTTTTTTTTTTTTTCTCACTAGCATAGAAAACAATATTATTTAAGGGACCAGCAGATCAGCAGATGGCATAATGGTTATGTCAGTGGACTCTCACATAGTCAGCTGTGATTTAAGTCCTGGACTCGGTGACTTAACACTTATGCCAGGTGTATGTGTGCATGCATGCCCAAGATTTCAAAAGGAGAACAGAAGAAAAGGCATTGTGGCATGGCCATCCCCTCTGGGGGGAATTTTTTGCTTTATGTCTTTCTGTCTCTCTCTGTCTCTCCAGTGAACGCACATGCCCTATAACAAAAGCCTCTCTAAAAAAAAAAAAAAAAAAAAAAAAAAAAAAAATATATATATATATATATATATATATATATATATACACACACATACTAATCCTTTACTTTAACTGGAATATTTTTTGATATTTTATCAATATATTAATTTTACAAATAAATTATTTCTATTCTATGATTTTTATAAATATTGTTTCATAACTAGAAAATATAAGCTTATAACTGATACTCCTAGAAGTTACTAGGTTTTGTTCTAGAGTTGTATTTCCAACAATCATAAACCCTAAGTAAAATTATGTTTTTTACTTAAGTATGTATTATTGGAACAAATGAGGTAAAAGAACTCTTTTTTAATGTGATATGTTTAGAGAAAAATATATTCTAATATAATATTAGATAATAAAACAAAATTTAAAAAGAAAGCTCTGGTTGGATCACTATGCAATGTTTTTCTTATACTAAATACCTGATCTGAGGACAAATATGATGGGTTAATGACAAGAGTGTCCTCAAGCCTTTTCCCACTCTCTCATTTCAGATACCAACCACAAGTTCAAGGGATCCAGGCTAACCACACTTTGGTCCAATCTGCTACAAATTCAGGGGTTCTCATCAGCACCTCAGGTTAGATAATTCACCACATTTAGTCACATCATTAACACACCATTATGAGATCAGAATTTATTTAAGGGAGGCAAGTCAGGATGAGTTGGTGAAGAGTCACACAAGATCAGTTCTGGGAGCTTCCAAACATGAAGTGTCTGTGTCTTCAGAATGATCTCCCTCTTCTTACACTGTTATGATTTGGATCATGGTTTGTCCCCAAAGGTTCATGTGTTACTATTTGGTCCCAACTGTGATGGGTTTTGAGAGGTGAAGTCTAGGGGGCAGTGTTTGGAGCACGGAGACAAACACTTATGATTAGATGATGACCATATTAAATGGTCATAAGGAATAGACTTCCATGATGTCTTGGAGATCTAGTGAGTTCTAACTCTCACAAGGTGGGATCAGTGATCACAAGAGCAGTTTGCTACACATGACATAGCCGCCCACAGCTCTCTTTATCTCTCTCCTTCTCTGAATGCACCCACCATTCTCTCTGCATCTGTCAGTCATGTTCTATTCATATGAATCTTAAATCCTTAAACCTCTATATCTTTATAAATCCCCAGTCTCAGGAGTTTCTGTTAGCAATGCAAACCCTAAGCTTAGATGCCACCCACAGAGCTAGATGGTGGCACCCAGGTAAAACTCAACACCCTTCCAGGCCTACCCTCATGGAAAGGTTAGTAACTCTTACCTGAAGCCTGCACTGGGTTTTCTGGGATTTCATTTTCCTTGATTTGGGCTGACTGAAGCTGGAGTTGGTCATGACATCAGGATTTGTTGGGACATGAAGTTCATCCAACATTTCAGTGTGCATAATATCTATTGGGTTTTGCTACATAGGCATTATTGCACTTAATTGAAACCAATTTCCAGCGCTCCTCATCCCCTTGAAAGTCAGGAGGATGTACTTATATAGGTGATTCAAGTCCCCAACACTTTAGTCAGTTAGCTGGTCTAACTGGCAGGGCCATTTCCTTCCTGAGCCTTACTAGGGGCCCACTATGAGTCACCTGACTAGTATAATGGGAGATTAAAAGGATTTATAAGATACTTCCAAGACCCAAGTGAAAAGTCAGAGTTCTGTTGGCATAAAGTTAACTGTCTCTCTCTCTCTTTCTTTTTTTTTTTTTTTCTCTCTCTTGCTAAAATAAATGTGGGCATTTCAGACATATATGACCACCTACTCTAAGTGGCTGTCATGTCCCCAAGACTGGGGACATGATATATGTATACAGCAAAGTAACAGAAAATAATATGATAAAGAGATAGCTGCATCTTTATGTACATATTCATAATACAATGTGAGAGAAGAGAGGAACACACATTTTGGGTTTGGCATCCTCAAGTCTCCCAGCTTACCAGATCTTAGGTACTTATGTGTGTGCCCAGCACGTTTCTGGCCAACCAGGCTAAGAATTTGAAAGATAGTCACCATGTGGCTTCCAGCAGCACAGTCCAGCATGCCATGACCTAAGCCTCCATGGCTGAGATAAGTAACCATCTCGGGAGCTGGGTTCCCATTTTTATTAAAGTATTATTCATAGTAGCCAAGATAGAGAAACAATATAAGTTTCTATAAACATGGAAGGGGATTAAAAATGTTCATATACACAATGAAATAATATTTTGCCTTTTTAAGGGGAGAAAATCCTGTCATTTTCAGCTACATAATGAATTTGGAAGACACGGTCCTCAATGAATTAAGCCAGATTTATTTTCATTTTTTGTTACTTTTTAAAATTATGATATAAAAATTGTTTATATTTTTGGTGCACATGTTTTTTAACATGTTTACATTGTGCAGTGGCTAAGTAAAGGTAACTAACATATGCCTTATGCCATGTACTTACCTTTTTGTGGTAAGCACTCTTAAAATCTACCCTCTCAGCAATTTTCAGGTGTACAATACATTATTATTAACTATAGTCTCCATATAATGCCATATTTGTAAGTGAAACTATCCTAACAACTAATGAAGTATTAACCATAGGCTAAGTCATATAATACATGTAACTGTAGGACCAACAAGTGGCTTATTGGTAAGGCACTGGATCCTGCTTGGCTGACTCCTTAGTTCAACACCCAGACCCAACAGACTGAAAAATATACGGGGTGGATGTGCACATACATGCACTCAAAATCTGAGGAAAAAATGGAAGAAAAGAGATTGTGGAGTGGCCACCCCCTGTGGGAAGGTAATCCCTTACTTTCCCTCTCTCTCCCTCTCTCTCTCTCTCTTTCTCTCTCTCTCTCTCTCTCTCTCTCTCTCTCTCTCTCTCTCTCTCTCTCTGTATCTCTCTCTCTCTCTGTTCCTCTCCAGTGAATGAATACACCCTATGACAAAAAAGGAAAAAGGAGCCAGCTGGTGGTGTAGTGGTTATGTTGCTGGATTCCCATGTAGTCAACAGAGGCTTGAAACTCACAGCAGGTGTGTGTGTATTCCCAAGATCCTGGGAAGAAAATGGAGAAAAAGGGATTGTGACATGGCCTTTTCCCCTGGAGGGTGATTTCTCACTTTCTGTCTCTGTTTCTCTGGCAAGAATACAATCCCTATAGCAAAAAGTCTCTCTAAAAAAAAAAAAAAAATGTAGCTGTGTAGACCCAGAATTTATTAATGTTACTGCAAAGTTCCCTTATTCTCTGCACTTTGCTTCCAGGGTAAGAAAACTCTGAATGTCTGATTGTTCTGTGACCAGTCAGCTGTGTGCTTTCCCTGAAGCTTTGGATTCAAGGTGGTACCTGGAAAATTGCAACAGTTCAAGTCACTGTTAAAGTTAGGTCATTGCCCAAAACACTGGAAGGTCATACCTGCTGCTGACCATATAAAAATTAGCCCTATGCCTTAAACATCTTCAAATCACAAAATGTTGATAAGATCACCCCTCTGTAAGAACACATCTAGATATAACACTTCCTGTCCATCATGAGGACTCTGTAGTCCACTGTGTGGAACTTCTCCCAACAAGTGCTTTGACTGCTCATCCTGCAAGCTTACTTTAGTGCTTCTTACTTGGCCAATCCAACCAAAGCCATGCCAGGAAGATTTGGGATTCTCCCTTATGGGAACATCCCTGCTGTTGCCTTTGGAGCACTTTCAGACACAGAATTGTCTATACAGAACACTGTTAGAGTTAAGCTAGGTTAAACTCAAATTAAGTTTTTATAATGTTTTTACACTATTTGCAATCTTCATGACAGGAAATAAGAAAATAACCTAAAATTAAAAGAGACAGAGAGGAAGAGGAATCCCCAGACAGAAAAACAGGCATTCCCAACTGGGGATCAACACCATTATCTACCCCAGCCCCAGCCCAGCCCATATTATAGGCATGTGCTGGCTCAGTACACTGTGGAGGTCTCCAGATGTGAACACAAAACATTTTTATGTGAGTCAGCCTTGCAGTGTATCATGTTTTGCCACCACACCATCATCCCTCCCCACATTTGTTCTTTTTTTGTCTTTTAGAAAATGGTCATTCTGGGGAGTAGCCAGTGGCATGGTGGATAAGGTGCTGGATCCCACATGGTCAACTGTGGCTCGAGTCTTGAACCTGGCAACTTGAAAATTATGCCTCCTGCATGTGCATGCATACTCAAAATCCCAAGAGGAGAAGGGATGAGGTGATTTCTCATTTCCCCTCTCTCTGTCCCTCTCTGAGAACTGTGCAGTTCCTATGGCATTCCCCAAAAAAATAAAGAAAGAAAAAGAAAGGAGGAAGGAAAGAAAAGAAAGAAAGAAAGAAAGAGAGAGAGAGAGAGAGAGAGAGAGAGAGAGAGAGAGAGAAAGAAGAAAAAGGAAAGAAAGAAAGAAAGAAAGAAAGAAAGAAAGAAAGAAAGAAAGAAAGAAAGAAAGAAAGAAAGAAGGAAAGAAGGAAGGAAGGAAGGAAGGAAGGAAGGAAGGAAGGAAGGAAGGAAGGAAGGAAGGAAGGAAGGAAAGAAAGAAAGAAAGGAAGAAAGAAAGAAGGAAGGAAAGAAAGAAAGAAAGAAAGAAAGAAAGAAAGAAAGAAGAAAGAGAGAAAGAAAGAGGCCATTCTGAGTTCCAGGCACCACCACTGCAGCCATTGGAGCTGCAATACTTAAAAGAGGAGAAAGAGAAACAAGAATAAGGTGAATATGGGGCTGCAAGTGACCCCAAAAAAAAGAGGAAAAATGAGGCCAGCAGGTAGCGTGGTGGTTAAGGCGCTGGACACTCCCACATGGCCAACCAGAGTTTAAGACCTGGCCCTGGTGCTTGCTTTCTCACTTTCTCTCTCTCTATCTCTATATATCTCTCTGTCTGTGTCTCTCTCTGGTCAAATTGAAATAAATGAATGAATAAATAAATAATTTTTTTTTAAAAAAAAGAGGAAAATCAGTATGTAGACTGAGGGTGAGGATTAAGAAGATGACTACCAGACAAAGCACAATGGCATGGAAGGGCTCATCGATGTGGAGAACCCCATCTGGACAGCACAGGCAACCAAAGGTCACACGCTTGGGTCTGGATGGGCCCAAAGTTTGTACAAGGAGAGAATAAAAAGAAATCTAGAAGGAGAAAACAAAAGAGTGTTACATGAAAATGCTTTAGATGGGAAGACAGAGCAAGCCAAGGCCGACCTTGTCCAGCTGGGGATTGTCCAGAAACAGTGAGAGGAGACAGTGAGGAAGAAAGCAGAGGAGAGGAAAGCAAAAGATGACCAACTTTGAGGAAAGTGAGGAAAACAAACACAGTCACTGTCAAGAGTAAGCCAAGGCTGGGACCAGCAGTTAGCATAATGGCTATGTTGCTGGACTCCCACGTAGTTGACCGCGGTTTGAGTCCCGGACCCGGTGGCTTAAACTCACGCTGGGCGCGTGTGCGTGCATTCCCAAGATCCCGAGAGGAGAATGGAGAAGGGATTGCAGCGTGGCCATCTCCTCTGAGGGGTGATTTCTCGCTTTCTATCTCTCTATCTCTCTCTGTCTGTCTGGCAAGCGCACGCGCCCTATAAGCAAAAACCTCTCAAAAAAAAAAAAAAAAAAAAGAGTAAGCCAAGGCTGACCTTGTCAGGCTGGTAATTGTCCAGCAATAGCGAAAGGAGGCAGTGAGGAGGAAGAAAAGAAAGAGGAGGAGAGCAAAAGGTGACCAAATTTGTCAGGAAAACAAATGCAGTTACTGTCCCTGAATCGGCAAGTGTGGCCCATGGGAGGAGATGCCAAGAAACTGGGCCGGGCTCCCAGGCCTCTGCTGTTTCATCCCTTTGAACTTCCACTGCTATAGCAGCCCCTCACAGCCAGGAGCCCCTGCAGCCTAGGGATCATCTTCATCTTGGCACAGAAAACATTTAGGGGGACGGGGTGGAGGAGGGGAGGTGCAGCTGCTATCTGTGAGACAGAAAGATGCAGGACAGCATTTCATACAACCATTTGAATTTTTTTTTTTTTTTTAATTCAGAACGCTTATTAGGGGTGCCTGGGAGTGGGGTAAGAGGAGGTTCCATGTGTCTGGTCAATATTCACATTAGTGGGTGGTTGTGTTGGGGGCAGCTGCTGACCAGTGTGTGACAACCAGCCCCAGTCTGTGTTTCCTGGGTGTTCATTTGGAGTGGGATGGGCCTATGGCCCTGAGTCTCTGAAGGTCATGGTTCACCCCTGGTCCATTCCCTCCTACTAAGGCCTCTCCCTCTGCTCTTCCCCATCCCATTACCATCTTCCAAGCCAGGACAATGGCCCATTTTTAACTTATCCTATGATCATTTCAAGAAACCTCTGTTTTGTGCAGCACCCAGGCAAAACATGCTCTTCAAACTCAGCTTGTATATTTGGCAGATCAAACTTGACATTATTGAGAAAAAAGAAAAGAAATGGCCATTCTAGCTGGGGTAAAGTAAAACCTCACTGTAACTTTGACTTGTGTTTCACTGGTAATTAGTGAGGCTGAGCATTTTTTTCACATACTTGGACATTTGGATTTCTTCTTTGAGAAATGTCTATTCATGTGCTTAATTTTGTAATCAGTTAATTTGCTGTTGTTTGTTTTTTGTTTGTTTCTGCTGTGGGGTTTATTGAGTTTCTTAGATACTTTGAATATTAATCCCTTGTCAGATGACTGGATTGCAAACATTTTTAGCTGTCTCTGCACGTTGATTATTTTTTTTGCTCTGAGGAATTATTTTAGTTTGATATAATCCCAGTTGATTCTTTTTACTTTTGTTGTCTCTTATTCTCAGGTCTTCTTCAACAAATCAATGTTCAGGGATGAGCAGTTAGCAGAATGACTATGTCGTTGGACTCCCATGTAGTTGACTGTGGTTTGCGTTCTGGACACGGTGGCCTAAACTCACGCCAGGAGCGTGTGCATGCGTGGCCAAGATCCCGAGAGGAGAATGGAGGAGAAAGAATTGCGGTGTGGCCATTCCCCCCACCCCCCACCCCGGGGATTGATTCCTCACTTTCTATCTCTGTCTTTCTGGCAAGCACACACGCCCTATGGGAAAGACCTTTCAAGAAAAAAAAAAAAATTAATGTTCAGACCAATATCCTGAAGGATTTTCCATTTTCCTCTAGTAGTTTTGTTTTGTGTCTTACATTTAAGTGTATGTGCTGTTCTTTCTCATGTGAATATTTAGTACCCCAGTACTATTTATTGAAGATGCTGTCCTTCCCCCAGTGTATGTTCTTGGCACAACTGTTGAAAATCAATTGAGTGTAAGTAAGTGGATTTATTTCTATCTTTCCTATTCTGTTACACTGGTTTTGTGTCAGTTTTGTTGTTGTTTTGTTTTTGCCACTTCCATGCTACTTTCATTAACACAGCTTAATTACATATTTAAAGGCTGGTAGTGTAATTCCTCCAGCTTTTATTTGTTTGGTATGTTTTCTGTTTTGGATGATTTCTTTAGGATTGTTTTGGCCATTTAGTGTCTTTCATGGTTTTATTCAAATTTTAGAATTGTTTTATCTATAACTGTGAAGCCAGGCACAGAGAGGCTAGTATTAGAGGTTATACTACTAGGTGGAAGCTAGGGTGTATCTAGTAGAAACAGTGAGTCAGCTAGTGGTTAACAACTAATGGGAATAATAGGGAAGAGGGGAATATAAGACAAGGTTGGTTAAAGGTATAAAATTACAGTTAGATAAGAGTATTCCATTGCATACTAGGGTGAATATAGTTAACAATAGCTTATCATTTATCTAAAAAAGCTAAAGGAATTTTTAATGTTTCCAACATAAAAGTATAAATGCTCAGGTGGTGCATGTGCCAATTACCCTAATCTGGTCATTACATGTTGTATTTATGTATTGAAATGTCACACTGAACCTGTAAGTATGTGTAGTACATATGTGTCAGTTGTTAAAAATGAGTATCTTCTCAGAAAATTCTGGAAATGTGTTGCTTGTAGGGCAGTGCTCATAGTACAGAGCAGGAATGCAAAGCACAGAGTGTGAACTTGTGACTTTAATGGAGATGACTAGATCCCAGAGTGGCAACTAGGGTACGAAAATCATTACCATTCTGTACCTATTTGGTGCCAACTGCTTTATAAAAAATATATTTGTTTTTAATGAGAAAGAAAGACAGGCACTCTCCAGAGAGCTATCTCATGGTAGTCCTCCACCAGCCCTGCAGCCAGTTAAGGGTCATGCAGGAACCAGGCGTGTGCACAGTCCTGTGCCACTGAGGCTGGTCTGTTATTAATCTAACAAACTTAAATAACCTCCTTTTCCTCATCTGGAGTTAGAAAATTGTAGTGCCTTTAACTGGAATTATTCCAAAGTTGTTTTAAAAAAGCAAATTACATGGTTGTAATTGTTAAGCAAAACAGCTTTATATTACTGTATATTTTATTTAAATACTATTTTATATGTCCTACCAACACAAATATCTAAGACAAACAAAACTGAAAACAATATACCAAAAACGTCAGGATACTACAAAAATTGTGCTTAGAGACACACTTAAATATTTCAGACAGATGAACCTCCCTGGTGAGCCACCGTGGGAGCTAGAGGAAGGGCAGAGCATTGCCCTGGATGAGGCAGGGTCCCGAGGGGCTCAGAGAGTGGCAGTTGTGGCCACAAGACCTGAAACCCTGGCTTGGAAGCAGCCCCCTGATCCACCCAGCCCCTGGAGCCAGTGTGCCCTCAGCTCCCGGGGCCTCTTCATCCCCGCCCCTCCTCACTTCCTCACCCACCACCAGAGAAGACAAGAGCTTGCAGGAGCAGACGCCCTGTAGCACGCCAGATGGCCCTGGGTGTACTGAGTTTCCAAGGGCAGTCATGGCCCCAGGGCCCAGCTCATTCCTCCCACTGCTGGGTTACTGCATAGGGCAGATGGGAGAAACAAGCAGAACAGCCTCCAGAGCCTAACGTCCATGCCCGCACTCAGGCTCAAATTTCCCTTCCAGGAGCTGGAGGGGGCCAAGGGGATTGTGGGTGGTGGAGAGGTTTCTGGCTCAGGGGCCCAGTGTGCACCAATCTCATACTTCGGTTCCCCAGTGGGCCCGGCATGCCCTGTAGCTGCACCCATGGGGGGAGGGGCAGTGGGAAATAGGGAGCCCAGTGGGGCCTACAGTTTTCCTTCAGCATCCCCATCAGCAGCAGTGCCCCACCTGGCTCCCAGAACTCAGTGCATGACAATCCTGAGAATGGCAGCAGGAGCCCTGGAGGGTAACACCTAGTGATCAGCTCCTTATCAGCACGCCTCTCTCCACACGTGTTTGGAGGTTTCAGTGTCCTGTATGCTCACAATTTGAATTCTCTGGTAAAATGGGAGTTGCCTCATGTGATGATGTATTCAATGAAGCTCAGAACAACCTGTAATGAGGATGTATGAGTAGAAGAGCAATGTGCCTGAATTGCAGCAGGGAGATGCCAGGCATGACTCGTTTATCTATGACCGGATTGTAAAGACTGCCTAGATGGAGGGTTTGAAGTCAGTCTTGTCCTGAGTGCCCTCCATATTGAGCATCAGATTTCTTTTTCACCGATCTTTTTCAGATGTTTGAAAACCAAGGTGATAGGAGGATCTGTCTCTGGAAAACCAGGCGTATTCAGTCACAAATCAGAGTTATGTGAGACTTGGTAATGAGATAGACAATCAAGCAGGGAAAATAAAATTCTGCTGCAGAGAGGGCCATGACCATGAATTCAAGGTAGCAAACACGCATATAAAGGGCACAGGGATTCTGAAAAAGCTGCACTTTCCTAATAGCTACCTACACAGGTAATACTGTTGACCAGCTTATACTCAGATGCCAAAGTGAACTAATGGAAAAAGTCAATGAACTTTTTATTAAGTTCTCTAGAGCCACACAACTGGTTGTCTTTCCATTTGTTTTTGTTCTATTTTTGAATTTTAAGTCTCTTTATTTTCCCCAACAGATTTCTACAATCTATACTGAAAACTATATAATTTAATTCTTATAAATTAACATTTTAAAGGTGAAAATGAAAAAGGTAATCATGCAGTAAAACTTTCTCTGAGTGGAGACCATGATCTCAAGTTCTTCCTTTTTTCCCCAGGAATGGAAAATGGATGACTGAAACTTATTGACTTTTTAAATTCATATTTTCCAGGCCTGGAAATACAGGGCACACTTGGGAGTAGGGTAGGGGCTGCAGCGCGGTGCCCACCTCACCCCTCTATGGCCACCTGTGTTCTGGCCCTCAGGAAGCCTTGCTCCTTCCCTGCTCTGGGAAGCTGCCCACCATTCTCCCCCAACAACCACCTGTGTGGCCTCAGGACCCTATGTGTAACTGTATCCACCATGGGGGAGGACAGTCAAGCCCTCGTCCAGTGTTGGAGGGTGCAGGATGCTCAACTCCCACAGGGCAGCCCCTCATAGAGTACAAGTAAAGGAGGTAAAGGGAAACTAGTTGACCCCTGTGTTAGAAAGTGGGAATGAGTTCTGCCCTATGTTAGTTACCAGCAGTTGCAACAACTCTACATTTCATAGTTGATGTATGGGGAGGCAGACATCTGTCTACCGTGGAGTCCTATCTAACACACTGAGCAGAAGTAAATGCACTGCACATACATGAAGGGAGCCTGACTTCTGAACAGGGCAGGCCCAGCTTTGGGTTGGGAGTTTACATCTTCTTATTTAATACTTACAGTAATACTCTGCTGTTTGTGGATTATTTACACTGTCATAAAATTACCTGAACTAAGGTAGAGAAAGATTCCTGACATGACAAGATGCATGGCTAGAAAATGACGTTGCTGGAGTTTGAACCTAGTTGTGTCTGTGTCCCATGCTCAAATGCCTAGGTGTGTTCATCCTGATGAGGACATGGCGACCTAGGTTTTTCTGGACATGTCACCTAGGATTACTGCCAGAGACCCCACTTGACTTTCAAAAATCTTCTGACTTTTAATCTTGTTCTGATGGTGACTTCCTGTCCAGGTTCTTCTGCCAGATGGGGTCCTCCAGCGTGTTGACCTTGTTCTTCAAATATCAGTGCCATCTGACTTTATTTTCATGCCAGATTTCATGGGACTAAGTAATTTCACCATATAGTTATGAAGACTAGCAATACTCTCATCCCTTTGACCTTTTGTTCTTCTTTTGAACAAGACCCTAATCCCAGGGCACTCCAACACCTGCTTCTTCCTCAGCTGACTCCAAGGAGATACTAATCCTGGCAGCAGGCACATAGCTTCCCAAGGACTTTCAATCTGATCACCATACTATATCTTGTAATGAAAACATTATTCTACATCCCATAAGTATTTCAGAATTTTTTATAAGTTTTGACTCTTGAACACTTATATTTTCCTTCAGTTTCCCTAAAAGCAATAATCCTTAACTACACACTTAAATTAGCTATTTTGAGGAAAGTCTTCAGTTCACTGCAACAAAAACTATAAACATTCTTGAACAATACCCATTGTTCCTCTTTATTCTATATTCAAATTGAAGAACCATCTCTACCACGCCCCCGTTCTCCAATTGTACTGTATTCGCCCTACATTCTCAGGAGCTTTATGACATTGATTATAAGTTCAGTCTTTCCTCCCAGCAGTCTCTACCTCATCTCCATCCACCCATTCAGTATCTAAATCCCATTGCATGTCTGTTGTCTTGAAACAGAACCATCTGTGGGCCCATTTCCCTCCAGGATCTTAGTTCGTTTCCCAAATCTGTAAGAGCAGCAAACATGAGCTATAACTTCCTCACAGCTCACATGCTGTTGTCTTAGAAGACTATAATGATCTCCCCATGATTAAACACAGTGATACTGTGAATTATTTCCCAAATTATGAGGGCTCTCACCTTGGAAACAAAGGGAGGCCCTCTTCAGGGAGCTTACTCCTCCAGGCTGCTGTGGCATTTTGGTCTCCTGACTCCTTCAACTCCTCCAGCCCCTCTCTTGGAATCTCCTGACATGTCCTCCCTGAGCAATACTGGGGGACAGTGAAAGGGCCTTCCCTGTCATCTTCTTCCTCTTTCTACAGCCATCTGGGCAACCCCACATATTTCTTCAATGGCTTTTCTTTCTTCTATTGCTTTGCCCAATATGACAGTGACCTGTGCCACCCGCAGCCTGGCAGAAGCAACCGATGGGGGGCGCAGCTCTGGGTGGAGACCTTGCAGGTTGTAGGGAAAGCGGCTGGCATGTCAGCACACAGCTGGCCAGGCAAGAGGTCCTGCTTCCCAGGTGCGCCTTTGCAAAATGCCTGTTGCCTGCTGAGGGATTGACTGGAGCCCATCCCCTCCTCTGCCATGGCCCCTGCCCAAGCTCGCAGCCAAGCCTGTGTGTGAGGCAGGAAGCACACTGGACCTGCACCAAGTGCCTGGACGCACAAGTCTATTGAGCCGCCAGCCCAGCATTGCATTCCCTGCTGCCAGCCCCACAGGACCAGCCGGCATTCACAATGCCCAAGGTTGGGCTGAGTCCCCGACCCACCCACAAGGCGGCTGCTTCCGCAAAGACCAGGAGCCCCGCACCACCCGGGAGGAGCAGCCCACCCCAGACCTTGCCCTCCATGGCTGCCCCAGGAGCTGGTCCAGAGAGGGTGTGAGATGGACAAGGCTGTGATACCTCCCCTTCCTCCAGTTCTTGCTATTATAGAGCCTAAGAAGTAGACGTGAAGCAGTGCCACAGTCCAGACGAGCTCCTCACTGACTATGTCAGCATGGGCAGCTTCCTCCCCAGGACTGACCCCTGCAAATCTCTGCCCCACCCACGTCTCTGCTAACATATAACACAGAACAGGTCACCATTTTCAGCCACCAGCATGGGACCTCTGCCTCCCCTCCAGCCTGACCCATGTCTTCCCAGAGCTCTCACCAGGCCCAGCTCAGAGCTGAACAGTGCTGTCATCAAGGTTTCCCCACCAGATGGTGGCCTCTCCCTCCACCCCTCGCTTCCAGGCCACCTGCCCTAGTTCTGAAGTCACTGGATCAAGACATGTCTCCGTCTATAGACCAGACACAGAGAAGCCACTCTTGACATTCTATGTGCCCCACACCCTTCTGCTGTTCTCAGACTTCTAGGGCAGGATTCCAGGCCATGTCCTGCCAACATCTCAGTTCCTGTCACAGCATGCCACTTACTTTCCCCTTTACCACCAGGCTCAGAGCTGGAAGTCCTGGAAAACAAGCAAGGATGCTCCTGAATTTAACCCACCTCCATCTTGTCATGCTCCAATTGCTTCAAAACTGGCAATCCACAGTCCAAGCTTTTCTGCTCCCTCCAGTTCCTTTACGTGCCCCTACCCATGTGTTGAGTAGATGGAAGGCGTTGCCCTGCTCAGGGAAGCATCCTATCTGCCCTGGCAACTTCCCTGGCCCCAGAGAAGTTTGTGCAGTTTCCTCGTTTAAAAGCTCTCAGAGCACTCACTGGGGTTAAAAGTACAGGTGCCCAGGGAAGGCTGTGATTACTGGTCTCTGATGTCAGCTGAGCTGTCTCTCTACTACCTGAAGCACAGGGCACCAAGCCCTTCCAGTGCTGTGGCCCACCGTGACGACTCCCCAGCTAAGTCCTGCTATCAGGAGAAGAGGGGCCAGAACTAGCACTGCCCATATGAGCACCTCTGCCAGCAGGCCAGGGGCAGTCATTGCAGCTACAAATTTAGCAATTCCTATAAAAAAGAAAAAGAAAAAATCTCTAGAAATGCACATTTTGTATATTTGAGAAAACAAGGAGTACATTGTGTTAATACCAAGTGCTTGGCATTTTAAATTCTGGAATGCCATGATGTACATGACTTTACTCAAGCAGATCTCACCTGGTAACAGGTTGCCACAGCTGAATGAGGGCAAGGTGTGGCAGTGGGAATGGTGTGTGCATAGGGTGATTACAGGCACTGTCACCTAATGTGACTGCACTCGGTGAACAAATCCACAGCTGGAGCCAGAAGAGGATGAATTGTATGGAAAGATTTTCCTTGACTAGAGTGATGTTTTTCAATATTAGATAATTCCTTAGATGTACGCAGTGTGCAGGGCAATTTGTAAATAGTAAAGAAATGTTTTTAAATATATACTGTCAGCGTCCAACCCCCGGGCTTGCCTCTATCTGAATCATAATCAGAGGTCTGATGGTGAGGAAGAGAAAGAGGAAGAGGAAGCCCTTCATCTCAAGAGGACAGGAGAATTGGAAAGAATGAGACAAAGAGACAGAGTAACAGTAGACACAGGCAGCCTGAGCCTAGGTAGCCCAAGCAACTTGTGCTGCCCAGACAAACTGGGCACCTTTAATTATAATGCAAGGCAACACTACATATGTGTATTTCATGACATTCCATAGACATGTTGATGTGTTATAGACAATAAGAAGGAGGTAACAAATCTATAAAGGCTTATACATATTGGTCCAGGTGTATACCTTAGCGATAATCTCATCAAGAGAAAATCCCATTATCTTCTTTTCTAATGGAGAGAAGCCTACCTGCAGGTGTGAGGAAGAAACATAAAGCTAAAGAATCTCTCCATAGGGTGAGCACCACCTCGTCCAGAGGAGGCTAAAGAATCTCACAGAGGCAGAGCAGGAATTGGATTTTGCTAACTGGGGTCAAGGTGTTTCCTGAATTCCATCAGAAATGTCTGTTGGAATTCCCCTAGCAATTTCCACCCTTTGCTCTGTCTGCAGCGAGGGTCAAGGAAAGGACAAGTTGCAAGGTTCTGCCAAAGCCCAAAGGGATATGTGATGTTTGCTCAGAACATATCCTCACACCTCAGGGCCTCTCTCCGAACATGTCCCAACAATATGCCAGTCGCCTACATTTGCTTCACAAAATCGTAAAAATATGCAAATAAGTTTCATGAGTTTATTACAAGTTTTGTAGTATTCTTTTGGGAAAAGTCAACTCTTGAAAATGACTGTAAATAGATATATTTATAGTTACAGTCTATGGTAAGATATCTCCCAAAGCATTACCAAATTTCTTTCTTCTTTCTTCTTTCTTCTTTCTCCTTTCTTCTTTCTTCTTTCTCCTTTCTTCTTTCTTCTTTCTTCTTTCTTCTTCTTCTTCTTTCTTCTTTCTTCTTCTTTTCTTCTTCTTGATAGAGGTTTTTGCCTTAGGGCACATGCTCTTGCCAGAGAGAGAAACATGGATAGTGAAAGGGAAAGTGAGAAATCATGTCCAGCGGAACAATCCCTTCTTCTGGGATCTTGGGCATGCACGCACGCGCACGTGTCCAATGTGAGTTTCAAGCGACCAGGTCCAGGGCCCAAACTTCGGTCAGCTGGGTGGGAGTCCAGCAATATAACTGCTATGCCATCTGCTGGCCCCCCAATTCATTTTTTAAAGGAAAGAGATAATAATCATTCAAATGAAATTTAAAAAGCATTTTTCATGTACTGATTAAAATAGGTTTGTTTACTTTAAACACAGAAGATGTTGTATGGGAGTTGTAAGCTGAATAACTTAAAGATAGCTGCAATCTACAAAAGTTAAACCTTGTTCAATAAATTATACACGGTATAATCATTGCTCACCAGACCCAAACAGATGTGGAAAATAGTAATAAATGCTTATTATTTATTATTTTGTCAATATACTCAGAGCTGCTTTCTCTGTCAAGAAAAATCGCAGCTTTGATGATTTTCTGCAGTTTTATGCAGTTAATAGTCCCATCAGTCACAAGACCAAAGGACACAGTGCTTAACCAGGATGTCAGCCAGAACAAATCCAATTCAGGTATACTCTTCAACACAGTCTGTCCTTTCTGTAGGTTAATTGCACAAAAACAATGCTTTTTCCGAGAATCCTCACTCTTTTGTGAGCTTTTGACTAGTCTGGGAGGTGCTTCAGAGACTTCATAGTAGGGACCAGCAGTTAGCGTAATGGCTATGTCGCTGGACTCCCACGTAGTCGACCGCGGTTTGAATCCCAAACCCGGTGGCTTAAACTCATGCCGGGCGCATGTGCATGCGTGCCCAAGATCGTGGGAGGAGAAGGGATTGTGGCGTGGCCATCCCCTCTGGGGGGTGATTTCTCGCTTTCTGTCTCTCCGTCTCTGTCTGCCTGGCAAGCGCCCGCACCCTATAGCCAAAACCTCTCCCAAAAAAAAGAAAAAGAGAGACTTCATAGTAAGATCAGTTTTATTCTTTCTTTTCTTCTGTATTTTTTAAATGATTTTTTTGCCATAGGGTGTGTGTGCTCTCTGGAGAGAGAGAGAAACACAAACAGAGAGAGAAAAATTAAAATGACACCCTGCATGACAGATGGACATGCCACCATTCCTTTTCCTCCATTCCCCATCATGATTTTGGGCATGTGCGCACACATGCCTGGTCCAGTTTTCAGACAGACAGGTCCAGACTCAAACTATCATCAACCATGTTGAAGTCCAGCACCTTAACCACTTTGCCACCCACTGGCCCCAGTTTCATTCTTAGTTAATTTTATTTATTTTTAATAAGTTTTTTTCTGTTTATTTAATTTTTTTCTGGCTATTGGGCATGTGCACTTGCCAGATAGAGAGAGAAAACTGAGAAATCACTCCCCAGGGGGATGGCTACACTGCAATCCCTTCTCCAATCTCATCAGGATTTTAGGTATGTGGCACATGTGCCCAGTGTGATTTTCAAGCTGCAGTGTCCAGAAGTCAAACCGAGCCCAGCCATGTGGGATCCAGACCCTTAACCTTAACCCCCACACCACCTGTTGGCTCAAATTAAATTTTTAAATTTCTTCCATAAACAAGACAGACAGAGAGCACCCTAACAGGGTCTTGACACAGCATTTTACCCTGCCTTTAGCCAGACTGCACCATAGGTGCATTCATGTCAGGTATACCTAAGGAGTATCTGGGTAAAAGGATACAGGAGTCCACAGAAGATCTATAGTGAGTTTAGTATACATTTTAATTTATTTCAAAATAGATCACTTTTAAAAATATCTTTGTCACCACTGTGCCAGTTGAGCAGGTACAGCATTACATGCTGTTGTGGAGGCTCAGCCCCACCGAAACCCAAGGCAGCTAGAGTAGGAGTCAGTGCCCTGACAGAGTCTGAGTGTGTGTAAGGAGGCGTGAAGAGTGTGAAGGGCAGGTTAATGGCCACTGTGCCTTCACTGTCACAGTGATTCCAGGAAGCTGCAGAGACAGTGGTGCTTTTCGAATTCCTCTTTCCCACATGAAGCTTTTCGTCCAAAGGCTACTGGGAATGTTGTTAGAATCAAAATGAAGTCATTGGTGTCAACTTCTGCTAAACACAGATGAAGCCAAACCTGGAGAGGCAGAAGGAAGTGGTTATCACACATGCACCCATGAGGAAATGACGGTCACCAAAACTACATTTGCAAAGACGTCTGTTCAGACGCTGCCTGTCTGACCAATAACATGAATACCAAATCACCAGTTGACTAAGCACCCCCAAACAGTGCTGTGAGTTCCCCCTCCCTGTCCTGCTGTCTTACTGGAGAATTCTGAAGCCTGAAGGATCTCCTAAGCATCTTGGACATCGTGAGATCTGGGATCGTTCTTATCCTGCCCCGAGGAAGCTCCTTTCCCTTTGTAGATGTGGACCTGGCCTTTCTCTCAGGGGAGCAGTACTCTGAAGACTGATGGCCCTTTGTCCCATGCTATGGGGGCAGTGAAGAAGGTTTACTCTGGTAGCTCCTTGTCCTCCAATGAGCTGCAGACTCTGGGTTCCCCCTTTTATCCATTCCCCTGGACCTCAAAGAGCCATCCAGTCTGGGTTCTGTTTTCTGTCTTTGCTGATTCGTGTCCCCTCACATATATAAACTTCTCAGGCCAGGCAGAGCCTGTGCCACTGTGGAATGCTCTTCTCTGTCTCCTTCCCCTCAGAGACTGTTGGGGCTTGAGTGCCTACAAAAGCCCATGGGATTGGCTGATGGTGGCTGAGCTTGTGCCCACTCACCCAAACTCCCTCCTGCAGCATTCAGATGATTTCAGGACTAGAACCATGGTATCAGACTTGTAAGGGGGATCAAGTGACCTGCCACATATGAAGGACACATTGGAGGACAGCTTAGAGAGTTGTGGGATGACAAAGTTTTTTGACCTACTTATATGGCACAAGGGGAATGACATACTAGACTTGTATTTTGTCAGTTCTGAGACATCTCCACAATAGCCATGAAGCTGGAAAACCTGGACCCAGTAACTAAAATAGTCACCAGTTCTCAGCTTTGGGTTCAGGCCTTGGAACTGCATGGACTCAGCCAGCATGAAGCTGAGAACTGCTTTACCCATTGAACAGTAGAAGATTTTATACTGGTAGCTCTTTTATCATGGGAGAGCAGCAGAAGTGACAGACCAGCCTGGTCACAAAGGCCTGGACTCAATCCCAGGAGCTAAGTGGGTATCCACCTCACCTGTTTTCACCTGTGTATTTCCCTTAGGGGCACCTTTCATTCCATTTCACCCCATCCCATCCCTCTCATCCCACCCCATTCTACACCTTCTCACACCATCCCATCCTATCTCATTCCATCCCATCCCATTCCATCCCATAGGGACTATAGGGAAGGTTGCTTTGGGCCCAGTGCACAACTGTCCATCAACCACCTTAGGTTCGCCTTTTTGATTTGAAGGGACGATCAATAAATTTTAGAACATAAGAACATGTGTCGGCATCTGCCCCAGGGCTTGGGTCTGGCTGAATCATGATCAGGGGGCTGCTGGTGAAGAAGAGAGAGGACGAGAAAGAGAAAGCCCTCCATCTTGCCAGGACCAGGGAATTGGAAAGAATGAGACAAAGGGATAGAGTAGAAATGGATACAGGCAGCCTGAGCCTAGGTAGCCCAAGCAAACTGTGCCACCCAGATGAACTGGATGTCTTTATTTATAGAACAAGGAAACATTACACATGTATGTTTCATGACACTTAATAGATTGGTTGCCAGGTTACAGACAATAAGAAGCAATTAACAAAGCTATGAGGACTAGTCATACAGGGCCAAGTGTATCCCTTGGTGGTAATCCCATCAAGAGAAAATCTCATCTTCTGTCCTGACCCGAGGACTGTGGAACAGTTTTCCTAGGAGAGGGAGTGAGAGATGGGACAACACACACAGACATACAGAATGGAGACAATAGGAGGTGCTGATTAAGTCTTTTGTTTATTGAGGAAGAATGACTGGTGGGCATCGATTGGTTGCCCAAAATGTAAATGAGATAGAACAGCATGAACCAATTATTGGTGTGGGTGGATCTCTCCCGTTGCCTAGAAACTCAATCGCCCCACGGGGAGAACAGTTGGTCACATGATTTTTGAGAAACGGTTTGCTCAGTGAGGAAGTGAAACCTAATGGTTTCCAAGGTGGTCGATAGCTCAAGATGGCGGATAGCTCAAGATGGCTTCCGTATGCAGCACCCTCCACACTTTTCTAATGCAGAGAACTAGCTGTTAGGTGTGGGGAAGGAGCTAAAGAACTTCTCCATAAGGAGTGCACCACCATACCCAGAGAAGGCTAAAGAACCTTTCAGATGCAGAGCAGGGATTGGATTTTACTAATTGGGGTCAAGATGTTTCTTGAAGTCCATCAGATGTGTCTGTTGGAACGCCCCTAGTAATTTCCACCCTTGCTCTGTTTGCAGCCGAGGTCAGGGAAAGACAAGTTACAAGGTTCTGCCAAACCCCAAAAGAGCAGGTGGTGTTTGCTTAGAGCGTGTCCCCACACCTCAAATTCTCTCTTAAACGTGTCCCCAAAAACACACTCAGCCATTTTGGGAGCCCTGGTCCTGTAGAGAGTGCAGGCAGGAGCACAGATGGTCCCAAAGCTGTGAGCTCCTGGAAGATGCAAATGTATATTTCACTTTTCTGCTTCCTTTTGAGTTTGTGGCCACAAATGTATGTTTCAACAATCCTGTAAGGTGGGCTTATCATTATTGCTGTTCATGTTTTCCAGAAGAAAAAAAATCAGTTTTAAAAAGTTAAGCGATTAGTCCTAATGGAAACACTTTTCCAAAAGATAAAGTTGAGATTTAAATTCCAACCTCCTCTACTTACATCATGCTGAATGAGTAATAAACTAATCAATTTCCTGAAACTAAAATCACAAGGAGAGAATCACAAGGAGAGCAGGCCTGGTTACCTTCCTACATGGCTGATGCCACAGTGTGTGTGACTTTCTTTTTCGTTGTTGTTGGTTTTGGTTTTGTTTTGTTTTGCAAGGGGTCGAGAGGTTTTTGATATAGGGCTTGTGTGCTCACCAGAAAGACAGAGAGACGGAGAGACAGAAAGCAAGAAATCACCCCCCACGGGGGGATGGCCACACCACAATCCCTTCTCCTCCATTCTCCTCTTGGAATCTCGGACATACACGCCCCATGTGAGTTTGAGCCACTGGGTCCAGGACTCAAACCACAGTGGACCATATGGGAGTCCAGCAACATAGCCATTATGCCAACTGCTGGTCCCTCTGTCGGAGGTTTTAAGAAGTAATATATGTAGTGTAAAATACATGTAAACCATTACAGTTGACAGTTTTCCACACATCAGTAAGTTTCTGACAGTGGCAGAATGTGACTTGCAGAAAAGATTAAAAATTAACATCAAAATAATTGCAATCAGACCTTGGAAGTTCTTTTTTTCAAGTTCCTTTCAGGCAGTATTTTCTTCTTTTAATTCTGTTAATTTTTGAAATTATTTTACTAAAACTGTTGACTGTGAGAAACAAATAACACAAAGATGGTTTATTATCTGTTGCTATTATTAACATTTATCATCTATCTGTTTTTTTGGTTTTGTTTTGTTTTTTAGAGGTTTTTGCTATAGGGCATGTGCACTCGCCAGGAAGACAGAGAGAGATAGAGAGACAGAAAGCGAGAAATCACCCCCCATGGGAGACGGCCATGCCGCAATCCCTTCTCTTCCATTCTCCTCTCGGGATTTTGGGCATGCACGCACATGCGCCCGGCGTGAGTTTAAGCCACTGGGTCTGGGACTTGAACTGTGGTTGACTACATGGGAGTCCAGTGACATAGCCATTAGGCTAACTGCTGGTCCCTTATCATCTATCTTTTAGCTCAGGAAATGAATTCAACTACTAGTTCCACAAGCAGATCTTTAACAGGGCCATTTAGCTAACTTGGGCTGCCTAATCAGATATGCCACAAGAAAAGCATTGTATTTAGTATTTGTGCTCAGTATCAAAAGTGTTTTGATCAGTTGCTTTTTAAGATACAGTTTCTAAAGCCTTATGTTTTTGTACAAATTACAGTCTGCCAGCTGGCCACTAACCAGTTTCCTAAGACAGAAACATCAGGAGAGAAGCCCATGTGTCTTCCCCTGTGCAGTCACTAACATGAACTGAGTCTCTGTGCTCCTGAGGTGCCTTCCCCCACATAGTCATTCAAAGGGCCAAAATCCCTGTGCTCCTGAGGCACCTTCCTCTGTGCAGTCATTGACAGGGCCAGCATCCCTGCTGCTCCTGAAACGCCTTCCCCTGTGCAGTCACTCACAACCCTCATCCCTGGTGCTCCTGAGGCACCTTCCCCTGTGCAGTCATTCAAATGGCCTGCACCCCTGTGCTCCTGAGGTGCCTTCCCCTCCACAGTCACTCATAGGGCCCATGTCCCAAGTGCTTCTGAAGTGCCTTCCCTATGCAGTAACTACATGGCCCACATCTCTGTGCTCCTGAGGCGACTTCCCCTGTGCATTCAATCACAGAGCCCATGTCTCTGTTCTGTGGTTCCTTCCCCTGTGCAGTCGTTGATATAGCCTAAATCCCTGGGCTCCTGAGATGCCTTCTCCTGTGCAGTAGCTTACATGGAGTGTGCCCCTGTGCTCCCGAGGCACTTTTCCCTATGTATTCACTCACGTCCCCAGTGCTACTCAGATGTCTTTCCCTCGCAGTCGCTCACATGGCCTGAGTTCCTAGTGCTCCTGAGTGGCCTTCCCCTGTGCAGTCAGTCACATGGCCCACGTCCCTGTGCTCCAGAGGTGCCTTCTCCTGTACAGTCACTTACATGGACCATGTCCCTGGTGCTCCTGAGATGCCATCCCATGTGGAATCACTTACACAACCCGAGTGTCTGTGTTCCTCACATGCATTCCCCTGTGAAGTCAGTCACACCGCACATGTCCCTGGTGCTTCTGAGGTGCCGTCCCCTGCGCAATCACTCTATGGCCCACATCATAATTCAACTGAGGTGCCTTCCCCAGTGCAGTCACTCACATGGCTCGCATTCTTGGTGCTCCTGAGGTGCCTTACTTTGTGTAGTCACTCACAAGGCCCACATCCCTGTGCTCCTGAGGTGCCTTCCTTTACACAGTCACTCATATGGCCCGAGCCACTGGTGGTTCTGAGGTGCCTTCCCCTGTGCAGTCACCCACATTGCCCCCTCCTTTGTGCTCCTGAGGTTCCTTCCCTTGTGCTGTCACTCACATGGTTTGAGTACCCGTGCTCCTGAGGTTCCTCCTTTTTCAAAGTCCCTCACAAGACTCACATCATGGGGTAACTGAGGTGCCTTCCCCTGTGCTGTCACTCACAGGGCCTGCATCTTTGTTACTCCTGAGGTACCTAACTTTGTGCAGTCACTCACATGACCCACGGCCCTTTGCTTCTGAGATGCCTTTCCCTTTGCCGTCACTCATATTGTCCACTTCCCTGTGCTCCTGAGGCAACTTTACCTGCCCATTCACTCACATGACCTGCATCACCTGTCATCCTGAGGCACCTTCCCCTGCACAGTCACTCACAGGGCCCACATCCCCAGGTACCTTCCCCTGTGCAGTCACACACACAACTCATGGCCCTGTGCTCCTGAGGTGCCTTCTCCTGTGAAGTTACTCACATGGCCCGTGTCATGATGCCTCTGAAGTCCCTTCCCCTGTGCAGTCACTCACCCGGCCCACTCCCTGATGCTCCTGAGGTTCCATCCCTTGTGCTTTCACTCACATGGCCAAATTCCTGTGCTCCTGAAGTTTCTTTGTCAGTGTTGTGACAAACAGGGCCCGCACCCTTGTACTGCTGAGATGCTTTTCCCTATGTAGTCACCCCCCCATGGTTCTGAGGTGCCTTCCCCTGTGCAGTCACTGAAATGACCCACGTCCTGTGCTCCTGAGGTGCCTTCCCCTGTGGAGTCACTCACACTGCCCGAATATCTGTTTTCCTGACTTACCTGGCCTGTGTTCCTGGTGCTCCTGAGATGCCTTCCCCTACGCACTCACAAGACTCGCATCATGGTATAATTGAAATGCCTTCCTCTGTGTAGTCACTCACAAGGCCTGCATCCCTAGTTTTCCTGAGGGGCTTGTTTTCACTCCCCTCTTTATGACTGGTGCCATCAAGTGCCTTGGTCACTGGCTGGGATGGGGTTTCTGTGCTGATCTGGCACCTTCAGGAAGTCCTTTTAGGTGCAGCACCACCAGGCAGCCCGAGACATTGAAAGGACTTCCTAAGCTACCACACTTTCTCACACGCCTCCTCAGGGAACAGAGGGTGGGGGCAAAGAGCTCTATGCTGACAGGCACCAGGCATTGCCAGAGATCAGATTCATATTCTCAGTGGTCTGCCTGTGCAGGCTGGAGGGAGGGTTGTGGGGTAACAGCATGGCCTCCAGCCAGCAGAGAGCCTGGGCAGGGCCTGGTTGCTAAAGGAGGCCCCCTTTGTCTTCCATTCCCAGGCTGAATGTGTCAGAACTATTAGGGACTGGTGGGGAACGGCAGGAGTCACCTGGACAGTGAAGGCTGACCTGGAACTTATGCCTGAACCACAGTGACGAAAATTCACCAGGTGGCTGCACCCCTGCACCCCTGCACAGCCATCACTCCTCAGGAGGAAGTGGGCCACAATCTCTCGCCTCCCACAAGGTTTTCCTATCTGGGGGCAGCAGGGATCAAGCATTCCATGTAGGCAAACCTAGTGCTACTCCCTAGTTGTGAAAGGGCCCTTCTGGGCCATCCTAGAACTGACTCACCTGGTTAATCACACTTGTTTCTAAGTAAGTGTTCATGGTGAATTATGTCAGATGAAGATTACATTTGAAATTACATACATCACTTTATATAGTAACTTCATTATAATGCAGTGGTCTTCCAAATACTTCATCTTCTTAAACTTTTCTGAAAAAGTTTAAAACACACACTTCTAATATTTTTATTTGTATATTATGTATGCCCTTATAAAACATTATTTATATTATAAAATATGTGCATTTATAAACATTGTAGGGACCAGAAGATGGCATAATGGTTATGTTGCTGGACTCCTACAGTCAACCATAGTTTGAGTCCTGGACCCATTGCCTTAAAACTCGTTCTAGGTGCATGTGTGTGCATGCCCAAAATTCCAAGAGAAGAATGGAAGAGAAGGGACTGTGGCATGGTCATCCCCCATTGGGGGTGATTTCTCACTTTCTGTCTCTCTGTCTCTCCAGTGAGTACACACACCCTATAGCAAGAATCTATCTCTAAAAAAAAAAATAGACATTGTAAGAGAAATAAACATACTTGTGATACAATCTTTATTATTAGTGGTACATAATTATTTGCTTTCACAAAAGCTGTGATTAAAGTATTATAATATGTTATCAACATTAATATTTCAGTGAGAGAAATGTGATGGAAATGCCACCTTTTAGAAAAGGTTGCTTTGAAACTTTTTAATACATCAACATCAAGGGCTGATTCAAAGAACAGTCATTTCCTATCAATTAAAAACTTAATGACTTTGGGGACCAAAAGTTAGTGGGATGGTTATGTTGCTGAACTCCTATGTAGCTGACAGTGGTTCGAATCCCGGTGGCTTAAATTCACACCAGGCGTGTGTGCGTGTGTGCCCAAGAACCTGAGAGGAGAATGGAGGAGAAGGGATTGCGGTGTGGCCATCCCCCCTGGGGGGTGATTTCTTGCTTTCTATCTCTCTTTCTGGCGAGTGCACGTGTCCTATAGCAAAAACCTCTCAAAAAAATAAAATAAAATAAAATTAATGACTTTGGAGATGACTCCTGCATTTGAACTGTGAAGTATTGTTTTCAGTGGCTAAGAGTAATGAAGGTTTTCTGCTGAGACTTCACCCTCCAGGCCCCAATTTAAAAAGTGGTAGGGGGTCCTCTGTATCCTTTTTTCAGTCTCTCTCTCTCTTTAAATGTTTTAATTTTTAAAATATGTTTTAAGGTAAAGCATTTTCTTTGCTCTTAGATCTTCCTTTATCTTGCTAATCCTCACCTTTTTCCCCTCCCATTTAGAAGGGGCAAAAGCACAGCCTTTCTGAGACAACTCCTGCATTTGAGCTGTGAAGTATTGCTTTTATGTGGTGTGGTTTTCATTTTTTGCTTTTAAAAATATAAAAAAATTTAAATTATTTTTTATTTACCTCCTTCTTTGTTTTCTTTTCCTTTTTTTCTTTTACCTTCATCTCTTTGCTGCTCAGCCTCCATGCATTGAGTATCCAGACAGGTCTAAGTGAGCAGTAGCCAAACATCTGAATACTACTAGGGTCAGAATATCCCTCAATTCCCCAGAATCTGCTGCACAAAGGGAGAAAACAAAACTGCAGAGATTGCAGACCACCTCTTCCGGCAAGCCTCTGAATGCTCAGATTGAACTTCAAGAAATGAGAAAGAAATATATAACCCAGAAATCACCACAGAGGCACAAGAAATATGAGAAACCAAGATAATACTTCTCTTCCAAGGGAAAAGAACAACTCCTCTTCATCCGCAGACAGTACAATGGAACTCTTGAAAATGTCTGACAAAGAATTTAAAATATTTATAGTGACAAAGCTAACAGAGATGCAAGAGAAGAGAGACAATGAACTCCAGAAGACGCAGGAAAAAAAGGGACAACAAGTGGGAAAATATATTCAAAGTGTTTAGTGAAAAACAATTTCAACCCAGAATACTATATCCAGTCAGATTATTCTTCATATGGGAAGAAAAGATAAGAACATCATCAGATAAACAAAACCTGAAGAATTTACCAACACCAGACCAACTCTCCAAGAAGTTCTGAAGGGAGTGCTATGCCAGGAAAGCTAAATGCAGACACAGAATTAAGAGTTCAAAAACAACCAAGAAAATAGCCAACTAGATTAAGTACATGAGACTGAACTGGTGAAACAATTTTATGACATTTGACTGAAACATTACTAGTTTCTTCTATGCTTCGTTTTCCAGATTTAATGATTTTTCTCTTCTCTTGAGCTGCCGATAGGTTCATGTACCTACTATTTGAACAGAATCCTAACCTGTTTACTGGCTCTAAGTCTCAAGCAAATTTCTCTTAACATTTAAAAATTTTGATTTATTAAAGCTAAAACTGTTTTCCTTGAAATTAAAAAAAATATTAAAAAATGCCTACGTAGTGACCACAGTAAGCTATATAGCCTCAGCTAGGTGCTACTTTATACTTCATTCATTCTACTCACTGAGTTTCATGCCTAAAGTCAGACATGTGTTCATAAATATGTATATATAATCAACTGAACTTGCTATCGAAAGTATTTAGATTATTAAAATATTTTCTGAATCAATAAAATGTGGGAGGGAAGGGAATGGAAAGAAACTGTAGACACCAGAGATAGTGTGAAAGGAAGGTGGGAAATGGCAGAGGGTGAGAAATAGGCCAACTGCGCTTTGAGGCCCAGACATGGTGGATTGAAAATTATGCCAGACACATGTGTGTGCATGTGTGCTGGGCATCCTTTTAGGAGGTGATTTATTATTTAGAAAAAGAATGTAGGGCCAGCTGGTGGTGTGGTAGTTAAGGTGGCATGATCCCACTTGGCCAACTGTGCAGTTCGAGTCCCAGACCTGGGACTTGCTGCTTGAAAGTAAAACCAAATGCAAGTGTGTTCTTGCCTAAAATCCCAAGAAGAGATTGTTTTATGGCCATCCCCACTGGGGGGGAAGGATTCTATCACTTTCTCTCTTTCTCTGTCTCTCTCGTGAGTGCATGTGCTCTATGGAAAAATTTTTTAAAAATCCAAATACATAATGAAGTCCAATTAGCAGACTTCAAAAACAAGTTAGAAAATTCACTTTACATATAGTTTTACATGAGTATATATGAGAGCTTGCTGTATGAGACCTATAATTTCTGTCAACTAAATTACATAATAATGGAAATATTTCCAAATATCTTAATATTGTTCTGTGGCAGATTCTTTTGAAAAATGTGTTTTTATTTCTCACAAAATGTCACCTTCATGTAAAAGAAGTTTATTTTTACTCTTATTTGATTTTACAATAGTGTAGTAACATGCTAATATGTTGCCAACAGCTGTGGGTTACTTGAGAAAAGCACAGAAAACACTTATGCTATAATTTGTATGTCCCTCCCTGAATTTCTGTGCTGAGATTTGGTTGCGATGGGATAAAATGGGCAAAAATTAATCAGACTATGGTGTTAAGAGGTGGGGCTTTGGGAAGAGGTCAGGATTATGGTTGCTGAGTAGGGCTCTCATGACTGACCGGTGAGTTTACAGGCAGAGAGTAGGAGACTGGAAGAGACGGTGGACACGGATGCTCTGCTCTGCTCTGGCCTCAATGTGATGACGTGAAACTGCAAGACTCCACCAGATGTGGCCTCTGCACATTGAACCTCCAAACCATGACCTGAATAAACCTTCACCTTCATAAATTACTAGACCCAAGTATTTTCTGTTATTATCAACAGCAAACTAGTAAAAACATCATTTTTATAAAAATGGTATTTTTTTAAAATAATATATATGATATGTAGTATATATGTAGCCTATGAGAAAACTACAAATCATTTGTGGGAAATAAAATTAAACTCCAAGTTTATATTGGTATAAAAAAGAAAGAATCCCATCTTAGTTTTTTATAATATGCATTTTCTGTAAACCATTTGAAGATTCTTGTGTGTGTATGTATGTAATAATATAATAAAGAACTTTTGCTTTATTTTGCACTTTTTAATTTTTCAGATAAAAATTTTTTGTTTCAGAAATTTTTGCCTTGGGACCAGCAGTTAGCGTAATGGCTATGTCGCTGGACTCCCATGTAGTCGACCGCGGTTCGAGTCCCGGACCCGGCGGCTTAAACTCACGCTGGGCGCGTGTGCGTGCATGCCCAAGATCCCGAGAGGAGAATGGAGGAGACGGGATTGCGGCGTGGCCATCCCCCCTGGGGGGTGATTTCCTGCTTTCTATCTCTCTGTCTCTCTCTGTCTGTCTGGCGAGCGCACGCGCCCTATAGCAAAAACCTCTCCAAAAAAAGAAAAAAAAAAAAGAAAGAAATTTTTGCCTTAAGGTTTGTGTGCTCACTAGTTAGAAGAGAGAGACAGATACAATAAGGGAAAATGAGAAATCACTCCCCAAGAGGGATGGCCAAATCACAGTCCCTTCTCCTCCATTCTACTCCTGGGATCTCGGGCACACATGCACACCCATCTGGCATGAGTTTTGGGCCACCAGGTCTGGGACCTGAATCATGGTCGGCCATGTGGGAGTCCAGCGATGTAACCACCATAACATCCACTGGCACAGATAAGTATTTTTAAGGGAGCTCAAAAGAGAAGTCAACAGATTTAGTCCCTGTATACTAAGAGTTTAAGAGGTGGTTCCTGGAAGGGTATCCACAGTCCCCTAGGAGACCTTGTCTAAATGTGGATCTTGGGCTCCATCCTGAGATTCTGACTCTGGAGGTCTGAACTGGGCCCGGGAACCTGCATCTCGGGTGGCCCCTGCTCTGGTTCAGCCCGTGTGACTACATGGAGTACTAGGGAGATACAGTCTGTGGGCTCCAGCCTGTCTTGTTTTTTCTATTTCTGCTTGGCCTCAGCCAGTATCCCTGCCTTTTTGCAGATACCCACCCCCCCCCACCCCCACTGACATCAGCAGGTGAGAGGTGAATTCTTAGGCACTGGAAAGAAAACCACTTAGCAACTGGGACCAATTGGAGGAGGGTCAGCAGTGTCAATTTCATGTCAAAGACAGCTGTCCTTAGGAAGATGGCAGGGGTGAGGGTGAACAGGAGGCAGCAGACATGGGAGTGATTTGCACCTCCCATCAGCTCTGCATGTGGTGAGTTGCTAAGGAGAGGACTTTTGCAAAGGGGTGGCAGCTGGCTCTCAGCACTGGCCTCTGTTGTACTATCCTACACATTCCAGAGTCAGCCAAGCACACTACAGAGGCTTTGAGGCTTTGACTCAGCCAAGTCAAAGAAATCAAAATCTGAGATTCCTGCTTCTAGCACCCGGCTCCTCAGTCTCTATCTGACTCCTGATGACAGGAGTGAGTTTTAAGCCACCGGGTCTGAGATGAGAACCGCGGTTGACTACGTGGGAGTCCAGAGACATAGCCATTACGCTAACTGCTGGTCCCAGCCTGACATGACTTTTAAAGTTAGAAGATTTACTTTGTATAATTTCTGGTCATTAGTCTTGTAACTAAACCATAAGAGAACCAAAAATTAAGGTTTAGAAAAATCGATCTTATTTAAGGGGACCAGCAGGTGGCAGGGTGATTGGGGAACTGGAGTCTCCCTCATGGCCTACCATGGTTCAACTCCTGGACCTGATGACTTGCTTTCTCAATTTCCCTCTCTCTCACCCTCTCTCTCTTATCAAAATAAAATGAATGAATAAATAAAATAAATAATTTTTAAAAAATGAAAATTCAATCTTATTTAACAGCACTTAGAACTTCTTTAACCATTATGTCCTGATCATCTATAAGAAACAAGGTATTGGGAACCAGCAGTTAGCGTAATGGCTATGTCGCTGACTCCCACGTAGTCGACCGCGGTTCGCGTCCTGGACCCGGTCGCTTAAAACTCACGCCGGGCGCGTGTGCGTGCATGCCCAAGATCCCGAGAGGAGAATGGAGGAAAAGGGATTGCAGCGTGACCATCCCCCCTGGGGGGTGATTTCTCGCTTTCTGTCTCTCTGTCTCTCTCTGTCTGTCTGGCGAGCGCACACGCCCTATAGTGAAAACCTCTCCAAAAAAAAAAAAAAAGAAACAAGGTATTAGAGAAGGTTAGTCTTTAATTCATTTTTCCTGTTGGTCAGATATTTACCATGTAATATATAACATGTAACTTGTAATTACTACCTGCTTTATTAAACCAACCACAGTAAGACAAACATGATGCTGCCTGATCAATAAGCCCTGAACAAACTGTACATTAGAAATGGAAGATTTTCAGTTATTAATCATTTTCCTTTTATCATAGTTAAAGCTGGCTTATTTCTTTGTCATGTGAACTTGAATAGCATTTAAATTAATTTATATAAGCGCCCTATTTTTTTTCTTTTTTTTTGGAGAGGTTTTTGCTATAGGGTGTGTGTGCTCACCAGAACGAAAGAGCAACAGAGAGACAGAAAGCAAGAAATCACCCCCCAGGGGGGATGTCCACCAGGTCCAGGACTCGAACCATGGTCAAGCACGTGGGAATCTAGCACCCTTAACTACCACGCCACCTGCTGGCCCCATTTTTTTGTGATACTCTTTATGATGCAGCTATTTCGGGGGGCAATGCTACTTCACTGACAAATCACAGTGAATAACTGTGAAGAGATGTTTTTGAATACAGAAACCATAACTACCCAGTAAGCTCAGTAGTGAACTTACAAGACACACTCACAGCCTAATACTGCTACTAATACTGCTGCTGGCTGAGGACAAGAGCATTCCTGCAGGACTCACTGCTCTGAGAACCAAGTCTGACACATAACACACCCATGGGGATCTCCCAAGGAAAACTTGAATGCACAAATTCTCAAATGTTATCTCAAATCACTTCATGCAATTTTTCATTTAGCTGAGGATTTTCTTCTTCCTTTGGGTATTTTGGATGTTTACTTTCATAGGAGGAGGCCTTGACCCTCAGTCATTTTATTACCTGAGTGACCCTGCACCGCTTCCCACACAAGAATATGGGTAGGCCCTTTGGTGCTGCTACTGCTGCTTCTTTTTTTTAGAGAGATTTTTGCTATAGGGAGCATGCATTCACTGGAGAGATGTCAGCGTCCACCCCTGGGCTTGGCTCTATCTAAGGAGGAAGCAGGAAGAATGAGAGAGACAGAGTAGCAGTGGACACAGGCGGCCTTAGCCTAGGTAGTCCAAGAAACTTGTGCCGCCCAGACAAACTGGGCATCTTTATTTACAGTGCAAGGCAACACTACATATGTGTATTTTGTGACATTCCATAGATTCGTTGCCAGGTTACAGACAATAAGAAGCAGGTAACAAAACTGTAAGAGTTTAGACATACTAAACTGGGTATGTTCCCTGACAAGAAACACATTATGGAGAAATTCCATTAAACTTATTTTTTTAATGAAGAAGCCTAGCTGCAGGTGTGTGGAAGAAACATAAGCTAAAGAATCTTGCCATAAGGCAGACACCACCATGCACAGAGAAGGCTAAAGAATCTCACAGAGGCCAAGCAGGGATTGGACTTTGCTAACTGGGGGTCAAGATGTTTCCTGAATTCCATCAGATGTGTCTGTTGGAACACCCCTAGCAATTTCCACCCTTTGCTCTGCCTGCAGCGAGGGTCAAGGAAAGGACAATTTACAAGGTTCTGCCATAGCCCAAAGGGACAGGCATTGTTTGCTCAGAGCATGTCCCCATGCCTCAGGACCTCTCTCCAAACACGTCCCTACAGAGAGACAGAGAGACCGAAAGCAAGAAATCCCCCCCTGCCCCAGGGGGAATGGCCACACTACAATCCCTTCTCCTCCGCTCTCCTCTTGGGATCTTGGGCATGCCTGCACACACACCTGGCATAAGTTTAAGTCACCGGGCCTGGGATTCGAACCAGAGTCGATTACGTGGGAGTCCACCAACATAACCATTACACCACCTGCTGGTCCCCTTTGGTGCTTCTTACCTTTGTTGTGTTGGTCTTCTCTGGGAGCTGGAACATGCAGTCTGGTCTCAACTGGAGCTTTAATTGCAGTTACAGACTATCTGTGGAAGGCTTGAACCCTGTCAATATCTCGCAAAGTCACACGTGCTAGTCTCTCACTTCCTTCATCATCTGTTAACACAAACAGCTGCTGAGCTCAACCCTCCATTCCCTTCTCCAAAGCATCCCCCATTGCTGGCCAGTCAGGATCTCCCTCCTGCGGCTTCTGTTGCTGGAGAATTTCTCTAAATTTCTGACCTCAGACCCTGTCCACTGAGTATGGCTCTTAGATTTTTCCAACTGGGTCAATTTCACCCGAGACAGTGGTGAGGATGATATGCTTCGATTTTGTATCTTCAGTGTCCTTGCAACTGAACATCAAGAATGCCCAGGAGCAGATTGTGGAAGGCCGCATATCAGATCTTGCACATGAGCAACTGTTCGTCCATTTTGTTCCCTTACTCTAACATGGCTGTCTGCTTCTGTAAACCTGCTTGCTCTCCCCATGAGAAAACAGCTTGTGCTAGCCATACAGAGAACCATATTTGGGACGACATCCTGTACCTTTACTGTCTTTGCTAACTCGCCCGAAACCCTTTCCTTTAGCAATGTAACTGCTTGCATGGAAACCCTACTCCCCTCAGAAATAATTAACCTGCTTAATTCAGCTTCTGTAACTGCTTGCATAGAAACCCCTGGTAACTGACCCCCTATAAAAAGACTACTCAAACTTCAGTCAGGGCTACAGTTCTGACTTTTGGTCCCCCCTTCCCCCTCAAGCCTCAGACTATAGTTGCTGGCCAGCTAATAAAGATGCACTTTAAACTTAGTCTGGTTTTGGTGGTCGTTCATTCAGTGGCACTCTACCACAAGATCTGAGAAAATCCGTAGATTTCTAGTTCAACGAGCCAGTGAAACCTCAGAACAAGGTCTCCTTGTGTTTAGAGCTTTCTCGCGGACACATATCATACATTATCTCCTAGGTCGATCCTTGTTTCTGATGACAGCAGGCCGTCCCCAGTGATGGGGTGTGGCAGCAGTGGGAATGGTCTCCTGTGCCTGTCCAGGTGCAGGCTGGGCTGGTTCCCAGGCCGCTGCTGCCTCCTGCTGCCCCCAGGGCCCTGTCCACACCCTGCCACCCTCCAGCTCTCTCCCCTCTCCTGTCACTTCATTGTCGCTGGCAAATATGCCAGCTTCAGGGCCCAGCACGAAGTGGGTCCCCAGCAGTTGGGAGGTACGGCCTGCCTAAGCCACCCCATGGCCACCAGGCACGCTGTGGTCCCTAGAGCCCAAGAATGCCTGTCCAGGCTGGAGGGGAGGAGGGCAGCCCACACAGCTGCAGGCCTGCGGTCTTTCCCTCAGAGTCCAGAAATTCATGCCCTTACACCATGATTTAGTGATGCACAGCCCGTTGGCAGAGTCGTGCAGCCATTTCTAAGACCCAATTCCAGGACATTTGTATCAGGTCAGAAAGACCCAGCACCCATCAGATGACGCCTGCCCGTTCTGTCCCCCTCCAGGCCCCATAGGCCCAACCTGCTTTCTCTGTCACTGTGGATCAGCCCACTCCAGAAATCTCAAGTACATGGGGTTCCACACGTGGCCACTTAAGTCTGGCTTCTTACACTTGGCATCGTGGGTTTGAGGCTCAGCCGTGTGTGAGTGTGTATCCCCACTTCCTGCCTGGGCTTAATACTATTCTATTTATAGTCATTAAAATAGAGACGTGAATCCCAGGCCTTTCTAATGTGTAAAATGTATGTAAGATTTGCCGCAGAGCCATTCCTGACCTCCGTACAATGGCATCCACACTGCTTCCTCCCCAGCCCCCACGGGCCACCTCACAGCCAACAGTGGGCCCCGGCTCTGCCTAACCCTGCTGCCCTTCCTAGGAGACCCCTACTCCCCGACCTCTAGCTGCTGGGAGGTGGTGATAGCAGAGCTGGCAGAGGTGCTGAGTCAGCCTGGGCAGGGATTTCTGCCAGTCAGAGGGAAGATGCCTCCAGCTCCCCAAGTTCCTGGGGATTGGGGATCACCCAACTCTGAATGTGCCAAGCTCATCCCCTCTGGATTCTCAAGAGTCCACGAAATAGGGCTTGCTTTGGGGTATTCAGTAGTCTCCTGCCCCCTTCAGAGCCCCCTCCCCTCTCAGTTCAGCCCAGAAGGGCCTAACATGTCCCAGAACCTGAGATCCCCTCCCCCTCTGTGGTAACAAAAGAGGCGAGCTCCAGAGGGGGAGGGGATCTGGTGAGCAGGCAGCAACCCAAGGGGGCCTTCATGCTTAGGATGGGCCAGGGTAAGGAGGCAGGCCCCCACGGTATTCAGAGCTAATCTTTTTAGGGTGTTCAGCTGATTTCCATGAGTCCCCATTTGGGAGAACAGACAGGCACCTGGGCTGTGTGTGTGTTTTCTTTCAGCCTTTGCCTTTTCCTTCTTTCTCCTTCCTCTATCCTCCCTTCCTCCCTCCTTCCCCCTCCATCCTCCCTTCCTTCCTCCCTCCTCCTCCACCCTTATCTCCTTACTGCCTTCTCTTCCTTCCCTTTTTCTTTTCTTCCATTTCCCTTCATTCCTGCCTCCCCCTCTCTTTTTCTCTTCCTTCCTTCTTGTTTTCTTTCTGCAAGTGCTCCTGGACCTGCTGTGCATGACTGGCTGCTCCTGGGAGCACAGGGGATGGCCAGACAGGGCCTTGGCCTGGGTGGCCTTGTCTCCTCGGGACTGGAGTGCATGTGACATTGCAGAATAGCTCTGGGTACAGGGAAATGGTTTGTCTTGGGACATGGATTTCCTCAGAAGAGTAGCCCAAGTGTCGTGGAGAGGACTTGACTAACATAGGCTGGGGCCAGCTGCCCCATGCTTGGATGGCACAGAGGGCCAAGGGGATTTCCTGGGGCTGCAGGTTGTGGGGAGACCAAGGACAGCAGGAGCCCACTGAGCAGAGCTCATTTCCCCACCCCATCGGCCCTGGGTCTGGGTAAGGCTGCTAGACTGAAGAGCTGAGAAAATTTTCTGTCCATGGTGAGGTGGGGACCAGAGGGTCGTGGTGGGTGGGTTTGGAGGGTGGGGAATGGGAAGGGGAGATGAAGGGCGAAATCCCACGGGATGGTGTTGGTAAGGGAGGCAGGTAGGTGTTCCCTGGGGAATCCACTCAGCTGCTCACAGAGCCCAACCTCTTGGCTGCTAAGGGTGGCAAGAGGGGACTGGTCCAGGTGGAGCAGCCGCAGAAGGGATCCGAGGCCCAGAGCCTCAGCAGCTCCGCTGTACTGCGCTAGTGTGGCCCCATGGCCAGCGTGGTGTAGCCCAGGATTTGGTCCTTCTCCTGCCTCAGGTATTGCTCCATCCAGGCATTCCTTCATTACAGCTGTTGTTGGGCTGGACGTCCAGGCCCAGTACTCTCAGGGCACAGTGACAGCTGCAGTGTCTCAATCTCACAGAGACCAAGTGGCAGGTTTCCAGCCCAGTGCCCTCCAGCCGCTCACCCAGCACAGTCCCCCTGGGAGGGGCCACTGTCAGATTCACTGAAGGCTAGAAACCAAGGCTTCAAAGCCACCAGGGACTTGCCCAAGGTCATGCAGAAACATTAGGCCTTCGGTCTGCTGGCCTCTAAGCTGTCCCTCAAAGACATGTGCATGTGGGTAGAGGGGTCTCTGCCTATGTCTGTGTCCACTTTCTCCTGCCCAGCCCAGCCCTGAGCAGGGACCTTCCACGTCGCCATGTCCTGGCTCAGATCCCACAGCAGGGCTCTTGCCCTTCAAGTAATGACACATTTCCTCACTGCTGAGGAGTACAGTCAGGAAGTGTCTTCGCAGATTTTTAAACAAATGAAAACTGGAACTAAGAACAGTCCAGACCGTTAATGGTCTAGGTAAGGTGAGGGTGTACCCTCGGCTCCTGGTATTAGGCCCCAAGGAATCCTGGTCCTAAAGAGGGAAGGAGGGATTTGTGTCTCTGTGCTGAGCTTGGCCACGGTGCTGAGTTTAGTCCTTCATGGATGGGAAGCTTCCCCTACCTCCCAGAGGACACTGACAGAGCTCTTAGCACTTCCTTTTTCCTGCATGGCCTTGGCTGTCACCCAGCTGTGTCTCAGTATTTACTGTGATCTTTCCCTTGCACACTCCGAATCTTCCTCAGATACCATAGATGTCAGTTCAGTGCTTGGGACCAAAGATCAGATGGAAAGTCGGTTTGGGGCTCGGAGACGGAGGGAGCTGCTGTCAGTTTGCAACTTCACGCCTTGGTGACCTGAGTGGCCAGTGCTGGGGAATGCCCAGGAACAGGGTCTCAGGTCTTCCCTCTTGGGCTGAGCCATCCCCCAGAGATGACTCTTGTCCTCATAGGAGATAAGTGAGAAGGAAAGGGGGCAGAAGAACCTCAATCTCTAGTTCACCTACATTCTCTTAAGTTACCTCATTTCAGCAGAACATCAAGCCTTCACTGGAATTCATTATTCAGAGGCTCTCACCCTCTTTTTTACTCTCTCCAAAGATGAAATCTTCAGATTAATGGCAGACTTGAGTAGGGGCCGTGGTCCACAGTGGAGACATGGAGAGAAACTGCTGCTCAACACCTTGAACCCAGTGCTTCTCACTGTAGGTGTTCCTCACTCCCGTTTCCAAAGGCCCTCGGTTTTTTCCAGGTACTGAGCCATTTGAGAATTCTGTGCTATAAAGAGGACACTTTTTCAGCTCTGCCATGGCCAGTTTAGGGTTCAGCTGTCTGCCATGTTGGTGACCACGTGTCTATCTGCTTCCACCTTCCCTGTCTGCTCTGTTGTCTCCTCTCCTGTTATGACCACGAGCATTGATTAAAAATAAATAACCCCCACCCCAGTTTCAGTGGGAAAGGAATGAAAGTACAAATACGTGTTCAGCCCACTCTCTCCCTTGGCTCTCCAGCCTGTTAGGGCCGACCTCATCCATTTAACAGACAGGATTAGGAAGAATTGCTGTATGTATACTTTGCCTTTTCCCACAAGTGATTGTAGTGGAAATATATTATGATATTAGTTTGTGTAGTGCTTAAATTTAGTTCCTCAACATTTTTTTCTGAAACATAAGCAATTTTTACATGTCAACTAAAAAAATAAATAAATATATGTTTTCAGGCTTCAATATTGACATTGTCAGTAACTGAACACTCACCAGAGGCATTCGTATGGTTCTTTTTTCCCCAAAAGCGTAACTGTCAAGCATGCCAACAAGGACCTCCTCACCCTGTACACAGAGGAACACGGCTTCCCTGGAACTGCCACCCTGGGTCAGCAGCAGGAGCTGCTCAAGGCATTGGCATTGCTGGTTGTTCACATGACCAGAGGTCATTCTTTTACCTAGTTCTGGGCAGTTGGCTTGAGTCCTGAAGCCTTGTGTGGCATCAAAGACACAACAAAGTATTAGGTTTCAAGGAGAAACAGAACCATATCAATTTAAGGCCTAAAGGATGTTTTTCTCTACATTCCCACTCCACACTTGTCTAGTAAAAGCCATTGGAGAGTGTTCAGGAGAGCAGGAGGAGGTCGCAGTGGGAAGATGCCCCCACCCCCCCACCAACCGCAAAGACCGCTCTGATGAGAAGCCCAAGGATCACAGTAAAGATCAAGGGGCCACCAAGGACCACGGCGGGATAAGACTCGGAGGAGGCACAGTGCTTCCAGGGGTGGCAGCAGTAATGCTGCAAGGTCCACGCGGCCTGCAGTTCGGGTTCCAGCCCTAGCACAGGCTCCAGCAGCGGCTCCAGCTCCCCCTCAGCATCCAGCTGCCCTGGAAGTCCCCACACATCCTGCAGCTCCAGCTGCTCCTCTGGCTCCCTGAGCCTTTCTCGGCACAGACGTGACAACAGGCTGCACTCCCGATCCAAATCCAAGCCACCTAAATAGAAAAGGAGAGGAAAAGACGGAGTTATTCCCCTGAACCCACCAAAGTGCATAATGGGAGGCACACCAGGAATGTGACCAAGTATCACATCATGGAGACATTTTCCACCTGTGGGGAAATTGAAATGATGGACATTCCCGTAGAAAGGATGCACCCCCATCTGTCCAAGGGCTACACCTATATGGGGTTGGAGAATCCAGATGAAGCTAAGAAGGTGCTGAAGCACATGGAGGGAGGACAAATGGATGGCCAGGACATAACCGCCACTGCTGTGTGGCCCCCTGGCCTCAGCCACCTCCCCAGTGACTCAGCCCTCCCAGGAGATTGCTGCCATCCCTCCCATGGGGCACAGGTCACCCCCACTGATGAAGAGAAGGTCTGGCTCACCAAGGTGCAAGTCCCCTGTGCACCATGATCCAGCTCCCCTGGCCACTTCCATAGGACCTGCTCCAGTTCCAACCTCTCCAACAGCAGGGCCAGAAGCTCAAGCCCTCAAATCTATATCCTACACAGCCCAGCTTTGTCACAGAGGTCCTAGGAGAGGAGAGCCCTCTCTTGGACAAGCCTTGAAGGCAGTGTCTGAGACATTTCCTCCACAGGTCAAGTTCCAAGTTCCAGCTGCAGAAGTATAGGTTTGGGATTGTGTCTGTAAAGATGCCCTTCAGTTTGCCGGCTCGACGTTCACCTGTTTCCAGCTCCTGAGAGTCTGCTCCCTGGCACGCCGGCAGGGCCCCAGGTGGCAGTGCGGCCCAGCCTAGGAGCCCATTTGTCCTTTCCAAGGATCACCTGGGGCCAGTTCTGTTAGGCATGGCCCTCTGCTACCCTGCCTGAGAGCCCTATGACCTCTAGGGCCTCACACCCCAGAGAGCACCTCTCCCCCCTTGTAAGTTGCTATAAATGGCTAGACTTCCCATGGATTCCTGTACCCCACACCTCCCTTGTTCTCTGAAATTGGTGAGCAGGTGGGGACCCAGCTCTTGCAGGATGGAGCCCATTACCCACCCCCCCTTTGGGGCAGTTTTGCAGGTTACCTTGGCAACATGTACATTGCTCTTATTTGGCTCTTGTACAGTGAGTAGTATGAAACTTGTTTTGAGTTTTGTAACTTTGTAGCATTTTAGATAAGTTGTGTTTGTACCTTGTGTAGGGTGAAAGAACTGTTGAATAAATTTAGGATTGGGACTAGTAGCAGTTAATGTAATGGCTATGTCACTGGACTCCCATGTAGTTGACCATGGTTTGAGTCCCAGACCCGGCGGCTTAAACTAACACTGGGTGCGGGTGCGTGCATGCCCAAGATCTCGAGAGGAGAATGGAAGAGAAGGGATTGTGGCATGGCCATCCCCCCTGGGGGGTGATTTCTCGCTTTCTGTCTCTGTCTCTCTCTCTCTGTCTTTCTGGTGAACACTCGCACCCTATAGCAAAAATAAATAAATAAATAAATAAACAAACAAACAAACAGATTTAGGATTAGAGTGATAAAAAAGATAAAAACCAGTGGAGGTAAACTCACTGTCCTCAATACTATGAAGAGATAACATTTCATAATGTGTTACAGTGCTTGCTTGCAATGAGTTGCTTTTCTCTTGGAAAACATTTTTGTATCCACAGAAAGAGTGTCAGAAACCAAATACTGCTTCATCTCACAAGTTGGATTTATATTCTTAACTGTATTTTATGCTCAAGTCAGGGAAGTACTTATCATTTACATTTGGCAGGCCCAAAAAAGAAAAGAAACTTCTTAATTCCAGGGGCTATTTCTCAGTAAATGGCACTGAAAATAGCTATTTTACTGTGATATGAAGTCCAAATCCAGATGTCTGACACCTGGGCATCTGGGAAACCCAATGCTGTCTTTATAGGCAGAAAGTCAGATGGGAGTTTTTCGTAGGGTGAATCTTGAACACTTAAAATTTACATGCAAGAGAATATTGCACATTCAGGTGAAGGGCAAACAGACTGCCATGTATTGCAGCCAAAAGTATGTTACTTTCTCAGGTGAACTACACTTAGTCAGGGCTCACAGGGAGAGGGCAAGGCACGACACTGGCACTGTCTCTGCAGGAGAGTGGTGGAGGATCGTTAGAGACACCCACTGGCCTCCAGCAGCCTCTGCAGCTTCTTTTCCTCTACTTTTTTTTTTTTTTTTTTTAATTTGTTGCATAATGGAGTGTGTGCTTGCTGGAGAAAAAAAGAGAGAGAGAAAGTGAGAAATTAACCCCAGTGGGGATGACCATACCACCTTCCCTTCTCCACTCTCCTCCTGTGAATTTAGGCACACATGCACATGTGCCAGATGTTATTCTCAAGCCACCGAGTCTGAGACTCGAACCACTTGAGTCTTGTCTCTGCCCAGTGGTCCTGCATACACACCAGCCCCAGTCTCTTCTCCTGATGGAGACCACAGGAGTTTCTGGTCAGAAAAGTGCTAGGAGAAGTTATATTTGACCTGTTTGGAATGGTCTTTTATTTTATTATTGTATTATTTTTTAGTAAAATACAATTAAAAAAATCAACACACTCTTTGAAGTAGATCAATCCACACAAAGCCTCAACATTTTTGCTCTTAAGATATGCTCTTTACATTTAGAATGTATTTAAACTCATGAGTGAGATGGAGGAAATGAAAAGCAAACAAAACCAGAAAAATCAAAATACAAACATACATAGTCAGAATACTCTTCCAGTCAGCAGTAAAACAGAAATGATTCAAAAATTAATGTGCAAATGGAAACAGTTGTTTAACACTGATTTGTTTAATAAACTTGTGTACTTAATAATGAAAGGGCTTTACTTTCTCTTTCCAACCTCAAGAAGTCAGCACCATCTTTTAGGTAGTATAACTTGGTTTTAATAAGTGAATAAAGCAGGTTGTGTTGAGAGACCAAAACGTTGAACATTACAGAAAGGACAATATTCTAAAAATCGAGTTTATTTTCCCACATTGTGGACAGACCCAATCAGTGTGATCAATTTTTTTTGTTGTGTAATGATTTATCAAAATAAGTTTTCCCAAAATACTCTTTTTTCATCAACTCTGAAAATCCTGGTCTGACAACATGGCCAATAAAGCTCTTGGAAATCACCCCTTATAATTTTAGGAGAAAGTGTGGTGTGTCTTTCCTGTAACACTCACTGCACTGCAAATAGCTACAGAGCAAGTTATGTTTTAAAAGGTGCCTTGCACAAAGGTTGAGTTCAGGAAGTCAATGTTTCAGTGCACTTTGCTCCAGAGTTAGCCACGTGCTGCATATTCCTTTCTGTTTCCTTTTGTTGTTTTGTTTGCTTTTGGGGGGGTGGGGAGGAGTGCACGCAAGTGGACTGAGGATTTCCATCAAAAAGACAGGACTCTGAGAGCAAGCACTGCAGGTCACCTTTTCATGAAGACTCGGACATTTTAAGACAGCAGCTTTGCAAAGCATTACACAATTTTTATTAAACGTTGGATCAACATCAACTTTCTTTATCACCGCAGCATTTCTCTGACTGGCAATGTGACAGTCTAGCAAATGAGATTTTTCTCACTTAATAATAACAGCATTCATTTACAAAGAAATGTTCAACACAGCCCCACACAACATTCTTAGTTTTCTTCATATTAAAGTCCCCCCAGAGCTCATCTCCTAATGGGGTACTTCACCATACGAAGTTCTTCATTTTTACAGTTCACCCCAAACTGTATGAGAGATGTATCACACCACAACTTCTAAAGCTGTTAAGAAGTCCTTCACATGTCGTCATCATTGGCTGTGTCACTGCTACTTGTCTCTGTGCCGTCATTCTCAATTGTGGGTTTGAAAGTGCTGCTTTTCCAAGGTCCAGACTCAAAGTCACCGATCAGATCACTTTTTAAAATATTGGTTTTATTCCTCAGGCCATTGTTCCATAACTGTTCACTAATAACTTAGAATTCTCTCAATTCATCCTGAGTGAAGGGAGCGCATGTTCACTGTCTTCCTGCCAGCCCATCTCTGTAACAATCTGAGCTCTGCCTCAGGTGAACTTGAAAGAACACCAGTTTGTGGGAAAGCTGCAGACTGAGTGATCTGCTGGGTAACCACTGAGGCATTGCTATTCTCTTGTGGAATTTCATTTTCATCAGTTTCTATTTATATCCCTTTCTTGGTGAGTACTGTGACTGTTATGCAAATTAAATGAGTGACCACCTTCTCTGAGGCAGCAAGGCTTTCATCTTCATGTTCCTCTTCTACTCTGTCCCTTTCCAATGCTTTCAAAAATTCACCCCTCTTATCAGTGCACATTCTTGGGAGTTTGGTTAGATGAAGCTGCTGATTACCTTTGTCAACAGGCAAAGAGGAATTTGAGCAATTACACTCTTACTAAATTTGTCGATGGACTAAAATTCTTCCCAGCTGACAGAAAAACATTAAAGTTGTCAACACTATATGTAGACCCATGGGGAAAAGAAGTCCCAACTTTATTTTCTCACGTTTGGCTTTTCCACTCTGTAGGCTTTGTAGGTGGTGCGGCAGTTTTAGGGACCAAGCCTCAGTAGACACTTGGACCAGTTCTGTTCTTATCTGGCCGTGACTGAGGACTTTCTACTGCTTGGGATCAGGTAGTTGTAACCCTTGTGTGTTCCCTTTCTTAAATGACCAGCATCCTTGGGGCTCTACATGTAGGAATAGAAGGATATCTAAGAAGACCTGGGAGTTTTCTGGTTGGGTATGTGTGTGTCTGGGCATGTAGGCCCCACACACCTGCAGCTAAAGATTTTATTCTGATTTAGTTCTCTCTCATATTCAGGATTTACAGATGGAAAATCCTCAGCTGAAAACTGTTTCTGTTCTCTCTTATCTTCTTTCCTCCTAGTTTCATTGTCAAGTATATTGTTTTCATGTGGTCCTTGGTTTTTCCCAGAATGGAAAATACTGTTACGAGAACGGGAATTTCCACCATAGTATCCCCTGGATGATTTCTGTTTTCAGTACCATTTGTTCCACGTGTAAGCCATCCACTTTTTTCTTTCCTTCCACAGTTACCTCCATTAGGATGTCCAATACCAGAACTGAAGCCATCTGAGGAGTTGTGTCGGTGACCATTCACGTCGTAATGATTTTCTGTTCATGGAAAGTTTTCAGAATGTTTCTCAAAATTCAGTGAGGATCTTGTTGATGATGGTGGAGGAAAATGAAGCCAGGCTGGAGCAAAGCCATGCTGCGCCATTTAGGTCCAGTCTCCCTGACTCTGTGGAACCAGCTTTGACTCTTCATGGCATGTGCTAGTCCACCAGGACTGCAGAGGGACGTGTTGTTTTTCTCTCTGTAATCTTTATGCTTTCCTGTCTGTTTTCTTATTTTCTATCCTCTGGAGTAATATCCAAATTCTCTGCAGACACTTGACCTGTGACTATTTGACATAGAGTTATTTCAAGTCAGCTGCCCACACTTTCATCTTACAGTTTGCACATGGCTATCTCCAGAATTAGCCAGGATCCTTGGATTTAAGATCAACGCCTTCTTTATTATTCCATGTATATGTCACTGTTGTACTTATCTTCTCCAGATGAAACAATCCAGTTTATAAGCTAAACAGAAAAACAAAAAGAAATTTTCACACCTGAAGAGCATTCCTAAACATCAGCATATGTAGAGACACACAGCTCTCTCAGTACTGCCATGCTGCTGGGAAACTGCAGCATCTTACATTTCCACGTAAGTTAAAGATAGAAGGAAACGGACCAGTAGTTAGTGTAATGGCTATGTTGTTGGATTCTCATGTAGTCGTCCGTGGTTCGAGTCCCAGACCCGGTGGCTTAAACTCACGCCGGGCATGTGTGCATGCCCAAGATCCTGAGAGAAGAATGGAGGAGAAGGAACTGCGGTGTGGCCATCCCCCCTTTGGGGGTGATTTCTCGCTTTCTGTCTCTCTTTTTGGTGAGTGCATGTGCCCTATTGCAAAAAAAATCTCAAAAAGAAAAAAGAAAAAGAAAAAAGAAAAAGACTAACTCAGGCAGACTCTGCTCAGGGCCAGCACAGGTCATGGCTGGGTGTAGTGAGAGAGCTGAGAGGCCCAAGATGGAGTCAGTCTGGTCCACTCACACACCAACTCATAAAAATCCTAATGTCAGCAAGGATGCAGATGACACAGGGCGGGTCAGTTCACCCCATTACTAACCCCAAAATAATAATGCAGCCACTCTTTCTTCTTTGGTGTGTGCCTTAAAATCATCAAGAATTCTGTAAGACCTTGGCACATATCCAAGGCCACTTGGACATTGTGGTGCCCAGGTGACAGCCTCAACCCTGGCCCAACAAAACTTCTTTTGGTTTATGGATTTTCCTAAGTTATGTGAATTTGTTCCTTTTTTTTCCTTTCTTTCTTTCTTTCTTTTTTATTATTTTCAAAGGTTTTCAGGTGGATTGGAAGCCATGTGTTGGTAATCACATTCACAAATTCAGGTACCAGAGGCCCTAAATCTTCTTATCTGTATATGTGTATATATATATATATATATATATATATATATATATATATATATAAAAAATAAGATGAACAAACAGAGGAATTTTATATTGGAAGCTTGTGTTGAAGTAAGAAGAATTTGTTTAATGTTCAAATAACTGACATTTTCAAGCCTATCAGTTATAGCAAGTCACTTTTATTAGCAGGAGTTTGTAATCAAAGAATGTGCTGAAGAAAGATTTCCCTTAAAGATTTAATTTCAAATTCTGCAATGACAAATACCCTTTGTATATCTGAAAAAAATAGATGAAAATCGTAAGTATAAAATTATTTATTTCAGAAGCACAGAACAAGTATTTTCTGTAATTGTTGTTTTGGAATTCCAAGTAAATATTTTAAATACAATGTGATGCTTCAGTTTTTAGATATGTTACAGCCAGTGCTTGCAGATGAGCAGGGCTGCAGCCTGCGATGTGGACAGTGGAGAAGTGTGTGTCACTCACTCAGGGCTTCCTGTGTGGGGAAGAGGCCAAGGACTAGGGAGCCCACTCTGCAGAGTCAGGGTCTCCTACGCCCACATTCTGCCTGGCTTTGAGGTGAGGGACTGGAATGCTATGACGGTGTGGGGACCATGGTAGTCAGAGACAGAGGGACAGGAGGAGGTCGGCTTCCCCTGGGTACTACTGGGCTGTGAGGTAAGGGACTGGGATGCTATGGCAGTGTGGGGACCACAGTAGTCAGGGACAGAGGAACAGGAGTGGTGGGCTCCCCCCGGGTACTGTTGGCTATGAGGTGAGGGACTGGGATGCTATAGTGGTGTGGGGACCACAGTAGTCAGTGACAGAGGGATAGGAGTGGTGGGCTCCCCCCAGGTACTGTTGGCTATGAGGTGAGGGACTGGGATGCTATGGTGGTGTGGGGACCACGGTAGTCAGGGACAGAGGGATAGAGGTGCTGGGCTCATCTAGAGGTGCTGGACACCCATTTCTGGTTGTCCCAAGATCTTCTCCGTGGACTCCTGAGGCTCCTCTGCAGCATGGTTGCCAGCACAGAGTGGGGGCCTGGGCTGGAGACTGTGAAGTGCACCCCAGGCCTTATTCCATCTTTCTCGCTTTTAGTTTTTAAAACACTTCTGTGTGGTCCACTCCTTCTCTAAAATTGTGCTTACTAAGTCTGTGCTTATAAACTCCAGATTCCTCTCTGTCCGGAATCATGAATAAAACACCTAATTTACTTCCTCCCATGAATGCCTCCTGAACATGCCATGTTAAACCTGATCCAACCTAAAGTCTTGGTCTTCTTTCTTGACTTTGCTTCAGCCTCACCAGCTAAATACTGGGTCATGTGAAAAGTCATCATGTATTTTTCTGTTTTTCTGTGTAAAAATGTGTCATGACCTTTCCAACAACCCAATAATTGTACCATGATCACCTAGCAACCATAGTCCAAACTCAGGGTCTTTCCTCCTCCTGTATCTCCCATTGCAAAGAATCCTTTACCACATGATGGACTTAAGGATGAACAATCCTCAAACATGCCAAATTAGCATATTGATCATTTCAAGCTGAAATCACCTGAGAAGTTATACCTGCAGCAAGGTCATTTGGCCAGTCTTTCCTACCTGCAGCGAGTCAGAAAGAGTCCTCTGAGAAGGGTGTCCTTTCATACCAGGGTGAGATACAGCCTCTACTTCCAGAATTGAGGACTGGGTTGAATTGGAGATACAGTGAACCTGAACAAATAAACTCTCTAAGGTGGTGGATTCCTGCCTGGCAGACCACAGTTCGAGTCCCAGACATGGTGGCTTGAAATCATACTGCATGCATGTGTGTGCCCAAAATCCCCAGAGGAGTCAGAGGAAAAGGGATTGTGGCATGGCCATCTCCCTGGGGGGTGGCGGTGATTTCTCACTTTCCCTCATTTTTTCTCTCTCTGGCAAGTGCATGTGCACTAGAGCAGAAAAAAAATTAAAATTAAAATTAAAAAAAAGGAAAACAAAAAACGCCCCCCCCCTCCATCTTCCACAGCTTTATATGTCCCCATATTTCTGGATGACTTCCTTAGCATTTACTACCCGTCTTGAGATCCCTTTGTCCTGCCATTTCTTTAGGAGTGGATTGCTCTTTGTCTATGAAGAACAAAAGCACCTCACTGTGGCCACTTCTTTGGACTTCAGACCTTGTGGAGATTCCCACATACTATGAGCATCTATGCATTTATCTCTCGTTCATCTTCTTGGTGTGAGTTTGGTTACTAGATTCCATGTGAAGAGACAGGAGGACTAAGGTGACAAAGAACCCCTCAGATTAGGTAGGTTTATTCTCCTTCTTGTTTGTAACTCCAACCTCTCCTCTCCATTCTCATGACTCCCCTACTGTCTGCCTCATTATTGCTTTATCAAGACATCTAATTGGTCTCATGTTTTCCATGTCCAAACTTTTGTGCACATAAGTGTTGTCAGGTCCTGTTTCTGTGTCTCCCTAGAAGAACTCACAGAACTCCATGAGGCAGACTCCCCAAAGACCACAATACACAACAGGCGCCAAGACCTCCGCCATAGATGGCACCATTAGCTTGACCTTCCCTAGGCCCTGCTACACAATATTTTCTTAGCAGTGAGGGTCTGAGGGCCTAGAGGTTTCCTCCCAGGAGCCAGGCAAGGCTAGACCTGTCTTTAGAATGTGCAAATTCTGGGAACCAGCAGTTAGCATAATGGCTATGTCGCTGGACTCCCACGTAGTCGACCGCGTTCGCGTCCTGGACCCAGTGGCTTAAAACTCACACCAGGTGTGTGTGCGTGCGTGCCCAAGATCCCGAGAGGAGAATGGAGAAGAAGGGATTGCGGTGTGACCATCCCTCCTGGGGGGTGATTTCTCGCTTTCTGTCTCTCTGTCTCTCTCTGTCTGTCTGGCGAGCGCATGCGCCCTATAGCAAAAACCTCTCCAAAAAACAAAAAAAAAAAAAAGAAAGAATGTGCAAATTCTGAGCATCCCACACCTACTAGCTCAACCTTTTATTGTACCACAAGTTTTCATTTGTTTGGGATGAAAGCAAGGAATTGAGTTTGTAGGGTTGGAGCTCCTGTACAGTTATATTTTTGTCGTGTGTGTTTCTGTTTTAGGGACAGTCACACTTTCCATTTCACTTTTCCTAGAAGGCATTCTGATGGTTGTGTTGCGATAGGTCACTATGATCTTCATTTGCACTCTTATGAAATGACTTATTCGTGTACTTAATCTTCCTTCTGTATATCCTCCTAAGTGAAATTCCTCTCAGTGTTCTTTGTCTATTTTGACATAGATTGTTTGTTTATTTTGGATATTTTTAGTGCAATGTAAGGATTTTTTTTTTTGAGAGGTTTATGCTATAGGGTGTGTGTGTTCACCAGAAAGACAGAGAGAGACAGAGATTTAGAAAGTGAGAAATCACCCTTCAAGGGGGATGGCCACGCTGCAATCCCTTCTCCTCCATTCTCCTCTTGGGATCATGGGCATGCACACATATGCACCTGGCGTGAGTTTAAGCCACTGGGTCTAGGACTCGAACTGCGGTAGACTACATGGGAATCCAGCGACATAGCCATTATGCTAACTGCTGGTCCCAGTATGAGGATTTTTTTACACATTTCATATGTGTTTTGTGAGTATGTTTTCAAAGCCAGTACTTGGTTCTTTTCTCTTCTTGAAAGAATATTTCACAGAGTCTAGGCTTTTATAACTCATTAATTGAAATTTATCCATTTCTTTTTATCCTTTCCTTTATTTTCTTATTTTATTTACATTTAAACTGTACATCTTTGCAGCATACAAGATGAATCTTCCTAAAATGAATACAGCACATATTTTTTCCAGTCAAAGATGTTACCATACACATCATCATTAATGCATAATTTTCCATACTTGCGTCTATTAAATGTTTTTCTTTTCTTTCCCCATGATCCCCACCCCCTCTCCCTCCCATCTACCCACTGTCTGTCCACGCCCACCTCCCACACTGTCTCCAGTGTCCACAGTTGCTCTCCATACCTTTATACCTTTGACTCTCAGTTTTTCCCACAGAGTGCAGACATTCGTATATGTTAAATGGGGATATACAATGCTTCTCTTTCATAGTCTGGGTTCTTCACTCAGCATTTACTCTTTCATATTCATCTATGTTTTTTCAAATGCCAGAGTCTCTCTCTTTTTTTTTTATGGATGAGTTGTATTCCACAGTGTATATATGTCACACTTTTTCAATTACTTTCCTTTTATCAATTATACTTTTAATATTATGCATGAAATCTGTTTGCCAGGCCCGACATCCCAGTTTTTTCATTAAATATTTGCAAATTTTTTTAAATTTTACATATTTCATTGTATGTATGATCTACATTATCTATGGAGCAATGTTTGTATGATCTATGAGTTTCAGATGTCTGGGTCAAAAGCCTTTTTCCTTAATTGTTTTCTTTTATTCATAATTTTTTATTTAACTTTATTTATTATTATTATTTTGAAATTTAATCAAAGAGAGAAAGAGGGAGCAAGAGATAGAGGGAAAATGAGAAAGCAAGCTTCCAGGTTGAGGACTTAAACCATGGTTGGTCTTGTAGGTGTTCAGTGCCTTAACCACCATGCCACCTGCCAGCTCTTTCATCCTTGTTTTCTTTCTTTTTAATTTTCTTTCCTTGTTGCAGGGATGTCCAATTATCTTATCCTGATATGAAAGAACTGTGCTTCCGCTAATAAATTGCTTTTGCACAACTGTTAGGAGTTAGTCAGCAGTCTTGGGTGAGTTTGTTTGTTTTATTGATCATGTGACTCTTCTGACTGACAGAGAGTCATGTGAAATGCACATGAAATAACTACTCAGATCTGAGTCAAAAGGGAGAGGGAGAGGCCATACCAGGGATGTGCCTGCTAAGCCTTTCTTGTCCACTGTATTTGTTAGGGCAAAGGAGTAAGGAAAGTTGTTATTTAGACAATCAGAAAAATAAGGGGAGGGAACCAGCAGTTAGCATAATGGTTATGTCACTGGACTCCCACGTAGTCAATTGCGGTTCGCATCCTGGACCCGGTGGCTTAAAACTCACACCGGGCGCATGTGCATGTGTGCCCAAGATCCCGAGAGGAGAATGGAGGAGAAGGGAATGCGGTGTGACCATCCCCCCGGGGGGTGATTTCTCGCTTTCTGTCTCTATGTCTCTCTCTGTCTGTCTGGTGGGGGCACGTGCCCTATAGCGAAAACCTCTCCAAAAAAAAAAAGAAAAAAGAAAAATAAGGGAATTTCCAGAATATATTGGTTTTGGTATCAATTAGAGGAATAAGACTAAATGATGCCAAAGGTTGGATAGAATATCTTGGAGTCTGGAAAAATACATTTATCAGATTACACACCCATCTAATGACCTCCTGTTGTTTGCAAGCAGGAAGGCCACATTCCCTAGCATGCATTCACTTATCCACTTAGAATCCATAGATCCATAGTTTTCTAGAAGGATGGCATTTTTGTTTTTTTCCTAACATTTCTCCTTTTTTTTTTGTTAAAAAAGCTAGCAGATGGTCAATAGGATGAGCCAGGTGTGCAGCAAGGAAGTCTTGTGATCTTGGGGTTGTCCAGAGAGGCAGCAAAGGCACTGGAAGGCTAGAACTAAACACAGACAATTGAAAAGTCCCATTGCAGCAATACCCCACATTTGTAAACGAATACCAGGAAACCAGGAAGAAGGATTTAGCCATTTGAAACTGTTCTGAAGTGTCTACAAGGTAGACATTTGAGTTTCCTTTTGTATATAAGCAAGCTATTGATGGAAAGAGGCTTATAAATATGAAACCTGGGAGCTGAGATTCGTAGAAAAAGCTCCCAAAAGGTGCTCTCTCATGGTTTGCCATGCAAAGGCATGTTACAAGGCTGTGTAGGGAATACTGTAAGGCCAAAGGAATGCTCTTAGTCAAAAAACCTGTTTTAGTGAAAGAATGCCATTTGTGCTTATTTTTTAAAGAAATAACAGTTTTTGAGTTTTTTCTGAGTCATCAGTAAAGATGGTTAATGCATGGGGAATGGGCATTTTAAACATTTTTGCAAGGACTGAAACAGGAATTTGAGTAAGAACGTTAAGGACTTTAGAAGAAGGGTGATGAAAGAAGACAGAGTTAATAAAATCTGCTAAAGTAGCTTGCCAGTGTGAGCTCTGTTACAGTAAAGCTTGAAAATCTTCTTGTGTAAGAGGTAAATAGATATGGTGAGGATCAAAACCAAATAACTGAATACAATGTTGACAGCTTTTAATAGTAATGGTGGCAATAAGATCTGCGGTGAAGGGACCAGCAGTTAATGTAATGCCTATGTCACTGAACTCCCATGTAGTTGACCACGGTTCGATTCCCGGATCCGGTGAATTAAACTCATGCCAGGCACATGTGCATGTGTGCCCAAGATCCTGAGGGGAGAATGGACTAGAAGGGATTGCAGTGTGACCATCCCCCCCTGGGGGGGTGATTTCTCGCTTTCTGTCTCTCTGGTGAGTGCATGCGCCCTATAGCAGAAACCTCTTAAAAAAAAAAAAAAAGAAGAAGAAAAGAAAGAAATATCTGTGGTGAAGGTAAAGGTTTTATGGTAAGTGAAACTACGAAATTCACATTCTAAAAAATATAACTCTAGGGTAAATTGATCTAGAAGACAGGTAGGGCTATGGGGAGTATTGTAGGTATAAGGTCAACTGGATAATTTAATGAAACTCGATGTAATTGACAATCTCTAAAGCTTGTTCTACAAGTTGGAGTTCTTAGGGTAGACGGGAATGTTGTCTCAGAAAAACTGGGTCAGTATCTACCTTTAAAGTATTGAATGGATTTAGTAATTGATTTGCAGTTAGTCCTAAAATGGGATGAACCCAGTTTATATTCTAATTTAGACTATTGTTAATTTTTGAGGCCTAATAGTATGTGCTCCAACTGTGTACCCAAGATATTTCCAAGGACTTTTTTTTTTTAAAGAGTTGTTTTTTTTTTTTTTTTTTTTTTTTTTTTTTTTGCTATAGGGCGCATGCGCTTGCCAGAAAGACAGAGAGAGACAGAGAGATAGAAAGTGAGAAATCACCCCCCAGGGGGGATGGCCACACCACAGTCCCTTCTCCTCCATTCTCCTCTTGGGATCTTGGGCACACATGCACATGCGCTCGGCGTGAGTTTAAGCCACCGGGTCCGGGACTTGAACCGCGGTTAATTACATGAAAGTTCAGCGACATAGCCATTATGCTAACTGCTGGTCCCTCCAAGGACTTTTTAATTGGACTTTTTAAGGGGCTTACTTGTGACTGATGGCATTACATCAGTACAATGACCTTTAGAACATTAATCAATAAAAACCTTAATTTTATTAATCTTTGTAACTCTTTCTTCAGTTCTTTCAACATAACTAAAACCCTCAACAATATGTTTTAGAACTTTTAGTTTTTGTCTTTTCTCTTCAATTCCGAGATAATCTAACCATTTTATCTTGGGACAAAAACTTTACTATAGGTTGGTCTCTGCGATCTGAAAATTGACAACTTCTTTGCATCTGGGAGGCTGTTCCCGGTGACTCTGCAGCCGTCACCATGCCACAAAATGAATATATTGAATTACATCGTAAACGCTATGGATACTGTTTGGATTACCATGAGAAAAAGAGAAAGAAGGAAAGTCGGGAGGCTCATGAACGTTCAAAGAAGGCAAAAAAAATGATTGGTCTGAAAGCTAAGCTCTATCATAAACAGCACCATGCTGAGAAAATACAAATGAAAAAGACTATCAAGATGCATGAAAAGAGGAACACCAAACAGAAGAATGATGAAAAGACTCCACAAGGAGCAGTACCTGCCTATCTGTTGGACAGAGAAGGACAGTCCCGAGCTAAAGTACTTTCCAACATGATTAAACAAAAACGGAAAGAGAAAGCGGGAAAATGGGAAGTCCCTCTACCCAAAGTTCGAGCCCAGGGAGAAACAGAAGTGTTAAAAGTTATTCGAACAGGAAAGTGAAAGAAGAAGGCCTGGAAGAGGATGGTTACAAAAGTCTGCTTTGTTGGAGATGGCTTTACTAGAAAACCACCGAAATATGAAAGATTCATTAGGTCAATGGGCTTACGTTTCAAGAAGGCCCACGTAACACATCCTGAACTGGAAGCCACCTTTTGCCTGCCAATACCCGGTGTAAAGAAGAATCCCTCATCCCCACTATATACAACTTTGGGTGTTATCACCAAAGGTACTGTCATTGAGGTGAAAGTGAGCGATTGGGCCTTGTGACACAAGGAGGCAAGGTTATTTGGGGGAAATATGTTCAAGTTACCAACAACCCTGAAAATGATGGATGCATAAATGCTGTTTTACTGCTTTGATAGCAGTTGCATATAAATAACTCCTTGTAATTTTTGAAGATGATATACCATCTGGAAAACCATCATGACTGATGTTTCTGAATATAGCTGGTCTTACATGTCTGAAGTCATCAAAGGATTATTTATTAAATTGTACAAAAACATTAAAGTAGCCTGGTATTTAAAAAAAAAAAAAAAAAAAAAAAAAAAACTTTACTATACAAAATTCCTTGGATACCAAAATCTTCCCTTTTAACCTTTTTTTACCAGAAATATATTTTTACCATTATAACCTTCCTTTCATATTTTAAAAATTATTCTCAGGTTTTTCTCTTTTTATAAGTTTATTTTTAGAAATTAATTTCCAGTCTTAAAATTTCTATCTTCTGTTTAATGCTTGGTTTAGCAATTTAGAAAACCAATTAGTCTTGGGACCAGCAGATAGCATAATAGCTACGTTGCTGGACTCCCATGTAGTCAACTGCGGTTCGAGTCCTGGACCCAGTGGCTTAAACTCACACTGGTGTGTGTGTGTGTGTGTGTGTGTGTGTGCCCAAGATCCTGAGAGTAGAATGGAGGAGAAGGGATTATGGTATGGCCATCCCCCCTGGGGGGTGATTTTTCATTGTCTCTCTCTGTCTTTCTGGCAAGCTAAAGCGCCCTATAGCAAAAAACCTCTCCAAACAAACAAAAAAAAAAAAATAGAAAAAAGAAAAACAACTAGTCTTTTCATAGAAACTGAAAACTTTTACCCAATTTAATGATGATTAGATTATTAGAAACATGTACTTTTAAGACATGTACATTCTTTTTCCATCCTCTTCATGAATTTCCTTAAAGACATAACACTGTAGGATTATAATAATTTGCAAAAAGCTTTTAAAATTAACTATGGACAATAATACTTGAACCAACCAGTTAAAGATTTGACAAGATTTCACAATTGACACATTTGGATAAATCTGTGACATACATTAATTTAACATGTCTGATAAATATTATGCTATAGATTCCTGGGAATCTCAAATTACTTTGGAACACAATACATATATAAATACAGACTTACATATATACACATAAATATTCACAAAACATATTCAGACATATAACTCAAATATAATATAAAGAAAATTAAAGTTACTTAATTTGACAATGTTCCCCATATTATTTAACATATTAAAATAAGCCTGACTTTTTTGTTTTGTTTTGTTTTTGGAAAGGTTTTTGCTATAGGGCACGTGCACTCGCCAGAAAGACAGAGAGACACACAGAGACAGAAAGCGAGAAATCACCCCCCCAGAGGGAATGGCCACGCTGCAATCCCTTCTCCTCCATTCTCCTCTTGGGATCTTGGGCACGCACACATATGTGTCCCGAGTGAGTAAGTTACCGGGTCCGGGACTCGAACCATGGTTGACTACCTGGGAGTCCAGCGACATAGCCATTACACCACTAGTCCCGAGTCTGGCTGGTTTTAACATTTTGGATATTTTAGGGGTTCTCTGTAAATATTCAAAAGTTATTTTGAGGTCAAATAGCTTAATTTAGAATTTGATTTTTGGGAAGGAGACTTTGTCAAAAAGAGTGGAATCGTTAAATACTTGACTTAACTGGAAGTTTTTTCTTTACCTATCTGTAGTCAACTTATTTGTTAATGATTTTAAGTCACCAGGAACTTGAAAATCACTTACATTAATTTGTATGAGCACTCTTTTATAAACCAAATTGAATGGAATTACCTAAGGCTTTTACCACATAGACACACAGACAACAGATCTCATATTTTTCTGAAAAGTTCTTTGTCTCCTTTTTTAAAATTTGAGAGATTAATATTTACATGTTTATTTTTTAATCTAAGATTTTGTTAGAAAATTTTGGGACCAGCAGATGGTGTAATGTTGTTGCTGGACTCCCACATAGTCGACCATTGTTCGAGTCCCAGACTGGGTGGCTTTGTATGTATGCCCAAAATCCTGAGAGGAGAATGAAGGACACCTGAATGGCCATGTCCCTGGGGGGGTGACTTCTCACTTTCTGTCTCTCTGTCTCTCCCGTGAGCACACACACCCTATAGCAAAAATCTCTCTAAAAAAAGAAAATTTGAATACCTGTAGCAAGCAGATCCTGCAGAGCTGAAAATGTTTTATACTTGTATAAATATACCCTATAATTGTAGGTCTTGAATGAGTTAATAATGACCACAGATTTTTGTAATTACCGTAAAGGTTGGAAAGTTTAAAAGAACACATTATGATATAGTTAGGAAAACAGTTTGTCATGGAGTGCCCTAGAATTTTTAAAGTTGTATTTACTGGCCATTTTTAGACCAGTTTTTCCTCATTTTTCAAGTCATATTGAAGCCAAGTGCATTGCAAAGGAAAATGAGCCTCTTCTTTTAGCAGTTTGAGGGCCACCCATTCCCGGTGAGGCAAGATGTGTCCCAGATTTTCCCATCACCCCCCAGAGGGGATGGCCACGCTGCAATCCCTTCTCCTCCATTCTCCTCTTGGGATCTTGGGCATGCACGCACATGTGCCCGGCGTGTTTTAAGCCACCAGGTCCGGGACTCAAACCGCGGTTGACCACATGGGAGTCCAGCGACATAGCCATTACGCTAACTGCTGCTCCCAGTAGGCCCTTCTTTGTCTCTCCTGTATCAAACTCGATGAAAGTGGCTATGTTATCTGATGGTGATTTCTGCTGAGACGGGAACCATCAAGTGTGTGCAAAGGTGCTAGGGCTGCTCTCACACAGCTCCGGGATAGAAGCCAGAGATGGTGCCAGGCTGTCCTTGATCATACCTTCTTTGTAGGACTGTCCTGCTTGTTGCCAAGCCTCAGAATCTGAAGTGCCCTAGTCAGGAAACCAAGGATAGTCCTGGGGAATGGACAGTGACAGGCAACGCAATGCCTCACCTCATCAGGAAACCAAGGACAGTGCTGGGGAACAAATGGTGACAGGTGACATGACATTTCACCTCATCAGGAAACCAAGGACGGTGACAGATGATGTAACACACTAGTTTCTGGACCATCAAGCAGCTGTACGGAGGTGCTAAAGGCTTTTAAATAGACCTTGTGAGGCCCTGTCAACTCTTGCCCCACGTTATTAATCCCTCTTATGCTACAAAGTTTGGTCCCTTCCTCTACGATCAAATAGGGACTCCCTTTACCAGGTCTGAGTCCCCCAGTGGATCATCCGATTATGTCCTCAGGGCATCCAGACCCCACAGTATCACATCGAGGTCACCACTTACAACTCTTCTAACTGGTAGAGTCACCTGAAGCACACACGGAATTAGTACTCAAGACACAGATCTGCATCAAGAGGGGGAAGAAGAGATAATCCCAGGGGTGTGCCTGCTGAGCCTCTCTGGCCCACGTATTTATTAGGGCAAGGGAGGATTGGTTTCAGTATCAATTATGGGCATAAAGCTAAATGACACCAGATGACAGAACACCATGGAATCTGGAAAACTACGTCTGTCTCATGGCCTCCTGAGCATGCATTTGCTGACCCTCTCAGTCCATAGATGCATCGTGTTCTAGAAGCATGGCACTTCTGTTGTTCCATAAGAGGTCAACGTGCCTACCTCTGACAATGCAGTACCTATATAGTGATATTGAAATATGGGGAAATTAAGGACTGTCAATATTCAAATTGAATTGCCTTTCTGTATATATATTTAAAAGATAAATGTGTATATCCTGTATTTTCACAATAGTGCAATTTTCTACAGCTTATTGCTTTCCTCTAACCATTAAGTGTGGACATCTCCCCACATCAGCACATATGAGGCTGCCTTATTTAAGGAATAAAAATAAGCTGAAAACACAAACGATAGCAGTGCATGGAATGGATGCACCACAGTTTAAAAACCTGTGTCCTCTGAATGTCTGCAATTTGTCCATAACCCCACCACTGCAGAATTTTCTAGTCTGCTGAGAGCCCAGGAAGCCCTTGTGGAGCTCTGGGATTCTGTGTAGGTGCCCTGCCCTGTCTCCAAAAAAGTTCCCCTTTTCCCTGCTAGTCCAGAACCATCTCTGCTGGCAAGGGAGGGTGTAAGCCACCTGTTCGCTTTCTTAGCAGCCTTCCTTAGCAGAGAATACCTGAAAAATGTCCAAGGGGACTTTGGAAATATTCAGACAAGAAGCCATTTTAAAGCTGAGGTGTATTCTGGCCTGTTCAGGGAAGCTATGCTCTAACCTCCATCTTCTAGATTCCCGAAATATTCAGATGAGTGGAAGAAAGATTTTGTCACAGAATGATCAAAAACCACCGCAGAGGCACAAGAAACATGAGAAACTAAGAAAATATCTCTCCCCTAAGGGAAAAGAACAACCCCTCATCATCCACAGACAATACAGTAGAACTCGTGCAAATGTCTGATAGAGAATTCAGAATATTTGTAGTGACAAAACTAAACGAGATGCAAGAATTGAGAGATAATGAACTCCAGAAGATGCAGGAACAAAGAGACAATGAGTTCCAGGAGGAGTTGAAGTTCTTCCATGATCTGAAAGAGGAAATACACACCATAAAAAAGAATCAAATGGAGCTATTAGAGATGAAGGCTGTCATTCAGGAAATCAAAACCTCCCTTGAAAGTATTAAAAGCAGAGTAGTTCATGCAGAAAATCAAATCTCAGATGTGGAAGGCCAAACCTCTGATCTAGAAAAAACAACAAATAAAACTGAGAAAATAACTCAAAAATATGAGAGTACTATATGAGAAATACTAGACAGCATTAAGTGCCCAAACATCTGGAAAATTGGTATCCCAGAAGGTGAGGAAACTAATAAGGGTATTGATAATCTATTCCATGAAATCTTGGAAGAAAATTTTCCAAATCTAGGGAGGCATTCAAATATCCAAACCCAAGAAATACAAAGGACCCCTAATAGAATCAACCCAAAAAGATCTTTTCCAAGGCACATCATAGCCAGACTGACTGAATCTACAGACAAAGAAAAGATACTAAAATTGGCAAGAGAGAAATGTCAGGTTACTTATAAAGGTTATCCCAACAGGCTAACTTCTGACATCTCATCAGAAACAATGTGAGCAAGGAAAGAACGGGAAAATATATTCAAAGTGTTCAGTGGAAAACAGTTTCAAACAAGAATACTATACCCAGCAAGATTATTTTTCATATGGAAAGGAAGGATAAAAACTTTCTCAGATAAACAAAAACCCGAAAGAATTTGCCAATAGCAGACCTACTCTTCAAGAAGTTCTGAAAGTAGTGCTCTACCAGGAAAACTAAAGACACAAAGAAATAAGAGAATAAAAGGCAACCAAGACAATGACCAATTTAATGCTAGGGACACGAAATATCAATAATAACATTAAATGTTTCCTTCTAGGATTTAAACAGAAAGATTGTACCACAGTAACACTGCAAATTCAACAGAAGAGAGTTTGAACAACGTAAGACTGAACTGGCAAAATAGAATGTTAAGACTTTTGAGTAAAACATTTCTGATTTTTTTAAAACTATGCTTTGTTTACCCAATTTTAGCATTTTACTTTTTTCTGAGTTGTTGATAGGTTCAGCAATTTGTTAAAATATTTTTCTTATTTGTTTCTTTAAATGGAAACAAACTTTTCTTCCTTCCTGACCCCTCTGGAATTGGAAAATGTTGTGGGGGGTATTATTTTGTGGCAGAAGGGTGTTTTGTATAGGTTCAATAATGCTTGTTGCATTGAAACAGAAATTGGAAATACTCATTATTGGATAGGGCTTTGGCTGGAATGCCATATCTGAAGATTAATCAGGAAACTATGGAACTAAGGTGGATCTCAGGTAAGCCGACAGAAGCTCTTAGAAAGATGACCTGGCACTATAAATAGTTTTGCCTGATAGAGAGGATTAGAAAAGATATGTGAAAGAATTTATGACATAAAATAACCTTGACTTTTCCAGCTCAGCATTGTAATCAGTAGAGATTGCAAAAGAGCAACCACACCAGAGAATTACCTTGAGAAAGACTTTGAAGAAAGAAAAAGACTGATCTTTGCTAGCAGATGGTATATCACAGAATACTTGATAGGCAGGGCTGAACTGAGAAGATTTATGTGGAACTTGTGTGCTGGGCATTTGCTTTTCAACAATTTGAGTAGCTGACATGTAAATATCTTCTCAAAAATATTGAATACCATACTGTCTCTGTTATAGAGTCACAAACAAAATTATACAAAATTATGAAAAATATTTTGAACATCATCTTTAAATTTCAGTATTTTGAAATTTTGAAAGAACTACGGAGTATGAGCAAAAGTTTTTTTGATATGTTAAGTAAATGTGGAGAAAGGTAAAAAGGAATAAAAGAAAGAAAAGGAAAACAAAACATGAAAAAATGTACAGTTCTCTCATGGAAAGGATGACTATGGTACTATCCTTCATTTAATGGTAACATAATGTATCCATATTTTGAGAAATTGTATTGTGTGCTGTGGATATTTGTAACAATTAATAGTGAAGAAAAAATATTTTTAATGTCAGTCTTCTGTGACCCCGCCACGCCATGCTGTGGACGAGCTCCTAGCCGAGTCCTATGACCAGAACCGACGTCATTCACCTGCCTTGGGTGGAGAGAAGTCCCCGGAGGCCCACCGGACCGGGCTGGGCGGCAGCCAGCCTCGCGTGCCCGCCCCTGGGCGTGTCCCTGTCTTCCCAGTTGTACTTTCTGTCTAGGGGTCCCCGCGCGCACTAGGAAGTCAGGAGGGCCAAACTGCATCGGCGCCCGCACCCTGTCTGAACACCTCCTTTAGGTTTCCCAGATTCCCCTCCACTCTGGTGACAGACAGGGTTGGCTGTGAGAAGTGAGTTGGGGCATTCCCGTCCTCCAAATAGGCCACGATGACCCGGCTCCCACGGTGACCCGAGCTCCCTCCCTCTCACGGTGAAGCAGGTCGATGCAGGTGCCACCACAGAGGGAGGCTGGTACCATTTCCTAGACTCTAGGAAAAGAATCCGCAGCAGCACGCAGGAAGAGTCCTGGGAGGCGGGACATCGAGGTGGCCCCTGACTGGCGCTGGCTGCCAGGACTTCTGGTCTGCAGTTACGAGCAGCGGGAGCTGCTCCTGGGGGACTCCCTGCCTCTCAGCACTAACGAGGACACTCAGACAACGTCTTCACAATTTTTAAATAGTCCAAAATCGGAAGTAAAAATCATACAGACCATTGATGGTCCAGATGACACGGGTGACAGGGGTTCCCTCAGGCTGCTGGTAAAGGACCCCAAGGACCCAGGTCTAAAAATTGGGAAGGAGGGACTAGAATGTGAGCTGGGTGACCCTGACCCACAGAGAGGTGACCTTCATGTGAGCCTTTCTTTCATTCAGTCGTTCAGCCACAGTCACATTTTTATGTCACAGAACGTGTTCCGCCATCCTCACAGAGACATAAGCTGGAGAGGCCATCACTGATTGCGGCCATAGGGAGTGAGAGGGAGGTGGGGATCTGGCCTTGGGCTCCGAGGACCTGCCATCAGTGTTGGGTCCGACAGCAGGAACCACATACATGGTGCATCAGTGATTGAAAGGATGAATGAGCCACCTTCCACCCGCAGTGCGGGGAGGGACTCCTGCCCAGGCAGACGTGCAAGCACAGGGCGCAGGGAGAGGAGACCGGGAGCCACAGTTCGGTGCCTGCCTTGCCCCTTTATGGCCACATTGTTGCCACACAGTCTGTATTCTGGCCCTCGGGGAGCCCTGCTCTGTCTCCTCTTGTGGGACACTGCTCCTCATTGTCCCAACACCCCCGTTAGACTTGGTGTCCCTGTGTGTGACTGCTCCCGCTTTGTGAAGATGACGAGGTCACCCTGCACCCAGATGCTGAAGAGGGGAGGGGAAGGTGAGGAGGCTACTCCAGGCTGCATGCAGCCCAGCCCTGGCAGAGACAGGACAAAACACACAGCGACTGCTCCCCGCAGTGACTGTGTCGGGGAGCCCATGGCCACAGCTCAGTGCTCAGCAGAGGGGAGCGCAGGAGTCAGTGCAGGGCCTGGGGCAGCGGGAGCCCCCACAGGGCTGTAGTGGCTGGGGCAGGGGACAGTGGAGAGAGAGGAGATGAGCAAGGACAGGGGGCCCAGACCTTATCGTCCTTGAGGTTTTGTGGAGACCCTCACTCTGGGTGTGGTGAGGGCCATGCGGGGCTGTGGCAGAAGGACAGGCACTGAGTGCCATGAAGGGCAGGATGTGGGTCCTGCCTGGAGAGACATGGTGTCAGGAGCTTGTCACCATAGATGGTGCAGGTAGGGCAGGCTTCCCCGAGGAGGAGACTTCTGAATATTGCCCTCATATAGGCCGTGTCTCTCACTTCTGTAACCTGTACACACTAATATCTGACCTCCATGGATATGTGATGTCCCATGCTGTGGACACCTGGGAAAATGCCTGAGTCTCCCTGCCTTGGCCTCTGGGTCCTTTGTCAACATGCCCTCCCCCAACTTTAGAGAGGAGTTTTCCTCCTTGTGAGGAAAACTGAGCAATATTTGCATTTTATTTTCATTATTTTTAGGTATTTGCCATAGGGCATGTGTGCTTGCTAGTGAGAGACAGAGAAAGACAGTGAGAGGGAAGATGAGAAATCAGCCCTCTCCCAGGGGTTATGGCCATGCTGTAATCCCATCTCCTCCATTATCCTCTCCAGATTTTGGGCATGCATGCACATGCACCCAATTTGTTTTACAAAGTGGGATTTGAACGGTGATAGGCCGTGTGGAAATCCAGTGCTTTAACCACCATACCATCTGAAGGCCCCAAGATTTGCATTTTATTTTAATATAAAAGTGTATAAGATTTAGATTGCTCTTGACAAAATATTGGTTAAGAGAGAAGCAGACTCAGTGTAAGCTTTTAGATTATATGCACTGTCTCATAATACTTTATTGTCTCATTATTGACTCTCAGCCCTTCATCACAATCTTTGTGAATCTTGTTCTTAAATCAGATTCCCAAGGGCCAGCAGGTAGCATAGCGGTCAAGATGCTGGACTCCCACATGGAGGACTGCAGTAGAGTCTGGAATCCAGTGGCTTGAAACTCACACCGGGCATGTGAGCATGCATGCTTGAAATCCCAAGAGGTGAATTGAGGAGAAGGGATTGCAGCATGGCCATCCCCTCTGGGGGTGACTTCAGCCTTTCCGTTTCTCTCTCTCTGGTGAGCGCATGTGCCCTATAGCAAAAAAAGTCTCTACAAAAAAGAGTCCAATGCAGTTGACTTTCATGGAGTTGACAGGTACGCTTTTCTTACTCAAGATTCAGAGTCGGAATCTTCTTCGATTCACTCTCTCGCTCTTGATGGCCAGTGACCAGGAGCAGTCGTAGGGTCTCTTTGGCCCCTTCTGTCTCCTAGGATTCCAGTTTCCTGGGGGTCATGTCTTCTGTGATGGTTTATTCATTTGCTTTGTGTGGTTTTCAGGATGTCACCCAGAGAGAATGCACACGTGGCAGGTAAGTTACATAGCCTTTTGCTGTGAAAGTGTGTTTTTTTTTTTTTTTTTGAGAGTTTTTTGCCATAGGGCGCATGCACTCGCCAGACAGACAGAGAGAGACAGAGAGACAGAAAGCGAGAAATCACCCTCCAGGGGGATGCCACGCCGCAATTCCTTCTTCTCCACTCTCCTCTTCGGATCTCGGGCACGTACGCACACGCGCCTGGCGTGAGTTTAAGCCACCGGGTCCGGGACTCGAACCGCGGTTGACTACGTGGGAGTCCAGCGACATAGACATTACGCTAACTGCCAGTCCCGAAAGTGTTTGTTTTTAATTCTACTTTCACAGTGACTGATATTTTGGGTGAGTATGGTAGTCTGATGGGACTGGGTACTGGGGAATCCCAGTCAAAGTGCCCAGGTCTTCCATCTTGGGCTGGTCCATGCCCTACTCATCCTCATAGGAGAGAAGTAAGGAAGGGGGCTGGAAAACCTCCATCATTAGGTCACCCATAGTCACAGAAGGTGCCCAGACTTCACCTGAACCCATGATCCAGAGATGCTTTCTTTTTACTCTTTCCCAAGAGCCCATCTTCAGATTAAGGCCAGCATACTGTGGGAGCAGTGGCCTGCAGCATAGTCTTAGAAAAGGGGAGTGTCCACTGCTCCCAGACTCCCGGTACCCAACTCTCCCTATTTCAGCTGTTCATTCACTGGCACCTCTAGAGGACTTGGCTCTCTAGATCCTTAGTCTTCTGAGAATTCTGTTGGATAAAGAAGATCATTGTTTCCCCTCTGTTCTCTGGGGCCAGCAGATGGCATAGTGGTTATGTCACTGGATTCCCATGTAGTTGACCACAGTTTGAGTCCCACACCTGCTGACTTAAAACTCACGCCAAGTGTGTGTGCCCAAGATCCTGAGAGGAGAGTGGAGGAAAAGCGATTGTGGTGTGGTCATCCCCTTTGGGGGATTTCTGTTTCTGTCTCCCTGTCTCTCTCTGCCTCTCTGGTGAGCACCCATGCCCAATTATGAAAATCTCTCTAAAATAAATAAATAAATATTTTCTTTCATGTTCTTTCACTGAGAGGGGAGCAAATTATAGATGTATATGTCCACCCATCATCTTACTCCAACCTGACTCAGTTCTGACCAGGTGTATTTTAAAAAGATGATTAAGATGTATTGTTATATTTATGGCTTGACTTTTCCCACAAAATATTACTAGAGAAAATATTGTTATAATATGATATTGGATAGTGTTTAACTTTAGTTCTGGGCCAGCCAGTGATGTGGTGGTTAAGGTGACAGGATCTCACATGGCCACCTGCCTGGTTTGAGTCTTGACCTGGCATCTTGTCAGGCGCATGTGTGCATGTCCAAAATCCCAGGAGTAGAGTGGAGAAAAAGGGACCATGGTGGGTGATTTCTCTGTGTCTCAATTTTTCTCTTTCTTTCTGCTCTCTTTTTCTGTCTCTCTCCAGTGACCATATTCACCCTTACAGCAATAAAGAGAGAATATTTAGTTCCTCAAAAGTGTTTTCTGAAAGATATACAATTTTTCCTTGTCCATTAAAACAGCAAATTTACAAGAAGAAAAGACTTTTGTCTGTTTTCTAGCCTTATCATTAAAAAAATAATTGTTAGTGATCTGAGACCCACCAGAGGCATTTGCACAACTATCACTCTCTAACATGAGTCTGTGAGCATGCTGACAAGGACCTACTGACCTTGTGCACAGAGAACTGGAGCTCACCTGGAAGTGCCATCACTGACTGGGGCACAGGGTGTCCCAGGGATCACATGTCTCACTGCTCCTTCACTAAGCTGTGGAGAGGAGGCCTGGGGTCCTGTAGCCTTTTCTGGCATCAAAGCCAGAAGGAAAAAAGTTTAGCAAGAAACATGACGTCGACTGGAGGTCTAAAGTCCACCCACAGTCCTCCTCCTCACTCCTCTAGTTAAAACCCATTTCCTGTGTCTGGAACTCAAGTAAACGCATTATCCCCAGCACTAGGAAGAGATGACAGGTTCCTATCAGTTGCAATGCATCTATAAGCTGAGTTTTACTCCCTCGTATTTTGATATCTATAGAAAAGCTGTTAGTGATACACAAAGCATCGGAGACTAGAAACCTCTTGGCCTCACAAACTGGGTTCATATATGGGATTTTGTGGACGTATCTGGATCATGATCAGGTCGGGGAGGAAACTAATACTCATGTCTGTCAGGTCCCATGAAGAAGCCAGCCTTCGCCCCTCCAGGCAGTATTTCTCAGTAGGTGCCACCCAATGACTTTTACACTGTGACCTGGAGTCCAAGCCTGGACGTCTGTCTGGACCTGGACATTCTGCAGAGGCATTGTCGTCTGTCTCTGTAAGCAGAAGCTCAGAGGGAGGTTCCTGCAGCTGGAATCTGAGCACTGACAGTCTACACGTCACAATCTGAAGACAGCATTGTGTTCAGGAAAAAGGAAAATCTGCTGCCAGGTATTGCAGCCAGACAGCCAAAGCTAGTTTCTGCAGATGAATTTCACATGGGGGCCGAGCCCTGTGAGAAGGCGAGGAAAGCACAGAGGCCATCTCCATGGAGGAATCCAAGGGAAGGTCACCGAATGCCCCCGGGGCCCCTTTGGGGCAGGCTGGGCTGCATGCTGTGCCCTCACACCAGAGCCCCTCCCGTCTGTCTGCCCAGTCCCACCCCATAGCTCCCCAGCCCACCCCTTCCCTCTGTAGCTCCTCTTATTCCTCCTGCCTTTGAATGTCGGTGTTTTTCAGGAACAGTGGTGACACAGTTATCCAGACTGCTCTCTGGAAAAAATCTATTTTTTCTTCATTAAAAAAAAAAAAAAAAAAAAAAAAAAAAAAAAAAAAAAGCCTGCAGGAAAACTATGAAGCAAAATAAAATAATTCTCACAAATCCAGTCTCCACTTGGAAAACAAAACATTACCACTGTCATCCTGAAATAAAAAAGTCTGACCCAAGATTTTCAGGCAAGCAAAATGGGTGACTACACCTGAGCATGAGGACGGCGGCCCCTGGGGGAAACCTGCAGAAACCTGTAACCAGTGCCCACAGTGGCAGGGCTCAGGGTCTCTTTTACAGGAAAAAGTGGGGGACAGGAGGGCTACAGAGCTGTGTTTTTATCTGAGAACTCATAACAGTGGCTCACAGAACAGGATACGTTTCCGATTGGCTTTTCATGTTTTATATGCCATGTATTTTAGCGACTTAGCTGCAGGAGGTGGTTACTAGGACCCACATGCCATCTGCAGTAAACTGGGGCCCTTTACCTTAATGCCTACAGGTCAGTGCATTATTTGCTAAGTATCCCAGCGAGCCTACCAGATGGCTCAGTGGTTAAGGCAGCTGGACCCCACATAGCCATCTGTGCAGCTGAATTTCAGATCTGGCAGCCTGAAAATTGCCCTGGACATGTGTGGGTGGGAGCTGAAAATCCCAAGAGGAGAGTGGAGGAGGGGTTGCAGCTTGGCCAGCCCTCCCGGGGGGGGGGTGATTTCTCTTTCCCTCTCACTATCTCTCTGTCTCTCCAAGCACATGTGCCCTTTGGCAAAAACCTTAAAATAATAATAAAATAAAATAGACAGGACTTCTCAATTCCTTAAAAGTCATGAGACCTTACAAAGCATGGCTCACAGTCCCACTCCAACACCTCTCAGGCCCGATCAACTCAATCCCCTCCCAGTCTTTCCTTTTCACCACACTGGGGCTCCCCTCCAAAGATAACCAAGGCAAGAGCCCCCCACGCCTTCACCCCTTGCTTTTCTGTAGGCTAACCAAGGTCCAGTGACCTCAAAGGAAGGACAGGGTCAGGGAGGCAGATGGGCCACCCCTTAGATCCCCTGCACCTGGGAAGCAGCCCAAAGACGGCATTTGTGCAAACAAGCCCTGGGAGTTGAGAAGTCTTCCCTGAAGTCATTGCCACAAGGAGCCAGAAACCCCCAGTAAGGTGGGGACCACCTGCCGACCACCTGGGAGTCTGCGCATGTGCGACAGGTTCAGCCCAGAGTAGTCCAGGGGCATGTTACTGTGACACGAGTGGGCAGTGGCGCCTGGGCGACCAAGGGCGGCTTGAGCAGCTGCAGGCTCACTGTGTGTCGGAGCAGTCACGTTGCTGACTGCAGACTCTGAGGGCCTCTGCCTCTTCTGCACCCCTGGGCTTCCCAGGGGCTACTCCTGGGCACTGGGAGGAGGTAAGGCGAGCCTGGGTGACCCGGTGATGTGGCGCCTGCTTTTGCCCCCAGCGAGAAGGCCAGGGTCAGCCAAGTTAAGGGCGGGGCTGCCCAAACTCAGATTCCAGATCCCACTGAAGCCTTCATGGGCATTGAGGACCCTGGCCAATGTGAGTCTGGCAGATGTCCCAGCTGGCTTTTGTCAGAGCAAAGTGGGAAGCTAGACAAAGGTGTCACCGAGGACCCTCAGCGCGACTGCTCTAGCCCCACAATGGCAGTCAGGGCTTCTTCTGTGTCCTGGGGCTGCTCTCCTCCAACTCCTTCTCCCCTCTGTGGCTCCCCGGGGGGTCTGGGCCTGACAGTCCCCAGCCTGTCCTAAGTCAGTCTATAAAGGAAGCTGAGAGTAAGTGGGAAAGCAGCGAGCCTAGTGAACTAGGGCAGGTCAGCCACTTGGGATAAGGCAGACTTTGTCTCCTGGAATCCACACTCATCCCCACGGTCTCCGGAATGGGTTAGTTATGTGGGGAAGATGAGGAAGAAGAAAGGGCTGCCCCATCTGTTCTTCCGAGAGCTCCCTCGGGCTCAGACTGGCACAGCCTGACTGGGTTCTGTCGTCCATGCATCACCTGTGCCAGGGACAGGCCTCAGGAGGTCAGTGAGTGCCCCCTTCACAGGCGCTTTCTCCCAGCCAGCCAGCTTATAACCCCACAGAAGGCCTACAGACCCTGTCACGGCCTCATCATGAAAGCTGAGGCCATCGGTTCTGCCTCCAGCTCCCCATCTGCCCTCTGACCTGCGTGGGCTCACGAGTAACATGAATGGCTGTGCAATTTTGTCTCAGCCCTCCTTGTGCTTCTCCTGACCCATGCTCAGAGGAGCTTTCCCTCTGCTCGGGACTGACTCAGGGAGTGGCTGACTTGGCAAATGTTCCCTTGAGAGAGAGACCTCAAGAACAACTCTGAAAGGAAGAAACCATGGCAGTAGACATAGCAGCTCAGCTCTGGAAACTGGATAGTGTAGTCTGTCCACGCGACTGCTCAGCTGCACGGTTGTGCAGAGCCGAAACCAAGGGCCTAAAGCGGTGGCTCTGCCCACAGCTGCCAGCTGCTCTGCCAGGTGAGCAGGGACAGTGGTGGGACAGCCACAGCCCAAGGGGGGCCTCATAACAGGTGCTCCACCCCCTTCCCTCTCACGGCCGCCACGAGTGCTGGTCCGTGTCAGGCAGGGAGAGCCCTTGGGCTTAGAATGTAACATGTCACAGCCTGTCCTGAAGGCAGCTTTTCCTCTCCCTGGAGCACAGGGCCATGGTGTGTGAGTGCAGCTTCCTGGTACTTACATTCAATCACTGGACATCCTCACAGCATACAAGATGGTTTTTCCCAGCATGAACACAGGGTGTGAGCCCAGTTAAAGATATTGCCATATTACACTATCACCACCAGATAAATTTTCATTTTGCATCTGTTAAGTGTTTTTTGTCCTGATTACCTCCCTCCCACCCTGACCCCATAGTGCCTTTTGTGCCTGTAGTCCCCTCCCTTTTACCCTCTGTCCTCCCATAGTGTCTCTGTTATCTATAGCTCCCGCCATGCTTTTATACCTTCCCATCTCACAGTTTCTGACATAGATAGGCTACAGACTTTTAGTATATGTGTGTGTGTGTGTGTGTGTGTGTATGTGTGTGTATATATATATACACAAACACACATATTTTCATTTTTTTAGAGAAATTTTTGTTATAGAGCACGTATACACACCAGAGAGACAGAGAGACAGAAGTGAGAAATCACTCCCTCATGGGGTGCCATACTGCAATCCATTCTCTTCCATCGTCTTCTTGGTATTCTAGGGACACCCACACATGCACCCAGCATGAGTTTCAAGCCATGGGGTCCAGGACTTGAATCGCAGTTGGCCATGTAGGAGTCCAGCACCGTAACCATTACACTATCTGCTGGCCCCACACATTTGACCTATATTAAGCAGACATACAATAGCTCTCTTTCATAGTCTGCTTTGCTTTACTTAGCATTAAATTTTCCATATTTGTCCACTTTGTATCAAATGTCAGATTCTCATTGTTCTTTATAGCTGAGTAGTATGCCACAGTGTGTGTAGATGTGCCAACATTTTTAAAGCCACTCACCTGTTCTTGGACATTTGAATTGACCCCATGTCTTAGCAATTGGGAATAATGCTGCAATAAACATGGATGTGCAAGTGTGTTTCCTGGCTGTTTTCCTATCCTTTGGGTCGATACCTGGGAGTGGAATTTCTGGGTCTGATGGTAGTTCTATTGATAGCTGTAGGTCTCTGAGGAATCTCCACACTGTTCTCCACGGTGGCTGTGCTAATGGACCTTCCCACCAACAGTGTAGGAGAGCTACCTTTTCATTGCACCCTCACCAACCAACACTTATCATTCTTATTTTAAAATCCTAGTAGGGCTAAATCTACTCTGGCCATTGAACATATTAGCTTTTGTACTCAACAGAATGTCCCCCACTAAAGTTGAGCACCTCCTAATGCCCAGAATGTGTGAGCATGTCATCTCACACATTACAAAGACTGCAAGTGTGATTTAAAAACAGATCTGAGATGGGGAGAGCACCTTATGAGGCTGAGTCGATAACTTGGCCTTTGTGGGGTCTGGATGAGTGTCCTACCCTGGGACAGGTCAATTTTTGTGCTTTAGTCACTCTGCTGCAGCTTCCTTTCCAGGCTGACACCCCCTGACTCTTCACCTGGTGTTCCTCCATATGCTGTGTGATATTCTTTATAATAAACCAGAAAACAATCCTTTGTTCTGTGAGCTGCTCTTGCAGGTTAATCAGACCCAACTCAAGGAGGGGTTGTGTGAACCCCAGTTTATAGGTGATGGGTTACAAATAGGTAAAAGCCACCTGTGGCTTTTGCAAGGCATTTGATGTTGAGATGAGCAGTCCTTTTTATATTTATTTATTTATTATTTGTCATAGAGTTGAGGACAGAGATCTGACTGCTTTTTCCTACTTCTAAAATCTCTTCCATCGGCCCTGGGTTGAATCATGCCCACAAACATTAACAAGTCATTTTGGCCCATTTGATAATAGGGCTCTTTCTACATCCTGCCCCTGGCATAGCATCCTCGTGGTGGGTAAATCATGCCCATAAGCAATAACTGACCAGTTTATGCATGGATAACGTGATTCTTCCTACATCCTGTCCTTGGGACAGTAGCTAGTGAAGTATATAAGCCCCCTTACCTCTGTTACATACACTCTTTGCCAATGCCTCCCAGAAACACAGACCTCCCTTTCCAATCAGCAACCTAAAGATTTTAAAGCCCACCTATGGCCTATAAGCCCTCTGCTTCCAGAGGGAGGTCCTGCCTTTTGGGGCTAGACCAATGGAAAATTCTTTTCACTAAATTCCAACCCTTGTTTCTCACCCTCAAAATCAAATAAAAGGAACCCCTAGGGACCAGCAGTTAGCATAATGGCTATGTCGCTGGACTCCCACGTAGTCCACTGCGGTTCAAGTCCCGGACCTGGTGGCTTAAACTCACGCCAGGTTGTGTGCGTGCATGCCCAGGATCCAGAGAGGACAATGGAGGAGAAGGGATTGCAGCATGGCGATCCCCCCTGGGGGGTGATTTCTCGCTTTCTGTCTCTCTGTCTCTCTCTGTCTTTCTGGCAAGCGCATATGCCCTATAGCCAAAACCTCTCCAAAAAAAAAAAAAAATATATATATATATATATATATATATATATGTGTGTGTGTGTATATGTATGTGTGTATATGTATGTATTGATAATCTATATGGTACTATAGTGTAGTAACTGCTCTAAAATTGCTAAAATATCTTATAGCCAATGTTCACTTTATCAACTGGATATTGAAAAGACAGTGAAAACTGCATGTACATTTCTACTATCTGATATACCACTTAAATATTTTAAAGAAATTTCACTCATTGTCATTTTCATTACATATTTTTAGTTGTGTCAAAGAAAGTATTGACAAAGAATTATCTTCACAAACTGAAGACAATCAAACCCTCCATGGTCCACAGTAGGAATGACAGCACAAAAAGACTGCCTGTGAGCCCTGTTGGAAGACATCATACCAAATTCTCATCACACTGCAGTAGAGACTTGAACTCTGGGTTCACAACTTAGAAAAGCTACTTTAGATTTTTTAAATTGTGCAGCTGTTGCAGACTTTCAGGTAAAGCTGACAAGAAAGTTTCTTCAAAACAGACATCTTGGACATGGACAGCTATGCCCCAGTATCACAGATCAAGACTTCTCTGCCATCATGAAAACTCTATGTAATTTATTTTTCTTTTTATACTCTCAATTCCTATTGTTTTAATTCTTTCCTCTTCCCCACAGGAAATCCCTGAGACCATACTGAGTGTTTAACTTTAATCTGAACTTATGACCTAACACAAAGCTAGAACAGTTGTTAAGTTTATAGACTAATGCAGAAAAGATTTCAGTAAGGTTCCTGAAGATTTACTTTTGGCAGTAATGGGATACTGGTTGTATTTAAAGCTTATCCATAAACTGGAGAAATTTTTCATTTATAGTCAAGAAGACCTTCTGGGGTTTCAGGTGGGTAAAAGTCACACTCCAAAATGTAAACAATTAACATACAAGTTTAACAAAGCAATGAAATATCATCCAGCTTTACATATCCTTGTTGTTCAAGTTAGGGGCTTATGTTTAATACTAAACAAAACTGAACACTTTTCCTACCTTTCTCCTGACTTTAATACCAAAGAAGTTAAATGAAAAAAGTGGCTGATATTGCTGCTTCATTAGACTCCACCACCAGATATACCAGGGAAGTCTCTCAAAGGTAATTAACAGATGATGTGTTTACAGGTGTGGTTAATGGTCAGTTACAGCATCCTAAATAGTGGACAGCAGGCTTGTGTTTTTCAAGGTTTTTTAATGTTTGTATTTCTTCCAGTAGGCCTCTCAGTTGTTATGACTTGTATTACTAGACTAACAACAAAGACAAATACCTTTTTAATCAGGCCATTTTACAAAGAACTGTGGTCCTCAATGATCACACTCCAGATAACTAGGCTCGAATACTGTTGTACTATGTACTATGTGGCCTGAACCTTAACCTGTTTAAATTCATTTCAGCTGTTTCACAGGAACTTTTGTTAGGGGTGCACCTTGGTCATCACGTTGGTCCTCCTGGTGTGCTCTATCCTCTCAAGTCTTAACTGCTTCACTCACAGCCATCCATCCAACCTGAATGGCTTTGTTGCAGCCAGATTCGTAAAAGCTCCAAGGAAGGACTGTTTGACTTGTGTGACATCGTGACCTTGAGACCAGAGAACACCCCTACTCTCTATGCTCAGAGCAAGACACAGTCATTTCTGATGGTGACAGAGAGTGGCACAAATGCCCCGAGTTTTGGTCAACCTCCCAAATATTTGAGAGGCTGGCCAAAAGGGGGTAAATTGTTAAATTAAACTATTTTGGCCTAAACAGCTACTGTACTCCCACACTTTGATTCCATGGATAAGCCTAAATCACACAATAGTCTATTGTTCTGAGCTGATTGCTAAGTTACAGCCAATCACAGCAGCTAGGTTCAGTCAGTCCCAGAGTCCCGTCGTGATGCAGACAGACTTCAGAACTAGCCAGGAACTTCTTTGCCTTGCTTACCTGGAGGACTTTCCTGTTCTGCTGGCTTAAATGGCTCAGCTGACCAGAGGCTGGTGGGAGTTGTCTCGAAGTCCGGGGACAACTGCCCGATTTACCCGATTTAAGTTCTGTTAAGATTTGCTCGATTGGGACCAGCAGTTGGCGTAATGGCTATGTTGCTGAACTCCCATGTAGTCAACCACAGTTCAAGTCCTGGATCCGGTGGCTTAAACTCACACCGGGCTTGTGTGCATGCATGCCCAAGATCCTGGGAAGAGAATGGAGGAGAAGGGATTGCAGGGTGGCCATCCCCCCTGGGGGGGGGGGGGTGATTTCTTGCTTTCTATCTATTTCTCTCTGTCTTTCTGGTGAGTGCACGTGCCCTATAGCAAAAACCTCTCCAAAAAAAAAAAGGAAAAAAAAAAAAAAAGGATTTGCTCTATTAAAATTCCACTCTATCAAATTGTCTGGTTTATTTTTCTTTTAACAATACCAACCTACATGTTCTGGAAAGAATGTGTAAGCCCTCGCCTGCAATTCAGTCTCCAAGTACATTCATTCATATCCTGGACCTTGAAACCCCGTTGGATTCATGCATATGTAATCTGAAGGCGGATGCACTAGTCTTGGATCTGCCTAAGGACATGGGGCTTCTGGGGCTGCTGGCTGAGGCAGCTCCAGAAACCCCCAGCTGCAGCAGCACTCTCAGGCCCGAACCCTCTTCCTCTGCAGCTCCCTGGGCAGGTGGAAGGGGGCAGGAAACCTGACAGAGCCTGGGCAGAGCAGACCCTGGGAGGAAGACCAGGCCAGCCCACCTCCACCCCTAGAACCGCTGGAATGGTGCAGCCCTGACAGCGGGTCCCCTCCGACTTAGCTAGGGCCAGGCCGCCCAGTCTTGTCCGGGAGGGCGGTGCAGGCCAGCAGTGGTCCCACTATGGCGGGCAAGAACTACAGCGACCTGGACTGTGAGGCTGGCGGCTGCCCTGCGAGCCAGGAACCTGCAGGGCAGCCTGTGCCCGCTGGAGCTAGGCGCAGCCCACTCCAGGCCAGGCATCCTGGCTCCCCACTGCTGCCAGCTTTGGGGACACTGAGGTGCTAAACCAAGGAACTAAGGCCTGGAGGACGTCCCCCGGGGCTGATGTGGGCGTTGTGCAGCCCACAGGTCCGGGTCCTGGGCAGGAACCGCTTCTCCTGGCTGTCCTCCAGGTGGCTGAGCTCTGTCAGCACCTCACTGCGCAGGGTGGGACTCACAACCAGTGGCCACCAGGCGTGGCGGTGGCAGGTGTCCTGCTGGGGCTGCGCAGGCTCAACCTCAGTTGCATGCTGCCTGCCCAGTGGGCACCTGGGTCCACCGCGGGTGGTGGGTGGTGGGACAGCTTCCACAGGCTGGCGCCTCACCCACCATGTGCTGCCTCTGCCTCCTGCGTGCCCTGGACCCTGACCACAGTCAGCTCAGTGCCTTCCCGCAGGTGCTGCACCTCAGGCCTGGAAGAGCTGAGTGTGTCCTGGGGCAGCCTGCCTGAGGATAGTCCTGGCCCTCACCCCTAGCCGGCTGTGGCCTGCCTGAGGATGGCATCCTGGCCCTGATCCCCAGCCAGCTGAGGGGCCCTGCCTCAGGCTCCAAAGACCTTGCTGTGACACTGTTTCACTGAGGAAAAAGTGCAGGGATCTAGAGAGGAGGGGAGCCAGAGAGGGCCTGCCTTCCTTCACCTCCCCTGGAGCAAGAGCATCAGAGTGGCCAGCTGCACGGCCCATGTTGCCCAGGCCTGTGTCCTGGTGTATGACCTTGCTGATGAGGGACGGTCCAAGGTGACCCAGCCTGGTTTTCACTCTCTGAGGGCCCTGCATGTGCTACTGAGCAACCTGGCCACTTATGAGTTTGACTTCCCCTACTATGGGCTCCTTCTAGTGTGGGGTGGTCGCACCAGTACCCCAGGCAGTGGACGTACCATGGTCACACACGCGGTTGTGTAGGGAATGGGAGATGGACACCCGTCTGCACAGTGACCACCCAGTCACTTTGCAGGAGAAGTGCAATGCAGTGGTGCCGGGCTGGCCTGTCTGGTGGTGGGCAGGCCTTGGGCCCAGGACATCAGCCGCCTTTCCCCATCAGCTCCCCACCCCTTACTGCAGTCTGCTAGGGCACTTCCAGTCAAGAACTTGCAGCCAGGGACCAGCAGTCAGTGTAATGGCTATGTCGCTGGACTCCCACGTAGTCGACCGGGGTTCACGTCCCAAACCCGGTGGCTTAAAACTCATGCTGGGCGCATGTGCATGCGTGCCCAAGATCCTGAGAGGAGAATAGAGGAGAAGGGATTGCGGTGTGACCATCCCCCCTGGGGGGGTGATTTCTCGCTTTCTGTCTCTCTGTCTCTCTCTCTGTCTGTCTGGCGAGTGCACGCGCCCTATAGCAAAAACCTCTCCAAAAGAACTTGCATGCACAAGGCCCACTTCCAATGCCTGCTCAACCACCAGCGAGGATCTTCTCCCTGGCATTGCCTGAGAGCCTCAGAGACTCCTTCAAATGGTAGTGCCTTCAGTACAGTCTGTTCCAGTAGCTCAGCACTGAAAGACCTTCCCCGACCTGCACAGAGGACTGCCTGGGTCCTGGCAGGTGTGAGGGTATGCAGCCTAATGGCAGGTGGCAGTTATCAGAATGCCTCATTAACCACTTCACTGGGAACCAGCTGACACATGCCTTGGATATAAGGGGCTCTGTGAAAGTATTTATGGGGAATGGGAAACATCCTGTCCCTGGCTAAGTTATGTGATGCCCATTCGATATGATATTTATGGCTTACCCACTGTCGTGTCTGAAGTAAACCAGATGGCCTTCACTGAAGTTTCAACAAGCCAGCACACTTGCCCAGAAGCAAGCTAGTTTGATGCAGGATATGTACCTGGGTCACACATGACAGCAACGAGACCCTAAAAATGTATTCTGTAAAGGTGCTTATCTCTGATGGTGAGACTTTAACTGCAATCCTGCACTCTTGCAAAAATTTCAGCATGCTTTGTAAAACTAACAAAGAAAGATGGTCAGCACGACTGCATGACACAACTTGTCTGTGTTCACCTGCATTTCTGTTTCTGTATCTTTTCTTTTTCTCGAACCGTCTACTTTGCAGGACCAAGCCCCATGATGGACACCAACAGGTAGTGCTGGAGGAATTACCCCCCAGCCACCTCAGACATCATGGCTCTGGCCGGGCTGGTGGGACTCTGCGCACCTCAGCCTGCAGGCAGGTCTGACTAAGGATAGTTGCAAAGTACCCACCCCTGTCTGCCAGAGCACCAGGCTGCTGTGCTGGAGGACACCCAGCCCTCCAGGAGCATGTCTTCCATAACCTCCCCACCTCATTGACCTCCTCAATGTCTTTTTCCAGAGGGACATGTTCTTGCTGCTGCATAATCTGCTCCTATGGACTGAGGGTGAGGGGCAGCTCCCCTGTGATGGCGCTGCCTAGCCTCAGTCAGGACTTGTTCCAGGTCACCCAGCTCCATTGTGGAGGACTTTCTGCTGCATGGCTCCTGCCAGCCCATGCCATTTGGGTGCTTCTAAACCCTCGTATCCAGGCCCAGCAGGACTGTGGCTGCCGTAGAGCTGCTGGGGAAGAGGGGACTCTGCTGCTGCTTCTCCGAGTCCAAGGTCAAGCCCTGAACGAGCTCACAGCCTGGTACAAATTCCCATGCTATGTGCAGAAGGAGGTGCCCAGGCAGAGACCTGGATTATGAGACCAACCTCACTGTCATTATTCATGGCCGAGCAGCTGCAGATTTTCCCTTCACCTGCCTTCTGGGCTGTTTGCACACTAAAGTCCCCAGACCAGCAGCCATGTGGTGCACAGGTCTGGTGGAAAATTCCAGATCTTTGTGTACAGTGGGAAGGCTCCTGTAGTGGTGAGTTGCAGATGTGACAAGGGGTCCTGCAGCTAGACACTCTGCCTATTGCCAGCCATGCATTGTAGCAAACACGTAGACCACGTGGTAAACCATCACCCTATGGTGGAGGAGCTGCATGTCCTGCTGTGCCAGTGGCCTGGGCCACCCTAAATTGCACCTTCTCTGCTCTCAGTGCCCTGAGAGAGGGTCGCCCAACCTGCATACTTTCCAGGATCTGGTGTGAGGATGAACAAGGATAAGATCAGTTTGAAATGAGCCTCTATCAGAGCAACATGAGATCTGCTAAAATGAATGAAGAACAAACATCAAACTTATGGTAACATTTGGGTGAGAAAATGATGAAATCATTTATAATTTACAAAAAGTTTATGGGGACAATGACCTAAAGAAAAGTAGCAGTTTAAAAATGATTACTGGGGGCCAGCAGGTGGCAGGGTGGTTAAGGCACTGGACACCCATACAACCCTGGCAGCTTGCTTTCTCACTTTCCCTCTCCCTCTCTGTCTGGTGAGCACACGTGCCCTATAAAAATTAAATAATAATACTAATTAATAAAATTAAATTAATAATTCTTTTTAAAAATAAAAATGATAAGTGATTTTAAGAAGGGAGAAGACAGTATTGACATTGATACCGGCAGCAACAGACAGTCTATGTCAATTTATAAGGGAAAAAAATAATCTTGTGCATTCTCTAGTTGAAGGGAGTTAACGATTCACAGGGGAAACAACAGCCCGCCACAGGTGCATCCGTTGGTTTAGCCTGCGCAATCCCGACTGGAAAGAGGAGCCAACTTCCTGCTTGATGGGCACCGAAGTGTCATACCCAGATGAGTTGTACACAGAGCAGAGCTTCCAATGGAGACTTTTCTAAGTGGGATCAGGCTCCTGAACCATTTCTTTAGGGCACTGTAATGAGAGATGACACAGGCTAGCCTAGGGAGATCCTGAGGACAAAGTACAATCAAAGCAATGACCACTAATAGGGGAAGGGGGTCCCATTGTTTACAAAAGAGGACCAGTGGAGAGCAGGTCATGACAACAGTGTTTCAGGATGTTGGAGGCATGTTGCTTCTTGACTTTCTGGAGGCCCAAAGAATGATTTTTACATCTATGTATTATCAGAGTGTTTTGAGAAAGTTGGTTGAAGCTTTAGCAGAAAAATACCCTGAAAACCACCGGAGTTCTCCACCTTGGCATGCTCCTGCTCATTCTGCTCATGCTCCCTCCCTCTCATCAAACAGAGGCAACATAGTGAGAGTTTTGATGGGAAATCATTTAGCATTCATCTCACAGTACGTCCTTTTACCCCCAAAATTTAAAAGAAAGGAAAAATTGGGGCATCAGATGGCACAGTGGTTATATTACTGGACTCCCACATAGCCAACCGTGGTTCAAGTCCCAGACCTGGTAACTTGAAATTCATGCCGGGCATGGGTTCATGTGTGCCCAAGATCCCAGGAGGAGAATGAAGGAGAAGGGATTGCAGCATGGCTACTACCCCCTCCCCCACCACCCCAGGGTGATTTTCATTTTCTTTTTCACTGTCTCTGTCTCTCTCCCTGGCAAGTTCAGGTGCCCTTAGGCAAAAAAACTCTACAAAAAAAAATAGAAAAGAAAAATGAAAATACTGATCCATGAGCTGATCATGGAGTATACCTTACATGTATATATGTATCTTTGTTTCATACCGTTGAATTTCTGGGGAAAAATAAACAAACAAAAAATCTTTAAAGAGCACTGCTTTTTGTTCAGTTAATAATGCAAGAGAAACTACACTTGGGCCAGCAGGTAGCATGGTGGTTAAGGTACTGGATCCCACCTGACCGGATGCATGGTTTAAGTCCTGGATCCCGCAGCTTGAAAATCATGCCAAGCACACGTGTGTGTGTGTGTGTGCCCAAAGGTCCTGAAAGGAGAATAGAGGAGAAGAGATTGCAGTGTGGCCGTCATTCTGAGTGGGTGATAGCTCACATTCCCTCTCTCTGTATCTCTCTGGTGAGGCACAATGCCCTATGGCAAAAAGCTAAAAAAAAAACAAAGAAAAGAAAGAGAAAGAGAGAAAGAAATAAAGAAGGAAGGAAGGAAAGAAAGAAAGAAAGAAAGGAAGGAAGGAAGGAAGGAAGGAAGGAAGGAAGGAAGGAAGGAAGGAAGGAAGACAGGCAGGCTACAAGGACACAGGTAAATTCCCAGGACTCTCAGCTCTTTAACGAATGGACTACATAGCTGGTAGCATCGCTTACAAATGTGTCTTGTGCTTGATGACGCTTATGTTAAGAAATAATCTTCATATATTTTCCCTTTAATTCCATTTCCAAGAACTTTCTGAGGGCCCCTCATAGTAGGCACTTACTAGATGATTTCCTTCCTCTCCTTCCTGATTCCTTTACCGCACCTGACCTCCCCTGCCCTCGCCCTAGCTCATGTTCAAGTACTGGCAGGGTCAGTATTTGCTCCTGGGCCAGGGGTTGCCTGGCGTGGAGACAGAGCAACGACAGAGACTGGGGTGCACCAGCCGCTATGTTAGAGCGCTGTGGCACAGCTCAGCTACATTCACGTCACCTTGGTTCTCATACATTCAGAAATGGTTACCAGAAGCTGGTGCTGGAGAGTCGCTGACCACAGAGGGTGTTGACAGGTGGGCGGCCAACAGACAGAACATGCACAACCATGGGAGGACACTTGCTCTAGGTATTTTAAACAGCATTTTGTAACGAGCTAGCAGACGGCTAATGGTTACTTTGCTGGACTCCCCCATAGTCGACCAGGGTTCAAGTCCCAGACCCGGTGACTTAAAACAAACTCTGGATGCATGTGCGTGCCCAAGATCCAAAGAGGAGAATGGAGAAGGAGTTGCGGAGTGACCATCTCCTGGGGTGATTTCTGTCTCTGTCTCTCTGGTGAGCACACACACCCTATAGCAAAAATTTCTCTCTTTAAAAAAAATTAATTTGGAAAATCACCTTTTGTTAGGTTAACAGATAGTTAAATGTATCTGATATATTCCTACATCTATTGAGTTGACACAAAAATTCAAACTTATTTTTGATATTATGACTTAAAATCACTTCATTTGGCAGATACCTGTACTCACTTATAAGAATTTTATATAATGCCACCTAGTGTTCTCTCTGTACTATTTATGTATATCTATTACACACAGGCACACATATACACTTTCATTTCTACACTAATTTATCTCACTAACTGTATTCGAGGGGTCTCTACCATGTGGGCTGGATATGAGGAGAAACAGAGTATCTCAACCCAGAAAACTCACAGCTTTGTTTAGAGGCAGAAAGTATTGTCATATGGTGACCTGGAAGATACCTCCAGAGTCAGATATCAGAAAGAGATGTGAAGTTCAAACAAACATGTCCCATCTGGTTAGTCAATGAAAGTGGGATTGGTGAGTTATTAATCGTGAGGTCACAGCTGGAGCCTGTTTGTCATCTCTCTGGAGCTTTCTGCTCAAACCTCTGTGGCCTTGAACTGGCGTGGTCTTGTTCACTTCTGTTGCCACTTAGTTCAGTGGCTGAATTAGTTCCTGGCTTTATGAGATTGTTCTAGAATTTGTCAGTGCTTCCCAAGATGTTTCCTCTGCACTGGTTCCAAAGCAACACCATAAATAAGTGGATTTTTTTAAAAAGAAAAGGGGCCAGCATGTGTATGGCGATGAAGATGCTGGACTCCCATATGGCCAACTTTATGAATTGAGTCCCGGACCTGGAAGATTGAGAGTCACATCAGGTACGTGTGTGTGTGTGTGTGTGTGCCCAAAACCCTGAGAGGAAAATGGAGGAGAAGGGCTTGTGGCATGGCCATCGCCCTGGGGATGATGTCTCACTTTCCCTCTCTCTGTCTCTCTCTGGATTACACATGCCCTGAGGCAAATTTTTTTTAAAAAAGTGGGGAGATGCCAGAAGTCTGTACACATACATATAACTGCTTCTTAATCAGACTGATGGGAGCACAAATAGATGCTTTGGTCTATCTAAAAGGTTCAGAGTAAGCTCACCACTTTTGTTTTTAACCTAATGCACCAATAAGTAATGAGCTCTTTCACCCATCAGTGCTGCCTCAGCTGCCCCAGAACAGCACCTGATGACAGGGGTCCTTTATCCAAAGTGAGGAAAAGCCTGAGACCTCCTGCCCTCCAAGAACACAGCAAAGCAGCCCCTTTAAAAACTGTTAGTTTCCTTGCGGACCAGCAGTTGGTGAAATGGCTATGTTGCTGAACTCTCACATAGTTGACCGAGGTTCGAGTCCTGGACCCGATGGCTTAAACTCACATCAGCGTGTGTGTGTGTGTGTGTGTGTGTGTGTGTGTGTGCCCAAGATCCCGAGAAAAGAATGGAAGAGAAGGGATTGCAGCATGGCCATCTCCCCTGGGGGTGACTTCTCACTTTCTGTCTCTTTGCCTCTCTCTGTCTTTCTGGCTAGTGAACGCACCCTATAGCAAAAACCTCTCAGAAAACAAACAAAGAAACAAAAACCTGTTAGTTCCCGGGGCCAGCAGATGGCATAACGGTTATGTTGCTGGACTCCCACGTAGTTGATCACTGCCTGAGTCCCAGACACAGCAGCTTGAAATTCATGCCAGATGTTCTTGCGTGTGCCCAGATCTGGAGAGGAGAAAGAAGGAGAAGGGATTGTAGTGTGGCCATCCCTCCTGGAGGGTGATTTCTCACTTTCTGTCTCTGTCTCTCCAGTGACCGTATGTGCCCTATAGCATAAATCCCTCTAAACAGAATACTGCTAGTCCCCATGGATGTGACACTCCCATCTACTGTCCTGTGGCTGTTTGGAGAAAAGCCGTCTGGAGAATGTCCTCAGGATATGTAGGACTTGGAGTCTGAGTGGTTCTTAGCTTGTGAAATTCCTGCCTTCATTCATTATTCTGTTCCAATGTTCAGTCCCAATTTTCATTATCAGGACACATTAGGATGCTGTTGACTCCCCTTTGGGGAGGGTACTTCAGGTTATGGGTCTCAGAGAGCAGGACGAGTAGTGGCAGTAATGGAAATGAGGGGAGTGATGACAGTCAAGGAAAAATTATCTTGCTCCAATATCCTTCCATGTCTGTCAGTTACTCTAAACGGTTTGCTTTGCTGGAGAGGCTTGTATGTACGTTCTCTGGTGGAACTGGCTAGGCATACCTGACTTAAATCACCTCTACTGCTCCACTGGAGTCAGGGCGACTCTCACCGCAGACCCTTCAGGGAAGTCCTTGACCTTTGCCCTCCCAGACATCTACCTTCCTGCTGGACTGAGGCTCTGTTCCTTCTTTGCCAAAGTTTGCTTGCTCACTGATGACCGACCATAGTTAAAGAACTAAGCTCCACAAAATGCAAGTACAAGTCTAACACCAAAAAGATTCAAAAGGATTTAAACTCTAATGAGGCTCGAGGTGTGGTGTTCCCAAGTGTAAGCACTGCGACGGCCAGATCTGCGATGGAGAACTACAGGGTCATCAGGCGCATCCCGAGAGGGCCTCCCGGTCAGCCACACAGTCACAGTCAAAGGGAGGTTTCCAAGCCGAAAATCAAAGTACGTATGTTGATAATTTGTCTATGCTTTCTGCTTTTTATACCACTTTATTCCAACATGAGCACTTCAATATAAAACTAAATACTGAAATATTTCCCTCACTAATTCTGAATTACTGTCAGTGTACAAGTTCTACTGGCAATTCAGCACTTAGATGAAATCATCTCTAACACATGGCAGGTTTCATATAATGACAATACCTGAAATAGTGAAATACACTGAACCGATCAAAATAATGTGGATTTGGAAAATAAGGTTGCAAGTTTGTTACTAATCTATTGCAATACTTGTTACAAATTACAGGTGCACTGCTCTAGCCAGGTAGGAACTGAAGCCCCTGTTTCAAAGGAAGAGGGTGAGAGGGAAGTAACAGCTGTTTTAGTAACTGCTTGTTTTGTACAGTTTCAAGCAACTCTTAAATATTGCAGAGTAAGAAATGTATGAAGACCACAGTGCAGGACCCTACTTACAGAATGGCTGAAGTCGGATCTGAAATGAAGTCTGAGTATACACGATTGTTAGTGCATTGACTGTCATATCCAGAGGAAACAAAACCAACCCTGTCCCCAAACAACAAGACCTAGGTAACGGCCCACAGTGATTAAACAGAACCCAGACCCCTGACTAGCTTCATCTTTGTTGAAGAGCCCAAGTTACTCTGAAGAGAACACCGTCATAGTTAGGATACACTTACTGGTTTTCTTACTCCTAAACATAATGGGGCTACATCTGACTTTTTCTTTTTTACCCCATTTTAAAAACTACAAGACTGGCTATAATTTAATGCCACTTATGTTTATCTATTGCCTCTGGAGATGTGGGATTTTACTGCTTTTTTTTTTTTTTTCTGTGTGGAATGTTTACTTTAAATATAGGTACCAGAAGAAGTTACCGTTTTCCTAAGTACTGTAGCTAAATATCAATATTGTTAGACTCTCATTCTTAAAAGGAGAGTGTTTTGGAAAGCCTGAATTAATAAATTCCCAGCCTTTTACACAGGCGACTGCTGTGCCTGTGTGATGTGGGGCAGGTAGCTGTGGGTCCGGGTAGCCCACCATGTGCGTCCCTAGGAGGAGAGACGACGCCTGCTAAGGTCCCAATGAAGCTATCCAGTAGTACCCGTCCTCCTGTCTGGTGTTGACTCCCTCAGCAGAGGGACACCGCCATGCCTTAACAGCGAAACTAAAACCCGGAAAGTACTTGCACTACCCTCGGGAGTCTACCGTGAGCCTCACCCCTCTTGCAACTCGCAGTGGCCGGGTACACGCGTGCACCAACCCCGTCACCCACACCTGGGAGGACGCCCCGCCACAGCCGCTCGCTCGCCCCAGGCCTCCTTCCGAGCACCCTGACTCCGGCCACGGCCCCGGAGGCCGGCTCCTCTCCCTGGCAGAACTGGCTCCTGGAGCTCGGCTGGGAACTGGCAGCATCTGAGCTCGCCCGACTCCAGCTGTCCCCGCGATCACCCGTCCCCCTGCAGGCTTGTCTCCAGAACGTCCAGGCGCCTTGGCTGCAGCCCTCTGAGAAAGCTGGGCAGGCTGCTCCGAGGCGTCAACCCGCGTCCGCCCGCCACCGCCATGGCCTTGCCATGGCAGGCAGCTGGGCCGCCCGTGTCCTGCCCCTGCGCCCAGACAGCGGGAGCCCGCGTTTCCTCCCCACTGTGTCGCCAGGACGGGCGGCTGGGTAGGAAGGCAGCCCAGAGTGTTCCCCGAGTTCATGGACGGCCTCTCGGAGGGAAGCCCGCGGCTCTACCCTGCGCTGACCAGGCTCTCCCCGAGTCCGGGTTGGAGCCCACATCCCATGTCGTGTTTGGCCCGTGACGTCTCTGTCTCCTCGATTTGCCACACCCAAATCCGAGAGAAGCCCCTAATTTCACACTCTTAAATCAACTTCCTGGGTGGAAAAAGTGTCAGCTTTCTTCCTGGAGGTAAATAAATAAATAAATACTCCGCCCTCCCCCAAAATCCCTGGGGCAGCAAGGCCCAGGGTGGCCTGAGGGACTAGAGGGCTGTCCTGGCGGTGGCGGTGGTGACAGGGTCTCTTCCCCCTGCCACTCCCTCACACTGGACAGTGGGGGGCTGTGAGGCTCCTGACATCGCCCCATCCGGTTGGCTGGCTCTCTGCCTCTCCTGCCCCACCTTCTTTCCTCTTGCTGGGGGCTGCACCTAGCGAGGCTAGAGCTCCACGACTTCTTCCCCTCCTCCCTGCTCTGCCTCCACCAGGCGGTCAGGCTCCCTCACCCACCTAACTTCTTAGGGCACGTGTGCTCACCTGAGAGAGACAGAGAAGGGGAACACAGGAAATCACCCCCAGGAGGGATGGCCACACTGCAACCCCCCCTCCCCATTCTCCTCTGGGATTCCGGGCACACACCCATGTGGCCACTTGCTCTGGACTCAGACTGTGGTGTGTCATTCACACCAGCCCTCCTGGCCCTCACTGAGACTGCAGTCAGCCGTACCCACCAGGCTCTCCTGGCCCTGACTCATGCCATCTTAACCCAGGACCACCGGACAGCCACGCGTGTGATGCGGCTGAGGTGGGCGCTGCATCTCAGTCATGCCAACTGGTCAGAAGAAGGCAGCAGTGGGCCACCCTCCCCAGTGGAGTGATGATAACACATTCGGTGTCTTAGGTCTGTTTATTCTAAGATCACCAAGAGCAATAGGAACAGCTTTACCCAAAGGATTATTTTAAGAGGCAACACTTATTAAAAGTTAACTGCTTTACTGGGTATAGCTCTGCACGTGCTATTTAAAATAAGACAAAAGAAAACCACGTACTTCTCTAGAATGGAGATTGGTGAACTTTGTGTGAAGAGCCAGTCAGGGGGACCAGCACTTAGTGTAATGGCTATGTCACTGAACTCCCATGTAGTCAACCATGGTTCGAGTCCCGGACCTGGTGGCTTAAATTCACGTAGGGTGCGTGTGAGTGTGTGCCCAAGATCCCAAAAGGAGAATGGAGGAGAAGGGATTGCGGCGTGGCCATGCCCCCTGGGGATTGATTTCTCGCTTTCTGTCTCTCTGTCTCTCTCTGTCTTTCTGGCAAGTGCACATACCCTATAGCAAAAACCTCAAAAAAAAAAAAAAAAAAAAAAAAAAAAAGCCAGGCAGGGAATAATGCACTTTGCCATGAGGTCTCCATCGCATCCACTCCACTCAGCCCTGGGTGCTGAAGAGCGCTGGAGCAGGGAGGCTGCACATAGGGGGCAGTGGTCTGCAGGCCGGCCCAGCCTGCAGGCCTGGAGCAGCCCCTTGTCCTGGTGCCCAGGGGACTCTGCACAGTGGGAAGAAGCTGGGTGGAGGCTCTTCAGCCTCGTTGGTGAGCTTTGCCCTGGCCAGACAGCCCAGCACACACAGGAACTGCTCTGGCTCCTCCTGTTTGGCATAGCTGTTTCCCGGGCTGCAGAGCTCCCTGGTGTTGTCATCCCCACTTGCATGGCCAGTCTGTGACCTGCTACTGCCTTTGCTGAGGGAACATCCCTCCTGCCAATGGGGGTGGGCAGCAAGGAGAGGGAGCGCCCTGGCCTGGTATTTCAGCAGGAAGAGGGGGTGTCCTGGGTCCTGGCTGGGCATCCCAGCAGGGAGAGGGAGCTTCCTGGCATCTCAGCAGGGATAGGGAGCGCCCTGGCAGGGCATCCCAGTGGCTGTTTCTGCTGCTCCAGGACATTGGCCCATCTGGCCTGACCTCTGGGCTCAGCTTTCCATGTGCTGACTGCAACCTTGGCCCCTCCCATGTAGAGGACCCTGGGGCAGCACCTGAAGCCCTGTGGGCTTTTCCTGAGGGTGCAACTCCAGCCCTGCAAGTTTAGCAGCTGGCCCTGGAGTCTCCATCATCCTGTCTGGCTCAGGGACTTGCCATGGTCTCAAACTCCAGGCTCAACACCCCTCCACAGCCTAAACTCCTCGGGCCAAGGCTGCTCAGCACCCACCTGGGGCTCCAGAGAGCTCCAGTTTTAGCTGCTGCCAAGCACACCGGGAGGATGACACAGGCCACCTTGGGACCAGCCCAGCCCTGGGGAGGGAGGCTCAGGGTCCAGGGAAGGCCAGGAGCAGGCAGGCCCTAGTGGCCCTGTGTCTACCTGGCACTGCTCTAGAACAGCACCAACTGAGGTGGCTCAGGACTAGAGAGCATGGGGAGGCTCCCTGAGTGCAAGGGTAGGAAGAGGAGTACGGCCCTAAGAGGTAGAGGGCTCCCTGATGTTGCCCCGCCCCACAGAGCTCCAGTTGTCCCACCTCAGGAGTGCTCCAGTTGGGACCTCGCGCCGCTGTGGTGATGCAGGCATGCTGTCTTCCTCCTGCTTCCAAGCTCCCTGGGATCAGGACCCGGATGGCTGCCTTCTCAAGGGGCTCAGGACAGAGTCTGGGCTGTTTCTGCACCCTAGGGGGTCCCAGGGCAGGTCTGCAATTGAGGAGCATTTCCTTGAGGGAGGCTGGGAGACCAGCTGAGTGGGCAGAATGGAGTCTGTGCCTTTCCTCTTATCCCACCTTTCTTGCTTTTGAGGATGCCCAAGCTCCATGTCTCCCTGGATGCCTGAGAAATTGCCCTTCCTGGGGACCAGCGCTGCTGCCGCCACCCGCCAGAGAACAGTGCACAGGGCGACAGACAAGTGCGGAGCTGGAACTGCTCAGGAACCACATTGCAGAAGGATATCAGACCATTTATTGCTGTCAGAAAAGTCATGATGCATTTTTGCTTAAAAAAAAGAACTGTAACTCTTTTTTAAATAAATGCTATATTTTATTATTATTTATTTTAATTTGACCAGAGAGGTACAGAGTGAGAGAGTGAGAGAAAGAGAAAGTGAGAAAGCAAGCCACCAGGTCTGGGACTCGAACCACGGTCAGCCATGTGGGAGTTGAGCTCCCTTAACCACCATGCCACCTGCCAGCCCCAGTTGTAACTCTTTCTGTGTCATCGAGACACTATGGAACCAGTGGGAAGCAGAAAGGAAAATGATCAAGATCAGGGAACACACCCTCCAAACCCAATTCCGTACCTCCATCACCCCTCCCCCCCATAAGCGACCTCGACCCACTTTCTGTGTCCATGAACCTGTCTTCTATGGACAGTTCATACAGACAGAATCCCGTGACAGTCAGGCCTGGCCTCTCTGACTAGCTGCTTCCAAGGTCTCCCACACTGTGCCAAGGCATCAATACAGTGTCCTTGATATCTGTGGGGAGAACATCCCATGTTCCCTCTGGATCTCAGGCTGGCCTTCAAGTCACCGGGGTCTGTTCCTTCCTGGCAGTCGCGCTGGAGGAGGACTGCAGATCCAGCGCAGAATGAAGAAAACCACCCAGGTCTCCCTCTGTGGGTCCGCCATGCCCAGCTGTGCCCACTGAGAGCTCTGAGGGGACAACCCAAGGGTACCAGATGCCCTCCTCCTGCACTGGGTCCAGAGATACCAGCCGAAGCAGCCTGGGCTCCCAGGTGTCCAGAAAGCCGCAGTGCACCCTGGGCCTTCTGCATTCCACATCCCTGTCGCTGACACTGGTGTCACTGATGGCTCCGACCGGCGGCTGCTTCTGCATAGTCTCTGGCCAGGAAGGAGGGGGTTCTGCCCCCGTGCGCCAGGCAGGCCCGAGGTGGTGGGGCCTGCAGGAAGGCCAGGCAGGGCCCGTCACTTGTTCACTGGCCATGGGCCTGCAGAGGTGGATCCCGGGACCAGCACACCCCATTGCTCTTCTGCCAGGACAGACCCAGGCTGCATGTACAGGGGAAAGGGGTCCTCGTGGACACCTCCTAGTGTGAGAGGAGTGGAGGATACCTGATATATGGATGACCAGGGAGGGCACCATGTCATCTGTTGTCCTTCATGGGGCAGAACTGTCCCTTTTTCCTAGTCCCTCTCTGTAGCTGTGATAGCAGAGGTGCATAGGCCACAGGGGTATCCACATGCATGCCCCCCATTCTTCCAAATGCTGGTTTCCCAGGGGGATAGCGACTACCAGCCTGCAATTCTGCAGTGGGCAGTCTGGTCCTTAGGATGAGCTGCATCCCCTGGTGCTGTCCCATGTTGGTGCAGTGACAGCCATGGGGCTGCCTTTAATTGTTTTCCTGAAGCTCCTCGAGAAGCGGGAGTGGATCTGTCCTCACTGTCCAGGGGCCCGCAGGTGGATGAGATGGCACCGGCTCATCAACTGGGACAATTCCTGGAGTTAGGACCTGATAACAAATTAGGCAAAAAGCAGGACTGGGGATTGCACTGAAGTGGAAATATGGGCCGCAAATAAACACAGGAAAAGGTATCAGCCATTCCAGTGGAATGCAAGTGAGAACCACAGTGAGATATTATGACATATATCCAATGCCTGAGGTTATATATCTTTAAAGTGAAGGAGAGAAGAACTTTCTCAATCAAAAACTGGGAAAATTTTTTGCCAGTACACCTGCCTTGCAAGTAATGTTAAAAGGAGTTTTTCACAAAAAAGAAAAGTTATATAAGTGAGACATTTGGACCTAACTAAAGAAAGGTGAATGAAGGAATTCGTGTGGGGCAAGCAGGGGGCATGATGTTGAAGGCACTGGACTCCCACATGTCCGGCTGTAGTTTGAGTCCAGGACTTGCAGCTTGCTTTCTCACTTTCCCTCTCTCTCTGACTCTCTCTGTTGAACACATGTGCCATGTAGCAAATTAAAATATAATAATAATGATAAATAAAATTAAATACTTCTTTTATAAAGAAGGGATGAGTGAAGGTAAATCTATTTGTTTTTCTTATTCTTAATTGATATAGCACAAAATTTTGTCAAAATAATAATAGCAACACCATATTAGATGACTACAGTTTATGAATAAGAGGTATGAATAACAGTAATGATATAAACTGCAAGAGCAAAGAACTAAAATATTTTCATTATTCATATTTTTAGAAATGTTTTATTTAACTTTATTTATTTATTCAATTTAATTTGACCAGAGAGGGACAGAGTTAGAGAGAGAGAGAGAGGGAAAGGGAGAAAGCAAGCCACCAGGTCCCACCAGGTCCAGGACTTGAATTGCATTTGGCCATATGGGAGTCCGGTGCCCTTAACCACCACGCCACCTGCCAGCCCCTCGTTATTAATATTAATGTTTTTTTTTTTTGAGAGGTTTTCGCTATAGTGTGCGTGCGCTCGCCAGACAGACAGAGAGAGACATAGAGACAGAAAGTGAGAAATCACCCCTCGGGGGGATGGTCACGCCGCAATCCCTTCTCCTCCATTCTCCTCTCGGGATCTTGGGCACGCACGCACATGCACCCGGCGTGAGTTTTTTTTTTTTTTTTTTTTTTTTTTTGAGAGGTTTTTGCTATAGGGCGCGTGCGCTCGCCAGACAGACAGAGAGAGACAGAGAGACAGAAAGCAGGAAATCACCCCCCAGGGGGGATGGCCACGCCGCAATCCCTTCTCCTCCATTCTCCTCTCGGGATCCTGGGCATGCACGCACACGTGCCCGGCGTGAGTTTAAGCCACCGGGTCCGGGACGCGAACCGCGGTCGACTACGTGGGAGTCCAGTGACATAGCCATGACGCTAACTGCTGGTCCCGACCCGGCGTGAGTTTTAAGCCACCGGGTTTGGGACGCGAACCCCGGTCGACTACGTGGGAGTCCAGCGACATAGGCACCATAGCACCAGTTTCTTTAACCACTAGTATTGATACTGCTGATGTTGTTGAAAAAGTCATGACAAACCTCACCCAATCAATGACTGAACAAACTACTATTGATAAAGCAGTATTATCTCAACTTCAAGTTCTTGAATCAGTTGTACAATGGCTAGGAAAAATTCAAAATGCTCAAACTATTTGACAAACTCTGCAATGTGATTGTGAACATCAACAGGTGTGTGTTACAACTTTGCCCTATAGTGAGAGCCTTTGCCGTGGCAAACCATGAGAGAGCTCCTTTTAGGAGCTTTTTCTACAATCCCAGCTCCCAGGTTTCACATTTATAAGCCTCTTTCCATCAATAGTTTGTTGATATACAAAAGGAAACTGTTAGGTCAGACTTATGATCGGTGGCGGAGTCAGAGGTGGTTGATTGGACCTGTCCACAACATGGGAAAATAAACTGGATTTTCAGAACATTGTCCTTTTCTGTAATGTTCAAGGTTTTGATCTCTTAACACAACCTGTTTTACTCTTATTAAAACCAAGTTATACTTTATAAAAGATGGTGCTGACTTTTTGAGATTGGAAAGAGAAAGCTAAGCCCTTTCATTATTAAATACACAAGTTTATTAAACGAATCAATGTTAAACAACTGTTTTCATTTGCACATTAATTTTTGAATCATTTCTGTTTTACTGCTGACTGGAAGAGTGTTAGGCCAAGTTAGCATAATCACCACCATATTAGGGAATGTTGGGGCAAGTTAGCTTAATTGCCACCCTGTTAAGTCTTCAAGGACGGAGCCCACTTTGTTAGGGCCTCAAGGACGGGAACCAGGAGTCTGGGAACTCTCAGATAAGTGGAAAACGGGAGGGCCCAGCACCTCCGAGGCAAGGTCATCCGGACCCTTAGCTGAGAGCCCTTATCTAGACCTGAGCAGGTGGTGATAGCTGGACCCTCGCTTCTCATACCCCCTCCTTTGTATATGTTACATTCTATGAAAAATCCTGAACTATAAAAGATCCCTTTATCTTAGGCTCGGGGTCCTTGTGAAGGCCCGCTGCGACGGGCAGGAACTTGGACCCCAGCTAGCTGGAAAATTAAAAGCCTCTTTTGCAGTTGCATTGTCATTGTCTTTTCTGTGTCTCCATCGGTTGGACCGATCTCTGGACCCTTACAAGAGTATTCTATGTATATTTGTATTTCGATTTTTCTGGTTTTGTTTTCTTTTAGTTTCCACCATCTCATTCAAGAGTTTAAATACATTCTAAATGTTAAGAGCATATCTTAAGAGCGAAAATGTTGAGGCTTTATGTGGATTGATCTACTTCAAAGAGTGTGTTGATTTTTTAATTATATTTTATTAACAATAATACAATAATAAAATAAAATAAAAGGCCATTCCATACAGGTCAAACATAACTTCTCCCAGCAATTTTCTGACCAGAAACTCCTGTGGTCCCCACCAGGAGAAGAAACTGGGGCTGGTGTGTATCCAGGACCACTGGGCAGAGACAAGACTCAAGTGAGACTTCATCTGTACACTGTGAGCAAATGTTGATTTTAGAATAGATTATTTTCTGCTAGCAACATCTTACTAACTGAAAAGTGACTCCAAATCTGATTTCACATATTAACCACTGAGCATGGACTTGAGTGTCATGGGCAAAAACGTCCATCAGCAAAGTCAGCAGCATCCTCGGCCCTGTAAGAGGATTCATGCTGATTTCCAAGGACAGAGGTAAAGGTTTGAAAGTTCTAAGACTATAGTTATTTAATACTGTTTGGCTTACTTTCTCACTTTCCCTCTCTTTCTGGTCAAGTTAAATAACAATAATAAATAAAATGAAAAGACAAGAAGAGTATATGCAGTGCCATTGAGATTCTGACTGACCTGGGGCCACCCCTCAGCCACACCTGTACTCCAGGTGGCCTGTACTGTCATTCAGTGAGTGGAGTGGATGGCAGGGAACCCCATTCGCATGCTCTCAGCCACTGCTCTGCTCTGTGGTTCATGTGTGAGGCATTGAGTTACAGATTATCTTCTCTAGAATAAAATAAATGAGGCTTTATAACATGTACAAGTGACTGAAAAGATTCCAGAAACAGTGAAGGTAACTGTAATAGTGCTTTCACTGCAAGAACAAGGGAATGGCCAGAGTGATCCTGCACTGAGAGTAGGAGCCTGGCAGCTGCACACAGACTTGGGAGTGACAACCACCCCACCAATTCTGATGAGAGAGCTAAAAATCAAACTTATGAGGAAAAGGATTTGATATTTAGATGTATCGATCTTTTCTATTACATTTTTATTGAAACACACTCAAGGTTTGCCCAACTTAAAAATGAATAAAGCCTGGCAAACAGGCAACATGGTGATTAAGGCTCTAGATCTCACTTGGTCAAAAGTGGTTCAAGTCTCAGACCTGTTGGCTTGAAAATAACATCTGGCACATGTGCATGTTTTCCCAAATTCCCAGGAGGAGAGTGGAGAAGGGAAGGTGGTGTGGTTATTCCCACTGGGGGTGATTTCTCTCACCTTACCTCTCTCTGTCTTTCTCCAGTAAGCACACACTCCATTATGCAACAAATTATAAAAGAAAAAAAAGTAGAGGAAAAGAAGCTGCAGAGGCCTCCTGGAGGACAGTGGGTGTCTCTAAGGATTCTTCAACACCTTCCTGCAGAGACAGTGCCCGTGTCCTGCCTTGCCCTCTCCCTGTGAGACCTGACTAAGTGTAGTTCACCTAAGTAACATACTTCTGGCTGCAATACATGGCAGCCTGTTTGCCCTTCACACGAACGTGCAATATTCTCTTGCATGTAAATTGTAAGTGTTCAAGATTCACCCTACGAAAAACTCCCATCTGATCTTTTGCTTATAAAGACAGCATTGGGTTTCCCAGATGCCCAGGTGCCAGACATCTGGATTTGAACTTCAAATCACAGCAAAATAGCTATTTTCAGTGCCATTTACTGAGAAATAGCCCCTGGAATTAAGAAGTTTCTTTTATTTTTTGGGCCTGCCAAATGTGAATGATAAGTACTTCCCGGACTTGAGCACAAAATCCAGGTAAGAATATAAATCCAACTTTTGAGATGCAGTATTTGGTTTCTAACACTCTTTCTGTGGATACAGAAATGTTTTCAAGGGAATGGCAACTCATTTCAAACAAGCACTGTAACACATTATGAAATATTATCTCTTCATAGTGTTGAGGACAGTGAGTTTAGCTTGAATAGCTTTTTTTTTTCACTCTAATCCTAAACGTCTTCAACAGTTCTTTCACCCTACACAAGGTACAAACACAACTTACCTAAAATGTTACAAAGTGATGAAACTCAAAATAAGTTTTATAGCACTGACTGTACAAGAACCGAAAAAGAGCAATGTACATGTTGCCAAGGTAACCTGCAAGACTGCCACGAGGGGGGGGGGGGATAATGGGCTCCATCCTGCAAGAGCTGGGTCCCCACCTGCTCACCAATTTCAGAGAACAAGGGAGATGTGGAGTACATGAATCCACAGGAAGTCTGGCCATTTATAGCAACTTACAAGGGGTGAGAGGTCCTCTCTGGGGTGTGTGACCCTAGAGGTCAGAGGGCTCTCAGGCAGGGAAGCAGAAGGCCATGCCTAACAGAACTGGCCCCAGGTGATCCTTGGAAAGGACAAATGGGCTCCTAGACTGGGCTGCACTGCCACCTGGGGCCCTGCTGATGTGCCAGGGAGCAGACTCTCAGGAGCTGGAAACAGGTGAATGTCAAGCCAGAAAACTGAAGGGCGTCTTTACAGACACAATCCCACACCCATACTTCTGCAGCCTGAACTTGGAACTTGGCCTGCGGAGGAAATGTCTCAGACACTGCCTTCAAGGCTTGTCTGAGAGAGGGCTCTCCTCTCCTAGGACCTCTGTGACAAAGCTGGGCTGTGTAGGATATAGATTTGAGGGCTTGAGCTTCTGGCTCTGCTGAGGGAGAGGTTAGAACTGGAGCAGCTCCTATGGCACTGGCCAGGGGAGCTGGACCATGGTGCACAGTGGACTTGTACCTTGGTGAGCCAGACCTTCTCTTCATCAGTGGGGGTGACCTGTGCCCCATGGGAGGGATGGCAGCAATCTCCTGGGAGGGCTGAGTCACTGGGGAGGTGGCTGAGGCCAGGGGGCCACACAGCAGTGGCGGTTATGTCCTGGCCATCCATTTGTCCTCCCTCCATGTGCTTCAGCTCCTTCTCAGCTTGATCTGGATTCTCCAACCCCACATAGGCTTAGCCCTTGGACAGATGGGGGTGCATCCTTTCTACAGGAATGTCCATCATTTCAATTTCCCCACAGGTGGAAAATGACTCCATGATGTGATCCTTGGTCACATTCCTGGTGTGCCTCCCATTATGCACTTTTGTGGGTTCAGGGGAATAACTCTGTCTTTTTCTATCCTTTTCATCTATTTAGGTGGCTTGGATTTGGATCGGGAGTGCAGCCTGTTGTCATGTCTGTGCTGAGAAGGGCTCGGGGAGCCAGAGGAGCAGCTGAAACTGCGGGATGTGTGGGAACTTCCAGGGCAGCTGGATGCTGAGGGGGAGCTGGAGCCGCTGCTGGAGCCTGTTCTAGGGCTGGAACCCGAACTGCAGGCCGCATGGACCTTGCACCAGTACTGCTGCCACCCCTGAAAGCACTGTGCCTCCTCCAAGTCTTATCCCGCCGCGGTCCTTGGTGGCCCCTTGATCTTTACTGTGATCCTTGGACTTCTCATCAGAGTGGTCTTTGCGGTTGGCGGGAAAGGAGGCCATCTTCCCACTGCGACCTCCTCCTGCTCTCCTGAACACTCTCCAATCGCTTTTACTAGACAAGTGTGGAGTGGGAATGTAGAGGAAAATATCCTTTGGGCCTTAAATTGATATGGTTCTGTTTCTCCTTGAAATCTTATGCTTTGTTCTGGCTTTGATGCCACACAAGGTTTCAGGACTCAAGCCAACTGCCCAGAACTAAGTAAAAGAATGATCTGTGGTGGGACCAGGAGTTAGCGTAATGGCTATGTCGCTGAACTTCCATATAGCCGACCATGGATTGAGTCCAGGTGGCTTTAATTCACTCTGGTCGCATGTGCGTGCATGCCCAAGACCCTGAGAGGAGAATGGAGGAGGAGGGATTGCGACTTGGAATTGGGTTCTGGAATTGGGTCATAGGAATGGCTGCACGACTCTGAGAATGGGCTCTACATCACTGAATCGCAGCATAAGGGCATGATTTCAGGGTATCTGAGGGTAAGACCGTGGGCCAGTGCCCTGAGAGTCATGGGCTGCCCTCCTCCCCTCCAGCCTGCACAGGCATTCTTGGGCCCTAGGGACCACATTGTGTCTGGTGGCCATGGGGTGGCTCAGGCAGGCAGTACCACCCAGAGGCTGGGGACCTGCTTCATGCTGGGCCCTAAAGCTGGCACATTTGCCAGTGATGCTGAAGTGACAGGAGAAGGAAGAGAGCTGGAGGGTGGCAGGGTGTGGATAGGGCCCTGGGGGCAGCAGGAGGCAACAGCGGTCTGGAAACCGGCCCAGTCTGCACGTGGACAGGCAGAGGAGACCATTCCCACTGCTGCCACACCCCATCACTGGGGACGGCCTGCTGCCATCAGAAACAAGGATCAACCTAGGAGATAATGTATGATATGTGTCTGCGAGAAAGCTCTAAACACAAGGAGACCTTGTTCTGAGGTTTCACTGGCTCGTTGAACTGGAAATCTACGGATTTTCTCAGATCTTGTGGTAGAGTGCCACTGAATGAACGACCACCAAAGCCAGACTAAGTTTAAAGGGAGTCTTTATTAGCTGGCCAGCGACTACTTCTGAGGCTTGGGGGAAAAGGGGGGACCAAAAGTCAGAACTGTAGCCCTGACTGAAGTTTGAGTAGTCTTTTTATAGGGGGTCAGTTACTAGGGGTTTCTATGCTAGCAGTTACAGAAGCAGAATCAAGTAGGTTTATTATTTCTGAGGGGAGTAGGGTTTCCATGCAAGCAGTTACATTGCTAAAGAAAAGCGTTTTGAGCTAGTTAGCAAAGACAGTAAAGGTACAGGATGTCGTCCCAAATATGGTTCTCTATATGGCTAGTAGCACATGCTGTTTTCTCATGGGGAGAGCAAGCAGGTTTATAGAAGCAGACAGCCATGTTAGAGTAAGGGAACAAAATGGACGAACAGTTGCTCATGTGCAAGATCTGATATGCGGCCTTCCACAATCTGCTCCTGGGCATTCTTGATGTTCAGTTGCAAGGACACTGGAGATACAAAATCGAAGCATATCGTCTTCACCACTGTCTCGGGTGAAATTGACCCAGTTGGAAAAATCTAAGAGCCATACTCAGTGGACAGGGTCTGAGGTCAGAAATTTAGAGAAATTCTCCAGCAACAGAAGCCGCAGGAGGGACATCCTGACTGATCAGCAATGGGGGATGCTTTGGAGGAGGGAATGGAGGGTGAGCTCAGCAGCTGTTTGCGTTAACAGATGAAGAAGGAAGTGAGAGACTAGTACGTGTGACCTCACAAGATATTGACAGGGTTCAAGCCTTCCACAGATAGTCTGTCACTGCAGTTAAAGCTCCAGTTGAGACCAGACTATGTGTTCCAGTCCTCAGAGAAGACCATCACAACACAGGTAAGAAGCACCAAAGGGGAACCAGCAGGTGGTGTAATAGTTATGTTGGTGGACTCCCACGTAGTTGACCATGGTTCAAGTCCCAGGCCCGGTGATTTAAACTCATGCCAGGTGTGTGTGCAGGCATGCCCAAGATCCCAAGAGGAGAGTGGAGGAGAAGGGATTGTAGTGTGGCCATTCTCCCTGGGGCAGGGGGTGATTTCTTGCTTTCGGTCTCTCTGTCTCTCTGTAGGGATGTGTTTGGAGAGAGGTCCTGAGGTGTGGGGACATGCTCTGAGCAAATACTGCCTGTCCCTTTGGGCTATGGCAGAACCTTGTAACTTGTCCTTTCCTTGACCCTCGCTGCAGGCAGAGCAAAGGGTGGAAATTGCTAGGGGTGTTCCAACAGACACATCTGATGGAATTCAGGAAACATCTTGACCCCCAGTTAGCAAAGTCCAATCCCTGCTTGGCCTCTGTGAGATTCTTTAGCATGGTGGTGTCTGCCTTATGGCAAGATTCTTTAGCTTATGTTTCTTCCACACACCTGCAGCTAGGCTTCTTCATTAAAAAAATAAGTTTAATGGAATTAAACACTCAGTTTGTCTGGGCAGTACAAGTTGCTTGGGCTACCTAGGCTCAGGCCTTCTGTAGATAATGCTAAATACAGGATATATTTCAGTTCAAGGATTTAAGGAAAGTATTTAATATAGCTCCTGATGTAGAATTAGAGTCAGCTACCTCTGGATTTCAAGCTGTCTGAGGAGTTACTGTGTCCCACCACACTGTGGACTCCCAACATTGGGGGCAGATTGAGAAAACACTGTCAGGTAACAGCTGAAGCCAGCATGAGCCATAAATCCAATCATGGGGGGACTGGAAACTCCCTGACGCTTTTTCCAGGCAGACTTTGCATACATCCTTGTGAGCAGCCTTGCTCTGTGGTCGCAGGGGTGTGACCCATGAGCCCCAGCACGCCTCCTCCCCAGCCTGCCCCCTCCCCGGTCTGCCCTCTCCCCGGCCTGACCCCTCCCCGGCCTGCCCCCTCCCTGGCCTGCCCCCTCCCTGGCATGCCCCCTCCCCAGCCTGTACCCTCCCCTGCCTGGCCTCACACTTTCACATACCTAGCTGTGTCGCCCTCACTGGTAAGTCATCTACTACTCTGCCCATTTACTCAGTAGTTTACCATTAGACTGTGAGCTCCTTGAGGGACTTTTTTGTAACCATCTTTTTTCCCAGCACCTTGGACCATGCCTGGCCCATAAAAAGTGATTAGTAAATGTTTGCACACCTAAAAGATGCATGATGAATAAATAAAATTTAAAAAGAGAATTCACACAAGACGTGCACATCATTCTGAATGCTTCATTTACTTCCTTCACTACTACTGTCTGTGGCAATAATGACCACCCAAATGATGACAGCACAACTGTGGAGAGCTCTCTGCATGTCACAAGAGCATTTACTGACACAATCACTTGCTTGTCTTTGGCAGGATTGAAAGGAGGAAGAGGAGTGGGAAGGTTTTATAGTGGAAGAGAGACAGGGAAGTCCCTTCACTCCAGGACACCACAAGACACACACTGTTGGCTGCTGGAGGGAGCTGGAGGGAGGCTGATCAGAAGACTGGCCTCTCCCCTGAGGGGCACAATTTGGTTTTTCTCCTTTAGCTTGTAAATTGGAAGTGGGCTTAAAATGAGGACAGAGTCACTGAGCAGACACTCCTCATCATGACTGGGGCCGACTGCTGCAGAGGTTGTGGTCTGGCCTTCTGGCCTGGTTGCAGCAGGGGGTGGGTGATGGTCTCTGGGTTGGAGTCACCAGTTCCCCTAACCCTAACCTTAACCCTCATCTCCATGACCTGGAATCCCAGACACTTCGATGTGATGTTTTTGTGAATAGAGAAATCATGCAGTGTTTTCTAAGCACTCGGTGTTTTCTGCATTTCTTTCAGAACTATAATGAACTAGAAATAATAGTAGTAATTGCAGTAATGATGAGTATGATTGGTAATGATAATAATTATTATAAATGCCAGTTACTTTCTGTACTCACATCTACCAAAAGTTAAAACAAAGACAAGAACATAACTTGCCTGCCACACTTTTTGGGACCATCCGGTCACCTTCTGGGATGTTAACAGACATGGCCTCCAAGGAACACCTGAGTACAGGTGCAAAGAGTACAGCGGAGAAGTGGGGGGCAGGAGGCAGAGGTGCTGCAGCCACACCAGACAGCAAACACCATGCAGGTTCCCCAGAGGTCTTGTTCCTTGCCCTGGAGCATCCTCCCAGCCTCAGTCAAGTGCAGAGATCCCTCCTTGTCTCTGGAGAGGGACTTCTAAACCTGCAGTCGCCCTCTACCACCACCCCCATGCTGGGTACCTTTGTCCCTGGCAGGGAAGCCATGCTATCAGCGCCCTCCTAGTTGGCCCCTGAAAGCACAGGGCATTCCCCTCCACTGCCTGCATGTCCTTGCCCTCTCCGATGGCCTTTCAGGGCTCTTCCCCAGGAGCTGCACCTGGGTTAGATCTGACAGGCTTGGCCCAGAGTCCCAGAGCAACCTGAAAGCTACTGCCCAGTAGCAGCATGCTCCACAGGTCAACACTGGAGCACTCTGGGGCACGTGAAGGGGAGGGTGCACTGCCAGGTACCTTGAGATGCCAGGTCATTGTGACTTCCCAAGGAGGCTGGTCATCCCAGCATAGCTCCACACAGCCATCAAATTTCCAGAGGTAAAACAGGAATATTAGGGGGATGGTAAGATGGACTGGCCTTGGGGCCAGCAGGTGGCATGGTGGTTAAGGGCAGGACTCGCACGTGGTGACCATGGTTCGAGTCCTGAACTTGGCGGCTTACTTTCTCACTTTCTCTCTCTCTTTCTCTGTCCCTCTCTAGACAAATTAAAAATAAGTAAATAAATAAAGTTATATTAAATAATTGTTTAAAAACAAAAAAGATGGGCTGGCCTCAGGTGGGAATGCAGAAGGGACTCCTCACCAGCCTCCTAGCGGGGCTGGGGTCCCCTAGTGAAAACACCATCAGAAGTCACATGTGGCCAGGAGGAATCTGGAGCACCTCCTAGGAGCTCCCAGCCTGATCTGGCCGGTGCCCATCCCCAGAGAAGACAGCTCAAGTCTGATGCCCCAACCTAGAGACTCCAAGTGGGCTCTGAACCTTCCACAGTCCTCTGAGCAGGGCCTACACCCATCTCTGCTTCTGTGGATGAACCCAAAGAAAAATGGGTGAAACCTAAGACGGGAGGGTAGGGCTGTGGGCTGAAAGTGTCCATGACATGAAGGGGAGCGTGTACTGCCCATGCACCATCTATGTTGTTCACAGTGCCCCCCACAGGCTGGCCTGGAACTCTGCCAGACACCAGGCTGGATCTCATCCCTCCCCCCGCATGCTGTCGCTCCAGAGGACACAGCAGTGTAAAAGCAACCACCAGGTAAAGCCCGGCATCAGCCTCTGGGCGGATCCGGATCAGAGGTCAGAGCGTTTTGGCCTGGCCGCCCAACGCAGCCCAGGATCCTGATTCTCCATCTTGGGCAGCTGGAAGGGGCCGGCCTAGGAGTTCACATACAGCACGGTGCCACCAGGCAGCAGCATGAAAGGGAACGGCTCTTCAGAAGGTCTGATGGCAGAGATGCTGCTTGGAGGGACAGTTTCTGCAAGTCTCTCCCGCTGACACAGGCTGGTTCCCAGTTGCAGAAAGAAGTGGACAGGGCAGGCCGGGGCCCAGCCTCCAGAACTCCGGGAGGTGCTGGTTCCAAGGTTTCTGGAGGACTAGAGCATTGTGCCTGGGCTGGGACTGGCACAGACTGTAAAAGTGAAACCATTTTTTAAAAAAGTCATTTTATTATATTGTTTCAGAGTGCAGAAGGCCTTTAAAGCATAGAATAAAGCCTAGATGCCACCAAAGAAATAATGATCTTGACCACATAACTTTCTTTTAAATGCATCTTTGTAGATATCATAGCCAAGTCAAAGGAGAAGCGAGTGTGGGGAATGGTGGTGCAAACGTGTGTGATAGGAATAGTGACTGTAGCATTGCTTTTAGTAACAGAAAAGGGGAAAACAGCCTCTAAGAACAGGTTTTTAAATTCTGTTACATCCATACACTGCAAAAATATCCCTTTGTGTTTTGTTTTCTTTTTGTTTACTTTTTTAAAATGAGGTAGATCTATGTGTACTGACATGAAAAGATGTCAGTACTAGGACCAGCAGTTGAAATAATGGCTATGCTGCTGGACACCCATGTCGTTGACCATGGTTCAAGTCCCAGACCTGATGGCTTAAACTCACAACGGGCGCATGTGCATGCATGCCCAGAATCCCGAGAGGAGAATGGAGAAGGGATTGTGGCATGGCCACACAGCCCTCCCCCCCACCCGGGGGGTGATTTCTTGCTTTTTGTCTCTCTATCACTGTCTTTCTGATGAGTACACATGCCCTATAGCAAAAACCTCTCCAAACAAAATAAATAGAAGATGTTGGTGCTGAGCTTTTAAATGACAATAGCAAGTTGCAGAACTTATGTTGTTGTTAGGGAAAAGAGAATAAGAACATTTATGTTTTAAAAATGCCTTAAAGGGGCTGGGAGGTGGTGTGGTTGTGGCACTAGGCTCCCACGTGGCTGACTGTGCTTCGAGACCTGGACCTGGTAGCTTGCTTTCTCACTTTTCATCTCTCTCTCGGTGGACAAAATAAAAACTAAATGAATAATGAAGTTAAATAAGCAATTATAAACATGCATAAAAAAGCAAAGTAATTTTAAAGACATTTTGAAAAATAAGAATAAAGGGGCCAGAGGTGGTATAGTGGTTAAGGTGCTGGACTTCCACATGGATGACTGTGGTTGAGTCCTGGACCCAGTGGCTTGAAATTCACATCAGGAACATGTGTATGTGTGCTCAAAATCCCAAAAGGAATATGAAGGAAAAGGGATTAAGGTGTGGCCATCCTCCCTGGGGGTTGATGTCTCATTTTTCTTTCTCTCTGTCTCTCTGGTGAGTATACATACCGTATAGTAGAGATAGCTCCCAAAATGTAAGTGAATAAGTAAAAAAGAAAAATAATAGTAAAGTCTCTGCTTCAACATTTACTATACAAACATATTTATTTAAATAATTTTGCCTACAAATTTTGTGTGGTGTGTCAGAGAATAGACACTTTGATTAATGGGACAGAATAGACAGACCCAAATATGCTGGATGATGTTTCATACAGCTGTGCAAAACCAATTTACAAGAGGAAAGCTAGCTTCTTCATAAAATCAAAATTGTACAATTGGACGCCCATAGTTCATCCCCTCAAAAAAAGAAAAAATAAACCATTAACCTAAACACCTCAACCTCATACCTCATCCAAGTCTTATCTCCAAATGGATCTCATACTTGAAAGCAATAATACTTTAGAGAAAAATCTAGGCTACAGAGATAGAAACTTACTTTATTTATAGCAATAATTATTATTATTATTTTAAATTGCAGTAGGATGTGTGCATTCATCAGAGAGAGAAAGAGACAGAGAGAAAGTGAGGAAAGCACCCCCCTCAAGGGGGTTGACACCACAATTCTTCTCTTTCTTTTCTCAGGATTTGGACACACATGTACATGTGTCTGGCATGTTTTTCAAGCTGCCAGTTCTGGGATTCCACCTGTTTAGTCAGCTATGTAAAATGCAGCTGCTTTAACTACCACAGCACTGTCTGGTTTGGAAGCAGATTTTAGACTTGATATCAACATTTCAATCCTTCAAGAACTCAGGAACCAACCAGTACCCTGGGTCAGGGGATCCTTGACTCTTCAGGGTAAACTCCTTACACACACAGGCTGACCCTAGCAATTCACTTCCTAACAGTCTGAATCAGTGGCTTGAGCCCTGGTATAATTTCGGTACTATGTAAAATATGTAATAAAGCAATAATGAGATATGTAAAATATATTGTACATCTTGAAATTCCAAAACAATGTGTAGAGAGGTATAATGTCCTACATTTCTGGAATAAATAACCTTACAGTTTATAATTTTCATTTATCTTTTCAAATATTCTGAGAGTATTTGACTTTCCAGAAATTTTTTGAATTATTTATTTTACTTTATACATTGCCTTAGTTTTTTTTATTTTACTATAGTCATCATGTGATGGGGGACCTCCAGGACCAAGAGCGATAACGGGCATGCTTAGAACGAAAACACACGTACAGCCTGTGGTGATCTTGTAGCCCTGTCCCCACAGCTGCTCAGTAATTCTTAGTGACCTTGTAGCCCTGACAGCAACTCTGTAACTTCATGTACGCCTAAGCATCTAACAGCCTGGCAGCCCAGTACATGCTGCATAATGCTGTAATAGTCTTCTACCCAATTGAAAGTATGTAGAAGTAAAATGTAACCACGTATGGGAGACAAAGAAGCTAAAACAAATAAGAGGAAGAGCCCCAAGAGATAAGGGGTTCAGCCTTTGGATGTGAATCTGTTGAGCCAGTGCTAGCACACAAGTAAATCCCTGTTTTCCTGCAAAAAACTTTGGTGTCCTATCTCTCTCACACTGTATATCCTGCAACATTTCAGAAGCATTAGCTGAATAAGAGGAGAAGTAGGAGATGGTGTGTTTCCACCTCCCTTGTCACCAGGATGCAGCCCCGGAACATCTGGGGAGACGACCTCCCCTGGCGCTGGCAGGCCAGTTGTTCCCAGGGGAGAAGCCTTCATGACTGATGAGGGTGCAGCTCCTGGAAGCACAGTGGAATCTAATGAGGCTCAGGAACCAGCTCAGGGAGGGCCACCCACAGGATTCGTAAGAATCCGAGTTCATCTGGACTGCACCTGCTTCCAGTGAGGCAGAGGGGGAACTGATTGGTCCTCCAGAACTATCCTCAGTACTTCATAATGGAAAAGGGAGGAAGCCGCCAAGCTCTTAAGGCACTGGGCAATGGCCAAAGACATTGTGTGACTATGGATGAACTTAACCTCTTTCCTCCTCCTGTCTTGTGTGTGAATGTCACGGTTTAGAGAGAGTTTACTCCCTTAGAGTGTGTGAGAAAACAAAACAAAACAAAACCAACAAACTCCAAGCAGAGCTATTCAGGAGACTATGGTATTAATTTGGCTCCCAGAAGATCTGAGCAAATAAATTGGCCCTCATTCAGGGTCGGCGGGCCCTCCAAGAGGGTTTTCCCCTCCCCTGGGTCACTGCTGCCAGCATACCCTGAGCCTCCAGAGGCTAGAGGCTGGGCCACACCCAAGAGGCTTCCCCCTTAATCCTCTGAGATGCTCCTGACTGGAGTCACTCTGGAGCTGCCAGTTTAACCCCTTATACTCCAGCCTGAAAGCACCAGAAGAGTCTTGCTGAGAATCAGATCCAAAGGGGAGAAAGCAGGAACCTCCATCATGGAGAAGAAAACAGCAAATGGCCTTAAGGAATTCCATTCAATTTTACTTATTTAAAGGGCAGTGGGGACCAGCAGTTACTGTAATGGCTATGTCACTGGACTCCCTTGTAGTTGACTACGATTCGAGTCCTGGACCCGGTAGCTTAAACTCATGCCAAGCGAGTGTGCGTGCGTGCCCAAGATCCTCAGAGAATAATGGAGAAGGGATTGTGGAGTGGCCATCCCTCCTGGAGGGTGATTTCTCGCTTTCTGTCTCTCTGTCACTCTCTTTCTTTCTGGCGAGCTATAGCAAAAATCTTTCTAAAAAAATGGGGCACTCATAAATTAATTTAAATGCTTTTCAAGTTCACATAACAAAGAAATAAGCCGGCTTCAAATACGATAAAAGGAAAAGGTTTTGTAACTGAAAATCTTCCATTTCTAATATACAGTGTTTTTAATTTTGAGAGGTTTTTCACTATAGGGTGCGTGCGCTCACCAGACAGAGAGAGAAAGAGAGACAGAAAGCGAGAAATCACCCCCCAGGGGGGATGGTCACACCACGATCCCTTCTCCTCCATTCTCCTCTTGGGATCTTGGGCACGCACGCACATGCGCCCGGCGTGAGTTTTAAGCCACCGGGTCCAGGACGTGAACCACAGTCGACTACGTGGGAGTCCAGCAACATAGCCATTATGATAACTGCTGGTTCCCTCTAATACACAGTTTGTTCAGGGGTTATTGATCAGGCAGCATCATATTTGTCTTAATGTGGTTGGTTTAATAATGCAGGTGGTAATTACAAGTTACATGTTATATATTACATGGTAAATGTCTGACCAACGGGAAAAATGAATTAAAGACTAACCTTCTCTAATACCTTGTTTCTCACAGATGATCAGGACATAATGGTTAAAGAAGTTCTAAGTGCTGTTAAATAAGATCAATTTTTCTAAACCTTAATTTTTGGTTCTCTTATGGCTTAGTTGCAAGACTAAGGACCGGAAACTATAAAAAGTAAATGTTCTAACTTCAAAAGTCATGTCTGGCTGTTGTAATTTGCCCTGTGTTTGTCTTCAGTTTTAGTGCCAACAGACACTGAGTTAACCCTTTTTCATCCCTAACGTGCTCGGGGTTTTTGTTCATGGTTAGTTGTTTTGTTTGATGCCTTTCTTAAACATTTTTTCCTCAAATGACTAGAATCTTAAACTGTTATGTCTTTAAAGAAATTCTTAAAAAGAACAGAAAGAGGATACTTACTCTTGTAAGTATCTTATCATTACACCGGGTAAATAATAATAAAAGATAAATTTCCAGTTTCTATGGAGAAACTGATTGCTTTTCTGGACTATTAAGCCAACCATTAAGCAGAAACAAAATTAACCAAAAGCAAGGAAATGTTTTAACAAAATCACATGCTTTAATTATTCCTATAGTTAGTCTTTTAAATTTTACAAAAGTAAAAGATATTGGATCCACCAATATGATTGTTTTGTTCTATATTAGGAAATTTGGTAAAGAGTTCTTGTTTATAAAACACGTATCCATAACCTGCTGGTATGTACTAAAAGCTAATATTGCTAAGAGTTGAAAATTCTGATAAATACATGTAATGTCCTACATATGAAGTTACAAGCTGGATGTCTTTTCCAGAGCTGTCAGATTTCCAAGGCTGGGAAAAGAACTAGAGGTAGGCTTTGGCAAACCAAAGGTAATCTTTAAAATGACAAAATGTGTTCCTTAGAAATAATAATTTTTACCTAATTAATTGGAAGAAACAATTATTTCCAAAGACAAATTTATAAAGGAAAGAAAAACAAGGTTAAAAACAAAACAAAACAGTAACTAGAAATGTAAAAAAATAAAATAGCTACAGATATAAAAATAGTCACAGTGCCCTAATTCTGCTTTAATTGTTATAAACCTTTGATATTTGACAGATATTCCATGTCAAATTTCAGTTCCAGTTTAAGTTTTTTTTTTTAACCTTAAACTAATTTTTAAAAATTCTTAACAGGGTCCTTAAATGTCTACAAAAGACAGACTTTCTGACATGTTAAAATTATATGGAAAATACTGTCAGATATAAAATAGTGTTTAGCTCTATGTATACAAATTTGTGTCGATAAGTGTTCCAAAATTATATGAGATTCTTGGGACCAGCAGTTAGCATAATGGCTATGTCGCTGGACTCCCATGTAGTCGACCACGGTTCGAGTCCTGGACCCAGCGGCTTAAACTCATGCCAGGCACGTGTGCATGCGTGCCCAAGATCCCAAGAGGAGAATAAAGGAGAAGGGATTGCGGCATGGCCATCCCCCCTGGGGGGTGATTTCTCGCTTTCTATCTCTCTGCCTCTCTCTGTCTTTCTGGCGAGCGAACACGCCCTATACGAAAAACCTCTACAAAAAAAAAATTAATGAGATTCTTAAATATCTGTTATATATTAGTGTATTATTAGTCATATTTGTAATGCTAAATAGTTCTAATATAGCTTGTCACAAAAATAATCAAACTTGTCTATTTTGGGTTATAGCAAAATCAGATCTCAAACCAGGGCCTTTTTAAGTTTTGTCTATAGTTTAATGCTTTATTCTAATATTCTTTTGAAAACATTTTGTAATAAGCCATAATCTAAAAATTGTCTCTTTTAAGAAAATTAGTAAAAAACACTTTAATAAGTACTCTTTCTAAAGAATTGTTTCTGTAAGTTTGTTTATCATTATTGTTACTATTCGATTTAAAAAGAGACAAATCAAATAGATATCCCTACCTCAGTAGGGATAGTGAGAAGGCAGACCACCAGGTTTGAGACTCAAACTGTGGTCGGCCATGTAAAAATCCAGTGCTTTGGCCACCAAGTCACTGGCTGGCCCCCAAAAAAGTACTCTTAAATGTAGGTTTTTTAATAATTTTGAGATTATATCTCTAAACTTCCAGGATTTAAATTTAAAAATTGTACCATAGTAACACTGCAAACTCAACCAAAGAGAGATTAATTTCATCAAAATGAACTGGTAAAATAAATTTTTTTGACTTTTGACTAAAACTTTACTGATTTTCTTCTATGCTTTGTTTTCCAAATTTAAAACCGTTTGTCTTTTTGAGCTGTTAATAAATTCAACAATTTGTAATTTTTTTCCTTTTAAAATTGTAACAAACTTTTCTCTTTCTAATCCCCTAAAATTAGAGAATATTGGTGAGCATTCTTATTTAGTTTTGTGACAATATGGTTGTTTGCATAAGTTTAATAATACTTGTTGCCTTGCATCAGAAATTAAAAACACTGGTTATTGCCAGGGCTTTGACTCGCATGTCATATCTGAAGATATGACCAGAAAGCTAAAAAACTAAGGTTAATTTCAACAAAGCCAACAATTGCTCTTAGAAAAATTGCCTGGTACCACAAGCAATTCTGCCTGGCAGGTAAGTAACAAGTGTCACTTCCTGACAGGCCTCAAAACTTCCAAGTACAGGTACTTAAAGGCACAGTCAGGATAGATTTCTGACTTGGCTCAGTAGCCTTGGGAGGCTTGCTTGCTTTCTTTCTTTCTTTCTTTCTTTCTTTCTTTCTTTCTTCTTTCTTTCTTTTTTATTTACATTTTTTAATACATTCAATCACATTATTTAGCTTATAAGGTGATCATTTTAATATATGAACATTTCTCCCCAGTCGAGTTGATCAAAATATAACAACACTACCTCCCTGTCTCAACAATGCTGTCTTCGTACCCCTCCTCCAAATGTTCTTCTCCAGGCCCCACTCCTCCACACACAGCACATCTGGCATTCACATCCACCTCTTGTGTTTGTACATCCCTTAGCCCGTCAGTTTCAGTTACAGAGTGTGGACATTCGGTATATATTAAGTAGGGACATACAGTGTCTCTCCTTCATAGCCTGGCTTGCTTCGCTCAGCAGTAAATATTCCATATTCTTCCACTTTCTGTCAAAAGTCAGAGTTTTGTTGGCTTCTTAAAGAGTCTAATCTATGGGACCAGCAGTTAGCGTAATGGCTATGTCACTGGACTCCCATGTAGTTGACCGTGGTTCCCGTTCCGGACCTGCTGGCTTAAATCTCACGCCGGGTGCGTGTGCCTGCATGCCCAAGATCCCGAGAGGAGAATGGAGGAGAAGGGATTGCGGCATGGCCATCCCCCCAGGGGGTGATTTCTCGATTTCTGTCTCTCTGTCTCTCCCTGTCTGGCGAGTGCATGCACCCTATGGCAAAAACCTCTCCAAAAGAAAAAAAAAAAAGAGTCTAAAGTTTCTTATAAAAAATTCCAGCTCGGGAACCAGCAGTTAGCGTAATGGCTATGTCGCTGGACTCCCACGTGGTCGACCGCGGTTCGCGTCTCAGACCCGGTGGCTTACAACTCACGCCGGGCGCGTGTGCGTGCGTGCCCAAGATCCCGAGAGGAGAATGGAGGAGAAGGGATTGCAGCGTGACCATCCCCCCTGGGGGGTGATTTCTCGCTTTCTGTCTCTCTGTCTCTCTCTGTCTGTCTGGCGAGCGCACGCGCCCTATAGCGAAAAACCTCTCCAAAAGAAAAAAAAAAAAAATTCCAGCAAAGCCAACTAAATTAATTAGTATTCTTATTAGACTTTGTGCAAATAACAGACCAAATTAAGACTAAACTTATATTTTTGCAAATAAGTTAGTTTTACTATGCTTTTCTTAGTAAAAAGGGAAAATGGAAAAAAATGTTTCTCAAAAAAACTATAGTGCACTTTTTACTAAATTTTAGCTCTGTACGTATTTGTTTTTGAGTTTTTAATATCTACCTACTGTTTGGACAGAATTCTTTATTTCCTGGCTTTAAGTCTTAAGCAAGTTTTTTCACATTTTTAAATTTTAATTCATTAAAACTAAAACTGCTTTTCTTAAAATTTTACATGTAAGAATAATCAATTAAATAGACTACCAAAATCACCACAATAACTAGTGCATAATGAGTGTAAATGCAAACAACAGGCCAAAAAATTTTATTGGATCACTTCAGCCTTTTTTTAACTGTATTTCATTGTCAAAATTTGTCCTAGACCATAATTAAATTATGTCTTAGCTTATTAAAAAAGTTTGCATAATGACATTTCATGTTGCACTTACAAATCTTAAGTAAAAAAAAAAATACTAAGCTACCTGGCTACTAATAAAAATAGGCTAGTGTTAATGCAAATAACCAACTCTGTAAAAATAATAATACAGTTCTATAGAATCTCAGATGTAGAAGAGAAAATGGCTGGCTTAGAAAAGTCCACCACGAAGACTGAGAAAATGGCTCAAAAATTTGAGAATGATATGCGAGAAGTACTGGATACCATCAAACGTCCAAATATCCGGATAATTGGCATTCCAGAAGGTGAAGAGACCCATAAGGGCATTGATAATCTATTCCATGAAATCCTGCAAGAAAACTTTCCAAACCTAGAGAGGCATTCGAAGATCCAGTCCCAGGAAATACAAAGGACCCCAAATAGAATCAACCCAAGAAGATCTTCTCCAAGACACATTATAGCCAGATTGACCAAAACCGCAGACAAAGACAAGATACTAAGATTGGCAAGAGAGAAACATCAAGTTACCTACAAAGGACATCCCATCAGGCTAACAGCAGATCTCTCATCGGAAACAATGCGAGCGAGGAGAGAATGGGAAAATATATTCAAAGTGTTACGAGAGAAGCAATTTCAGCCAAGAATACTGTACCCGGCAAGATTATCTTTCAGGTGGGAAGAAAAGACAAGAACATTCTCAGATAAACAAAACCTGAAAGAATTTACCAGCACCAGACCAGATCTCCAAGAAGTTCTCAAGGGTGTGCTGTATCAAGAAAATTAAACACAGACACACGGAAATAAGAGTCCAAAAACTATGAAAGTAGCCAACTTAATCAGAGGGACAAGTCTGAATTTGAATATTATATCCCAGAATTTAATCAGGAAAATTGAACCAGAACAGAAGATAAAAGTACATGAGACTGATAGGTTCATGCACCTTCCATTTGAACAGAATCCTAACTTGTTTCCTGGCTTTAAGCAAAGTTCCTTGGCATTTCTTTGAGTTAAGTTATAACTGGTTTTCTTAGTAGTAATGAGTGAACTCACCATTGAAAGTAGTTAGATTATGTAGGAAATTGTGTGATCAATGCAACGTGGGTGGGAAGGGAATGAAGGACAATTGTAGACACCGGAGGTGGTGTGAGAGGAGGGTGGGAAGGGACAGAGGGTCAGAAAGAGGGGTGGAAGTAATTCTAGGAACTAGTAATGGAAAATTTTTTTGTAATGTTCATGATTGTATCACTATGCAGTGTGTACTGGATGGGAGATTGCATTTTGTATGCTGTGATGAAGCTTAGGGAAGGAATGTAAATTGAGTTACAAAAAAAAAAGTTTCAGGAAAAAAATATATATATATTCAATGACTGCAGTAGGATATGTAGCCACAGCTAGGGGCTACTTTATAGGATGCGTAAAGTAAGACTTGTGTTCATGGAAATGTGGGTATCACCTGTGTTTGCTATGAGGGTATTTGGATTGATTAGGGTCTTTGGCGATTCAATAAAATGTGAGGAGAAAACTGTATAGAAAGCAAACATAGATACCAGAGACTGTGGGAGGAGAGTGGGAGATGGCAGAGGGTAAGAGATAGAGAATCTAGGATGGGGGGAAAAAAGCAAAACATACAGAAGACAAGAAATGGAAGATCATTTGCTGACAATAACATGCTTGTTGATGTGCTTGATTGAGACAATATATAGTGTAATTTGGATGGAAAATCTCATTTTGTATGCTGTAATGATGTTCAGAGAATGAATGCAAATAAATAAAAAATAAAAATTAAAAAAAATAATAATAATAATAATAATAATACAGTTTATTTCTAAGTAAAATATGAGTGACCTAGGTCCAGAGAAGAGGCAAAACATACCTGTCTTGGGGTAATCAAGTATAGGGGTTTCTTTTATTTAATTTTAAAAGCAAGAGACTAAATTTAATATTTAGTGAAGAGTAAAGAGTTTTTCTATTAGTCTAACAAAAAAAAAAAAACAGTACATGTAGAATGGGAGGGGGACTTGTAAGTTATAAATAAGTTTTATAGTTTTTAAGTTGGTAATTAAAAAAAAGTTGCTAAAATTAAAAAAAATGTACTTTAACAGAGATGAGGAGACTTAATATATATCACAAAAATGCTATTACAGGGACAAAATATAAAGTCTCCTGTCAAAATAGTCTATTAATATTTGTGGGCATGACTCCCTCCAGGCTCCCTAAAAAGGATTTTAAAAAATAAAAAATGCAGTCAGACTTCTGTCCTCATTAGCAACTTTACTGTCTTGTTTTATATCATAATTAAATGTACGTTCAAATTTAAAAATATAACAGTAAAAGCTAGTGCTAGCATAATAATATTAAAAAACTAAAAAAAAAATTCTGAATACTTTAAAATAAATGCGTGCTATTTTCTCCAATCCTGACCTCTAAAACTACGTCCTCATTCAGCAAAAAAAAAAAAAAAAAAAAAAAAAAAGCCAGGTCGGTCATCGCCCATTTTCCTTCAAGATCGAAAGGCTTTTCTAAGAATCGGGGGATTGAACCCAAGCTGTAACCCTCTAAAAGGAGTAAACCTTCAGTTTCTTTATTATTATTATTATTATTTTAAAAGAAAGTGTAAGTTCCTAAAATGAAAACTGATTAGAAATAAAAGTATCTATCCAGATTGACTGACAAGAGAGGCCCATTTAAATGTAGATGTTACATTCAAGTATCTTGACTCTGACTACACCCACTCCCTCCCTGAAATAATTATTTGAATGTATACCCTAGCTTACAGTAAATCGCACCTTCCTGTAGTAATAGATGACATTTATCTAAAAACTGTCTGTCACTTTAATGTACTCAAAAGAAGCTTGTAACTTCCCTCTTTGTCAAAGAAATCAGTTTCTTAACTGTAGGAATTAAGATGTAGAAGTTTTGGGTAACACATATCTTAAGATGTTTTATAGGACAATAATCATTGACCACATCACTTCCAAGCTAAAATGCACCAAAGACCTGATGATTGCCCCCTCCCAGAACAGAACATTGATCATCTAAGGCCTCACTGATCAAGAATACAGAAGAGATGATCACACCCTCTTAAACCAATCACTGAACTAATCACACACCTGAAACCTCTACCCCAATTTTGTCCTTAAAAATGCATGTGGGGAACATCTCAGGGAGACTGGGTCTTTTCAGCATGAGCTGCCCACTCTCCTTGCTTGGTGCTTTGCAATAAAGCTGTACTTTCCTTCATCACACCATGTGCCTATGGCTTGGTTTTATAGCACTTGGGTGAGCAAACCTAGTTTGAGTTCAGTAACATTATCTATGTAGATGACTATTAAGGGATGTAAAGTATTTTGAGAACCCTAGTGCATCTTCTTTTTCTTTTTAGAAGGTTTTGTCTTAGGGCACCTGTGCTTGCCAGGGAGAGATAGAGTGAGACAGAGACAAGGAGAAGTGAAAAATTACCTCCCAGGGCAGTGGCCACACCACTATCCCTTCTCCTTTATTCTCTTCTCAGGATCTTGAGCATGCACACACATGTGCCTGATGTGAGTTTTAAGCCACTGGGTCTGGGAGTTGAACCACTGTCAACTATGTATTAGAAATGGTTTATTCCACTATACAGCGACATAACCATTAAGCAATCTGCTGGTTGCAGTCTGGCTATAGTTTTCTTATAGCATTTAATTGAGAAAAAACTATAACTTCTGCTTAATTAACAGATTTTTCTAAATCATCCTGTTAAATAGTTAAAAAATATAGCCTTTGATGGTATTACTTTTTATTTCTTCTTGTTCAGTTATAAATGTTTTAATGGAAAAATGAACTTCTGTTGTAGAATTTATAAATATGCTAACAGCTCTTAGTAAATCTCAGAGAAGAAATTACATAGTTTCACCCAAAGGTTCATAGAAGCATGCTGTTCACATTCATGGTGCATGGGCTGGATAAAGGGGTATTATGTTAAAGAAAGCAGTAATTTAAAAATTGAAACAGAACGAGTAACCTGAGACTTCATATTTAAATGGGAGGGTATACACTCTTAAAAAAAAGTGAGAGAAAAAAATTTATATGCAAAATCTTCAATTAAAAATATCTACCTCTTGGGATCATCAATGGTGTAATGGTTACACTGCTAGACTCCCACATAGTCAATGGTGGTTTGGCTCCTGGAGCCGGCAGCTTAAACTCATACCAGGCACGTGTGCGTGCATGCCCAAAATCCTGAGAGGAGAATGGAGGAGAAGGGATTGTGGTGTGGCAATCCCCTTGGGGGGTGACTTTTTACTTTCTGTCTCTCTGTCTCTCCAGAAAGCACATGTGCCCTATAGCAAAAATCTCCCTCAAAAAACAATTTACCTCTTTTCAAAATTTTCTTAAGGGAATCTAGAAGTCATTTTAGAAAGAAATTTACTTCAGTAAAGCCTTCAAAAAAAATTTTTTTTGAGAGGTTTTTTCGCTATAGGGCGCGTGCGCTCGCCAGACAGACAGAGAGAGACATAGAGACAGAAAGCGAGAAATCACCCCCCAGGGGGGATGGTCACGCCACAATCCCTTCTCCTCCATTCTCCTCTCGGGATCTTGGGCACGCACGCACATGCGCCTGGCGTGAGTTTTAAGCCACTGGGTCCGGGACGCGAACCGCGGTCAACTACGTGGGAGTCCAGCGACATAGCCATTATGCTAACTGCTGGTTCCCAAGCCTTCAAAAATTTTTATGGCAGACAATAGTATACACAAAGTGAGGGGCCAGCCTGATGACCTGGTGTTTAGAGTAACTGGATCCCACATGGTCAGCTGTGCGATTTGAGTCTTGGTGACTAAGAAACACACCAGGTGCATGTGTGTGTGTTTACATGCATGTGCATGGATGTGTCCAAAATCCAGAGAGAAGAATAGAAGAGAAGGAATTGGGGCATGACCACTTTTCTCACTTTCTTTACTCCATCCTCACACCCCTTAGAGAGCACACACACACACACACACACACACACACAAATACACACCCTATAGCAATAAAAAAAAATAGGAAAAAATAAAAGTAGACTTAAGAATTTATAAATTATTTGCAAGACAGAGAAAAGATTGAGTCATGAAACCTGTGACCTAAACACTTTCCCCCAAGGCCCGACCTCTCAATTCTGTTGCATCAAAGATTAAGTTGATAAAGCAAGCTGCCAGGTCTGTACTCAAACCACAGTTGACCATGTGGGAGTCCAGCTCTCAACTACCATGCCACCTGCTGGACCCTGATTTTCAACAATGATGGAAAGAACATACACTGGTAAAGAACATTACTTCAATAAATAGTGCTGGAGATAATGAATATCTATGTCAGAAAGAACAGATTACACTCTTAAATGTAAGGCATAAAAACAAAACTACAAAAGAATAAAACAGGGAAAGTGCCTCAAGGTATTGTTCTTAGCATAGATTTGTTGAAGAAGATCTGAAAATAAGCAACAAAAGCAGAAAGGGACAACTGATATTATAGCAAACTAAGATGATTCTGCACAGCAAATAATCAACAGGTTGAAGAAACATCCTACAGAAGAGGTTTTTTTGTTGTTGTTGTTAACTTGCTTGTTTGTTTTGGCCTTAGGGCATGTGTGTTCACTGGAGTGAGAGAGAGAGAGAGAGAGAGAGAGAGAGAGAGAGAGAAAGTGAGAGGGAAAGTGAGAAACCACCCCCCCCCCATGGGAAATGGCCACACTGGAATCCCTTCTCCTCCTGAGATCTTGGGCATACACACACACACACACACATCTGGCATGATTTTCAAGCCACCAGGTCCAGGACTCAAATCACAGTCAGCCATGTGGAAGCCCAGTGACTTAACCACTATGCCATCTATCATTGCCGACAGGAGCCATCCTATAGAAATGTTTATATTTAACTCAGAAAACAATCCCATAAAATTGGTGGTCCCCTGACAACCATTTCACTGACAGTTTCAATTATCTAAGTTGAAACCATTATAAGTGTGGAAAAATACTTTATACTCAAGTCCTATAAATTTAAGTTCCCTTTTTTCAGTTCACTTTAACATGTGATGGTCTATGAGGGAAACAGATACAGAATCTAATTTCATTCATATCACTGTGAGAATCTGAATGAGAGACTTTTACAGGAATCTGGAGAGAAAGGAGAGGATGTTGGCGCGCACACACACACACACACACACACACACACACACAAATCCTTCAACTTTCCAAAGCTAGGGCACATGAGCTCAAGCTCTGAGAAAAAGTAAAAAGCAGCCCAAAGTTAAGATACTTGTTTACCTGGAAGATAGAACCACTTCTTTTCCACCTTGCCCTGGTCTCCAGATGCTGGCCTGTGAGCACAGTAGTCAGACTTCCAAGGCCTCTGGCTTCTGGTTGGTTCAGTCAAAGGCAAGTATCAGCAGGAAGGCAGAGAATAGGAAAGAAAGTCAGAGTTCAGAGCCTCCTGGCTGTCACACTACTGTCCTGAGGGGAGGCTGGCCCTGCTTTCCTCTATTCCAGCCACAACTCCAGACTACTTTGCCTCTACTAAAGCTCAGGTACTCACAGGGCTATTGCTCATTGCTCCTTCAGGGCTACTGAGTTTTACTGCTCCCTGCCAACACTGGCCTCAGCATTTCCCACATCCCACTCAGGCTTCCTATAGTACTATTTGTAGTTATATAAATGTCATCTTCATCAATCTCTTTCTCTATGGTCCTGAGTGTGCTAGCTGAATTCAGGAGGGTGAGGCAATTTGCCATCCTTCCTTGGTGCCTAAGAAAAGCACATAGGGATGATTCATAATTTTTTCTCTTATGAAAAAGACCCAAGCAAGCATTTTGGTCACACCCTAGTTCCCAAGTAAGCATTTTGGTTATGCCCTAATTCCCTCTAGGTCAATGCCCTAATTCCCACTAGGGCGATAAACTAATTAGGCAGTCTAATTAAACAACCTGGCTCACACTGGGCATGCACAGTTAGATAATCAAATTCATCATTCTTTACCTGTGAGAAAAGTGCCCAGGCACAGGAGAAAACACGCAGATTCAAATTCAAGGAAGGACATATATAGACCTCCTACCAAAGAATATTCATGATCACCCCTAGTAATAAAAATAACAAGTAATCAGTACCAAATGTGATTGCCACCTGGCAATCTGCCCACCCAAGAGTCTTTTGGGTGTACTTCTTTTCTTCCAGTTAAATCTTCCTTTCTACCTACTTTATTCATGGTTGCAGTTTCATTTTGCGCCTAGGGACAGATCTCTAATTTTAGTGATCTGTACCCAAAGAACCAAGGACTTCACAACTCAGCTCAACACACCACCATTCGTTGACAGCACCATTTCAAGAGAAAACGCAAAGTTTATTGAGCAAGTGCACCCTGCTGGGATCTGAAGCCAGAGATACCTCAGCTCCCACCCTCCTCCAAGTCAGAAAAGAGGTTATTATTATTATTATTTCTTTTTTCAAATAAGGTAGCTGATTATGCTATTCTGGGAGACTGCATGTCACATTTTGCAGTACCAAATGCTTCATGGTTCTTGTGTTAGTTTGGGCTGTGAGACCCTGTGCTTTTGTGTCCTTGTATCCTGCTCTCTGGGTCAGTGTGACCTTGCAGTAGCAGTGCCAGGAATGTGGGCCCCTGCCAAGGTCAGGTCTGCAGGTTCCTTGTCAGGCCTGGAGCAACACCAGGTGGTGTTTCAGTAGAGCTTTGCAGAAAGTGACCTTACAGATTCTAATTTTCATGAATAAATAACACTTTGAATCTAAAATAGTCATCCTTATAAGGATTTCTCCTGTCTTCTCTTTTGACTGAAAATATAAAATATGAATGCCTGATTGCTGAGACTGAGGGTCCACACTGTCTGTCCCCAGAGCCCCTTCTGTGCAGTGTGTCCCAGTTGGGGGGTCGAGGCTGTCAGAGAGGCAGTTGTCCCCTCCAGGACACCTCCTCCTCCTCTCTCCATCTAAGGGAAGTGACCAGTGGGTGCCCTGCTCACCTGCCCTCTCCAGGTTCACAGTGGCTGCGTGGGTGATGGCGCTGGCCCGGCCGTGCCTACCTTTGGGGCTGCTCTGCCCTTTCCCTCATATGAGGCTCGTCCTTCAGAGGCTCTCAGGAGTAGACCACGCCCAGGGCGCCCAGGGGAGGTGACTGGTGGCTGGAGGTAGCTGAGGCCAAGCCTGAGCCCTATGACGCCTCCTGCAGAGACCAAAGATCCCTTCCCTGAGTCCCTCCTGCCTTCGATGCCATGGAATGACTGAGGTTGAGCGCCCCCCTCCGTGAGAGGAGTTTCTCTAGACCTACAGGAACTTGGGGGACCAGGTCCCGCTGCCGCCTTCTCCTCCACACAGTAGTCTGAAGTGACTGTCAGTGGTGGTGAGCAGAGTCCCCTCCTCCATCCCAGGAAGGTGTCCCCACTCGCGGTGGGGTCTGAGCCACTCTCTGCCTGCTGAGATCACCTTCCCCTCTGTGCCCTGCAGAGTCCCCAAGCAGGTGGCATCCTGGACAGCCTCTGCCCATACCCCGCGGGTGGGGAAGTGGGTCCCAGTCCTGCTGCATTGGGGATGGAGGTTCCCGCACAGGATGTCGGGGAAACATTTACCCCACAGCGCCACTTACCAGGAACCGCTGGAATATAGCTCTGGGTTGCATGTCCAAGACGTCACACTTGGAAGGTTTTAATTACAATCATAGGAATGGGGACACAGTTCCGTATTCACAACATGACTATTTATTGAAAATAGGCCTCACTACAGGAACCTTTAGACACGTTTGCCTTTAACTCAGGAAACAATCCCAAGACATCGGTGTTTCCCTGACCAGCATTTATGAAAAGTTTCCATAATGTGTCTGAGTTTAACCCACTGTAAATGCCAGAGTAAGGATTTCATGGTCAAGTCCTGTAAGTTCCAGTTCCCTTCTTTTCGACCCCCTTTGACAGGTTACCACAGGTCACATGGTGGCAAACAGGCAGAGTCCTGGGGCGCACAGGGGAAGGGAAGGGCTTCTCCACTGCAGCAGACCTGATGTATGGACGTGGGAGGAGACCACAGGGTGGCATTGGGCATTGGCAGAGTCACCAGTCCTGCTGCCAGGCAGGGGGTGGGGAGGCCTAAAGACTGCAGAAGACTGGGCCTCCTTGGGCTCCAAGGGCTATCCATCCTCCTGAGCTGCTGGTGGGGTGATCTAGTGGGTGTTTCCTTGGAAATCTGCTACCTGGGGTCTCCTCAGTCCCTCCAGCCTGCTCTCTGCTTCATTCAGGCCTGGAGCAACACCAGGTGGTGTTTCAGTAGAGCTTTGCAGAAAGTGACCTTACAGATTTTTTTTTTTCATGAATAAATAATGCTTCACTCTGTGGTACTCTCCTAGCCTCACACCTGTGCTTCACACTCAACTTCCCTGTCACTGCCCACCCTACCCACTCAGTGACAGACTGCTGTCTCGCCCTGAGAAATATGTCCCTGGCAAGTGGGTGTCATCCCAGCTGCTGCAGTTGCTGGAAATGATCCTTTTGTGCTTCAACAAATAAGCACACCTAACAATATGTGGCAGTTTTTATATCTCAAATGTTGAGATATTTTCCTTCTTTCCCCAATAATTGCTTATTCTTTGTCTATTCTTCTCTTACAAAAAAAAAAATCTAAAATGATAGGTGCCATGCTTAGCAATGGGCAGATACGCATTTTTTTGGTGTTCTCCACAAGGTTAAACTAATGAAGTTTTCAGAAGTACATTCATTCTACCCACCTCCCATCCCATAAAACTCCCCAAAAGATTTATATTATTCCTTGTAATTTTTATCAATGAATTCTGGGAAGAAGTAATCTAAGACAACTCAGGGATCAAAACAGCTAAATCAACAACGTAAAAAAACATAAGTATACATACATGCACCTGCACACTTACACTCTGATGTTACCCAGAAACTCCAACTAATGAATATTCTTACAAGTTTTTCACTCGTTATAATTTGCATGAATAGAGGCAGTTCTATTCAAATCTGCATGGAAAATTAAACATAAAGTTGAGTATCTTTGTGTATGTAGAGAGAGACATTGCATGTACACACACACCCTTTTCTTCCTAAGAGAAGACATTAAATACAGATATATTTAATATAATGTAAACATAGCATGAGTTTTCTAAAAGCCAGCAAATTCCTCAATTCCTATACCTTGGGGGAGATGAGAAGGCAGACAAATACCAAAGCTACTTGTGACCAAATTTAGCTAAGAAATGCCCCTGCCTGCTTGGCTTACAACAAAACACTCAAAGTTTGAGCGATGGTAAATATCCAAGTTTATTAGTTTCACTAAGATTTATATGTAGACAAATACCTGAAGAACTCTGCTAGCTAGTGCTTTTGATTAAATATTCTTATTTAATGATTTATCCATCAAGTAGGAATATGTTATTTCAAACCAGAACAAAAGGGGTGATTCCTCCCCATATCCTTTATAAATTATTTTTCAAGATCCATTTTGGTCCAGCTAGTGGCATGGTGACTAAGGTGCCTGGATCCCACATGGCCAACTGACTGCAAGGGTGGAGTCTGGACCTGGCAGATTGGAAAATACACTGGGTGGGTGTGTGCATTCACATGTGTGCCCAAATCCTGGAAAAAGAAATGGAGAAGGTATTACAGTGTGAACATCCTGGGAGGAGGGTTCCTCTCTTTCTCTCTCTCTCTCTCATGTACCTGCTAGCAAAGTTTGTAAAGCACGTTTTAAGTAATTCTTTACATAGAGTTTTTTTTTTTATGACTGCCCTATAGATGTATTGATCAAGTCTTTATTATAATCCATTTATGTTCAGTTCAGCTTTTACTGTTACAAGCAATAGTGCAATAAACACCTTCAAATAAATCTTTCCATTTATTCATGTCTTTCAGACAAATCATAAGGTTCTGAGCTATAAAATGCATACTTTAAGCGGTTTTGATATGTAAAGTCAAATCACTCTCCTGTCAAAACAGTATATAAGAAATGTTTGCACATTCCTAACTCAAACACTACTAAGTATCATTTAATTTTTTTTCAATTTGTTAATTTGATCTTTAAAAACTAATATGTCTTTTTTATTTACTTTCATTTGGTGAGTCTAAGTTCTGTTTTGTTTTGTCTTTTTGAGAGAAATTTTTGCTATTGGATGTGTGCACTCACTGGAAAGATAGAGACAGAGAGACAAAAAGCAAGAAATCACCTCCTTGCAAGGGGTATGGCCATGCCACAATCTCTTCTCCTCCATTCTGCTCCTAGGCTTTTGGGCACATGCTGGCATGAGTTTCAAGCTTCTGGGTACATAGTGCTTTATAATCATTTTTTTTTTCTCAATGAAGACCAGTTAGAAGGGCAGGAAAATATAAAATGTTTGAAGGATCATCATCAAGATAGCCAAGTGCATTTGGAATGTTCTTCTGTGCTCTTTCCATGCTATCTTGGTTCTCTGCTAGTTAATTACACTTTACTAGATCATCTGAAATGTTAAAAACATAAACATAAAAAATGGGAAAAAATGTTAATACAACTGTACATTAAAAAAGATGGATGATAGTGCTAATGATTTACCTGTCCGTGTGATAAACCATGCTCATAGATTTCTCTGTATAAATTAGCTTAAGTTCTCCAGAAAGCTAGCTTTTCTTGATTCTATATATAAAACTTTTTTTTTTAATTTCAGTCAATTAAAAATTAGATCCTGTTGGGGCAGTGGGCTGTCTCCTGCAGGTCCCTGCAGGAACCCAGTCCTGGAAGATCTGCCTGTAACAGGTGCAGACCACACTGTCTATACCTGGAGACATTGGTCCCTGAGGCAGGACCTTGAGTTTGTACTTGGATTCAAAGCTGAGCCTGAAGGAGCAAACTGGGAGCTCCTGCTGAGGGAGACATCTTCTTAGGAATCAGGCTTGTTGTGTGTGGTTTTTATTTGAGAGTGACCATGTCTTTAAAGAAAGGAGTTTAAGGCCACCTGGATCTATTTTCTCAGTGCTGAGAGGTGAAGTCCAATCCAGGCCCTTTATGCTCCAACAAAAGCAGATGCACTTGAGCACTGGTGAGTTGAGCTGAGCAGCGACATCTCCATTCAGCATCACAAAGTCAGTCTCTGATGTGAACAAAACTCTCCTAGAATTAGTTTAGGATCCCTTTCCCTCCTAGTGGCTGGAGATGGGTCATTGCTCAGGGCAAGGATGACGCTCTCCCAGTCTTCTATCTTAATCTACTTAGGCTCCAGCTGCTTTGACCAGTTGAGGTCATGGGGCTTTGAGGGCACGGACACCACCTCTGATGCTCGAGTTGCCCAAGTGTGAAAAAGACCCACCACTGCATTGCTCACCTGTGGGTCACAATGGGGATGGGGCCATACAAATACTGATTTGTGGTATAGTTTTTATCAGCAACTGGTGTTCACCTGTTGTACTGTGGTGACCATCTGCACAAGGTGGTCTTGTGAAGCCATAGAGACATGGCTAGTGGTACAACAGTAAGGTGACAGGCTTGATCACCATGGTAGCTGCTGTGGGATGGTGATTAAGATGGGATGTGTATGGGCAGCTGGTCATGCAGTGGTTGAAGTGTGGGACTACCGCATGGCTGACCACAATATGAGTGCTGGGCCTGAAGGCTTTCTTTCTCACATCCCCTCTCTCTATCTCTCTATGGTGAATGAAAACAATAATAATGATGATGATGATAAATAAAGTAAAATAAATAATTCTTTTTTTAAAAAATAAAGATGGGATGTGTAGACAAGGAGACTGTGATTGATCTTGGCAACCTGTCTTCCTGGATGAAGGCAAGTCTGGGCTGTCAGGTGCCAGGCTCAGGACCAGGGGCCAGCAGCCTTCCCTGGACAGGCTCTCTAGAGTCCACCAGAGTGAACAGACAGCACTCCGCACAGTTGGGAGAGGCCTGGCACTCCCAGAAGAGAGCAGTCCCCCGAGTGTCACTAACACAAGGAAGCCCCAGAATGTCTTTTCCTAAATGTCTGCTGTGTTAATTTACTTCCACACACAGGATCAGTCCTATAGATGAGCCTTTGTCCACTTGGCACTGGGAACATGGTGCTGGGATGAAATGATTCAGAGAGGCGGTGGTGGACAGATCTCACCCAGCCTTGTCTGCAGTCCTCTGGTATGCATTATTATTATTATGATTATTATTATTTTGGAGAGGTTTTCGCTATAGGGTGCATGCACTTGCCAGAAAGACAGAGAGAGACAGAGAGACAGAAAGTGAGAAATCACTCCCCATGGGGAATGGCCACACCACAATCCCCTTCTCCTCCATTCTCCTCTTGGAATCTTGGGCATGCATGCACCTATTCTCCTCATGAGTTTAAGCCACTGGTTCCAGGACTTGAACCGTGTTCGACTACATGGGAATCCAGTGACATTGCCATTACACTAACTGCTGGTCCTTGGTATGCATTATTTTGGGGAGCCAATGTGATTGCTTCTACAATTGTGCATGGGAACAAGGTGGCTTCTAATTTTCCTTTGGGTTGTTTTCACCCCGAAGTTTCCTTCTCATTCACTGGGCTGCAAATTGTCCGACATTAAATTGAAGCCAGGTGGTATCACAGCCCATTTTTGCACCATGACGATCCTGTTCCTGAAGATGGATGAACTGAAGTTTGTAGCACCGATGGCTCCTCTAGGGGTAGGCTGTGGTGTAGTGGGCTGTGGAGTGGGTTGTTTTGTCTGTCATATCCGTGGTGGCTGTAGTGTCTGGAATGTCCACGGTCATAAAGGAGATGTGCAGCTGCACTAACTTCTTAGGGGCTCAGGCACCTCCTGCTTCTCCCTCTTCTGACTGCACAGGGAGCAATTGTGACCTTGATGTTCTGCTGGGAAACCTGAATGTGAACATGCAGGGCAGCTTCAGCAGTAGTGCCTAAACCTCAGAAGTGCTGTCCACGAATTTGTTATCCTGCAGGTAGAAGTCACTGCAGCTTCATCAAATGGTGTGACATGGATGGCTGGGGAAAGGGTGTGCCCTGGCCACTGCCTGGGCTGCAGAGATCTCCAGGTGGCCTCAAGATGATGCCCACTTCCAGAGCTGTGCAAGAAGCAATGGTCGCTGAATGCTCTGTCTTCAGGTACTCAACTCATGGCCCTCCAGAAATGCCATTGTCCAGCTGCCCCTGACACACCAGAGACTAGTGGGATGTCCCCCCACCAGAGAATTGCCACTGTCACTGGCCTGGACTGTGAAAGGGCCCCAAGGGAAGGCAGAGGTCTGTAGGGCATGGAAGAGGAAGGGTCCACTGCTAATTTTCTGTTAACAAAAAACTGCTCTAAAAATATAACCCATCATGGGACCAGCAGTTAGCATAATGGCTATGTTGCTGGACTCCCCATGTAGTCGACCTGTGGTTTGAGTCCTGGACCCGGTGGCTTAAACTCACACTGGTGTGTGTGTGCATGTTTGCGTGTGTGCCTAAGATCCCAAGAGGAGAATGGAGGAGAAAGGATTTCAGCATGGCCATTCCCCCTGGGGGGTGATTTCTCACTTTCTGTCTCTCTCTGTCTTTCTTTTTTTTTTATTTTTATTTTTTGGAGAGGTTTTTTGCTATAGGGCGCGAGCGCTCACCAGAGAGACAGAGAGAGACAGAAAACGAGAAATCACCCCCCAGGGGGGGATGGCCACGCCGCAATCCCTTCTCCTCCATTCTCCTCTCGGGATCTTGGGCATGCAAGCACACACGCCCGGCGTGAGTTTAAGCCACCGGGTCCAGGACGCGAACCACGGCGTCGACTACGTGGGAGTCCAGCGACATAGCCATCACGCTAACTGCTGGTCCCCTCTCTCTGTCTTTCTGGCAAGCACACATGCCCTATAGCAAAAACCTCTCAAATATATATATATATATATGTGTATATATATATATATTATATATATATATATATATATATATATATATTACCCATTGTTTGTTTTTTTTGTCATAGAGCACATGCACTCACTGGTGAGACCTCTGTCTCTGCAGAGATGGGGGAAAATGAGAAATTACCCCTCAGGGGAGATGGTCACACTGCTTCTCTCTTATTCTCCTCCTGGGATCTTGGGCACACACCTCATGTGTCTGGTATGATTTTCAAGTCACCAGGTCTAGAACTTATAGTAGAGTCCATTTTGTTAGAGTCCAGTACCTTAACCACTATGCCACCTGCTGGCCCCTAGCCCATCAATTATAAGAAATACACATTTTCTCAACTATTGATCATGTAAAACATGTCTAATCCCAATAGAGATGTACTTCAAGTATAAAATACACAATGGGTTTTAAAGATTTTGTATAAAAACTGAGTGTATAGTACTTCTACAATTTTTTATACTGAATACATGTTGTGACAATAGTACTTAGTTTGAATAAAACAATTAAAATCTTTTTTGTTTTGAGAGGTTTTTGCTTTAGAAAATGTGTGGTCACTGGAAAGACAGATAAAGCAACAAATCACTCCCCCGGGGTGTGGCCACACTGCAATCCCTTCTTCTCCATTCCCCTCTTGGGATTTGGGCATGCATGCACCCATGCCTGGCGTGAGTCTAAGCCGCTGGGTCTGGGTCTTGAACCACAGTCGACCATGTAGGAGTCCAGTATTGTAGCCATTATTCCCTCTGCTGGTCCCCAAACAATTAAAATCTTCAATACTGAAGGGCTTTTATCGTGCCTGACTCAGTATTTGTGAGATGCACCCACCGCACACACAAAGGACAGTATGACCAGGACAGGAGTTCTATGTCCTGTGACTGCCACATATCATTATGGCCTCCCTCACTCCTTTGCTTCTTTTGACAGAGGGTGAGGCTGCAGTCATGTCCGTCCCCTGCCCCCTGAAGATATGTTGAAGGCCTAATTCTCTTAACAGGGATTGTGGAAATAGGGTCTTTCCAGATGTAATTTAATTAACATGAGGTCACTGAAGTGGTTTGGAACCCAATATGATCAGTGTCCTTATAAAAATGGAAAAATGCTTTGTGCCTAACCAGAAATTGGAGTGAGGTAGCTGCAAACCAAAAACTGCTAAAGAGTCAATATCAAAACCAGAAGCTGACAAGACACAAGGACAGAGGCTATGCAGTCTCAGAGGATGCCGGGCCCTGCTGAAGCCTTGACTTCACACTTCTACCCTCTGAAACCGTGGAATAAGAGGTTTCTGATTGTACAGTCATGTAGCTGGGGTTACTTCTTTACAGCAACCCTAAGAATAGCTACAAGTGACAGGTCCCTTCCAGTAAGGAGTGACTCATAAAAACTGCTAGGTATGCCCCTTGCATTACCACAGGTAGCTGATGGAGAAATTGAGGTATTTGAGAAATCAGAGATATTGTTAAAAGGAATTGACAATTTTGCTGGTGATTACAGGGATTAAGAGACATAATGTGGGAGAAAGGGCTTTCAAAAGATGTTGGGGGCTGGGAACCAGCAGTTAGTGTAATGCCTATGTTGCTGGACTCCCATGTAGTCGACCATGGTTCACGTCCTGGACCCGGTGGCTTAAAATTCACACTGAGAGACTTTCCTGGACTGCCAGCAGGCAATAGCGTCTCCTGCAAGCCTCTGGCCAGCAAGGGATACTGAGGGAGGGTCACCTCTGACCCCCACCCCACTTCCAGACCCCCAAGCCCCAGACTCCACCTTCTAGACTTTCCTGGACTGCCAGCAGGCAATAGCATCTCCTGCAAGCCTCTGGCCAGCAAGGGATACTGAGGGAGGGTCACCTCTGACCCCCACCCCACTTCCAGACCCCCAAGCCCCAGACTCCACCTTCTAGGTAGGTAGCCAGGATCTCCTTGAGGCGGTTTTTTTTTTTTTTTTTCTTTCTCTTGACCCCCCCCCCCCCCCCGCATTCTCTTGTTAACACCTAGCCCTCCTTCTCCCCCCAGACTTTCCTGGACTGCCAGCAGGCAATAGCGTCTCCTGCAAGCCTCTGGCCAGCAAGGGATACTGAGGGAGGGTCACCTCTGACCCCCACCCCACTTCCAGACCCCCAAGCCCCAGACTCCACCTTCTAGACTTTCCTGGACTGCCAGCAGGCAATAGCGTCTCCTGCAAGCCTCTGGCCAGCAAGGGATACTGAGGGAGGGTCACCTCTGACCCCCCACCCCACTTCCAGACCCCCAAGCCCCAGACTCCACCTTCTAGGTAGGTAGCCAGGATCTCCTTGAGGCGTTTTTTTTTTTTTTTTTTTTTTTTTCTTTTCTCTTGGCCCCCCCCCCCTGCATTCTCTTGTTAACACCTAGCCCTCCTTCTCCCCGCCAGACTTTCCTGGACTGCCAGCAGGCAATAGCGTCTCCTGCAAGCCTCTGGCGAAATCGCGCGCCGCACGCGCGGCGCGCGACTTTCTCTTTATTTTTCTGTGTTGTCTTTCCTTTCATTGCATATTTTCCTCTCCTCCTTATTTTTTACCGTGCCAGACAGACTAGACAGGTCTAGAAGCATATATCTGAAATTTCCTAGGAAGGTAAGTGTCTTTGGGATCCTCCCTAGTACTGATCCCCTTTGAAAAAGGAGATTCTGCTTGTTAGACACTTCTGTAGAGTTCCCCGCCTGAAAACACATTGGTAAAAACAACAGAAGAGAGACTTCAACAAACAGCTATTCCCATCAAAAAGGAAAGACTCTTACTTCTCGTGGGACAAAAGTTCTCCAAAGAAGTCTTTAAAAGGGAAGTAATCCTCCAATGGCTAAAGGTAGAAAAAAGAGCATCAGGTCTGAATAAACAAGAAAATATGTCTCCAACAAAGGAAAATGTCCCTCCATGTCTCGTAAATATGGAGGACGTTACCAAAATGACAGACACAGAATTTCGAACATTCATGGTGACCAAATTCTGTGATTTGGAAAAAAAAAGAGACAACGAACTACAGGAAATTAGGAAGTCCTTCCAGGATATGAAAGAAGAAATGGATACTCTGAGAAAGAATCAGGTGGAACTATTAGAGATAAAGTCTATAATACAAGAAATCAAAAACTCTCTGGAAAGTATTAAGAGCCGATTAGACCATGCTGAAGATCGAATCTCTGATGTAGAAGATAAAACCTCTGATCTAGAAAAAAACTACAAAAAGATCGAGAAAATAACTAAAAAACATGAGGATAATATACGAGAAATACTAGACTCTATTAGACGCCCAAACATCAGAATAATCGGCATCCCAGAAGGTGAAGAAACTAATAGCGGAATGGAAAATCTATTCCATGACATCTTGGAAGAAAATTTCCCAAGCCTAGAGAGGCACCGAACCATCCGGACCCAAGAAATACAAAGGACCCCAAATAGAATCAACCCCAGAAGATCTTCCCCAAGGCACATCTTAGCCAGGCTGTCTAACGTCACAGAAAAAGGCATGATACTAAAACTGGCAAGAGAGAAACGAGAAATAACTTACAAAGGCCATCCAATAAGACTAACACCAGACCTCTCATCAGAAACAATGCAAGCAAGAAAAGAATGGGAAGACATACTGAAAGTGTTAAGAGAGAAACAATTTCAGCCAAGACTATTATACCCTGCAAGATTATCCTTCATTTGAGAAAAAAAGATTAAAATCTTCTCAGACAAACAAAACCTGAAAGAATTTGCCAACACCAGACCAGCTCTTCAAGAAATCCTGAAGAAAGTACTGTTCCAGGAAAACTAAAGACGCAACAGCCAGAAACAAAGAAATAACAGGCAACTAAGACAATGGCTAACTTAAATGTCGGTACAGATCCTATAACATCGATAATAACATTGAATGTTAATGGGTTAAATTCTCCAATCAAGAGACACAGACTGACTGAATGGATAAAAAAACAGAAACCCTCTATCTGTTGCCTACAAGAAACCCACCTCATGGAAAAAGACATACATAGACTGAAAGTGAAGGGTTGGAAAAAGGTTTTCCATGCAGTTGGGAACCAAAAAAGAGCTGGAGTTGCGATACTAATTTCTGACAAAATAGGCTTTAAAACAAAAAGTGTCCGAAGAGACAAAGAAGGGCACTATATCATAGTAAAAGGCTCTATAGATCGAGAAGATATAACGCTTATTAATATCTATGCCCCTAACACAGGAGCACCCAAATATGTGAAGGAAAGATTGTTAGATCTGCAAGGGGAGATAGACTGCAACACACTAATTGTTGGAGATCTCAACACCGCACTATCCCCTCTGGACAGATCATCTAGGCAAAAAATAGGTAGAGAGATCAAGGACCTAAATGATACCATAAATCAATTGGACTTTACAGACATCTATAGAACTTTCCACCCAAAAACCACAAGATATAGTTTTTTCTCACCCCGACATGGAACTTTCTCGAAGATTGACCACATCATAGGACACAAAGCAAGCCTCTGCAGATTCAGAGGCATAGAAACTATTTCCAGCATCTTCTCTGACCATGATGGAATTAAACTCGAGTTTAATTTCAAGAGAAATCCTCAAAAATACCTAAAAACATGGAAACTAAATAACCTACTCCTGAATGACTCCACTATTACCGAAGAAATAAAGTCTGAAATCAAAAGATTCATGGAAGCCAATGACAATGAAGATACAAGTTTCCATAATCTTTGGGACACTGCCAAAGCAGTCATAAGAGGGAAGTTCATAGCAATTAGTGCACATAAGAGGAAGACAGAGAAAAGGCTAATGGATCACCTAACATCAAGCCTTAGAGAATTGGAAAAGCAACAGCAAAAAAATCCAAAAAATTACAGGAGAAAGGAAATAATAAAGATCCGAGCAGAAATAAATGAAATAGAAAATAAACGTACTATACAGAAAGTAAGTGAAAGCAAAAGCTGGTTCTTTGAAAGGATAAACAAAATTGATACCCCACTAGTGAGACTTATTAAGAAGAAGAGAGAAAGGAACCAGGTGAATCAAATCTGCAATGAGGCTGGTAACATAACAACAGACATAGTAGAAATTCAAAACATCATTAGAGGATACTTTGAACATCTATACGCTAAGAAACAAGATAATCTGGATGAGATGGACAAATTCCTGGACAAATATAATCTACCAAGAATGAGCCAGGAAGAAATAGAAAGTCTGAATAGGCCCATAACAAGCCAGGAGATTGAATCAGTAATAAGTAACCTCCCAACAAAGAAAAGCCCTGGCCCCAATGGATTCACCTCTGAATTCTACAAAACTTTCAAAGAAGAGTTAACTCTCATTCTGCTCAAATTATTTCTAAAGATCCAAAAGGGTGAATCTCTCCCTAATTCATTCTATGAAGCCTCTGTCACCCTCATCCTCAAAACAGATAAGGACAGGACAAGGAAGGAAAACTATAGACCGATATCTCTGATGAACATAGACTCAAAGATTCTCAACAAGATACTAGCAAATCGTATTCAACAACTTATACAGAAGATCATACACCATGATCAGGTAGGCTTTATTCCAGGAATGCAAGGTTGGTTCAACATACGCAAAACCATAAATATAATACACCATATTAATAGGAAGAAAGACAAAAACCATATGGTCATATCGATTGACGCAGAAAAAGCATTTGATAAGATACAACATCCCTTCATGATCAAGACTCTTAGCAAAATTGGCATAGAAGGGCCATTTCTCAATACAATAAAAGCCATCTATGAAAAACCCATAGCGAACATCATCCTGAATGGAGAAAAGCTGAAAGCTTTCCCACTAAACACAGGAACAAGACAAGGATGCCCACTTTCTCCTCTCCTTTTCAATATAGTACTGGAAGTCCTCGCCAACGCAATCATAAAAGAGGAAAAAATAAAGGGCATTCGAATAGGAAAAGAAGAGGTGAAACTCTCTCTATTTGCAGATGACATGATTGTATACATAGAAGACCCAATGGTCTCCATGGAAAAACTACTGGAAGTAATACATGAATTCAGTAAAGTTTCAGGATATAAAATCAATATACAGAAATCGATAGCACTTCTATATATGAATAACAGGCAGACTGAGATAGAACTGAAAAAACTTATTCCGTTTACCATAGCCACTAAAAGTATAAGATATTTAGGAATAAATCTAACCAAAGAAGTTAAAGACCTCCACAAGGAAAACTACGAGAAGGTAAAAAAAGAAATTGAAAATGACACAAAAAAAATGGAAGGACATCCCATGTTCATGGATTGGAAGAGTTAATATAATCAAAATGGCAATTCTACCCAAATTAATCTACCTATTTAATGCAATGCCAATCAAAGTACCAGACACATTCTTCACAGATCTAGAAAAGACAATCTTAAAATTTGTCTGGAATCATAAAAGACCCCGTATTGCCAAAGCACTTCTACACAAGAAGAATGGAGTGGGTGGCATCTCAATCCCCGATCCAAAAATATATTACAAAGCTGTGGTAATAAAGACAGCATGGTATTGGCACAGAAACAGACATGTGGACCAATGGAACAGAATAGAGTCCCCAGAAATAAGTGCCCAAACATACAGTCAACTGATCTTTGACAAGGGGTACCAGTCAATCCAGTGGGAAAATGAAAGCCTCTTCAGCAAGTGGTGCTGGAGAAACTGGACTTCCACTTGCAGAAAGATGAATCTGAACCCCTACCTCTCTCCTTTGACAAGAATCAAGTCAAGGTGGATCAAGGATCTAAATCTAAGACCTCAAACTATAAAGCTGCTCCTGGAGAATGCTGGGGAAACTCTGGGAGACATTGGTGTAGGGAAAGACTTCCTAAAGAAGACCCTCAAAGCAGAGTCCATCGTCCACAAAATAGACAAGTGGGATTACATCAGACTAAGAATTTTCTGCATGGCCAAAGACACAGTAGTTAGTGTGAATCGACAGCCCTCAGAATGGGAAAATATTTTTGTAAATGTTGCATCAGATAAGGGTCTGATAACCAGAATACACAAGGAACTAAAAAAGGTGTTTGGAAAAAAGATGAGCAACCCTATTAAAAGATGGGAGAAGGAGATGAAGAAAACACTCTCTAAAGATGACATACGAATGGCCAAAAGGCATATGAAAAAATGTTCAACCTCCCTCATCGTAAGGGAAATGCAGATAAAAACAACAATGAGGTACCACCTAACCCCAGTCAGATTGTCTAATATTAAAAAAAACAAAAAATGATAAGTGTTGGCGGGGGTGTGGTGAAAGGGGAACTCTTTTACACTGCTGGTGGGAATGTAGATTGGTCCAACCACTGTGGAGAATAATTTGGAGATTCCTCAAAAATCTACAGATAGATCTGCCATATGATCCAGAGATCCCACTCCTCGGTATCTACCCAAAGGACAGAAGAATTCTTCATTGGAAAAGTGCTTGCACATCGATGTTTATTGCGGCACTATTCACAATTGCTAAGTCATGGAACCAACCCAGATGCCCCCGTATGGAGGAATGGATTGAAAAACTGTGGCACATATACTCTATGGAATACTACTCAGTCATAAAAACCAACAGAGCCCTGGCTTTTGACAGAAAGTGGAAGAATATGGAAGATGTACTGCTGAGTGAGGCAAGCCAGGCTATGAAGGAGAGACATTGTATGTCCCCACTTAACATATACCGTTTGTCTGCATTCTATGTCTGAAACTGATTGACTAACAGTTGAGCAAACACAAGAGATGGGTGTGAATGTCAGATGAGGTGTATGTGGAGGAGTGGGGCCCAACGAAAGACATTTGGAGAAGGGATACAGAGGTAGAGCATTGACGGGATGGGGAGGTGTGGTGTTATCTGTTGAAGATATTTCGATCAACGGGTCTGGGGAGAAATGTTCACATATCGAAATGGTCTCACTGTAAGCCAAACAATATGATTGAAAGTATATACAAAAATAAATAAAGTAATTAATAAAAAAAAAAATTCACACTGAGTGCGTGTGCGTGTGTGCCCAAGATCTCGAGAGGAGAATGGAGGAGAAGGGATTGTGGCCTGACCACCCCCCCTGGGGGGTGATTTCTCGCTTTCTGTCTCTATGTCTCTCTCTGTCTATCTGGTGAGCACACGTGCCCTATAGCGAAAACCTCTTCAAAGAAAAAAAAGGAAAAAAAAAGATGTTGGGGGTCAGGGATATCTGGTACTTTTCCACTAATTTTTAAAGAAAAATAGATTCTTATATAGTTCAGGATAAACCCAAGAAAACCCTCTCTGTACTGACTTTTTCTCTTCTCATTTCCTCATTTGGTGTCTGAAACTCTGGTTGTCTCAGTTTTCTAATAATGTTTCTTATTGTTTGCTTCTAGGTTACATAGACTAATTTACAAGGATATAGGTAAGCATAGTGTAGATAAGGAGTCAGAGTTCCTGACATCAATATGGGGTTGGGGAGAAATGCAAAGCAATGCATCTGGTTGGAGAAGTAACAGCTTGGACCTTGAAATGATGAACCCAGGTCTTGAGTAAATCCAAATGTGATTTACAATTTTAAATTTTTTTTTTCTTTTTTTTTTGGAGAGGTTTTTGCTATAGGGCGCGTGCGCTTGCCAGACAGACAGAGAGAGACAGAGAGATAGAAAGCAGGAAATCACCCTCCAGGGGGGATGGCCACGCCGCAATCCCTTCTCATCCATTCTCTTCTCGGGATCTTGGGCACGCACGCACACGCGCCCGGCGTGAGTTTAAGCCGCCGGGTCCGGGACTCGAACCGTGGTCGACTACGTGGGAGTCCAGCGACATAGCCATTACGCTAACAGCTGGTCCCACAATTTTAAATTTTATACTAAGTCTTGGGATGGAATGTCCTGTAGGCTGATAGAGGAAGACAAAAAAACTAAAGAGGGAGAAAAATTCTTAAATTTCATTTGGTGAATTAAAATTCCATGAGGGAAATTAAAAGTAAAAATGAAAGCCAATAATCATAACTTGGTAGATAAATTCACTTAGAAAAAAAATAACTCTAGCAGGGCAATCTCAATATGAACTTACATTAAGTATACTTAAGGTCCTCAAAGAAATAAAATAAAGAATACCATACAAATAGCATGTAATATGGTGAAATAATAAAAAAAAAAAAAAAAAAAAAAAAAACAAGCCAGGCCAGCAGGTTGTGTAAAGGTTAAGGCACTGGAACCACATAGCCAACTCAGGGGTTGAAGTCCCAGACCCAGTAGCTTGAAAATTGTGCTTGCATGATTTTCATCTGGACGTGTGTGTATGTCCAAAACCTCAAGAGGAGAGTCAGGAAAGGAGTTTACAGTGTAGCCATCATCCCCAAGGGGCGATTTCTCACTTTCCCTCTCTCTCTCTCTCTCTCTTTTCTGTCTCTCTCCATTGACCACATAAAAAAAAAATAAAAACAAAAACAAAAACAAGGAGAAAAGGCAGTATGCCTCTTCTTCAACCTAGGTCACTCACAGTTGGCTTGGAAATAAACTGCATTAATTATTAATTATTAATTTTACAGTTGGTTATTTTTTTTTTTCCGTCAACAAGATGGCGACCACGAAGGGACCAGAGATGAACTGGAGATCTTCTGAGGGGACGCTTCGAACCCGGTGCCTGGTACCAGCAGTGGGCCCTTTGTGCCCTCTCCGACCCTGAGCCTCTCCTCAGGGGAGATTCAGTAAGTCCTCTGGCCTCGGACCTCCCAAAATTTGGTAGACGGTCTGGTTTATTTCTAAGCTGGTTTCTTGTTCGTCTGTCTTGTATGCTTATCTGTTTTGGGTAACCCAGGTTTGCTCTCCTGAGTCAGGAGTAGCGGTTGTTGCTATCCTCCTAGTGAGGATCAGCGGTTTGCTCTCCTCTCAAGTCAGGAGTAGCGGTCTTTGCTATCCTCTTAGCGAGGATTAGCGGTTTACTCTCCTTTGAGGGGTGTGGTTCTTGCACTCCTCAGGCGGGGCTCTCAGGTCGGGCGCAAGGGGTCCCGGTTTACGCGCTGAGTCACGGGCGGGGGTGGGGGGCGGTTGCATTTTTGCACGCTCCTTCGGCGGGGAGTGGCAGTTTCTGCGCTCCTCAAGCAGGGGGCTAGTTTGCTCTCTGAGTAAGGTGTAGTGTTTTGTTTCCTCTTTGAGTAGTTAAGAAACTAAAAGTATGGAAGTACATTAGTTTAAAAAAAAAGAGAGAGAGAAAAAGAAAAAAGGGTTCTAAAGGGTCTTACACCTTTGCCTTCTTGAACTGCTTCATTTGGCTGCTATGCGTTTGCACTGGAGAAACTGAACTGTCATATTCATAGGCGGATGAGAGACTGAGTACCTCAGCTCCGAAGATAAAGGGCACTTGCTCCTCCCTGCTAGGTAGGCACCCCAGGCGACTGGGAGCCATGCCGGGAGTGTCTGGAGGGAGAAACACCTACAGGGAATCCACGCACAATAATAACAGGCCCATCCAGTAAACGCAAAATAAGAGCTTACCACTCAAGCGTTTTGGGCCCCCTTCAAGAGCGCTAGGTTCTTGAAGGGAACTGAGACACGGAAAATGAGTAATCTCGACACTATAGTGACATTTAGTGGAGAGATGCTCCAAAAAGCAGCACGCTGGTCCACCACATTAAACTCCTTAGATTTACACAGGCCAGTTTCTCCTTTTAAAAAGTGGATTAAAAAAAAAAAAAAAGGAAAGATATGTACAGTTCTAAAGGGCAAAAAGGACAACCCCTTTTAAACACCAGCTAACTTTATGACGTCTATGACACCTTGACCTGCAGGCATTTAGAAAAATGGGAAAAATTACAAAAGGTGATCTTGGTTAAAATTTTATCAGGCAGAAGCTTCGATAAATCTTTGCGTGCTAAATTAACAAAATTTGTATTTCGTTAAAAAAAATGAGGTTACTACGTTATTAGTATAAAAATACTCATTGAAAAAAGATGACAAAATTAACTCCTTTTAAAAGTTAACAAGAATATATTTAGGATAATATATATAAATAAAAGAAGCTGCTTCTGAAATTATTTTAAAAAGGTGCCTCAAACTCCCCTTGTCCGGACAATTTCTTTTTTTTCTTATTCCTTCTCTTACCAGAAATAAACTTTGGAAAGATACACATTTAGCAGATTAATCACCATGATGAATCTATAGGAAGAAGGGAAGTCTAGTCTTGTTAAGTACAGGGGCAAAGAGCAGAGCAGCTCATGCTACAAGGGGCCATTTCTGCTAGAGTTTTGTTTCATGTAATCTTTGTATTTTTGTTCAAGTGCATAAGTCTTTGCTGAGTTTGATCATGTACTTTATCAGTTTTAGAGGGTGTGTTCATCTGGTGAGCTTCTTTTTGATTTGCAAAAGTCCTAGATAACATTTCGTTTTAGTACAAAACAAATCATCAGTTTTCTGACAGCAATAGGCCTGGGGTCTTTCTTTCCCAGTTTGCTAGCAGACAGCAATTTTCTATCTTGTAAAACATCTTAAAATTTGTTATTCCTTAAAAAACCTGTATATTTTTCAGTGGTAGTCTTCTCTCAGCCTTTGTCTCATTATTTTTTTATCATAACCAAAGTCTCAGTTTTTCTTTTACTGTGGGTCATTACAATGTAAATCTTGGATTTCCAAACCCCCTTAAAAAAGTCTTGCTTTGTTTTGTTTGTTTTTATCCCAGTCTTCACCCTTTTTCAAGTTAGATTCATAGTTTTAAGAAGGATGCAGGAGGTTGGGGTACACATGTCCTGCAACCCAGTACAGATACAGTAAATAAGTTCCTTTGTTTCACACTCATGAAGAAATAGAGACATGGTCACAGAAAAAAATACTGAAATGGAGAGTTAACAGAGGGAAAAATATCAGAGCTCCCAGGCAGGAAATGAGTCTATCCTTAGTATCTAGTATCTAGCTTCTTTGTTTTGGTTTCTTGATTTTTTTTCTTTTCCTGCACTTAGATATCTCACATGAGAAATTAAATCTCATCGCGCATGGTCAGAGTAGTCTTTGAAGAAATTAGCATCCACATGTGAATTCACTTCCTGGGTGTTATCCATGTCCCATTCCAGTGGTAAATTTTTTGTATATGTATCTGAAATATCAGGAGGATAATAACAACCTTCCTGTTGCCAAAAGTCAGATATAAAGGGTGAATTAAACACAGATACTTTTTAACTCTTATATGTTCATTTGTGTGTACTTATATGTCGTATGTTATGTTTATGTGGCCAAGTCCTTAAGGAATTCCATTACATTGTAACACGTAAATAAAGAGCACTCTTAGCATTTTATCCAAATGCTTTCAAGTTCACGTGACTTAAGTAAATAAATCTACAAATTAAAATAATAGTAATAATCATAATAAAGGTTAAAAATGACTTCATAATTGTCAACCTAGGTTTTACCAAACTACAAAATTGCTTTGGTATTATTGATTTAGTAAAAATAAATTTCAGACTTAACAACTTAAGATAAATATCTAATATCCATTATAGTCTACATTTTTAACATGTTATAAAAAGTTAAATAGAAAAATAAATAACTGACTTTCTGGTATCTTTTGGTATTTAAATAGCCCGGGCATTGGATTTTAAGATCTGGTTATTGTAAGTATAATGTTATAAAGTTTTCAGGTAATTTTAAATCTTAAAAAAATTAATGCTATGTTAAGTTATTATTGGTTAATATAAACTGTAAAGTTTTTCACTTGGTTTCTGATTCTTAGAGTTATTTTGTCTTAATAGTAAAATTGTTAAAAAAATAAATAACAAGTCAAATTACTTAAAAAAAATCAAGATTAAGAGGGCTGGCAGGTGATATGATGGTTAAGATACTGGGCTCCCACATGGATAAAAGTAGTTCAAATCCCAGACCCGACAGCCTCCTTTCCTGCTTTCTCTCTCTCTGGTAGAATTTTACATTAGTTCTTAAGAAAAAAATTATTAAGGTTACAAAAGGGTAGAAATTAAGGTTAATATGTTATTCTACATACAAAGTTACAAAACATTGAAATCTCATTTGAGTAAAAATCTACAAATTGGACATACAAATTTTTTTTTCTCTTTCTAATTTTTTTTTGGGGGGACAATCTAAAAGGTTATTAAGGTTATATTTAAATGTATTATGTAAAACCCTTAGAGAGTGATCTAAAAGCCAAAACAACTGTTAAAGCCCATCTTACCAAAAAGGCTGTGTTAGTATGGGATGGGGTAGGGTCACACAAATGGCTGACACCTTGATTAAATATCATGCCATTATGATCTAAGCCCATCTGTGGTAACAGGATGAAACAGTTCTGTGGACCTGCTTGACAGTAAAAACAAGGCCCTGGTCAGAGTTTGTTAAAAGCATCTCAAATGTTGTTGTTGGGACCAACAGTTAGCATAATGGCTATGTCCCTGGACTTTTTTATGATTATACTGTTACTTATAAGCCTGTTGTACCAATATTGTATTGAGTTTTCTGACATGTCATTAATATAACTCTTCTTTTAATTTCTCTTTTTCAAACATTATTTTCTTAGACCTAAATGGTCATTTTTCGGGTTTTTCCAGTAGGGCCCCTGGAAAATCTCAAAACGTGCACCTCATTTTTTGTAAAAGCTAATTTGGTATATCAGTTTATGTTAAGATCATTTGTCAACTGTTATTATTATTTACATATTTGGTACTAATGTTCAAATCATGACTTTATGAAATTAATGCTCTTGAAATTGTTAGGCCAAGTTAGCATAATCACCGCCATGTTAGGGAATGCTGGGGCAAGTTAGCTTAATTGCTACCCTGTTAAGTCTTCAAGGACGGAGCCCACTTTGTTAGGGCCTCAAGGATGGGAACCAGGAGTCTGGGAACTCTCAGATAAGTGGAAAACGGGAGGGACCAGCACCTCAGAGGCAAGGTCATCTGGACCTTTAGCTGAGAGCCCTTATCTAGACCTGAGCAGGTGGTGATAGCTGGACCCTCGCTTCTCACACCCCCTCCTTTGTATGTGCTACATTGTATGAAAAATCCTGAACTATAAAAGATCCCTTTATCTTAGGCTCTGGGTCCTTGTGAAGGCCCGCTGCGACGGGCAGGAACTTGGACCCCAGCTAGCTGGAAAAATAAAAGCCTCTTTTGCAGTTGCATTGTCATTGTCTTTTCTGTGTCTCCATCAGTTGGACTGATCTCTGGACCCTTACAAAATGACACTCAGTTATAAGTTTATCTCAAAGTACTATGTATGACAAAAATTGTTTCCTCATTTACCTCTATTGTACTGAACTGCTGTCAAGTTATTTATACTTTTTTTTTTTTGCCATTCATACTTTTTAAAAATTGCTTCCCTCCCCAAATGAACTTTTAGGCCTAATTTTTTTCCTTCACCCAGAGACAAGTGACTATTTGTGTCAGACATGTCCTTCCCCCAGGACTCCTAGGATGAGCCTCCTAGCACCGTGGGACCTGATCACTAGGGATGAGCCTCCCTAACACCATGAGACATGACTCCTAGGGATGAGTCTCCCTAGCACCATGGGACATGACTCCTAGGGACGAATCTCCCTAGCACCGTGGGAACTATCAATTTTGTGGCCTACACATGCATTCAGAGGAATGATTTTTGGCCAACAGGGGGGAATGTGGACAGAAGTCTGACTACATTTTCTATTTTCCAAAAGGGATTGGGGAAGTCATGCCCACAAACATTAACAGACCATTTATTTTCTATTGACAGGATTCTTCCTACCTCCTGTTCCTGGTATAGTATCTTTGAGATGTATATTTCAACCGATTACAGTGTATTCTTTTGCTTATTTCTTCCCAAGACACAGTACTTCCCTTTTCCTTAAGATGTAGATTAAGCCTTTCTTTAATCTCTTCCCAAGACACAGATCCTCCCTTCCAATCACCAACCTAAAAATTGTGGAACCCACCTATAACCTACAAGCCCCTGCTTCTACATGTCCCGCCTTTTTGGGCCAGACCAATGGAAAATCTTTTCACTAAATGTTGTCTGTCAATCTCAAAAGCAAATAAAAGGAACCTCTGTACATTATCACCCCGAGAAAAGGCAGTATGCCTCTTCTCCGGCCTAGGTCACTCACAGTTGGCTTGGAAATAAACCGCATTAATTATTAATTATTAAAAAACAAAAACAAAAACACAGATATACACACAAGTAAATGTAAATTAAGAAGAAATAAATATGATACATTAAAAAATGAGAATTAATAAAATTAAAAGACATACTAACTGAAATTATATTTTTACATTATATGCTCAGAAAAAAATACCAGGAGCAGGGCTGAACAAAGTAATGAGAGAATAGACTATTTGGAAAATAGTACTGAGAAAATTACCAACAAAAAGAAGAGAGTGAGACATGAAAAGCAAAAATGTAACCTTAAAAACTGATGTTATTGGGGCCGGCAGGCAGTGTGGTGGTGAAGGCACTAGGCTCCCACATGGCTGACTGGAGGCCAAGTCCCAGACAGGGCCACTTAAAAATCAAGCTGGGTGAATGTGTGCACATGCCTAATCTCCCAAGAGGAGAATAAAAAAAAGGGGATTGTGGTGTAGTCATCCTCCCTGGGAGGTGATTTCAAACTTTCCCTCTCACTGTCTGTCTCTCTTCAAGGAGCACATGCACCCTGAAGCAAAACAAACAAACAAAAGATGCTATTTTGAGTGGTTACAACCACAAAATATTCCAAAAGCAAAGAAGAGAGTCATTGAAAGAAACTCTAAATGTGGAAAAGAAGTGAGGGATAAATTTCTAAACTAGAGCTAGGTGTTTTCTTTTCACTTTTAAAATGTCCAGTGTGTGCTCAGTAAATTTAAAAAAAAGCAATCTGTTTTTAGGTGTACTGTGGTCAGTATGCAGATTAAAGGGGATTTTATTTTCTCACAGTAACCACAAAGATAAAACAGATTACCTACCAAATACCAAAGAATAATAAAGTAAAACAAAGTTGGCATTGGATTTAGTTTGGGAAGTTCCCAGAAGCATTTGATAACCAATGTACTGTAGCAGAAGACAGGCACATGGTCTGAAAGGGCTGCTATAATCTGTCTTGCATTCTTCCTGTCCTCTTACCTTGACCTTCCTGAAGTGGAGCAAGGGGTGATCAGACTTAACATTTTTATGTTACTTAGTTCTACTAAGCTGTTCTCCCCTGCTGCTCTTGCCAGTGTCCTGCCCTCAGCTCCCACTGACTTAATGACCTTGATCCTGTCACATCAATTTTTACTTTCTATCATGAAATGGGTGACCTATTACAGACAAAATTTCTCCCCTGACTCCAGTCATCTATTTCCCTGGCCATCGTCTCTTCTCTCCTTCTGCCTTATCCCTCATCTTAGTACACTTACCTCCAAGCCAGCAATGGGGTCTGTGCTGAATTCCAGAGGACATTTATGCTTCCCCACCAAGGACAGCATTAAAGACCCTTCAAGACCTGACTCAAAGTTATCATCTATTTGTCTCTGTGTGTACCCCATGTTGTAACCAAAATGGAATCACCACACCCAGTGGCTCAATCCAGAATTTATAGAATTATACTGGAGTTGTCTCTGAATGGGTCATTCCAGAGACTCATCCTTACATCCAATTCATTTTCAATACATCTTTTTTTTTGAAAGGTTTTTGCTATAGGGTGCATGCGCTTGCCAGAAAGATAGAGACAGACAAAGAGACAGAAAGTAAGAAATCACCTCTCAGGGGGCATGGCCATGTTGCAATCCCTTCTCCTCCACTGTCCTCTCTGGATCTTGGGCACGCACGCACATGCACCCGGTGTGAGTTTAAGCCACTGGGTCCAGGACTTGAAGCTCAGTCGACTACATAGGAGTCCAGCGACATAACCATTACGCTACCTGCTGGTCCCATTTTCAATACATCTTAAATTCATGTGTCTGCATAGTCCAAGTTACCACTTTCTATGCCCTGAACATCTCCAACAGCCTCCATCCTGGTTTTCCTAATTCCATTTTTGCCTGTACCAATCTATTGTCCTTATAATGGTTAGGCTAATTTTTCCAAAAAGTGAATTAGATGATATTATTTTTCTACTAAAAGCATTTCAAGCCTTCCTCACTTCTCTGAGGTAAAACCCAAGATAGTCAGTAAGATCCTGTCTATCTTTTCAACCTTCTCTTACATTCCTCTCCCTCTTCTATACCACACTTTGCACAGGTAGGACTTACTTCCCTTTTATATTTGCAGCAAAATCTTGCTACTGTGTTCTTTGCCTAAACCTTTTCATCATCCTGAAATACGGTTCCTCCCTCACAACCTGGTTAACTGTCACTCTTCCCATGTAAATTATTCAGACTCCCCAGAGTGCTGTTGGTGTTGTAATGAATTGTTATTCTATTTTGTAGTAAGCTACAGTTTTCTTTATGGACTTTTATGCAGAGCTTATATGTATTCTGTATAGTTAAGATAACTGTCTCCCTTTTATTGGACTACAGACATTTTTAAATTACTGTATTCACCAATACTGTATTCACCATCCATGTACTGAAACTATTGCTGAGGCAGTGAGTTGCTGAACATTACTTGTTAAACAAATGACTACATTGATGATATGACTGCAAGTAAAACTCAAAAAGTAAAAACTAAAACAGCCATCTCAGAAGACTGTATATTTCAAAGACACTCACAATAATATTCACCACTCCAAAAGCTCTTCTAGAACCATGCCATATGAGCATCGAAGGTATGTTGAAATGTTCCTGTGTATTTTCTTTTAAGTGTGTTGTGCTTCCTTAAAACCATGACAGTGAGGGACCAGCAGTTAGCATAATGGCTATGTCGCTGGACTCCCATGTAGGCGACCGTGATCACATCCCAGACCCGGTGGCTTAAAACTCACGCCGGGCGCGTGTGCGTGCGTGTCCAAGATCCTGAGAGGAGAATGGAGGAGAAGGGATTGCAGCATGGCCATCCCCCCTGGGGTGATTTCTCACTTTCTGTCTCTCTGTCTCTCTCTCTCTGTCTGGTGAGCACACACGCCCTATGGCAAAACCTCTCAAAAAAAAAAAAAAAAAAAACCATGACAGTGAAATCTCTGCCAAGCAGATCCTGCATCTTCCCTTTAGTGTCAGTCTCTGCACTTCACTTTGTCCATTGGTAGCATCACATTCTCCTGCTTATTCTTCATGCTTGTGTGTGTGTTGATGTTTGTACATTGGAAAGCTGGTATTTAGCTATTGTCTGCACTCTGACCTAGTTTGTGGTGGAAGAGATACCCTAGTGCTCAGAGTAAATGAGATGTCCATGGTGATTCCTATTGCTACGGGGGACCACAGTCCTAGCTGCATTTCACCCCTCCAGTGTAACATTAACCCTGCTGAATCAGGATGGTCATTTTGGTGCCAGCAGGTGGCCTGGGGGTTTAAGGCACTGGAGTCAGACATGGCTAAGTATGGTTTAAGTCCCAGACCTGGCAGTTTGCTTTTTCACTTTCCCTCTCTCTCGCTCGTCAAATTAAAAAAAAAATAAAAAAAAAAAAAAAAAAAAAAATATATATATATATATATATATATATATATATATATATATATATATATATGATGGACAGTTCTCTGTTTGAAAAGAAACTCTGTGATAGCAAAATGTATATGAAATCCCTCCTGGCCTGGTTTGTGGTCAAAATCAAGGAAGAGTAGATAAGTCAGATAGAGTTCCCACACACAGACACACCCCAAATAATTAAAGATTTGTTAGATAAAACATGGGAATTTTTAGGCAAGTAATTATTGGAAACTTGAAGTGCAAATAGACTTGGAATTTGATATACACCTATCCTATAATTCTGTTATCTTATATATACATTAGAACAGTTTTCAAATGTAATACCCATTGACCACTCAAAAATCAGCTTATTGGGTGAGGATAAACATATTTTAATGACTGTAAGAGAACTGCTATAGTAATTATTTGTTTCTTAATAAATTAAAAGACATATTTCATGCTTTAGATTGCATTGCAAAAGAGTCCATGGTTCTACAACTGGAACAATTATTTCAGAACAACAAAATTATTATTTTTTAGAGGTTTATTGGTATCCCAGGAGGGATTGCCATGCCGCACTGTGTCCAGGACTCGAACCACAGTCAACTACATGGGAGTCCAGCGACATAGCCATTATACCAACTGCCGGTTCCAACAAAAGTATTAACTTACTTATTAATGTCATTGACTAAGTGACCCACGTACAAATTTCCCCATTATCCCTGAAACATCAACCAGGATTTAATAAAGAGCCAGGATTGTGTCTCTCACTCATGAGATAGAGACTGTTCCTCTCCTGTCACGTTCTGGTCTCCTGGTTACAGGACTCTTCTCTGTGAAAACACAATAACCTTCACATTGTTGCCTAATCCGGGATCGCCAGAGCCTTGTGGGAAATGTAGTCTCTGCTCTAATGACGTCATCAGCACAGGCCGAGGAGGGCGGCTTTTTCAGATTCTCTCTCTGCCTGTGGCGCTCAGTACCTTCCGTGTGGTCTCTGGGGAGAACCTGCCGCTGTGCTGACCGTGCTCTGCCGCACACGGTGTCCATGATGGTGAGTCTGCGTGTGAAGGAGGAGGGTTGCCGGTTTTGAGGACCCTAATAGTGGAGAGCTGCTCCTCTTCCTTGGTGGGACAGAAACGTGGGCGAGGCCGGGTGGAGGGGGAGGTTGGGTGGCGGGGGAGGTTCACCTGAGGGAAGGTGCCGCCCCTGATCCGGGCTGGGTGGGGAGAGCGACAGGAGCGTCAGGGTGTGCAGGTCCAGGGTGAGGAAAGAGGTGACCTGGGCTTTGCTTTCAGTAGCTGCTTTGTCAGAAGGTGGGTGTGTGCATTCAGGTGTACAAAGGGGACTCCAGAAGCTCCGGAATGGGGTGATCCAGTCCAAGCTGGGCACGGGGTCGGTTTGTTATATTTTGATCAGCGAGAAAGGAGAGGACACCCAGTTATAGCCAAGTTAAAGGAGTTGTTATTACCAGCGATTGCGGGAACTCTCATGTCTCTCAAAGACCCCGCAGCCCCCGAGTGTAGGGAGAAGGGTGCTTGTAAAAACAAAAAGCACATTTGCGTGGATGTGGCGGGAAGGGTAACTATTGAGGAGGGGGCGGGGAAGAAAGGGAGAGGGGATCCCAATAGAAAGCAGTCACAGAAGCCTGATCAAGCAGGTTAATAATTACTAAGGGCACTTTCCAGTTCTTGCCTAAACACAATGGGATCTTAATGGGCTTCATGGCTTGGGGCAAGGAGTTTATCACTAAAGAAGTTCTCAAGGTAGGGTGTTTCAGGTTATTTAGTAAAGACAGCAGGAATGTTAATCACTCTTGTTTACACAAAAAGTTCTAAGCTAGATTCCAATATGGAGTTCACAATGGAGGTTCTCCTGCTTCAGGTTGAGGAGCCAGGGGTTCAGAGGATCAGGATTTCAGCTTCCAGCTCTGCTACAGGATCCTGATGAGAGAGGAGTAAGCTCTCTGATTAGGTAAAATAGGGTGAGGAGTCCACGGAGGGGAGGGGATAGGCTGGAGTCAGTACAGTGAAGCCTTTAATAAATACATTTCACAACTCTCAGCAGAAATCAATTATTAGCTCTTGCTTCTTGCTTGGACAGAAAGCTGCTTGCAGCCTGCTTAAGATAATTACAGCTGAAAGTAGCTATATCCGTATCATTGCTACATTCCAAATGAAAAGTGTAGTGCCTCTTGGTCTGGAGAGCAGCGGAGGGAAGGACCTTAAACAATAAACTCTTATGTTTCAAAAAATTTATGAGCACTTGTTGACTGGCTAGAAATAGACAAACTGGCTGTAGTCCTGAGCAGTGTTCAACTCAAGGACAATGATTAGTTTAAGACTCCTGGTGGCACAAAACTCTTGTGCTGGCTTCACATTTTAAAGTTTTTTTTTTTTCTCCATCTCCTTAGACAAAATTAATTTTCACATTTTTTTTCCTTGTCAGGGTCCATTCTGACACCCTAGGTATACCCGTTTACTTAGCTGGAAACTTTGACTCTTTTCTAATAAACTTTGCTTACTATACTCTCCTTTTGTCCACATTTCTAACTCTTTGTGACCATCAGATAAGAACCTGCCCAGGTGTTGTTGCTAGCACTTCATAGCATGGAGGCTACTCTGTATCTCCTTAATACTAGCTGTAATACTAGCCTATTTCCAGGACTAGTGAAATGCCCCCAGTTTCCCAGTAAAATAACTGCGGAGTCTTTGCAGAGTGTTTCTATAGCAGCTTTGTTTGTGGGGTGTCTTGGTATCTTAAAGTGAATGAAGCCTCTGGTTCCCTCTTGCATTTCTTTGGCCTGCCTAGCACTCCTGGGTAAGTTACTTTTTTTCTTTTAAGATTTTTGTTATGGGACACAAGGACTTGCCTGAGAGATACAGAGATGGGCAGGGTAGGTGGGGAGGAAGGACAAATCACCCCTCAGGGGGGTGGGCATTACAAAGTCCCTTTTTCTCCATTTTCCTCTTGGGATTTTGGGCACATGTGAACATATTCTGGATGTAATTTTCAAGCCACTGGATCTGGGAATCAAACTACAAAGTTGCATGTGGATCCAGCAGCCTTTCCCCAGTGCCACTGGCTGGCCCACTCCTGGGTAAATTTGAAAACTTTTAGGGGCCATCAAGTGGTGTAGTGGTTAAGGTTTTGAACTCCCACTTGACTGAAGGAAGCAGCAGCCTTTACAAGACCTGGCATTTTGAAAATCACACTAGATGCATGTACCTTTGTGTCCAAAATTCCAGGAGGGGAATGGAAGAGAGGGGATTGTGGTGTGGCCATAATCTTTGCTGGGTGATTTCTCATCCCCCTCCCTCTTTCTGTCATTTTCCAGCAAGTGCATTCACCCTATGGCAAAAACCTAAAGGGGAAAAAAAGAATCTTATATAAGTTCAAATTCAGAATCCAGGGACAGTGGTTTCTGTTCGGCAGTTTAGAATACTGGTGAATGGTAACATTTTATTTGAAATAAAATAAGTATTGTGAAGTTAGAAAATTACACAGGTGGGAATCTCACCTGAAAGAATATCCGTATGGCCTGAATGCTGTATTAGTACTTCAGAACAGTGGCAGAAGAGCCTGGGAAAGGAAAAAAAAATTCAGTTTACCTAAAGTAATTACTGATCTTTCTTCCTAGAGTGGACAAAATTTGGATAATCCTACCTTTTCCTGAAGCACTGGATGCTGCTCAGAGGTTTGGACCAACTTTTAGAAGGGATAGAGAGTTTGACTGAGATGGGTAGGCAAAGCCCTAATGATGTTACTTATTGGAGAAAGCTTAGAGTGTGGCCTGGTGTGAAGTTATAATCTGTCATCCTGAAAGTGTCCGTCTACAGTGCTCTGTAAACAGACTCTATTGTTTCAATCTGTTGTCATTGTTTCCTGTGTCTGAGCTCACTTAAACTGGATCTGTCACCAAATTTGGCAAGTAGAGAAAAGCGGATGCACCCTCTGTCTTGATAGGTTTTGCTAGTAGTTCAGGAAGGGTTTGCCAAAGTATTTCTGCCTTATAAGAAAAATGGAAATAAATTAGATTTGAGATGTGTCTTTCCCAGAGTGTGGTTATTTGTAGATGCTAGACATTCTGACATTTGGCTAGTATTATCTTTTTTTTTTATCAGATTTCAATAAAATGAACCATTTTTTTACTTTCAAAATTTTTTGTGTGACATTGAGTTTAACACAAACATGACTTGCAATACCTTTCCTATCTCTTAACAAATTTTGTGACTTATACGGTTTCAAAGAGTTTTTTGGGGGACCAGCAGTTAGCGTAATGGCTGTGTCACTGTACTCCCACGTAGTCGACTGCGGTTCGCGTCCCGGACCCGGTGGCTTAAAACTCAAGCCAGGCGCGTGTACGTGAGTGCCTAAGATCCTGAGAGGAGAATGAAGGAGAAGGGATTTCAGCGTGGCCATCTCCCCTGGGGGCTGATTTCTTGCTTTCTGTCTCTCTATCTGTCTCTATCTGTCTGGCGAGCACACGCGCCCTATAACAAAAACCTCTACAAAAAAAAAAAAAAAAAAAAGTTTTCCACTTAATAACAGCAATGTCTTATTAAGATGATAATTTCTGCAGAAAATTTAGAAGAGCTTTTTTATTTCTTCTGTTTTTTAAAGGTATTTTTGCTGTAGGACACACACACTCACCAGAAAGAATTCTCCCCATGCTCCCAACCTTGGGGGATGGCCAATTCTAAAATCCTTTCTTCTCCACTCCTGTGATTTTGGGTGTACACACACATTCACTAACTCACTCATGTGCCTGGCATAGTTTTCATGCCGTTGGGTCTGGGACTTGAACCACATACTCAGCTATGTGTGGGATCTATTACCTTAACCACAGTACTTCCCATTGACCCATAAGAGCCCATTTTACATTATGTAAAATAGGAAAATTAGACTATATGACACTTTTAGTTTAAACCAATTTTAAAAATGAAAATAAAATAGGGACCAGCAGTTAGCGTAATGGCTATGTCGCTGGACTCCCACGTAGTCGACCGCGGTTCGAGTCCCGGACCCGGCGGCTTAAACTCACGCCGGGTGCGTGTGCGTGCGTGCCCAAGATCCCGAGAGGAGAATGGAGGAGAAGGGATTGCGGCGTGGCCATCCCCCCCTGGGGGGTGATTTCCTGCTTTCTATCTCTCTGTCTCTCTCTGTCTGTCTGGCGAGCGCACGCGCCCTATAGCAAAAAAAAAAAAAAAAAAAAGAAAAATGTAATGCAGTACTCTTGTATGAGAAACAGATCTTTATGTTTTGTTTATTAATTAAAATTTGTGTGTGCGTGTGTGTGTAGGAGTTTTTCCCTTAGTACCCATATGCATGTCAGAGAGAGACCAAGACAGTGAGAGGGAAAGTAAGAAATCTCTCCCTAGGGGGGATGGTCACACCGCAGTTCCTTTTCCTCCTTTCTCCTTCTGAGATCTTGGGCATGCATGCACATGTACACAGTGTGAGTTTTAAGACACCAGGCCTGTTACTTGTATTGTGGTCAGCCATGTGATAGTCCAGTGACATAACTGCTAGGCCATGTGCTGCCCTTTTTTTTTTTTTTTTTTTTTTTTGTACAGAGACTTACAGGATGTAAAAATATTAAAACTTCATCTACTCATGTACACAAACTTGCTCTGCAGGTTTTTCAAATTTTTACACATGGCTGTGAAGTTCTATTGATTGTATCTGACATGTATTTAAGGCTTTCTGCCTCACGTGATATTGTTAAAAACATTGCTAGGGCTTAAATGTATTGTTTAGCATTTTCTGTGTAAGGAACAAACTAAGTATTCTAAAAACTAGCCAATTTATTTGCTCAAGGGTCCTTGGATCTACATTTTGGGTTTGGTTCAGCTGGGTAGTTTCTATTATGATTGACTGGATGGCAAGTGAGGCTTTAGTCATGTGGTGCCTCAAGAGTCTGATTCGTTTCAGATAACTTCACTCTTCTGTCTAGTGGTTTGTGCTGACTCTTGGTGAGGCCCATGTAGCCACCAATTTAGCTTCAGGATTTTTCAATAATGACTCGCTAAGAAGTGAAGCACTGTTGTGAGCAGGTGGTGTGGTGGTTAAGACACTGGATTCCCACATGGGCTAACTCTGGTATGAGTCCTGGACCTGGCAGCTTGAAAATCATACTGAGCACATGTGTGTCCACGTACCCAAAATCCTGAGAGGAGACTAGAAGGGAAGGCATTGTGGTGTGGCTATTTACCATTTCTCCCTTTCCTCCTCTCTGTCTCTCTCCACTGAGCATATGTGCCCTATGGTAAAAACAATAAAGAAAGAATGGAAGCACTAGTGGGCAAAAACTTTCCAGACTTAGATTTCTATCATGTTTTCTTTTTTTCGGTTTATTTTATTCATGATAGAGAATGCATGTCCACTCAAGATTGAGAGAAAGAGAGAAGCACATACAGGGATTCATTACGGTGTTTCCCCAGCTCTCTAACTCATCAGGATCTTAGGCATGTGCACTTATTCAAAGGTTTGATTTTATTTTGACCTGGGGATCCAAAATCATGGTTAACCATATGCCTTCCAAGACTGAAATTGCATTTGTTATTGACTCCAAGCTAGACATGTGTTATGATTTTTTTTCCATCAATTTTTGCTATAGGGCATGCGTGCTTGCTAGAGAAAGAGAAAGGAAGAAAGAAGGAAGAAAGGAAGGAGAAATCTCAAACCAGAAATATGGCCATGCCTCAATTTCTTCATTCTCGCCTCAGGATTTTGGGCATACCTGAATGTGTGCCTGGCCTGCCTTTCAAGGTGTTGGGTCTGTGACTTGAACCATGTTTGGCCATGTGAGATCCAACTGCATTATCCTTCATGTCATGGGGTGGCCTAATAATTTCCATTTCTTTTTTTTTTTTTTTTTTGAGAGGTTTTTTTTCTTTTCTTTTTCCTTGCTATAGGGTGCATGTGCTTGCCAGACAGACAGAGACAGAGAGACAGAAAGTGAGAAATCACCCCCCAGGGGTGATGGCTACGCCACAATCCCTTCTCCTTCATTCTTCTCTTGGGATCTTGGGCACGCACGCACATGTGCCCGGCCTGACGCAAACCGCGGTCGACTACGTGGGAGTCCAGCGACGTAGCCATTATGCTAACTGCTGGTCCCATAATTTCCCTTTCAATATGACTTAATTTATGGATTTTGATTATATTATTTTCTCTTGATCTTTGTCTTTGATTTCTGTTTTGTAGTTTTATAATATTTATTATTGTCAATTATTCCAGTGCTTTAATTCAGAAATTGTCTAATTATATATGTATTTATATTTGACATTCTAGATAAATTTTAGGATTTTTGGTCCCTTTTTCCATGAAAAGAAAACATACTGAAATTTTGATGGAGTATTTATATTGGTGACAGAGACAGCACTTCATTTAGATGAATTTTTTAAAAGTGGTCATCTTTGTAAAGGTGAGTTTTTCTTCATGTACATGTATGTAACCACATTTTCCAGGTCTATACATTTTTTTTCTTATGTATTCTATATATTTGTTTCTAAAAACTTGCATACATGTATATTACACTTATATTCTCTTCATATAGCTTATGTTGTATTTTACAGTATTTATTAAATTGGACCTATAAGAGCTAAAATATGTCTTGCCCCTAGGAACCACTTCCCCTATTCTGTCCCATTTTTTCTCACTTAATGACTTTTTCTTGCCTCTTCTACCTCAGTTTCAAATATTTAAACTAATGCTAGGAATTCTTATCTTAGTACTTACATTCTTATATTTCTCTGAGATTGTGCTGGTTGTATGTGTGTCTGGGAGCTTATTGAATCCGTTTCCTAAAGTATAGATAACTAGACATACAACCTTTTTTTCCCCTTAGAGTTTAGTTCCAAATGTTTATTGATACTGTTTAATTTTATTTATTTGATTTTGGTATTTTCCCATTTACTAAAGATGTTAAACATGTTTTACACACTTATTGAAGATTTGGAAATCTAGCTAAAGTGTCTGTCTAAATGTCTTTGCCTACTTTTCTTTGGGGGAGGTCTCTCTTTTTTCTCATTAAAAATGTTTAGATACAGGGTCAGGATGTAGCATAGTGGCTAGGGTGCTGGACTCCCACAGGACTGACCGTGATTGGAGTCCTGGACCTCATAGCTTTCTCTCTGTCTCTCTGGTGAGAATGTATGCCCTGTAGCAAATTTTTTAAAAAGGAATAAACAAAATTGAATAAATAACGCTTAAAAATTAGTTAGTACTTGTGAGACAGGAGGATCATAAGCTAGCAAAACACTGTTTTTTAAAAAGTTTTTATTAAAAAAAGAGAAGTATGTTTGATTAGACATACGGTCATTATTTTCTCACACTCTTGTCACTTCTCTTTATACCCTTTAAGTGTATCATTTGATGCAAAAAATTTTTATTTTACTCACGCCAGGCACGTGTGCGTGCGTGCCCAAGATCCCGAGAGGAGAATGGAGGAGAAGGGATTGCGGCGTGACCATCCCCCCTGGGGGGTGATTTCTCGCTTTCTGTCTCTATGTCTCTGTCTGTCTGTCCGGCGAGCACATGCGCCCTATAGCGAAAATCTCTCCAAAAAAATAGAAAAGTAAAAAAAAAAAAAAATTATATTTTAATGTTGTCCAATTTATAAATTATTTAAAATATTGTTTTACATTACTCTTAAAAGGTATCTTTGGAAATAATTATGTGTTGTGGGCAGAGAGGTACATCATCATTTTTTGTTACACAGATATAATACCGTCTTTACAGCTAATGTTCTTTGGAAAATATTTTTTCCCTGCTTCTCAAAGTGTTGTCTCTTTCACTGATACAAATTAGCAAAAGCCAAGGGTATTTTTAAGAGGTTTTCTTGATAGTTCAACTGGTCTGTTTATTCACCTCATTTCTAGTTTTACGCTGTTTATTACTTTATAAAATTTGTATTCATATGTGTGTGTGTGTGTATGTTATCATTCCAAGAATATACATTTGTTATCAAAATTGACAGATTTCTTTGAAATTTTTTTTCTTGAGAGACATTTTTGCCATAGGGTATGTGTACTTGCTGGAAAGACAGACAGAAAGTGAGAACTTACCCCCCCGGGGGCATGATCATGCCACAGTCCCTCCTCCATTCTCCTGTTAGGATCTTGGGCAAACATGCACACACATCCAGTGTGAGTTTTAAGTCACTAGGTCTGGGGTCAACTATGTGAAAGTCCAGTGATGTAACCTTTATGGCATCTGCTGGTCCCATTCCCTGAATTTATTTTAGAGAACTAACATTTGGCATTGCTGATGCTCTTTCTGATATGTTTATTTTATTTTCTTTGACTGCTTCTTATAACTTTCTCTTTTCCAATCATCTTTTAGTAAATTTCCCATATCTAAACTATTAATGATTAGCTAATGAATTCTTAGTCTTCATTCTTAGTATTTTTGCTTTATTTATTTATTTATTTATTTATTTATTTATTTATTTTTGCTATGGGGCACATCTGTTCACTAGAGACGACAGAAGGGAAAGAGTGGAGCCAGCAGATGTCATGATAATTAAGGCACTGGTTGTTAGTTTAAGCTAGTTTTAATCTTTCACTTCTTTAATTACTATTGAATTTGTAAATGTATTTGTGTATTTATTTGTAATTCAGTGGCCTTTTTATATGTGTGTTGAAATCTTCTATTTACTTATTTTATATTTAAATACTGCAGATCTTTACAGCACACAAAATGAATTTCCCCAGCATGAATACACTGTATATTAGTCCCGTCCAACATACTACCTTAAACATTATCATTAACAAATACTTTATTTTTGTGTTCCTAAAATGTATTGCTTTATAAATTTTGATTTCTACCTTCCTTGCCCATCTTCTACCCATGCTATCTCTAGTATCCACAGTTGCTCTCCATGGCTTTATACATTTCAATCTCTCAGTTTTTGCCATAGAACACAAACATTCAGTATCTAGTAAGTGGGAAATCTAATGCCTCACTTTCATAGTCTGACTTGATTTGCTTAACATTAAATCTTCAATGTTTGTCAATTTTCTATCAAATTCCAGGGTCTCATTTTTTTTAATGGCTGAGTAGTATTCCATGTGTATATGTGCCACACTTTCTCAACCCATTTATCTGTTCTTAGACATTTAGGTTGATGCCGTGTCTTAATAATTGTAAATAAGGCTGCCAAAACCATAGATGAGCAAATATTTTTCCAACTGAGTGTATTTCTGTCCTTTGGGACAGATACCCAGGAATAGAACTGCAAAATGATATGGTAGATCTATTGTAGGTTTTTGAGGAACCTCCAGATTGTTCTGCACAGTGCCTGAACTAATTTACTTTTTCACCAACAGTTTAGGAGAGTTCCCTTTCCACTGCAGCCT